>JAAGEH010000012.1:47356817-47388704 GCA_011751065.1 Lasiurus cinereus
TATATATATATATATATATATATATATATATATATATATATTTAATTCCTTTGTAAAATTCTCCTTTAGAAATAAAATTACCATGTAGATACTTCAATCAGCAAACACAACCAGTCCTGGATCACTGAAGAGTTGGTACTAAACAGAGAAACAAACCCATCTTCACCACCATCTTCACCACACAGCCTGATGCGGGACTTTCTTTGCACCATGAAAATGAAGGGATAATAGCTTCCTTGTGGAATGACTATTCGTGTCCGTTAAATCTTATAAGAATTCTCGATTTTTAAATGTTTCCACCACATGTGCTTAAGAGTGACACCCTCCCCCCACCCTCAGGAACTGATAAGATTGATTCTGCAGAGCAAGTAACAGGAAGATGTGAGAAATAACAAGAACACGCTGACGAAACACAGATGGCTACAAGTAGAGTCAAATAAGCATTTTTAAAATTATCATTTTACTTTCTCAGTTAAAATTTTTGTTAAAGAAAATGATAAATAAGTTATATAAATAAGTCCCTGCAACTGATCTCATCATCTCCTTCTATTAGGACATCTTGACTCACCCTAAATGGATCATCCTAATTTCCAGTCTCAGGATCAATTTTCAGTCACAGAATCACAGATCTACAGTTTACACAAGGATTGCCTAGTGCCAGTGCCAAGTCCTCATTTAAGAGAGAAGATTGTGACTCAGAAGCAAAATAATTTGCCTAAAACCACAGTTCAGTGGTAAAATAAAAACAAGAACTGAAGTTTCCAGTTTCTTTGTAAAATTCTCCCTTTTAATTCTATTGGGCTCAAAAATATTAACTGATTTGGGCCCCTTTCCTAACAAAAAGGTATCATCTAAAAGGAACAGGGGTCAAAACTAGGTTTTGGCCAGTGATTTTTATATGTCCTAATAAAAGGTGATTCCAAATAAAATGTAACCACTTGTTTTCACAAATGGGCTCCAGTAACATATCTGTCCACTTTAAAATTACCAATTTTTAGGGATACAGATGAAACAGTCAAATGTCAGTGTATGATATTTAATCCAAAATGTTTGATACTATAAAATAATAAAATGCTTATAATAAGATAAGAATATGCTAATTACCCATTACACCTGTAACGACTGAATCATGGATCTGGAGGAGGATGGGGCAGCAAACTACAAGCAGGCTGCTGAGAGCACAGCAGGGCTGGGCAGTGGGCAGAAAGCTACAGGAAGGCAGCAGTGAGCTACTGGCCATGAGCAGGCAGAAGAGAGTTACAGGAGGGAGCAGGACAGCAAGTTATGGGGATGTGAGGGGTGGGAGGTGGACGAGAGGGAGCTACAGGAGGCAGTACAGCAGGCAGAGAGCTTCAAGAGGCCAGCAGAGAGCTACTGGCGTATGGATTCATGTAGAGAGCTACTAGTATATATTATAATATGTTAATTTAGAGAAAAACTAGGCATAATACTATTTTTAACTTCTTAAGTTACTTGAAATTTAGTACTTACAAACACAGCTTTATGATGCTGACAATGGAAATTCTCCCCCAGGTTGTAGTTACCCATTCATCTAACATTATGACAGATAATTTTTCTTTCACACTATGGGGGAGTATTCATGATTTCCACAACATAATCATTCATTATATTGCTTTATAAAGTCATATTCAAAGGCTTGTTTTCATCAACCTGTCCAGATATACTGAATGGAACTTTGTTTTTAAAAAAAAAAAATTGGCAGCCCTTTTAACCTACTCTAACCCATTTCAAAGTCAAAGCTGATTGAGATAACTGTCTACCCCAAATAAAAGTTAGTTATTCAAAAACAGGAACTCAGAGTATCTGACAATATGACCTTTATACCAATTTACATACAAGATAACTTTTTTTGGAGGGCAAGTTTGGTGACAAAAACTTCATTTTCTACTCTGGCCATTATGACATCTTCAAGGAGGTATAAAATCAACTGCCCTCCAAAAAAGGACAGAGTCAGTATCTCTATATAGGTCAACAGCTCCTCATTTTCGACACCAAAAAAACAAAGAACTCAACAAACTTTGGTAAATAATAATCAACAGGACAAACATACCTAAATCCACGAGAATAGCATGCTGCTGGGTAGTGAGCTGCTTCAGAAGTTCCTTATAGGACGTGTCTGGAGGTTGCTGCTTATTGGGCAATCGGTGCCTTAGACGGTATTGTACGGCTAGGAACTGCCAGATTTCTCCTCGTCGGCTTTTGGGAACACCTACAATAGTCCGAGATAAAAATCAAGATCTTGAACTCTGGACTGAAGTTGCTGAATCACAGCTGGTGAACCATATAATGCTTGAACAAGGCAGCTGTAATGTCCTGCATGCCTCCATGTGAACATGGAGCACATCTAACAAGTTTAATCCCGCAGCTGCTGATGTCTTGTGGTGGTGGGGGGGGGGGAAGCCACTCAAATAACAATGGCAATACTGACAACATGGGCCAACACTGAGTGAGCACCTAATATAACATTTACTGAGGGTGCCTCACTGCTAAGCATGGTAAAGGGGCTCAGAAAACACCCCAATGAGAGAGGTGATCACTATTCCCCCCACTGTACAGATGGTTAAGCTGAGGCACAAAGAGGCTAAGTAACTTGCCTGAATTTACACAGCTAGCAGGTGGCGGTTTAGAATTAGAACTCCAGAAATCTGGCTTCAGAGGCCAAATTCTGAAATCCTGGTATGTATTACTGTCTATTATCACCGTTTATTTGGATTGAAACTAGTAACAAATGAAAATCCTCACATAACTTCTCAATATTAGTCATAAACAAGAAATGTTGTAAAAGAGAATTAAACAGCATTCTTATATGGTCATAGAATAATGAAATAATAAAAATGAGAAGGTATAGCTGGAGTGCTAATGAACAACCTTCAGTCTTTGTGAAGAAAACATCTAGCCTATGAAATGAAGCTAACTCCATTGTGTTAGAAAACCAAAGGAGTATCAGAATCAATTCAAAGTATGCTAAAATTATGCTTTTTATACCAAAGGATATGAAGTAAGCACTGGGAGGGACAGAATTCAATTCTTTACAAAGCAGCTAATTTTATTTCCCTACATTTTTCCAGTTCAGAGAGACTCACTCTGAAATTCGTTCCTGAGCTCCAGCTGGGTAAAGCAAGGCTTAATGGCAATAATCTTTTTGGGTGGCAATGCCACAGTTTGCATCAGCTTAAAGTATTATTTTGCAAAAATTATAGCTCAGGTTCACTGACAGATTTACAAGGCCCTCCACAATATATCTCCAAACCACCTTTCAGTCCAATTGCCTCCTATTCCCCAACATGCACGAAGCATAAGAAGCTTATGGTTATTTTCACACCTCCAGTTTCTTACTGTTGTCTGAAGGAAATCCAAGCTCCCCCACTTGAATGCCTAGTGTATTTCTGCTTGTCTTTTATGCATGAGCCTGAATGCCATTCTTCTACTGCGGGTCTCCCAGACATTTCTGGGAGTAATCACTCCTTTCCACTTACTACTTGGTTCATACTCTACTAATACTGCCATAGTAGATTACAGGTAACTCTCTATTGTATGTTCATCTGTTTTCCCCACTGCAATGGTAAAGTCCTGGAGAACACTTTCATTTCTGTATGATGAAGTCCAAGAATATACCTTGCTATGTAAGCATCTGTTGAATGAAGAATGAATGAATGAATGTGTAAAATGTCATTCTTAGAGGGTAATTTTCATCAGCTTATTAAATGAACTATTGATAATAAGAGTGGACTGTTTTATTATCCATCCAATAACAGTTTTACAAAAATGTAATTCACTTCAGTTAAACAAGTATTTATTGAGCATCTACTATGTAGCAGAGTGGAGAGCATGGCCCCGAGGGTACCTTATCACTAAGAAGTGAATAAATGCATTCTCAGGAAAATTAGTCTCATTCATCCATCCACCCATTCAGTAGGTAACTTGTGCAAGATGCTCTCTTAGATGTTAGATGTGCAGTGTAGTGGTGGGGTGAAAAAAACATTAAACAAATTGTACACGTAATTACAATTACAACTTATGATCACGACAATTACAGGGAAAGAATTATAAGAGAGAATAATAAAGTGAAACTAATTCCTTTTGGTCGAGAAGTGGGGGGATACTATTTCTGAGGAAATGGAATTTGAACTGAGTGCTGAAGGATACTAGGACTCTCCAGACTGGGAGTGTCAGTAGCAATCTCTCCAGGAGTAGGGTGCGAGAACGCCCTGAGAAGGGCAGAGGAATGAGAGGAGGAAGGAGGAGTGAGAAGATGGGATGGAAAGAAGAAAGATGGGAAAGGGGAGCAGGTAGCATGGTAAGGAAAAGGAGTGGAGGGAGGCTGCAGCAATCCACGCAGAAATAGCCTGGGACATACTGGGAAACACGTGATACAAGGTAGCGAGAGGCAGAAAGTGAGACCAGAAAGATGAAGAAGGAGAGGTTATAGGGGGCACTGGCCACGGTGTTCAGAAAGTTAAACTGTATCCTGTATGAAATGGGAAGATGGGCGCCCCTAAAACATATTTTAAAAGCTATACATCGCTCACACATCGTAGTAACCACTTTTTTGGTCTCTCAAATAATGCATTCAATGAAAATCTTTAGGATTTCCCTATCTTCAAGGCAAACCACTGATATATTAGGCCTGTAAATGTAGGATCTTACAAAATTAACCTTAATTTCAATTTAGTGATGCAACAGTCTCACACGTTACCATAACCTTTTAAAACAAGATTCATTATCAGTCATTTTATATGACAGAGCAGCAATGCAATATAATGTCTAAATAAAAGTAAATTTTCCAAAATAAATAAAGAAATAAGGAGATGGAAGGAAAACTTACTAACTGATGAACAAGAATATAATTCTGTATATATAAACACATACATGTAAATAAATACACATAAACATGTACACATGTGTGTAAATAAATTCTTCTAACCAAATGATGGGAATAAGTCAAGCCTATAAGCCTGAATTATTTTTATGGAGATGATCAAGGATCTTTACCAGTGAATCCAGTGAATCTGCTCCTTCCTTGGTAAACAACGACACTGAGCTGAGAAACGCTGACTGAAGAAGACAGGCAAGTCTGCAGAAAAGATGTTGCTATCTCTTTAGAGACCCTCTCTCCATCAGCACCATTTCTCCCAACTGAGTCACTGATTGCTGGCAAAAGTAATCACTTTCCTTTTTTGTATACGTAAAGCATAAGGACAAAAGTATGCCCAAGGTGCACAAAATTTAAAATATATATATATATATCTGAAGCTTTTTCTAAAAAAAAAGATTGAGCCCTAGCTGGTTTGGTTCAAGGGATAGCGTGTCAGCCTCTGGACTGAAGAGTCACAGTTTTGATTCTGGTCAAGAGTACATATCTCAGTTGAAGGCTCAATTTCTGGCCCCAGTCCAGGCTCATACGGGAGGCAATCAATCAACGTGTCTCTCTCACATTGATGTTTTGCTCTGTCTCTCCCTCTTTCTTCCACTCTCTCTAAAAATCAATGGAAAAGTATCCTCAGGTGGGGATTAACGAAAAAAAAAAAGGAGAAAAAGAAGATTGAGATGTTCTAGAATACCTTCTTTAAGAGAAATATGAATGTCTTCCATATCACATTTTGTTTTTCCTCTGCAGTTCAATAACTTCTTATCCCAGGTTATTAAGATCTCCTTCTGACATACACCAATTTCCTCATAGTCCAATTTAATTTTTCTGGAATGGAGTTCATCTCTGCTTGCTGAGGAAAACAAGAGAATTTATATAAGACTGGTGTGTTTTTAAAACATAGTATTTTTAACATTGTACTGTATTTATAAAACTATACCAAATGACTTTTAGGAACCAACTACTAATATTTTCTGGAAAAAAAAAAGAAAACTATTTAAAAAGTGAGGATACATGAAAGGTTCTCAAACTTGGGGTCATTTCATGTAAAAAAATGTCCAGAATAACTTCTTAAGGAGGTTTTACTCTGTATCTTACAGACTGTCACTCTGCTAAATATAAAAATAGAGCTGTTTGCTCTGCTAAAAATTTCAATTTTTTAATAAATGTGATAGCCTCCAAAGTGACAACTTACAACATTTCAAACACCATGGAAGTGTTAATATTTTATATTTGACATCTATGAGAAAACAATGTCTCATGCTAACCTTGATTCCATAAATATTTGACCATCATAACCTGGTATGTTTTTATAATTATTTCCATTAGTAACACTGTCCTTAACAACACTGAGTTATGTGCTCCTGTGTTCATTGGCAATAAGCTTAAAGAGGAGAATTCATGTTACTGAAGTTATCACTACTTCCATTTTCTAAATAGTACAAAATTCTCTTTCTTTTACTGGTGTAAAATATAATCCCAGAGCTTATTAAAAGAAATGCCTATAAAAGCAACCACTATCTTAACTTGGTCATTATTTGATTTCAAAATGAAGAAGGAAGAAAAACCATGACAGAATATATTTTTTCTCTTTTGTTCATAACACGTTGAATAGGAGTCTCTCAGAGTAATCTATGCTCATTCAAGCCCACAGGGCTCAACCACCTTACCTTCTGCAACACAAATCTTTGTAATGCATCCAAAGTCCTCGACAGCACAAAAAACAACAGCAAAACCAGTATTACTCTTTAATTAATGTGTTTGAAACCTTTTTAAAAAATTTAAATATCTTACAATCAACTGCTATTCGAACGGGATTGTAAAATGCTCTACATAAAAATCCAGACATAATAATAAAAAAAAATCGCACACAAAAATATTTTCCTGGATACCAAGAGATGGCTTTCTAACATAATTTTGCTTTGCTTCTCAATATTTGCTTCATATTTCTCTATGATCATCAAATAAAAGGAATAAATTCATTAAAGCTAATAATATATCCCACATTTAACTTTGCTAATGATTTTTTTCACAATGAACCGAGCACGACATATCCTTAGATTTTCTTTTTCTCTAGCTTTCTGTAGACCATTTTTTTTTTCATTTAAAATAATAATAAGCACCTACTATGTGCCAACCACAGGCCCTCAGGATAAACTGAGTAAGAGCAGTTCATCTCTGCCCTCAATTGGTTAACTAGGTGAGAATAAAGTACACCAAAAAAATGATTATCGATTAGCTAGAATTTTAATAAGCTAAATTATGTAGTCTTTGTTATGTAAGTAGAGAAATAAATATAAAACTGAAAAAGTTTTCTAAATATTCTAAATGTCATCTCTGTTCTTATTCTGTCAGTTTCTATAGTCTACACGCAGTCAGTTGCATTGAAACATTCCACTTCCCTATATTCACACATAGTTGAGAAATACTGTGGCATAACCGGGAAAAACCAAAGAACCCTGAGAAGTAAACACGCGGTTTAGTACCTGTCTGCCAGCACATCACTGTGTAACCTTAGGTTAATTCCTTATCTGGTCCAAGCCAATGACTCATAGGTGCAGAATGAAAAATGGAGCTTAATAATCTCTAAGGCCATTTCCAATGCAGTCTGCGATTCTAAAACTTCCTTTAAAATTTAGTATAAGATTCTACTTGTACATACTCCCAAATGTTAATGAAATATGTAAGTTCATGCTTTAAATGTTTTAGAGGATGATAGCCATCCTTTTTTCAACCTTTTTTCTGTTTATGAGTTAATTCAAGATGTAACCAATTGCTTAAAAACACACAGGAGGGGGTAAAAATAGGTTTACAATTGTAGGTATGAGAAACACAGTTTATTCTTGTATTATTACTTATTGTATTATTTTCCAAACCAACAACTGTAAACCTATTTTTGCCCCATCCTATAAATTCAATTCCTTTAAAAATATATATGGCAGTTTAAGTGGGCATAACATTTATCACACCAAACTTTTAAAAGCTATGTCAACAGCAACTAATTGCATTTTTATTATTTTTTAAAAAGAATGTTTACTTCCTAGGGATATGTAAAATATTAGTACTCTTCATTCTGCTAAGAAAAATAACAGCAAACAAAACAAATTATGAGCTTGCAAAATAAATATTGTTGAAATTAAAAACTGAATTGAATAACAGGTAGAGTAAGAAGAATCTTAAGCTGGATGATGAGCACAGAAAGGTGAATACTTGTATTTAAAAAACTTTTTGGAAGACAACACAATAAAAGCTACTCAGAGGCAATCCTCCAAAAAAATCAAAGGGCCATGTAAGCTAAATCTTTCATTTTACAAATGTAAAGGGTAAGACACTTTTATGTTAAGTGATTTGCCAAAGATAATGGCATTAATACATTTTGGTCCTGTCTCCACATCTCCTGTGTGTGGTTCTATCAGTGCTGAGGTAAATAATATCAATATTTCAGTCTGGAAAACACATTCGAAAGCATTTGGTATTTACAAACTTATCAATAAAGCACCACAAACAGCACAATAGCTATTATAAATTATCCAATTATAAATTTAATGATTTGCATATAATTTTTAAATAGAAAGTTTATAACAAAAATATGAACTTTGATAATATGTAATTAGACACTTGAATTGGATACAATTTATTTGAAATAGTCCTATTTCTCCTATTATAAATGCAATTATCCTAAAAATTGAAAATCATATTCAGTAAAAATTTGCTTTCTCATGTTTAAGAGATTTTCAAAGTAATGCACAATGATATTTCAGTCATATCAAATACAATGATGATCAAATATATATGACTGTATTATTGTATTATCTACACTATTACCCAAATAGCTCCAAGAGTGCTTGATGTTTTAATTCTACTAAACCAAAATGCAAATATTTCAAGCTGGTCTTTCCCATGTTATAACCACCTCACAAAATAGAAATGAGCAATTATAATCAGTAGTCTAGTAAAAGTGTGTATACAGTCCAAGACAACAATCTTAAATTGTAGTATTACATCATTTAGCCCTATTTGAATGGCTAACCTTCTAGTTTCTGGTTTTCTTTTTCCATTCGAAGCAACAAAATTTGTTGGTGGATAGCTTTTCTCCACAAACTCCTCAATTCTTCTGATCTTTTTCTTTCTTCAGCTTTTTCTGGGTCATCGTCCCCGGACATAAATATAACCACCGGTTCCTCCTCCATGGTTGGAGCAAGAGGGGACAGCGGCAGCAGCTCATTCCTGTCCAGCCCATCTGCAGAGAAGAACACAGTGAGAGGCATTCCACAGCAGTAACCCCGACTACAGAAGTTTTCTCCAGAATCAACGTGCTCTCATCCTATAGTCCACCTTTAGAGCTTTGCACAGAGCCACTTTCCCAGTCACTGTTAGTTTCTGGAAGGAATGGTTTAAGTAAACTCACTAGACTGAATTCCCCTTCCAGAGTTCCCTCTCACAGTGAAATGAAAGCATATCTCATTTCACCACTTCTCCTTTCCGCACAAAATGACCTGAAAGATAGGTGCTCCAAAATGCACTGGCTTTTCCCCTGAGTTTTAACACTTCTGCAATTCACCTATGTACACCTTCTGATTGTGCAAAGCAAAAAGAGTGTGTGAGTCAGTATGAGAGCTCTCCTAAAGGCTACATCTACCATCTGAATCCTTCAGGAGAAAAGCGGCTGAGCAACTCTGGGCACGTCTTGGCTCAGCACCCCTGCTTACTCCTGCAACACTCTCTTACCCAATTCCTGAGCTCATTTTCTCCCTCTGTTACAGGCCATCTTTTGTACTGTTGCCATTTTTTTTTCTTTGTAATAATAGGCATGATCATGTCTCGTAAAATAAGTCAATGAATGCTTATATCCCAAAGAACTATGTCCAGACTACAGGGGTTAGCAGGTAGATCCTTTCAGACTCTGGCCTCATGTAACCTTGCCATCTTCATCTCAGTCTTCCATTCTATGCTTCCAAAGGTTAATTTCTCATGATTTTCTGACCCACAAAAGTCCCTCCAATGACTCCAGAGCTTTGCTAGTTCCTCTTTCTGAAACATACTTGTCTCAGCAATGAGTTTAAACAAATACCTAACTTTGCCCTGAAGCTTCTTCTGACCAGCCTAGGCAGAATTGATTTTATCTTTAGTAATGTTAACTGTTTTCTTGTTTGTTTGTTTTTTTAATTTAGCAATTGACCTCCACCCGTATCCTTATTTATTTTCTTAATAAATAACTTAAAAAATTTTTTTAAACTTTCACTCTTGAGTTAAATATTTAGTACATTTACGTTGTAGCTTTCTTAATTTAAGAAATGCTCTCTAAATACCACTCAATTTTTATCATATTGTCTTCCTTATAGCTTCTAGTAGAGTTTTCAGTTTCAAACAGACAAAATATTTTAGTTGTCCTCTAATTCTTGATTCCTTCCTTTCATTTCTTTTTTTCCCCTTCTTTATTCTTTTTATTCTTATTTGCACTGCGATCAGAGAACATAGTATAAATGATCATGATGGTGTGAAATTCATTAAGAAATCTTCAGAGCCAAGAACATAATTAATTTTTATGACTGTTCCATATGTGCTATAAATGAATGAATCTTCTCTGATGGCAAGGTTCCATATAAATATCAGATAAACTTTGTTTAATTGTATTTCTCAATTATTATCTGTGCTCAATTTTTCTATATTTAATTTTCATGGAGGAATATATTAAAAGACCTAGTGATTTTTTTATGTCAAAAATTCTGTGATTTTCTAGCTCTCAAGTCTGTATGTGCGTTCTCATTATTTTTATATCTTTCTGTTTATTATTAGTTTTTTCTTGTTGTTGTTGTTTTGTTTTGTTTTTTGGTGTTTTTTTTTCCCCCTCTGTATGTTTTTTGCTTTAATTTCTAACAATAGGCCTAACATTCGAAGACAGCTGCCTCGCTCTCTTTTCTTGATATTCGCCTACTGTAGTGGTTGGCAAACTGCGGCTTGGGAGCCACATGCAGGTCTTTGGCCCCTTGAGTATGGCTCTTCCACAAAATACTATGGCCTGGCGAGCCTATTTTGAAGAAGTGGCGTTAGAAGTTTAAGTTTAAAAAATTTGGCTCTCAAAAGAAATTTCAATCGTTGTACTGTTGATATTTGGCTCTGATGACTAATGACAACTGGCCTAGTATATCTGTATTCATTTCTTTATTGTTCAACATTTTATGTCACTTTGTTTTATGTGTCTGTTAAAAAAGAATACATTGCTTTTCCAGTAATAAAAAAAAGGCTGTGACTATGCTGAATGTCAATTATAATTTGATAGAACAGACTAACAACTGTCAGAGGGGAGAGGGATTAGGAGGGAACTGGGTAAAAAGATGAAGGGATTAGGGGGGAAAAAATTAAAAAGCACAGAGATACAGACAACAATATGGTGATTGCCAGGGAAAAGGGGAGGTAAGGGGAAAGACGATAAAGGGGGATAAAAGGTGGCAAGAAGAAATTTGACTTGGGTGGCGAGCACAGATGCAGTATGCAGATGATTGCTACAGAGTTGTATACTTGAAACCTATATGGTTTTATTAACTAATGTCACCCCCAATAAATTCAATTTTTTAAAGATTTCAAAGTTAGAAAGAAAGAAAGAGAGGAAGGAAGGGAGGGAGAGGAGGGAAAGAAGGAGGGAGAGAGGGAGGGAGGGAGGGAAGGAGGAAGGGTAGGAAAGAGGAAGAGAAGGAGAGAGAGGAAGGAGAGAAGGAGGGAAGTATGGAGGGAAGGAGGGAGGGAGGGAGGTTAAAATAAATCTATGACTTTTTTTCTTAGCACTATCATAGTTCCTGATTTTGGAAACTTATTCATTCATTAAACAAGCATTTACTGAATGCCAGATATATTTTAATGATATCTGAGAAGTTAACCACTATCTCAGATACAGAAAGATAAATTATTTGTCCACTGTAATACGTAAGTCTCTTTGGACACAAACCACTGCATTCCATTCCCTAATTTACACTAATGAGGAGTAATTCTTTAGTGAGCACCATACAGACCCTTCTGCTGCATTGCCGAGGGAGACTTGTTCATGGGAGAAGCAACCCTGAGGAAGATGCGCTGCCGCCAGGAGATTCGGCGAGGAGTGACAGGGGTTCCTCCAGCATTCAGGGAATCATTGCTGCACGTAGAAGAGGTCCTTTTTCTCCCCTCTCCATCACTGCAGAAAGCAAATACGTAAATATATATTTGTAAGGATCACTGCATAACCTGGTTCTTTGCAATCTATGGTAGCACAAGCCATTCACAAATCCCACCACGGGCAAGCACAGCCACAGGCAGCATGGAGCAATGCATCAGGAGGCACACTGGGCACCCAGGCCACCACATCTCAGGGAAAATGCACTCCAGGCCACAGCCCAGTCCTGTGAAGCTCACCTATTTCTACTCATTCCATAGTAGCCCACCTAAGTCCTAATGTAAGGAATGCAAAGGTTGCTTAAGTAATGAAGTCATGCTTTGCTAAATATTTCAAATGAATAGTATACTCTAAGCAATGTAAGTATTTCATAAAGGGTTTATAAAGAACTTTTCTTATAGTTCTTATAGAATAGGCTGATGAAAATAGCTTCAAACTGGCTATGAGTGTTAAGATCTGGGTCCGAATTTATCGCTACCAATAGCTGGATCATGGCAGAAAGTAACCTGAATTAAGGCAGAACAGTCAATTTTGGGATTGCTATTAGGTAATATGTTAAGGAAAAAACTGTGGTCAAATAAAATTGAATAGGATAAATTTTAAAATATTAAACACACTTTTTATAGTAGGACTAAACAGAGACTGTAATCTTCTAGCAAGCACTGCAACTCTCCAAAAAAGAAAATAGTGTACAAAAATTACCTTATTCAACCCCAGCTTTTTGGGAAGGTTTGGGTTGTCACAAAGCACAATGTCCACTTTTTGAGTGAAAGTAAAAACAAAACAACATGTACTAATAATAAAACTAGTACAAAAAGCACACACTAGGTGCCAGGCATTGTTCTAAGCATTTTACAGGTATGAACTCATTTCATTCTCACTGCACCTTATGGGAAAGATGTTATTATTACTATTTCCATTTTAGTGAGAAACCTGAGATAGAAAGAAGCTAAGTAACTTGCCCATAGCCCCATGGATAATATGTGGAGGAGCCAGAATTCAAACTCAGGCAGTCGAAATCCAGGACTTAAGTACTGTGGTTTATCTCGCCAATGTAAACACTTTTTGCATCAGTTCAGAAAAGGTCTATAAAATCTCAAACCCAAAACTGTCAGAATTCTAAGGATGGCCTGTATTTCTGGTGAAAAATATCAGTCTCTAATTAGTAGTAAGTCTTTTGGTCAGAAACATATGGAAAGGCTGGTCTGCTCTAAGAATTTCCTGTCCAGGAAGGTCGCTCTAAGTTATGCTAGGCCTATCTGCGATCAAAGGTCATTATGACTCAAATTTACTTTTGAGACCAATTATGTCAGTAACTGGAATACCAAGCAATAATTATTGCTGTTAGTGATGGAAATATTTCACTTTTCTAGGGTTTCAAGGCCTCCGAGCTTCCCTGAGAATGAGGAAGATGCAATGTTTATAGGTGTGATACCAATAAGTGAAGGTGCAAAAATTGTGATTAAGTCAGGAAGTGTCAGCTCTTAAGTCAGAAAAGAAACTCAGGTTGAAAAACCACACCCACTTAGATTCTCGACTGAGCTCTGTGGTGCTGGGGTAATCAGAGGTCAGGAGACATTCAGACCTGCCTGTCATAGTTTTATTTACTTCATGTACTCATATATCAGGTAATTCCATTATTTCTAATATTGATCTATCATCCTGGAAATATTACTTCTGAATTAGCTAAATGAAGATTAATACTTCCAAGCTCCTACACAGACAGCAGCTGTCAGGATATACTACGATACTTCAGAAAGTGGCTAATGTATCTCTCAATATAGTCAAACCTCCTTCATTGTATATCCTGCATAAAATCATGACCCTAATTTATGTCCATGGTTCAAAACTCCCTGAAATATTGGAATACATTTGTTCATCTTTAATTCCACTTTGGAAAGTATTAATTCAAGTATTAATTACCTTTTTAGAAACTGTGATTCAGATGTTTATATATAATAGTCATATCCTGATAAACACTTTCATTTTATTGTTTTTTTAAATATATTTTTATTTCAGAGAGGAAGCGAGAGGAAGAGAGAGAGATAGAAACATATTATAAAACAATGATGAGAGAGAATCATTGATCAGCTACCTCCTGCATGCCACACACTAGAGAATCAAGCCTATAAACTGGGTATGTGCCCTGACCGGGAATCAAACCATCATCTCCTGGTTCATAGTTCAACCATTGAGTAACACCAGCAAGACAACACTTTCATTTTAGTAACATTATCCCATTGGCAGTTACTTGCTAAATGCTAGTTCATGGGGGTATTTCTAACTCCTAGTGTAGTAACTAGAAAATAACAGTAATAACTCAATAAATACCCATTGAATAAATACTGTAAAACAATATGAAACATTTAACTCAGAAGGTTAGTAAAATGGACAAAAACATAATATTGGCTGGGCTAACATGATAGGAATAAATAAAAGATGAACTTTATTAAAATCTTTAGTTGGTAGTCATAACTTTTAAGTTTTTCTAGCAAAAAGTTGTTTCCCAAAAGTACAGACTAAGCTGTTGATGGCACTAGTAGCTATCAACAATTAAAACAGTATTAGTAAACAACATAAGGCATCTTCTTTCCAAGTAAGTCCTATCTAAGAGCATCTAATTTATAATTTAAGCCTAGGAAGCAAACTAAATTATGTAAAAACACTTATTTCAATCCCTCATGGGTGAGCTTATCTTAACCTTTTAGTAGCTCTAATAAAGAATACTAGGGTAAAACAAATCAAAGGATTCTTAAATTTTTATATTTTAATGCTAGAATTGAACCATCTTTTGAAAATCTCCTGATTCTCTGTTAATGACATATCTAGTGTTTATAAAGTACTACAAATAAGACTGGGAAGTACCTATATCAGTTTTACTACTATAAAGTATAGACTTTGGGGAGGAATGTTACAAAACAAGTACATAAGGTAGCCTTACATTAGCCTTACATATTTGAAAATTTCATAACGTCTACAATTTTAAATCCTGCAATCCAAATGAAATGCCAATGACCCATTGTCCTCCCATGTCTGGAATTCAACGAGTAATAAGCCAAAAATTAGTAGTCAAAATATAATATAATAATATACTGAAAGGACTTACATAACAAACCACTGACCTTTATCTGGTACTAAAAAACGACATCCTGAAAAAGCAGTTTGGTGGCTGAGATAAGGTATAAGCAGTGAGAAGCCAGGGTCCAGATAAGGGTTTCAAAAGTCAGTGCATAGAGGCAACTTACAGTAGTTTAATCTTGGACTTACATGTAGTCAGCAATCTGACATTCTTAAATTGGTAATTTCAAGAATCAAAACCATGTAAAAGATAATGCATGAAAATTCTTATATTCCACCTTGAAAACTACACTGAGGACTGTTGAACCTCAGAGAGAAGGCAGGGGAGTGGGGGAAGAGATCAACGAATGAACTTGTATGCACATGTGCATAACCCATGGATAAGGACAATGGGTTAGTGAGGGCTTGGGGTGAGAGGAATGGACTAGGTTGGAAGTGGTTACTGGGGGGGAAATGAGGATCTATATGACACTTTCAACAATAAAGATTAAAAAAAAAAGGAGTCTGGAGACCAATAGGAAGTGAGCCAGTGATGTGTTTCAAAGGGAAGCAATGGATTTCATGGCAGCCATCACAAGCTCTCAAGATTTGATGCTCCTCTTAAAAGAGTAGTAGTAGTGAAATAAAGCCTAATAAATTTGAAAAAAAAAAGAAAACTACACTGGGATGAAGTGAAATATGTGGAGGTGGGGATGCTATTATTATATCTTTTAATATATAAAAGATTGGTTGAGTTGTTTTTGTACTTGTAACATTAATGTTCACTTTGACTTCTCCTTTAATTGAATTTAGCAGGTAGCCAAGCACAATGTCCAATTTTTGAGTGAAAATAAAAACAAAACAACATGTACTAATAATAAAGCTAATACAAAAAGCACACACTAGGTGCCAGGCATTGTTCTAAGCATTTACAGGTATGAATTCATTTCATCCTCACTGCACCTTATGGGAAAGATGTTATTACTATTTCCATTTTGGTGAGAAACCTGAGGTAGAAAGAAGCTAAGTAACTTGCCCATAGTCCCATGGATAATAAATGGAGGAGCCAGAATTCAAACTCAGGCAGTCAAAATCCAGGAACTTAAGTACTGTGGTTTATTGCATCAGTTCAGAAAAGGTCTATAATTTCTCAAAACCAAAGTTGTCAGAACTCTAAGGATGCCCTGTATTTCTGGTAAAACGTGTCAGTCTCTAATTAGTAGTACATCTTTTGGTCAGTATTTCTCTTTTCATTTATTTGAATAAAAAAATGTAATTTATTTCAGCAGATAAATACCTTCAGAGAAGTTATTAGGTATTCATTTGTGTAAATGTCTCACTTCCTTTTCTTTGCTGGTTAAAATCATGCATTCCAAAATGTAAAGACTTTTTTCCTTTAATTAGGAGGGACAAATCAAAAACATTAATATGGTAGAAAATACACATATTAGCCTATTAATTATCTTTACATTTTTAAAATAATGAAACAAATTAAAACCATTCCCTTATTTTCCATATACAGTGGTACCTCGAGATACAAGTGCCCTAACATATGAGATTTTTGAGATATGAGCCATTGAGCGAGTGATTTTTGCTTTGAACTATGAGCAACATTTGAGATAGGAGTAATCGCGCGGATAGGCCGGCTGCACATGACCCACCAGTTTACCGCCACTCAAGCGTCACAAGGTTATGGAACGAATTAAACTCGTATCTCGAGGTACCACTGTAATCTTTTCTTCTCCTTCTGTATTTTGGAATATCAACATGTGAATTATAAAACTGCTTCCCAAGAAACATATTCTGGAAATTTATTCTGTGCCAGCATTACCTCTATTTAGATGTATTAAATTAAAACTGAATAACTAGGAAGGAAATACAAGGTGGAGAACTCCCACTTATTTTTGTATGGATGTATTCTATATATTCTTCCTATTACTAGTCACTACAATCCATGAGCAAAATGAGGGCCTATTAGGGGAGGAAATATGTGTACCGCAATGAGGACTGGTAGGCATTTCCAAGCCCTTCTGGATGGATCCTTGATCAAAAGCATGGATATGATATGAAGCACCCCTCCCACAGAGCTTCAAGATAAATTTTTAGTAACATATCCTCCAAGCAATTAGAAGTTACCCCACATCAGCTATTAAATTAACATGATGGTTCTTATGTTAATACAGAATTGTTAATGCTCACTTGCCAGATTTAATAACAATTAAGTGACTGGATATTGTACAGAACAAAAGCATTTTAATGACCACTCACAGGGACTCAACTTTAAGAAAGATGCCTCATATTTTATTTCCCACCAGGGCAACCTGGATACACTTTTCATAAAGGCACACTCTTAGGCCAGGATCTATTATTGTACGAAGGTTGTGTTCTGCATCCTTCAACTCCAAGCACCCATCTAAAACTACTGGCTTCATAAAGTCCAAATAAATGACTACACACACTATTAAATCTATAGCTCAATCACAATGTATTACAACTCGGGATAGAAACAAAACTTGATTAATGTAATACTAATTATTTAAAAGAAATCTAAAAAGGCTTTTTCTTTGTAAATGTCCTAAGAAAGGCTGCAGGGAACATGATGAAACTTTAGTTTTTTGCACAGGCTCCATAACACAATTCAAGTCACAATCGCATCAGGTGCACTAATAGTCTAAGTCCTGGCTTTCAATTTGGGTAAACCATCTATCATCATGAAAACTCTTTACTAATTAAAAAAAAAATTGAGATTGAACTGTTCTAGTGGAAATCAACATACAGCATCTGATATATGAGTCAAAAGTGATAGATTAGTCAGTGGAACGATGTGCAAATCAAAAAGAGAATGAGGAAAACAAAAAGTTTTATTTCCTAAACTCTACACTGAGTGAAAATTTTATTTTAAAAGCAAGTTTTTTTACATTGGAATTGAAAGTATCTCTTGGTAGCTTATTTACTTACATCTTTTAACCTAAGATTAAGAAAATGAGAGCAAGCAAGACATTAATTATCCCACAGCTTAATGTAAACATATGTAAAATAAGGAAATCATAGGACAAATGACATGTAAGGTTATAAACAGATCCAATTCTATGCTGTTGTAAAACCTAAAAGGACAAAATGCAAAACTAACATTTCCATTAGACTTTTAAAAGCAGATAAGAGTTATTATGTAAATGGTCTTATAGCCAACCATAAAAAAAAGTAAAAGTCAATTACAAGTATCCAAAAAGTCACTTTTCACCTTTCCAATGTGGCCAAAATAATTTTTGAGATAGTATTTTTCTCCTTGTACATCTCATTCTAGTTCAGTCTTTAATACCATATGTTTTTAATCATCTTGAAAGAAACCTAAATGTCAGTGGTCCCCAACAGAAAGATGGGCATGTCTGTCTTTCATTGAGCTGGGATATAAGCAAAGCATGGACATTAGAAAAAGGCAAAGAGTACCCTTTTCCAGTTAACTTGTTCAGCAGTGACCCTGGATGCTTACCATGGAAGCATGCTGGTCAAGAGGAAGAAATGTCACTGCTGATGTGGACTGACTTCCACATTAAGGAAGTAGGTGCTTTCCAGTGTCCAGACCAGTAGGAAGTCTGGAGGCCTCCACAGTGTCTCAAAGTACCCAACGTAACAGAAATTAAGATGGGCAGAAATAGATTAATAATCATCTTCAGATCAAAACCAGAGTCAATTTAATGAGTAGGTTCTTATCTCTGCATCTTCTTAGGATTTAGAATGAATTACTTATATGTACCTCTAAAATAGTTTATATAAGGAATTTATATGTTCTAACTCTACTAATTCAAAATTAAAATTAGGCTTGGCTTGAAGGATACAGCACAGTTCTAAGGAAATCTCAACATGGAATAGAGTAGAAACAGGATTTCCTATGGTCATCTGTGATCTTTGATTATACCAGGTGTCAAATTTTTTCTACTGTGTAAACCTCATAGCACCAGAATGATGGCATGCATTCAGGAGACAGCCAAAACTGCTTTTAAACTAATGTTGATATGCAGTTGGAAGAATTTATAAAATTTTTATATAAAAATATTTAGACCTTTAATCACCTTGATTCTGAAGCAGTGTCCTGTCTAGTTCAACAAGAAAACAAGGAATGACATTAGCACAAAGAAAGAGACATATGTCCAGAATCAGGATTTAGAATAAAAAGGCATTCCCATAAGTCAATAATGCATAAATAAGGTTATTTCAATAATGAACCAAAGTGAGCAATTATGTTATTTTTGTCAGTGCATACGAGAGAACTACAGAGAACCAAAACTGTCTAACAAAGTACTTCATCAACAAAATCTTATTTTATAAGTAAATAGAAATGACTATCATTTTACTGTTGACAAATGAACTTCAATATAAATAATTTTTAATTATAGCCTTAAAAGCTGAGAAGCAATAATAAGGAGTGATAAGATGTCTGTTGATAGAAAAGACATATCACACATTTGATAAATGGATATTATATAAATATATTATAACATCATAGACAATTATTTAGTTACTAAAACAATGAAATAACATTAAATTTTTAAAGAATTAATTTGAAGTAAGTTATTCAAAGCATACACTTATTCCCTTTCCTTTACCATTTTAATGCTGTGCAAGTGAACCTACTAATCAATAAATCATGACATTAAAAATATCTTGGCTCCTTTTCCTCAGCATGTTAAAAACAGTAACCTGACATCTTTTTAATCATTCAAATTGTGGTCCTAGAGAACAATGCCTAATCTGAATTTCAAATTTCAAATTAATATGCCTTCTAAAAAGCAGTATTTGTTAACCTATATGCTAACCTATTCTCTCCCTCACTTGATGATGCATATTTAGAGACCCATTCTATAAAACTAGTAAGATATACCCAAGAGAAAAGGAAACTGTAATTCATAGTACTATGAACCTCCTTCCCTCAATATTCTGAGTAGTTCCAGATGTCACGGTAACTGTGTAAGTACAATGTTCCCTCTGAATGTAGTGGTGATGAGAGATGTAGAGGCCTGAAGTCAGTGAATTAAAACCACACTCTTGACTCTCCTCCTTCATAGTTAATACTGGTATACTCTAAACTATTTCAAGTAAAGGGAATGATGTATGCAACCTATTCACAAATGGGATAGGATTTTAAAATATCTATGTGAATGCATGTATATATTCCTATGTAAATAAACAGAGAGAATGATAAAGCAAGTGGGGGCAAATATTAAAGACTGATGAATCTGGGTAAAGAGTTAGCAGAAGTTCTCCATAATATTTTTGCAACTTTCCTGTAAACTTGGTATTATTTCCAAATACAAATTTAGAAACACTCTCTTTAAAATTATAACTAGTCAATTTATGTCTAAGTGACTTGCTCATTGATATAAACCTATGAAAAGTTAATTGTCTGACAATTTTATTATTGGGTCAACAATAATACATAGAAATATACAGCTAAAGACATAAGCAATAATATCAAGGACATTAAACTTTAAAAGCGAAATCTATAATAATAAAAGCATAACATGCTAATTAAACTGAAAGTCCTTCCTGACATCCTTCCAGACAATGTTCCTGATGAAGCCGGGGCTGCCAGGGAAGCCCGGGTCCCGGGTACCAGGGGGAAGCAGTGCCAGCAGCCGGGGGAAGGAAGGCCAACTCTTGCACGAATTTCATGCAACAGGCCTCTAGTAGATAAATAAGTAAAAATAACCCACATGTCCATCCGTAAAAGAGTGGATAAATCTAGCATTAAATGAAATACTATACAGCAATGTATATGAATAAACTAAAGTGTACATAAAAACAGGAATAAATGTCACAAACTGATGTTCATGAAAGAAGCCAGATATAAAAGAATTTATACTGTGTTGTTCTATTTAAATAAAATTCAAAACCAGGCAAAACTAAGCTATGTATTTGAGGTCAGGACAGGCATGCTGGTTGGGTGGGAAAATGAGAGGAGCTGCAGGGCTATTGGCAGTGACCAGGTGGTGGTTACACGGAATGTTCACTCTGGTGAGCTGTATGATTATGTTTTAATATCAGTAAAAATACTTTAATGAAAAAGATTTAAGTGTCTTTTTAGCCTATTCATTCCATGCCATCAAATTATTAAAAGACATACAAAAGTATAGAAAGTGCTTTCTGATTTTTAGAATTTCTCAGAGCCAAGAAAACATTACGAAGTACAAAAAAAAAATAGCAAAATGTTTAATGATCCTACAAATTTAAAAGTTCTCTCCATGTTTAAGCAGAGCACTTCAAATAGGATAGCAGCAAAAAGATAACCTTTTCAATGCAAAATGAACATTTAGTTGCCTTCTGACTCTAATATCCTTCTACTAAAATGAAATTAGAGAGCTAAAGGAAGCTATGAGAAAGAATAATATAAGGTGTCCAAAAAATGTATATACATTTGGAATAATTATAAAGGCAGTGTTTATTAAAATACATTGCATTTTCAAAATTAAGCGGTCAGTTGTTAAAGTGTGTGTACATCTTTGGGGGAGGGGGCACCTTGTACATACATCTAAGCAGAAACTACTCAAGCTGAACATTTAACCTTATATGAAGCACTACAAATAATCTTTTAAAGGTCACTGATTTTATACTCTACATCCTATTCACAGCCAACCTTTGACCTTCTTAATGGCTAGCCTCATTATCACTTTCAGGCCTGATTTTGTTTCTGGAAGGAAACTGTGATTCCCCAAATGCTTACTTTAACTAACATAACAATAAAAAACTGCAAATAGAGTTCACTAAAGGTGCTGTATTCTTATTAGTAAGTAGTACTATAGAGATAAGGAAAACTGATATTTTTATGCATGTACATTCTTGATTCTCTAAATTCATTGTATATTCTACATATACATTTTACTATATTTTATGGAAAACTTCCTTTAAAATTCCTCCCCTAAGGTTTTCCCTAAAAAAGCTTTTAAGATCAATTTGTCATCAACTTCTTCATTAGAAATTCAATGCTTAAACGTGTACTAATTCAGAGAAAAGTTCAGATTCAAAAGTTCATTAATCCAATATTAGTAATCTTTGTTGGATAGAAAAATATTGGCACACATGGAAGACAGATACTCAGACATAAACTCTTCTAACAATTTAAGGACAACATGTTTGGCTGCTAGAATCATCATATCTTTGGTCTAACAAACACTTATGCCCATATTCTTTCCCTGCAGCCATAGTTTTATGTGAAGCCTCAAATCACCAGAATAGGTCTTTTTATTTTTAGAACATTCTTTTCCTAGCATGTTTTGACAACAATACAAATAGCATCTTTTTATATTGATAGAAATTAAGCAAGAGTCTAACTAATAAATGAGAGTATATGTTAACTTCGGGGTTTCCTAAACGTAAAGAAAAGGAAGCCAAAAGCATACAAAAGATTTTAGCGGCACCCAGGCTGATTGATACCATGTATTCCTCTCCTGGAGTGTAAGAATTGCCAATTATCAAATTACTCAAAGCAACTCAAATGTCCATCAAGAGAATGGATAAATTGTGATGTATTAAGTGGAATACTATACAGCAATACAAATGAATGTGCCAAGCCATGCATAAAAACAGGAATGAATCAATCTCATAAATTTCTAAGCCAACAGTGATCCCCTTAGAAAGACTTGCCAACTTAACCACCTCTTTCCAAATGGATGAACACCATACTAAGAATATGAATGATCAGTAAGAGTTCATAATTTTTATAAAAGGCAGTTTTCCAAAATCACTACATCTAATTTTGTGTAGAGGAAAGAAAAAAACTTAAAGGCTATTCATTTTCCATATTGGTAACCAAACAAACTTAAATGTCTACAAAAATCAAGAGATCTCTCCTCATGAGTGCTGCTGTCAACACGATGCTGTACCCATTATGTGACTTAAACTGAGATTCAGCGAAGTGAGTCCTTGCCATTGAAAAATCAAAGAAATGCCTAGGAAATATCCTATATACTTAAAAGTAAAAATATATTATATCCATCACTTCAGTACAATTGTTTAAATCAGTGGCTTTTGGGTTCCCCAAGGCAAAGACACATACAAATAGTACAAAAATAACAATAATTTTAAAAGATTACCATGTACCCAAAAAGCTGGTGTTAAACGTTTTAAAATGCTGGCTATAAAAGTTTTCTTAATAAAATTAAGTGGAATGAAAACCAATGTATTAGAAATAGATTAGAACAAGCACAACATAAGGATGCACAAAAGTCACCAAAATTAGCCACTCTTTAGTTAACACATCAGTATATCACACTGTGGAAAATGTTGCTTTGCAAACAGAGGACACTGATCTCACCTGATTTCATTTTCATACTGTGGGGACAGTCTACCTGAATTCTGGTAAAAGCCTTTCAGGAAAGAGGGGGCAGTGAAGGAAGGGGCAGAGAAGGAAGTGTGCAGACTTGGAAGGCTGGAGGAAGAGTTACTCTCCTTGTGCATGCGCCGAGCAGATGGAAGAATGCTGAGTACAGAAAACACAGCAGATTGGTCTTAATTTATATTTTGGCAAAACCTTCATTCACCATGAAAAACTATATAAACAAGTTCTTGTTATTCATGTAATCTATCCTTTAAAGGCTCAGGGCTGGATCTGATGGGGATAGGGGGTGTAGAAGAGGGGAACATACAGTTCTCTCTATTTAAAAGTATGACCTTGTTTCACTCTTTCACAAATTGAATTCCTCCTATGTTTGTCTTTAAGAGTTTCTTAACAATTTTAGGACAAACAGTGTTTGTTTTTACATGTAAAAGACACTTTAAGGGGAAAAAAATAGGAAAGCACAAAAAATTACAGGAAACAAGTTCCAGAAGGAAAAAATGATTATCAGTAGTTCAAAGACTTCACTATTTTAAAGACATAAACTCTTCTAACAATTTAAGGACAACATGTTTGGCTGCTAGAATCATCATATCTTTGGCCTAACAAACACTTATGCCCATATCCTTTCCTGCAGCCATGGTTTTATGTGAAGCCCCAAATCACCATCACAGGTCTTTTTATTTTTAGAAGATTCTTTTCCTAGCATGTTTTGACAACAATACAAATAGCATCTTTTTATATTGATAGAAATTATTTGACTTTGTACATCATAAAATGTAGAAAGCCTAAGGAAGAATAGATATCGTTTCTAGTTTAAAATAACATTTTAAATTCTTAACAATAATTTTTCCTGAAAATATAAAATGATCGTAAAAGAATCTTGATAACAATGTAAAATGTAGCCTCTTTTCACTTAGCATTCTGGTTTTTGTTTTTATTTTCTTCAGCTGGGAGCTCTACCAGACCCTGTTTCCCCTATCAAACTCACAGGGAAAGAAGAAAAAGAAGATTAGTTCTAGGATATAAATTCTGATTTATATTACACAGAAAGACATATAAAAATTCTACTACTCCATGTTTAACCCCATTATTATTTCTTATCAAATGCCAACAATTTGGGTGAGTTATATTTTTAAATAAACATGTAAAGTAATTCCTATGGCTACTTCCTGTCAATTAGGCTGTGTGTATTCTTTATAGATATCACATTATTCAAGATAAAATTTGGCTTTAATTTATTATGAAATAAAATATAGCTAATTTTTGTCTCATGCATGAGGGTAATTTAGGTGATTTTTTTTGAACCCTTGTACTTTACTGTAGGCCTCCAGGAAGTTCTGCTACACTGTCATTTTATGAATTTGCTGACTTTGTTTCATTAAGTAATCAAGAAGACACTAATAGTATGTTCTGTCAGCAGGTTACTCAGGCGAAACCACATGTATAATATCTTGCTTCCTCTGTTTTTATGGAAAAAAAAATAGTTTCCATCCAAAATGCTTTCACTCAGCTCTCTGGGTATGCCTTCAATCTTGCCTTGTTTCCCCTAGTAACTAAGATTTTTCTCATTCAATTTATTTTTATGGTATTTCTAAAAACTAAAGGTAGGCTACAGCATGAAGTCACAACAAATCTTGACTCCACCATGATCAAAACAGGTTGCGGGGAGAACTTTACTTCCCATTGCAGAGAGAGGTCTGGACTCACCTGCACTGTTCGCTGGAGCTCTGCCTCAGGAGAGGGGAGCGCATCCCATGAGCCCTCCCATCCTGCAAATTCAGCTTTCTCTTTGTGATGGAAGGCGGGTGGCTGAACGTGTGTGCCCGTCTTCGAAACTGTGGGGAGTCAGAATCCTCTTCGGGGAACGTCTGCCAACCAGAGGCCTGTGGGGAGGCTGGGGGGGTTCCTGGCGGAGAGTCTCCCGGTGAGTAGTCCTGAAAAGCAAGCAGAAGTGAGGTCTCTCTTTCCCACAGAGATTGTGGCAGACCTGCCAACACAGAGCTCAGAGGGACAGGGAGTCTCTTCTTCCTCCTGAGCCAACACAAAGCTGGTGGGATTTTTGTGTGTGTTTTTCATTTGATGCATGCTGAAGGCTAATCAGTATCACCACAACCCACTTTTTCTGATAGCAGCATCAGTAAGATAAGCCAGAAAGCGAAAGGGATGGTAAGAAAAGGTATTCTTTTTCCTAACGCTTTGTGGTAAAATGCTGTAGCATTTTTCATTGTTGCCAGAAAGATGAAAAGAGATCATGACAAAAAAAAAAAGGGTGGAGTCTGCGTTTACGTATCTACTGATTTCCGTGACATATCAGTTGCATGCTTCCTGTACTCTCAAAACAACATCACAACCTTTAAGTGTCCAAGTCTGGTGGCAAAGCCTTCAGGGAAATAAAATAGAGCCTGTTAAGTATCTTCCTTCACCATGAATATTTCTATCGAACTACATGTCCCCTGATAGTACATTTTTTAAAAGACACGAAAAACAGGAAATGAATGGGAAGTGAGTTATGCTGGAATGCATCTCATATTGCATGTGTAGACTTCATAAATCTTTCAATTTAGACAGGTATGCTGTTTATACTCCCCAGCACAATCACCACTGTAGAAATGCTTAGCTTAATGAACAGGAGTGAGGGCTAAAGGACTCACAGCTGAACTAAGTCCTCAATGTTATCAACGGAAAGTTTAATAAAAATATTTTAATATCTTCCATTAATAAATAGGTTGCATATGCCTCAGGTTACATGCTGTATGATACAGAAAACAGGAAACCAACCTTATTGAGAATGGTCAATGAGATAAAGAGTATAATGTTGCAGTTAAAATGGTTAAAAATGGGGTGGAGGGGTAACATGAAGAGAAAACAAAAGATAAAAAGAGCACTGCAAAAGGGCAGTAATTCCATGGCTCATTCTTCTATGGCTTTGGGGCAATGGTTGTTCTAATACTGTCCTCCATACGAGCTCCGCATAGTAAGCAGCCTCATAGAGCAGAGTTAGTCTGCAAGGGCTATGTTCTGTCTCACCCTGAGAAAGCTTCAGCAGAATAAAGAGCAACAGCTCATATCCAGAATCTTCTTATTTAAAATAATCAAGCCTCAAATATATTTTCTTAAATCATAAATGACTCAGTAATTAAACACACAAATTACTGTATCAGTGTTGGTTTGTGCCAAGTCCCAATTAGTAGTAAAAAAAAAAAAATAGGGGGGAGCAGTCTGCTTGCCTACCTTCTCTGAAGCAAGACTGTTTGCCCGTTCAAAGCTGTCCATACTTCCAAGCCGCCCTCTCATTCTGTTAGCTCCCTAAGTGAAGAGAATAAAGTTAAAGCATTCAGATGGTCTGAATTTTTACTTTAAAACTACTATAAAAAGCAGTTGGATCTTTATGTTAGCATTAAATTGATCCCTTTTGTGGTTCACTCAATTTTCTTGGCAGTATTAACAGCCATTCCAGCACAGTAAATAGAACTATTCACCATCTATTTTCAGTATTCCTCACTCAGCTTTTAGATGATTAGATATGGGACCAAGCTTTTTGGAGTTATTTTGTTTACAAGGTTAAACATAGTTCATCCCCATGATCAGTGTGAGAGAGTCCCATTAACTTTGTGTGTCATGTAGATAAACACAAATTGGAAGGTACAGCACAGCTAAACACCACATAGTCTAATACATACAGTCTTCCTATGACCAAGATTGCAAACTTCGTAATTCACATCGCAAGATTATAACAGACACCGGTTAAGAAGAGAAAAGTGCATCCTAAAATGTATGGATTTAAGCTTCATTCATTATTCCATAATCCAAAAACAACTTCAATGAAGCATTACTCTCTAAAAAGACTAAATAACAGTCTGCTTCAATATTGGTGAATATTGGATCTTATTTTTCTTTTCACATACCTTTGGTGTAGATCTCATGGATGGTCTAAGAAAGAGGAACCTAAGAAATCATCTTATATACAGGGTGAGGCAAAAGTAGGTTTACAGTTGTGAGTATGGGAAAGAGTTTATTCTTGTATTATTACTTATTGATCATTGTATTACTTGCCATACAAACAACTGTAAACCTACTTTTGCTCTATTCTGCATTTCACTCATTTCATACAGGGAAAGGCAGGCTGGGCACCACATCATACAGAAGGTCTTAAGAGACACACCACAGACTGAGGCATTCTATGTAACTCTAAACCCACAGAAAAGCTCTAAAAATAAGAACTAGAAATACAAACCATGTGACAAACTCTGCAAAATAAAAAACTCATGATATTTGTACAGCAGTTTACAGTTTTAATGTTTTATGGCCATACTTTCCTGGGTTTAGTTTTTGGAGGGAAGAGTGTTAAATTTCATTTTAATTTTAATCAAATTAGTATCTGCCAAATTGTGCTACCAAGCTCAAAATGAAAAGTGATAGTCACCACCCCGCCCCTTCTCTCACACACTGAATCCCATTCTCTAAAAGCAAATACTTGAAAGTGCATTCAAACACTTGCTTCTAGTATTCAGCTTATATTCCTATTCCTAATCTTTCCTCTTTAGGCACTATTTATTTACTTCCTACTTCGGAAGATGAGACTTTAGTATTCTTACTTCATTACCCACCCCTACACACACTCTCTCTTTCCTTCGTCTTTCAATAGCTATATCACAGGTTTCAGTTAAAACAATAATTTGTGATTAGATTGTGATGACTTTGTAAATAGTGTTTGCATCTACGCTATATATTTGAATTTTAATACAACTTATAACTTGTGCAATCTGTTTTTCAAAGAGTTAGCAATCACTAATGTATTATAAAAATTACCAACAGATCTCAGTATTAGTCAAACAACCCATAATTTATCAATTAAATTTTTTTTCCTTTTCATTTGAGCTACACATTATGAAGGCCTTTGTCTCCTGCCCCTGTCTGGACTGGCTGCAGTTTAGGCTTGCTAAACAGATCTGCCCAGTATTTTCCTTCACTATTAACCTAGAAATATCTTTTAATGCTACCCTCTGTTAGAATTTCTGTTTCCTTGATCCCAGAGGTCTTCCTCTTTCTCGGTTTACTTCTGCATTTTGGTGGAGCACATATTCCAAGTGCTTTCTGAAAAAAAAGGGAGACTGGGAAATATTTTTTTTAACTTACAGGTCTGTAAATATAATTATTCTATGCTTATATTTCACTAACAGTTTGGCTGAATATATAACTTTGGTTACAAACGTTCCTTCACAATGCGAGCATTGCTCAAGTGTCTTCTGGCACCGAAGACTGATGCCACTGTGATTGAGCCTTTGCATGGCCTGCTACCTTTCTCTGGAATGGATTTTAAGTTTACCTTTGGGCGGTCTGAAATTTCACAACCCTGGGCTTTGGCATGGCTTTATTCAGTCGTTCCATTGTACATATTCTGAGCCCATTAAATCCGGAAACATGTCCATTAGCTCTAGGAAATTTCTGAAATGATTTCTTTGAAATGTCTGCATGCACTTTCCCTTTCTGGAACTCCTACCATTTGGCTACTGGGTCTTCAGACTAATCTTTTGACTTTTTCCCCTGTTCTCCTATTTTCTATCTCTTTACCATTTTGCTTTACTTTCTTGAAGATTTTTTTTTTAACTCTAGCTTCCTAGACTTTTATTGACTTTTTCTTTTTATGTCTATTTTCAGAAAGTTTTAAGAGTTCTTTCTTGTTCTCAATAGACTTTTATATTTATGGTATCCTAATTTGTTTCAGAGAAGTAATATTTATATTTATCTATGTATAAATAGGTAGTTTTATGTTACTGGTGGCTCTCTAAATAACAGTGACATACACAATAAAATTGAGAGATGCATGCTTATCTATATTAAGCATTTTACACTGCATTATCTCATTTATTCCTCACAAAAATTATATAAGGGAGGTGTCATCTTTAGCTCAACTTTACAGATAAAGAGACTAAAACTCTGATATGATTATGTTGCCAAAGTTTACACTGCTAGTTAAAGGACAAAGCATCGATTTGAATCCAGGAAGCATAATTTAAAAGTGAAGCTCTTGAGCTCTTACTCAACACTCCTCCCTGAAGATAGAGCTTTGTGAAAAGTAGAATTACAAACAAAACTAACTAGCCTTCATTGGTTAAGTGTAATTATGCAAATGCCTAGAATCTGATCAAGGTTATTTCAGTTCTTCAGTTCTATACTATAACATAGTATAGAATAATACTTCCAATAATAAACTACTGTATATTTGTGCATGATAAATGACTGGGTAACTGTGTATGGCCAAGAGGTATATATAAAGACCAGGTCACTTTCTGCAATTTTTTTTTAGCTGCTGCTTGCATGCCAACCTGCCTGGTTATCTTAAACAATCACAACAGTAAAAGTATTAAGATGGGTACTGAACCATTTGCATTATTATAATAGCAACTTAAATCACACATTTTACAGTGATATTTTATCTGTGTATTGAGTGTGCATGTATATGTGTGTATACAAAAAAAACTTACTGAGGTATTGGGGGTTCATCCATCTTGAAGCATGTATCAGTACTTCATCTCTTTTTATCTACATTTCATTGTATGGCTTTTCCAGCTTTTCCAGGTTTAAACTTAGATTATTAAATTTGTACCTTTCTTCTTTCTAACATGGACGTTTAGTTCTATAAACTCACCTAAGCACTAATTATTTCCATCAGACTTACTAAGGGTTTTTTTTATTCTTCTTCTAATTGAAAACATTGCTTTTCTTCTATTATCAGTATTATTTTTTAGTTTTTAATGTCCTTTAATATTCCAAGAAAAAGGTAATAGGATGAGGAACATGAGAGCTGATGAATATGTCCATCAGGCTCAATTATAATACTCCCTGAAGAAGTTAAAGATACTTTTGTTTCAAGCAAGCACTTCACCTAATCAGTACATTTCTATCATGTTCTTGACCAAATGCCTGAGATCAGAGTTTTTAAATCTTGGCACAATTGACATTTGTTTTGGACCTGATAATTCTTTGTTGTTGTTGTTGTTGTTTATTACATTACTTCTCACCTGAGTATATTTTTTCCATTGCTTTTTAAAGAGTGGAGGGAGGGAGGAAGGGAAAGGGGAAGGGGCGGGGGGAGGGAGGGAAGAGAGAGAGAGAGAAACATCAATATGAAAGAAACATCAACACATCTATTGGTTGCCTCCATGCCCCAACTGAGGCCAGGATTGGAAACTGCAACCCAGATTTAAAAAAAAAAAAAAAAGAAAAGAAAACTTACTTACTGTTTTAATTATTTGCACATTTTCAACTAGTAAGGACAATGGATATTACTCTGAAGAAAGCATGAAATGAGAACTGTTTTCCAATGACTCACACTTTAATTTATAGTCCTTTTTCAGATATATGTATATTAATAAATATATTCATAAATATTCTCTTTTGATAAACTTCAACTTGAGAAAAAGCAACAAACAATCAGAATACAAGACTGTCTTTTCACCTCTGAACAGACAACTGTTTCAGTTTTACTATACTGTGATTTGGTAATACATGTGTTAAGCCTTCTCCCTTGGACCCACTTTTTGACTGTCAGTGATCTGAGCTTCTCAGCTATTTAAAAATGTATCCTATTTCATAAACAATTACAGTCAGTTAAATAAAATATTTTTACATTTAAAAATGACAGTAATTATCAGTCGAACTTTATGACTGAAGTATGTTTTCTACTTTTTGCTCAGAGAAAAAAAAAATTTTTTTAAAGTACACAAAACCCCTTCTCTATGTAACCTTTGATACAATATGGGTAGTTGCCAATCTTCTCAGTAAGTCCATTCTGCTGCACATGGTGCAAGCAAGACCTTGTTTGGTCACATAATTTATGACACTTGGCAGCATTTGTGACATAAAAGCTACAGTATCCACCTTGACCAAAACAGACTGGCTGTGCTCTTATTTAAAGGGTCATTACCGTCATTCAAAGCTATGTAAGTGGCACTTCAAAGGCAGCGGTGCAGAATGCCAAAGCACTAGCTGGACTAAGAGAGAAACTCTACATATCCTTGTGTCATTTGGTAAATAGCAAGGTTTTCAGAGCTCCCACTGTTTGGACCACTTCATATCTATAATGTGATACTTTCCTAATATACTGACAGTTCATCCTCACAGTAATGTGAGGTAAGCTGATAGAATATGCCGGTTTCAGAAATGGGGAAACTATAGCTTAGAGATGTTAAATAACTTGTCCAAAAATCATAAATATAAAATCTGCTAGGGCTAGGTCTTGAATTCACGTCCCCTAACCATCTATCTAAATGAACTTTCTATTAAAATTCTCACCAACACACCATGGGAGACAGGGGAAAGAGAGGAGGGAGGTAAGGGAGGGAGGAAGAGAGGGAAGGAGGGAGGGAGGGAGGAAGGGAGAGAGGGAGGGAGGGAAGGAAGGAAGGAACAAAGAAAGGAAGGAAGGAAGGAAGGAAGGAAGGAAGGAAGGAAGGAAGGAAG
>JAAGEH010000012.1:47388804-47464297 GCA_011751065.1 Lasiurus cinereus
AGGAAGGAAGGAAGGGACGGAGGGAGGGAAGGAAGGAGAGGAAGGAGGGGAAGGGGGAAGGGAGGGAGGGAAGGAAGGAAATGAGGGGAAAAACAAGGAAGGAAAGGAGGGAGGAGGGAGGAGAGAGGGAGGGAGGGAGGAAGGAGAAAGAACATAACTAATTAATACATTTTAGAAAAAAAGGTAGTAAATTTTATGAAAATTTAACACACTTCTGAATAATCTAGATACTCTTTTTCTAGATTCTGTGTCTGATGATAAAATAATAGCACTGAAAGCTGCATGCTTGCTGTGAGGTTTTTGATAGACTTAGAAGAATCTCAACCATTAAGAAAAATACCTATCAAAGTATTTTGATTTCTAGCAAAATAAGAGCACTATATGTCAGAAGTTACAATGTCCTAATGCTATTGCACTTTCTTAACCTTGACACTCTTGAAGATAACAGGCTACTGATTATTTTGTGGATTATCCTGTATCATAAAAGCCTAATATGCTAAGTGTCTGAATGTTTGTTCAACCGTTCAACCAGTTACTATGACATGCACTGAAGACAAGGGGGCAGATGCTCTGACCAGGTTAGCTTGCTGGGACTGGGTGAGTGGGCCGGACAAGCCCTGGAGCCCTCCTGTGGTCCCTGCCCCAGCCAGCCAACCTTCCATGGTCTTTCCCCAGCCCTGATCATCCACCAGTGGGACCCCTCAGGGGATGTCAGAGAGCCGGTTTTGGCCTAATCCCCACAGGCCAGGCTGAGGGACCCCACTGGTGCATGAATCTGTGCACTGGGGCTCTAGTAGAGAATAACTTGAGTTTACTGATATTTCTTCATGATCAGGTTCCAGGTTCTGCCCCTTTAGGAGAAATACCACCAAAGTATTCTTTATATCACATGCCTTATTGCTGATGATGTTCAATTTCATTATTCCATTTTAAACTTACTATTTGCCTCTTTGTAAACAGTATTAATTAAATCCGTTTCAAACTCTCAATGTATTCATTTATTTTCCATGTCAGAGGAGACTCATGGTTTCCTATGTTATACAACAGATTCAACTGTTGCTATCATTCATTTTGATGATCCTATTGTCTCAGGTGTGACCAGTGGGAGCCCTTCATGGTTTCTATGTCTTTATGACACAGCAGCATCTTTCTTTGAGCACTTTCATACTAGCTAGATTACCAACATACTCTGGTCTTATCTTGTACTTTTCCTGCAGTCCTGCAACTAGCCATTTCTCCCAGGATCGTGGTTGTCTCTTTTAGAATGATGTATAGAAAACCAAAACTGGGTATTAGTTGTTCGCCAGCAAGACTTAATTCATTATGTGATATTACTTGTAGAAAAGCTGGTCCCAGCTCCTATCAGTGGACAGAGCCACAGACCATATGTACACATTTACACACACACATGTCAATACATGTATTATATGTATAATATATAAAACTAGAGGCCCAGTGCATGAAATTCATTCATGGGTGGGAGGTTGTATCCCTCAACCAAGCCGGCACCCTCTCCAATCTGGGATCCCTCTCAAAATCCAGGACTGCTGGTTCCCAACCACTCACCTGCCTGCCTACCTGACTGCCCCTAACCACTTCTGCCTGCCAACCTAATCAACTCCTAACCACTCCCCTGCCAGCCTGATCAATGCCTAACTGCTCCCCTGCTGGCCTGGTCATCCCTAACTGCCTTCCCCTGCCGCCCTGGTCACCCCTAACTGTCCTCCCCTGCAGGCCTAGTCATCCCTAACTGCCCTCCCCTGCAGTCCTGGTCCCCCCACTGCCGTCCCTTGCAGGCCTGGTCCCCCTGAACTGCCCTCCCTTGCAGGTCTGGGTCCCCCACAACTTCCCTCCTCTGCTAGCCCAGTCACGACTAACTGACCTCCCCTGCAGGCCTGATTGCCCACAGCTGCCCTCCCCTGCTGACCATCTTATGGCAGCCATCTTGTGTCACAAGGGAACAGCCATCCTGTATGCTGAAGTGATGGTCAAATTGCATATTACCTCTTTATTAGATAGGATTCTATTCCTCAAAAATATAGATAGATGATAAACAGATGATTCATAGATACATAGATAGATGATAGATATGAAGAGGAATGAAGAGGAATAGGAATAACTTTGCTTATTTTTAAATAGACTATGTTCTCCCTCCAAATTTATTAAAAGAAATACATAAATTTATGTTCACGTATATCAATATTTTCAGTATTTCCTGTCAGCTCCTAAAATGAGCAAAAGAAGGATTTCTTTATAGCTTTATGTGGCAAATGATTAAAAAATTCCTTTATAATGGGTGTCAATATTCTATTTTCTCTTTTCTATACATATACTAGAGGACCAGTGCACGAAATTTGTGCACAGGGGGTTGGAAAATGGCGGCGAAGTAGACGGATGCGTCTGGAGCTTTGTCGCTGGGCAGAGAGAGAGAGAGCAGCTGAGAGTCGTGCGGGGAGTGTTTGTTGGCAAGTTAGAAGTCAGTTATTCTCCAGAAGAAGGTGGGGAACTGCTGCACGGGGCTCTCCTGGCCAGGCAGCCCCACTGCTGCGGGGTTTTTATTGGCCGCAGCCGCCGGCACGAATGCAGAGACCACGCCATCTTGCAGAGGAAGGTGGATGTCTGCAGCAGTCTGAAAGCTGCGGCTGGCTGAAAAACCCACCAAACAGCCAGAGACCCAGAACACCGCTCTCCAATCGGCACAGACACGCGGCGGATTCAGAGATCCACAGGGCACACGGAAAGGAGAGAGAACTACATAACCAGATACCCGGAGAAGAAAAACCATGGGCAGAAGAAGAAACAGCCCGCATATGACAGATAGGCAGGTATCACCAGAAAAGGAAGTAAACGAAATAGAAGCAGAAATAAGCCTGCCAGAGACAGAGTTCAGAGAAATGATCATAAGGTGGATGAAAAGAATGGAAGACAAAATCAACAATGTGAGTAAGAGCCAAGAGGAAATGAAGAAGAAATGCAGAAGCAGCAAGAAGAAATGCATAAGAAGCAGGAAGAAATGCAGAAGAACCTAAAAGAAATGCAGAATAATCAAGAAGAAATGAAAAATGGCATCACTGCTATAAAGAACTCAATAGAAAGCATCAAAAGTAGACTAGAAGAAGCAGAGGACCACATCGGTGAGCTAGAAGACATGTTAGGAAAAAATACCCAAGTACAGCAGCTTCTAGAAAAAAAAGTTAAAAAGCAAGAGGAGAGCCTAAGGGAACTTTGGGATAACATGAAACAAAACAACATCCGCATAATTGGGGTTCCAGAAAGAGTGGAAACTGAACAAGGTATAGAGAACCTGTTTAAAGAAATAATGACAGAAAATTTCCGCAATATAGGAAAGAAAAAATCCACACAAATCTAAGAAGCTCACAGAGACCCAAGCAAAATGAACCCCAACAAACCGACACCAAGGCACATTATAATTAAATTGGCAAACACCAACGACAAAGTAAGAATCTTAAAAGCAGCCAGAGAGAAACAGAAAGTTACCTACAAAGGAACCCCCATAAGACTAGATACTGTTTTCTCAACAGAAACTCATCAGGCCAGAAGGGAATGGAATGAAATATACAAAGTCATGCAAAGGAAGGGTCTGAATCCAAGAAAACTGTACCCTGCAAGACTCTCAATCAAAATTGAAGGTGAAATCAGAAGCTTCACAGACAAAAAAGGACTAAGGGATTATATTACCACCAAACCAGCAATGCAAGAAATGTTAAAGGGTCTGCTGTAATAAAAAGAAAGAGGAAGCAAAGAAGGAACTCGGGGGTAAGGACTAAAAATGGCAACAGATAAGTACTTATCAATAATAACTTTAAATGTAAACGGATTAAATGCTCCAATCAAAAGACATAGGGTAACTAATTGGATAAGAAAACATGATCCATATATCTGCTGTCTGCAAGAAACCCACCTCAGGAAAAGAGATGCATTCAGATTGAGGGTGAAGGGATAGAAGATGGTATTTCAGGCAAATGGAAATGAAAAAAAAGCTGGGTTGCAATACTTATATTTGACAAATTAGATCTCAAAGTGAAGGACATAACAAGAGATAAAGAAGGCCACTTCATAATACTAAAGGGAACAATCCAGCAAGAAGAAATAACTCTGATAAACATATATGCACCCAATATAGGAGCACCTAAATACATAAAAAAACTCTTGGAGGATATTAAGGGAGAGATTGATAACAATACTATTATAGTAGGAGACTTTAATACCCCACTGTCACTATTGGACAAATCCTCTAAACAAAAAAATCAGGAAAGAAACATCAATTCTAAATGACACACTAGAACAGATGGAATTAATTGACATCTTCAGAACATTTCACTTCAAAGCCACAGAATATACATTCTTCTCCAGTGCACATGGGTCATTTTCAAAGATAGACCATATGTTGGGTCATAAGAAAAGTCTCTGCAAATTCAAGAAGATAGAAATCATATCAAGCATCTTCTCAGACTACAGTGGCATAAAAATGGAAATCAACTATAATAAAAACAATAGAAAGAAATCAAACACATGTAGACTAAACAGCATGCTATTAAACAACGACTGGGTAACCAGAGAAATCAAGGAAGAAATAAAAAACATCATGGCAACAAATGACAATGACAACACAACAATACAAAATTTATGGGACACAGTGAAAGCAGTCCTGAGAGGGAAGTTCATATCCCTACAAGCCTACTGCAAAAAACAGGATACAATGGTAACAAATTACCTAACTCTACAACTCAAAGAGCTAGAACGAGAGCAACAAGAAAAGCCCAGTATAAGCAGAAGGAAGGAAATAGTGAAGATCAAAGCGGAGATAAACAACTTGGAGGCCAAGGAAACAATTCAAAAGATCAACAAAACAAAGAGCAGGTTCTTTGAAAGGATACACAAGTTTGATGGACCTCTAGCCAGGCTCACCAAGAAGCAAAGAGAGAAGACCCAAATAAACAAAATCAGAAATGAAAGAGGAGAAATAACAACAAACCCTGTGGAAATACAAAGGATTGTTAAAAAATACTATGAACAACTCTATTCCAACAAATTGGACAACCTGCAAGAAATGGACATTTTCCTAGAAAAATATAACCTTCCAAAACTCAATGAGGAGGAATCTAAACATCTCAATAGTCCAATAACTATGGAAGAAATTCAAGCAGTCATCAAAACACTTCTAGCAAATAAAAGCCCGGGACCAGATGGCTACACAGGAGAGTTTTACCAAACATTCAAGGAAGAATTAAAACCTATCCTCCTCAGACTATTCAAAAACATTCAAGAAGAAGGAACACTTCCAAACACCTTCTATGAAGCCAGCATCACCCTAATACCAAAACCAGATAGAGACAACACAATGAAAGAGAATTATAGGCCAATATCTCTCATGAACATAGATGCCAAAATCCTCAACAAAATTCTAGCAAATCGGATCCAGCAGTACATCAGAAAGATCATACACCATGACCAAGTAGGATTCATCCCAGGAATGCAGGGATGGTACAATATACGCAAATCAATAAACGTAATACATCACATAAACAAATTGAGAGATAAAAATCACATAGTCATATCAATGGATGCAGAAAAAGCATTTGACAAAATCCAACATCCTTTCTTGATAAAAACTCTCAGCAAAGTGGGAATAGAAGGAGCATACCTCAACATCATAAAAGCCATATATGATAAACCCACAGCTAACATCATACTCAATGGGCAAAAACTAAAACCATTTCCCCTAAGAACTGGAACAAGACAGGGATGCCCACTCTCACCTCTCCTGTTCGACATAGTACTGGAAGTATTAGCCATTGCAATTAGACAACAAGAAGAAATAAAAGGCATCCAAATTGGAAAAGAAGAAGTAAAGCTATCCTTATTTGCAGATGACATGATACTGTACAAAAAAACCCAAGGACTCCATTCCAAAACTAATTGAATTAATTAATGAATTTGGCAATGTAGCAGGATACAAAATTAATGCTAAGAAGTCTGTGGCATTTCTATACACTAATAGTGAAATTACAGAAAGAGAGACTAAAAAAGCAATCCCATTTACCATTGCACCAAAAAAATTAAGATACCTAGGAATAAACCTAACTAAAGACGTAAAAGACCTATATGTAGAAAACTACAGGACACTGAAAAAAGAGATAGAGGAAGATGTTAACAGATAGAAGAGCATACCATGCTCCTGGATTGGGAGAATCAACATCATTAAAATGTCCATACTACCCAAAGCAATCTACAGATTCAATGCACTACCCATTAAAATACCAACAACATATTGCACAGACCTAGAAAGAACTCTTCATAGATTCATCTGGAACAAAAAAAGACCACGAATAGTTACAGCAATTCTGAGAAAGAAGAATAAAGTAGGTGGGAGAACAGTTGCTTTGGAGTATAGCTTGAAATCTCAATACCACATTTCAAGCTATACTCCAAAGCAACTGTTCTCAAAACAGCCTGGTACTGGCACAAGAACAGACATATAGACCAATGGAATAGAATAGAGAACCCAGATATCCACCCAAACCACTATGCTCAATTAATATTTGACAAAGGAGGTATGAACATTCAATGGAGCCAATATAGCCTCTTCAATAAATGGTGTTGGGAAAATTGGACAGATACATGCAAAAAAATGAAACTAGTCCACCGACTTACACCAAATACAAAAATAAACTCAAAATGGATACAGGACTTAAACATTAGAAGGGAAACCATAAAAATACTAGAGGAATCCACAGGCAGCACAATCTCAGATATATGCTGAAAGAACCTCTTCACTGATACTGCTCCAAAAGCAATTGAAGCTAAAGAAAAAATAAACAAATGGGACTTCATCAAAATAAAAAGCTTTTCCACAGCAAAAGAAACAATCAACAAAACAACAAGAAAGATCAGTGTATGGGAGAACATATTTGCAAATGATATCACTGATAAAGGTTTAATCTCCAAAATCTACAGCCAACTTATACAACTTAATAAAAGAAAGTTAAATGATCCAATAAAAAAATGGGCAACGGACCTAAATAGAACCTTTACGAAAGACGACAGAAGGAAGGCCAAGAGACACATGAAAACATGTTCAAAGTCATTAATCATCCGAGAGATGCAAATCAAAACGACAATGCGATACCATCTCACACCGGTCAGAATGGCAATCATCAACAAATCAACAAGCGACAAGTCGAGGATGCGGAGAAAAAGGAACCCTTGTGCACTGTTGGTGGGAATGCAGACTGGTGCAGCCACTGTGGAGAACAGTATGGAGTTTCCTCACAAAACTAAAAGTGGATCTTCCATTTGACCCTGTAATCCCACTCTTAGGAATTTATCCTAAGAAATCAAACACCAATCAGAAAGGATTTATGCACCCCTATGTTCATAGCAGCACAATTTACAATAGCTACAATTTGGAAACAGCCTAGGTGCCCGTCAGCAGATGAGTGGATCAGAAAACTGTGATATATCTACACAATGGAATTCTATGCTGCCATTAAAAAGAAGGAACTCTTACCATTTGCAGCAACCTGGTTGGAACTGGAGAGCCTTATGCTTAGTGAAATAAGCCAGTCAATGAAGGAGAAGCATCACATGATCTCACTCATTTGTGGATAATAAAGAACATTATAAACAGATGAACAAAAGGATAGATACAGAGGCAGTAAAGCTTCAGACTGTGAAATTACAGCAAGAAGATTAAAGTTAGGTGAGGTAGATAAGAGATCAATCAAAGGACTTGTATACATGTATATAAGCATGACCAATGAACATAGACACTGGAGGGTTGGGGTATGCCTGGGAGAGAGAGGGGGCAATGGGGAGATATGTATAAAAATTAATAAATAGAAGCATGTTCTACAAAGATTCTCCCCGAGTTGTTGGATAAATAAAATGTTTTGTGAGCAAAAAAAAATTGTGCACAGGTAGGGGGTGTCTGGGGTTTGGGGAGTGTCCCTTCATTCCAGCCTGCACCATCTCCAATCTGGGACCCCTCGAGGCATGTCAGACTGCCCTTTTAGGTGTGATTCAGGTAGGATAGGGCTTAAATGAGCAGTCGACATCCTGCTCACAATCCTGGACTGCTGGCTCCCAACTGCTCACCTGCTTGCCTTCCTGATTGTCTCTGCTTCTGCCTGCCAGCCTGATCACCCCCTAACCACTCCCCTGCCAGCCTGATTGATGCCTAACTGTTCCCCTGCCAGCCTGTTTGCCCGTAACTGCCCTTCCCTGCAGGCCTGGTCACCCCTGAATGCCCTCCCCTGCAGGCTTGATCGCCCCCAACTTCCCTCCTTTGCAGGCCTAGTCCCTCCCAACTCTCCTCCCCTGCTGGCCTAATCGCCTACAACTGTCCTCCCTTGAAAGCTTTGTCCCTCCCAACTGCCCTCCCTTGCCGGCCATCTGATGGTGGCCATCTTGTGTCCACATCGGGGCAGGATCTTTGACCACATGGAGGCAGCCATCTGGTATGCTGGAGTGATGGTCAATCTGCATATTACTCTTTTATTAGATAGGATAGAGGCCTGGTGCATGGGTGGGAGCCAGCTGGTTTGCCCTGACAGGTGTCTCAGATCAGGTTGGGGGTTCTCTTGGAGTGTGGGGTGGCCTGGGAAAGGGGCCTGTGGTAGTTTGCAGGCAGGCAACCCCCACCCCCTCCCCCAGTGACTCAAGTGCAGGCCCTGGTATCTGGGATTTATTTATCTTCTACAATTGAAACTTTGTAGCCTGGAGTGGAGTGGAGCCAAACCTCTTGCAGCCACTTCTGTTGGGATTTATTTATCTTCTATAACTGAAACTTTGTAGCTGTAAGCAGAGGCCTAGGCTGGCCAGGGTGAGAAGAAAGCTTGGCTTCCTCCATTGCCAGAAAGCTTGGCTTCCTCCATTGCCAGAAAGCTTGGCTCCCTCCTACCCTTCTGCTCTCTCCAGCTTCGTGGCTGCTGCCATTTTTGTTGGGATTTATTTATCTTCTATAACTGAAACTTTGTAGCCTTGAGTGGAGGCCTTGGACCGCCAGGGTGTGTGGAAAGCTTGGCTTCCTCCATCACTGGGGAAACCCAAGCCTTCCTTTTGCTCACTCTGTGACCACAACCATCTTAGTTTAATTTATTTTGCATACTCTCTCCTGATTGGCTGGTGGGCATGGCTTGTGGGCATGGCTTGTGGGTATAGGGGAGTGATGGTTAATTTGCATATTATTATTTTATTAGATAGGATATCTTCACTAATAAATCTCTGTTACTGAAATTCAGATATTATAATAACCAGAATAAACCTATATTTGAGAATGAAATTTAGTCCGAGAGATTATTTTAAATAAGTGTTAACAAAATTACAGTTATTGTGGTAGTTTTTGTTGTTTTTGTTTTTTTTAAAAAAAACTTTTCTGAGAGTCAGTTGAGAATGAAACAAAGCAGTTAAAGAACACAGATATTAAAAGGTTCTCAGTGTACTCTTACCCTTGAAAAGATATTCTCCAAGGAGCTAGTTAAAGATCTTTTAGCTTTATTTTTCAGAACGTCAAGTTTGAACCTTCCACTGCTTGTCGCATTTTCCGGGATTGGGATTGTACTATTTGAAATAGTCTATAGAAAGAAAAACAGATAAATTTTAGTTGGGAATACTCAAGGTTAATAGAGGCTTTAAAGACACCATTAAAAAGCACAAGAATTTTTCTGCAGGTCTATTAAGGAGTAATAATTTAGGTTCCATACTGTGAACAGACAGATTATAAAGAAAGGGCTTTACTTTTTAATTCTGTAAGTAATAAAAAGACAGAAATAAGATCTTTCCTTTATGCCTTTTCTTTCTGCTAATTTATTCCATCTGCATTTTACAAAAAAGTACCCTGGAAATGTTTTTATTGTTGTTATTTTATCAATTATAGCCATCCCTTTTGAAGTTGCATATTTGTATCCAAATTGCTAAGGAAAGTACAGGGAATATGTTTGAAAAACTGCATTTTCTGGAAAGCTGGATTGCTCTATGGCCTCTATTACAATTCCATTGTCTTTTTTGCTGTTGTTATTACTCCTCACCTGAGGGTATTTTTTTCATTGATTTCTTAGAGAGAGTGAAAGGGAGGGACGTGGGGAAAGAGAAACAAAAAGGGAAGAAATATTAGCAGGAACTACAATGTGTTAAAAATATTTTCTTTATAGTGTCTTCCATCACAAAAAAAACAATGCACATACTAGTAACTACTCACCCACTGTTTTTGTCCTTCTGGTCAACATCACTATCACCATCAATAACTGATAAAAGTAAACCCATTAACAGATTTTAGTCTGCAGACTCATAGATAGAGAATAGGCAGACAGCTCTCAGTGGTGAGGAGGGAGGGTGTTGGGAAGGATTAAGCAAAAAAAAAGAAGAGAGATAGCACTCATTGACATGACAACAGTGTGGTGATTGCAGGGGTGGGAGTGGAAGAAGGCATAGAGATAAATGGCTATGGAAAAAATAGCTAAATAAACATCTCAACACCTCTGGAAAAAAAAAAAGATTTTAGTCTTTATATCTCTTGACCTTCCTATTATATCACTCGCCATTGCTGATCATATTTCAGCTCTTCTCCTACCTTTGTCACCTACCGTAATAAACCCTCCTAAGCCCCTTTATACTTCCTCATTCCCTTTCAGTCTTGTTCACTGGCTCAATGTTAATCCTCTCATTGCCTGAAATGTGCGTGTTCCTCAACACATCCCCCTCTGACTTTCAATCTCTGGCAAAGCTCATTTTCTCCATATTTACATTTCCAACTCAAATGCCTCCATTTTTTAAATTAATCCATTTTTCCAATTAAATCTCAAGGACATTTCTTAAACTCTTACTTCTCATTTCCATCCCATTCCCCACTTTCATCTTCCTTCTGTATTTCTACCTCGTTTTATCCAGTCCCCCAAAATCTGAAACCTTGAAGTCTCCCTCTGCCTTCCTTTACATATCTATCCAGTCAGACACTAAATCCTAATGATCATGCTTTCCATAGCCCTGGACTCAGTTCCTCTCCGATATTCTAGTTTGGCCTCTCACCCAAACAAAATGTTCAAGACAGAACCATTCAATCTATTAGTGTACCCATGCTATCTTTGCCTGGTAATATTTATATCATTGGACTAGTCACATCTTACTGCCATACTAGAGGCCTGGTGCACAAAATTCATGCACAGGGAGGGAGGGGGTCCTTCAGCCCAGCCTGCACCCTCTCCAATCTGGGACTCCTTGAAGGATGTCCAACTGCCTGTTTAGGTTACCAGGATTGAGCCTCACGAGCAGTTAGTTAGACATTCTTCTCACAATCCAGGACTACTGGTTCCTAACTGCTCATCTACCTGCCTTCCTGATTGCCCCTAACCACTTCTGCCTGCCAGCCTGATTACCCCCTAACCACTCCCCTGCCAGCCTGATTGCCCCTAACTGCCCTCTTCTCCCTAACTGCCTTCCCTTCAGGCCTAGTCATCCCTAACTGCCTTCCCCAGCAGGTTTGATCATTCCCAGCTGCTCTCCCTGCAGGCTGGGTCGCCACCCCCCACTGCTCTTCCCTACAGGCCGTCACCCCCAACTTCCCTCTTCTGCTGGCCTGGTCACCCCTAACTGCCTTCCCCTGCAGGCTTGATCACCCCCAAATGCCCTCTTTTGCAGGCCTGATCCCTCCCAACTGCCCTCCCCTGCTGGCCATATTGTGGTGGCCATCTTGTGTCCACATGGAGGCAGGATCTTTGACTACATAGGGGCAGCCATTTCATGTGTTGGAGTGATGGTCAATATGCATATTACTTTTTTATTAGATAAGATAGAGGTCTGGTGCATGGATGGGAGCCAGCTGGTTTGCCCTGAAGGTTGTTCCAGATCAGGGTTCCCTAGGGGCATGGGGCAGCCTGGGTGAAAGGCCTGTGGTGGTTTGCAGGTTGGCCACGCTCCCACTCTGCTCCCCTCCTACCACCGCCCCCCCCCCCCCAGCCCCCAGCAACCCAAGCAGAGGCCCTGGTATCTGGGGGTTTATTTATCTTCTACAATTGAAACTACTTCTTTGGGTATTTGCTACTTACTAATCAAGACCTTGTGGACTAATAAGAAACTTGCCTCTCCCATAAAGGATTTAAATTAGGGGCATTGCCCATAATAGAAGCTATCACCAGAAATAACTTAGGACTGCCTGGCTGGTATGGCTCAGTAGTTGAGTGTAGGCCTGTGAACCAGGATTCCTGGCCATGGCACAAGCCTGGGTTGCAGACTCAATCCCCAGTGGGGGGGGGGAGGGTGTGCAAGAGGAAGCTGATCCATGATTTCCTCTCATCAGTGTTGTTTCTCTCTCTCTCTCCCCTCTCCCTGCTTCTTTGAAATCCATAAAAATATTTTTTAAAATAAATAATTTATGACCTATCCATAGGGCAGGGAAAACTCCTAATTACTGAACATCTGCTCTTCTTATCATCCTGCAATGACTTTCTCCCCCTCAAAAGCCCAAGGCACTCTTACCTCAAAAATTTACACAGTCCTCATTTCCCTTTCTGTCTCTGAAACTCAACCTCTCTCATATATGGAATATATGACTCTCAAGTATGTGGGGTTCTCACACTCTTACTTGAAATACTTCAGTGTGTAATTAAATTGGATCATTTTCTCTTATTCATCTGCCTCATGTCTATTTGGTTATTAGAGCACCCCCCCCCCAAAAAAAAAGCCTAGAAGGGTAGAGGAAAGTTTCTTCCTCCCCAACATATTCCCATAAATTTAAAATAATGGATTAATGTAACTGAAAATTCCTGTTCACCCTAAATCATGAACATGTTATCAATGATTTTATACCAAAAAAAAAAAAACACCGCACAAATGTTTTTACATTTTAAAGCCATTATTATTGTATCTCAATGGTTCAATGCCTAGTTGAATTTCCTAAGAAACTCCTAAAATGCTGACAAATAAATCTGATAGGACTTGAACTCTAAACTCCTTTCCCATTTTCTGTGGTAATCTGACTGCATATAGAAATAAAACAAGGTCAAGGAAGAACCCTCTCCTCACCGATGGGCCTTCCCCGATGTGAATGTGTGTCTTCTGCTTGGCTTCACACAGCTGCCTCAGGTGCAAAATCACAAGTTCATTTTCTTCCTGGTCACTGACTGGCTTCATTTTCTGTTGAACAGACAAACCAAGAGCAACTATGGCAACATGGCTTCTCTCGCTTAATTTTATTCCCACTTGGTTTTATCTGTCTGGCAGACAAACCTAAACAAAGCTCAGCATTCCGCTGCTCTTAGAAGCACAAGTACCAGTGGCATTCTAGTTACTACCCAATGGTACAATGTGTAACTTCAGATATGGAAATAAGAAAAAGAACTTAGGAAAACAGGATCCAATTCTCATTCCTTATATCTTATTTATGAGGATTATAAGTAAGGTTACCTGGACTCGTTCAAAGATATCAGCTTGCTCATTATCTGTCAGGGATGACAGATGCCTCTGAATTACCAGTTTGGCTCTTGGCGGGTAGAGACCTAAGGAAAATGATGGGGATAAATATTAAGAGTGCAGCTGCAGAAATCAGAATGTATATTATGTATCACAGTGAATCCCTTCGTCAACAGGCTCAAGGAGATGTAATCCCTGCCCACAACAAACCTTGGAACCTTACAGTGAAATCAAGAGGACGTGATGGAGTCCTAGCCAGTTGGGCTCAGTGGATAGAGTGTCAGCCTGCAGGTGAAGGGTCCTGGGTTCAGTCCTGGTCAAAGGCACATGCCCGGGATTGTGGGCTTGATCCTCAGTAGGGGGCATGCAAGAGGCAATCAATCAATGATTCTCTCTCATCATTGATGTTTCTATCTCTCTCTCCCTCTCCCTTCCTCTCTGAAATCAATAAAAATATTTTTTTAAAAAAAGAGGGCATGATAGAAAACCTCATCACCAAAATCACTGGCCCCATCAATTATTCTGAAGTCAGATTTATTAACAAAAAAATTCTAAATGATACAGCAACAGCTTTACCAGATACCATTGAATATAGTAACAATCTATCTTAACTAGCCACCTCAGGAAATTATGGTAAATTAACATTGTTCTAGTTCCTGACACATAAATCAAAGGTAAACACTAGCTTTGCCCAAAATCTCTAAGAATAAAACCTGAACTTTAAAAAATAATAAAAAAAAACTGACAATGTTAAAAGGTAGAGCCACAGCTTAGACAGGTACACCTTCCCTATCACATAGGTCTTGTTCTGTGATAATAAAACTTCAATAACAACATTAATATTTAGTGACATTTTTAATACTATCATTTTACCAAAAAAGTGTTTGCTTCTTAAAATCATGTTATGTATTTATCTATCACACTGTTACACGTAACTTATATTAAATCCTTGGGCAAAAAGTTTTTCTCATAAAAACACCTTTTTATAATTGTTTTAAAAAGAGAAAATATAATTCAAATTTACAATGATTCAAATGACCATCTATTTTTAAGGAGAAGAGTTCCTAAACATAGTTTGGTGCCACTTATAATATTGCTTGCTATTCTATTTTGATTGGAAAGAGGATACTTGGCTATATATAATATTTGGTAAACCTTAGAAGTAATCTGCCACGTTAAAATCACTGAGAGAATCACATCAAAATGAGTTTTGTTGGCCGAAACCGGTTTGGCTCAGTGGATAGAGCGTCAGCCTGTGGACTAAAAGGTCTCAGGTTCGATTCCGGTCAAGGGCATGTACATTGGTTGCAGGCACATCCCCAGGAGGAAGCGTGCAGCAGGCGGCTGATCGATGTCTCTCTCTCATCGATGTTTCTAACTTTCTATCCCTCTCCCTTCCTCTCTGTAAAAAATCAATAAAATGTATTTTTTTTTTAAATGAGTTTTGTTGGAAAAGAGCTGGAATTCATCTGATGGTTGTCGGAATGTGCACAGGGCCACCACTGACCCTGTTCTAAACCACTCGCATGTCTGTACTGCGCATCAGAGAGGGGAAAGGCTTCCGAAAAACCGCAGTTACAACAAATTTTCGTGAAAACTTCTGTGCTTGCACACAGAAAAGCAGCACTAAAATTCACTGTGATATGCGATGACACTCACTACCCCATAACTTATTTGCTGGCAAAGGTAAGTAGGCAGTATATGCAGAAACTGACTCACATGATTGTTTTTAAGTTGTTTACTACTTCAGTGTCATATTAACATGCCTGGGAAGATAAAAGGTTACGAAGGGGAGAAGTAAGGAGGGTAGTTACTTGAAATACTGGACTAAATCCATAGCCCCAGATATTTATTTGGACCTTTATTTCAGTAGAGAAATTGGAAACAGTATTTATGTTCAAAGTATTCATATCCCCTCCACCTCATCAAGGCGACTTTAATTTGACTTCCTTCTTCTCCCCATTTTGGAATAACTGATTAGTGAGTTACTGATACCGAGGCAACTATATTATCTGTCCCTCATGAATTTCAGTGCAGGAAAACAAGATTGAGGATAACATCCCCATCTACATGATGCTCAACCTCACTTTAGTTTCACATTCACAGGTTGGGGCCCCAGGAGCTGGAGTTCCCCCTCAAGCACTACCTCCTCTACTCACTATGGTCTCCAGGCAAGGCTTACCCTGTTCCTCCCTCCGGGTCTAAAAGGCGAGCCTCACTTCAGGTCACATCAGCATATCTTTCTTTGTTTCAATGAAAATAGAACTCATTCATGCAGCCAAATATACTGACAGGATACTATAATCCTCAGTAAGTGATATGGAATAACATCTGCAGACTCCTTCCAAATACCTTCCTCACTAAATTTCTATTCCTATTCATTTGTGTGGATCTAAATGTGATCCTTTTTGCAGCTTCACACTTTGTACCTAAGCATAAAGTATACGACGTTTAGAATGCACGCTGTCATCTTACTTAAATGAAAATAACTGTTTGGGAAACACACAGAGGCCCAGACTTCCAGGCTCCGTGGCCCCAAAAATCCTGCCTTCTGAGAGTCCCTCAGAGAGAAAGCAGTGGGTTGCTTTGGAAGCAGACTGAACAATTTCAAATCCTGATTCTGCTGCCTCCAAGCATTATGGGTGTGATAGCTATTACCCACACACTATCTTGGTGCCTCAGTTTCCTCATGAGTAAAATGTACCTGTGTTTCTGGATGAATTACTAGTAAGTGGACTAATATAAGCAAAACACAACAGTGCCTAGACACAGTGACTCCTGTTGTTATTACTTCTATTCTTACTATGACAGCATTGCCCAATCTTATGCTCTCTTTGCTTCAGGTCAAAAGAGGGGTAAAAAAATCAGATCATCAGGTATTATCCAAGGCCTTCAGAAAACAGCCTGCATTGAGTCTCTCTCCAGTCAGCACAGACCCTTCCTTGGCTCCCTGCAGAGAGATGCATACCTGGAAGACAGGGGATCTTAAGTGTCACGGTCCCTTTAAGATTCTAGGAAGGGCCCTGCTAATTCTGGATTCATAATGTGTATGCTTTTTCTTTAGAAAGGTTTTTAATACTATAAACACTTCAGATGCCACCAAACTAAGGCCCCAGCCCTGTGCACATATACAGAGAGTCCTTCCCACCTGCTATAACGCTCTGTCATGTTAGAGTGAGCTTCTGACAGACTATCTACTTGTGGGAAGGTTTAAAAACTTATTTTCTGAAATAGAAAATATATTTTTAAATGCACTACAATGTAGTTTTTAAAAAGAGTAACACAAAGGCACTTCTTTACTCCTAAGTATTTAGCTTTGTCTACAGATTAAAGATATAAACATTTTAAATAAATACATACTAACATAACTTATTTTTATAGTGTGAGGTTTGAAAACTGAAAATGCACAGAGGAAAATATTACTGATTTTTATTCTATTAACATTTGTGACATACTATATTCACTGCCAGTAAATATACAGAGTGGCCAGATTATTATGATCTCTGAATGCATAATAATCTGGCCACTCACTGTGTGTGTGTGTGTGGGTGTGTGTGTGTGTGTACAATTATATATATATTAGAGGCCCAGTGCATGAATTATTTCATAGGTGGGGTCCGGCCAGCCTGACTAGGGGGGTGATTGGACAGCCTGCCTGTTGGTCGAACTCCTGGTCAAGGAGACAATTTGCATATTAGTCTTTTATTATATAAGATATACACTGAGTGGTCAGATTATTATGCGTTCAGAGATCATAATAATCTGACCACTCAGTGTATATATGCTTTATATTTTATTTACCCAAGTAATATAAGTCCTATAATTTAAAAATATCAGAACATTATAAGTAGAGTTAAATTTGTCTTTTATAGAATCAGTGGGTAAAGGCATGAGAAAAAAGAGATTTGTGTAGATTTAACTGTCTTCCCTGAAATATTTGTTAAGTCCATGGGGAACAATAGTACTTTTACCGTGGAACATTCCTGAGACCACCCTGACCAGGTGATGAGGTTAATCTGATCAGCAATAGAACCTGTGAACATCATGATATGATTCACTGAGAAGGATGCAAGCACCACTCTGTTGTGCTCTGCTCAGGGAGGAGGGACCTCAGTCCAAATGTGAGAAGACATCAACAGGCCAAACAAAGGGGCATTCGGCAAAATAACTGAGCAACACTCATTGGGGATGTCAATAGAAGACAAATCAAGACTGAGGAAGAGTTGTAGACCAGGTGTCCAGGGTGAAATAACAACTGCATACAATGTAGGATCCTGACTGATATCCTGGAAAAAAATGGTGAAGATCAAATAAAGTGTTTCATTTAGGTAATACTATTGTACTAATGTTAATATCCTGTTCTGATCACTGCATTGGGCTACAGAAGATGTTAACAATGGGGGAGATGGGAGAATGAGGGGGGGGATATTTGGAAACTCCCTGCAACTTCTATGTAAGTCTAAAAATAGGCCAATTTTTTGTACCCGGCCAGTGTTGCTTAGTGGTTGGGCATCAATCTATGAATCAGGAGGTCACTGTTTCTTTCCCCATCAGAGCACATGTTTGGATTGCAGGCTTGATCCCCATTGTGGGGGGTACAGGAGGCAACCAATGGATGATTCTCTCTCATGATGGATGTTTTTCTTGTCTTTCCTCCTCTCTCTGAAATCAATAAAAATATATTTTAAAAATAGAAAAGGGAGATCTGTACTGTTGTTGTTTGCTCTGTAAGGATTAAGTCTGGTAATTAAAGATATAAACATTTTAAATAAATAAATACTAATTTTTTGTTAAAGAAATACAAGGTATCATTTTATGTATTTCTCCAGAGAGAGCATCAAAGTGTACGTGTCATTCAGCAAATTATTTTTTTCACTCAATAATATAATTTTAAGATGTATCCAAGTTGATAAACAGTTAAAATTCATTCCCATTCATTACTCCATTATATGAACACACTTTAATTTTATTATTGATGCACTTATAGGTTGTTTCCAATTTTCTATTTTTTACAAATAATTCAACCTGGAAAATAAAAATGTCCCCTTCTGAACCTATATGTGAGTTTCTTTTATTATGACATGGAACTGCTGGTTAACCGGGTCAATGCAATTTTAGGTTAGTGAGTTTCTATTAATTGCCTCCCAAAATGTCCATACTACTTTGTACTCCCATCAATATCATATAAATGTACCAATATCCCTACAATTTCACCAACAGTTAATCTTATGAGTAGATAATTGTCTTCATTTTCATATCTCTGACCTGTAGAAAGATTAAGCATCTTCTCATTTTTATTATTGGACCTTTTAATATCCTTTTCAGGGGGGTGTTTTTTAATATGATTTGCATAATTTCCTACTGGTGGTTTTATCCTTTCCTTATAGATAATAAGAGTTCTTACAAATTCTGAATATCAACCTGCTACAACCTCATTTGTCACTTAGCATTTAACTTCTAAGTAAACAGTTGTTAGGTAAAAATTTACAATTTTTATGAACTCAAATCTGTCAACGTCTTTTTTAAATAGTTTTCCCATTTTTGTTTCCTAAAGGCTTCTTTGTTTAAGGACATAACAATGGTCTTATTTTCTTTTAATAATTTTAATATTTTGTTTGTTTACATACCAAGGACTTTAATCCATCTACCGTGAAAGTCAGTAAGATAAGGAGAAGGAATCTTTCTCTCTCTGGATAGCAAATTGATCCAACACCCACCATATCTTGAATAATTCAGCCTTTCCTCCGCAGATTTATAATATTCCCTTTACCATCCACCAAAAGAAGTCCACGTCTGGAAAAGTTAAATGTATGTGTGAAAATAACATGTATTCTATAAAATTACTATTACAAGTTTTAAAATCCTAATATTACATTTAAATAGTCCTTGATCGCACAGTTGAATGGATATGCAATAAACACTACTGTCCATCATCGATTCTCTCATGTGTCTATGATTTTGCTGCCTCCTGAAGGGAAACCACCATCTGCACTTACAATGATGAGACCATTCTCCGCTGTATTCTGGAGTTTGCACTCTCCGTACCTATTGTAACACCGATCATGCTGAATTGTATTTATTGGCTTGCACTCTAACCTGCAAGCTTTCTAGAGGCACAGTCCTCATCTCAATTACTTCGGAATCCCAGTGCCTAGCACAGTGCCTGGTGTATAGGAGGTGCGTAACAAGTGTTTATTAAACTGTGTTTCTTCTCCCAGGCAGTATTTTCCCAAACTGTTTTGTTAGTAAGACATAAGAAGAAAGGAAGGTGAATCACAGAGAGTCACCTCTCCCTCATGCCCCTTCCCCTGCTAAGAACGTTTTCCTAAATGTGCTTTACGATATCACAACTGTCATGTTTAAATGTCCCTCAAAACCACACAATTTCATTTGAAGGCCTACCTCATCAAGTAAAAGGGTTTGAAAAAGGAAAGACTTAAATAGACAATATTCTGAGATGGTTTTGCCTCTCTTCATCCATTCAACAAATATTTGATCAGTTCCCACTGTGCACATAGCACATCTTAAAAACTGTGGGAAATATAAGTTCCTTCCTTGAGTCTGTCCTCAGAAAAAAAGAAAAAAGTTAAAAATAAAAAACGAGAAGAAATAAGAGGAGGAAGCCAAGCCCCTAAGAAAGACTGACAACACAAATTTGACTGGACATGAGAAATGATTCTTTGGGTCCATGTTTTACCTCAAAACAAAGAAGCTTTTGATGACGGTAGCCACTTTCTCACTATCCAAATGCCAAAGCAAACTTCTCGTTTGCAAAGGCCAAGCTATACTGTACCTTCAATCCTTTCACAGAGCTTATGCAAAGAGTGCATGGGGCAGGCCTCGCACAGCTTGATCTGGGTCTTGGCACTCTGGAGGGCGGCCGCTGTGCTGAAAGCCTGTTTCAGAGTCAACATTACCTCATCCACCTACAGGAAGAAACAAAGCGCAGGTCTATAAAAGTCTGCGTTCAGGGTAACACATCACCACCCCAACAGCCATGTGAGACTTTACTAATGCTGACTAAATAATAAATAATAGAATTTTGATGACTACAGAACTCTTGGAAAATAATGTCTTGAAGTCAGACCTTCAATTACACATATAATTGAAAGCTGGATAAAATTAGACCATTTTAATGTGTGTAACATAATATTGGCCTGTTACTGGAATGCTATTTTTGAATCCCACGAAGTGTTATGCTAGCACAGACAGTCTGATAGTCAATCAGGTCTCTGTTTAAGTGGTTCCTCAGACAAAGGTCTCTTTGGAAGTTTCACTTGCAATATATAGTGAGCAACAAAACAGGCTTACTATTCACTTTGTTAACGGGTATCCCATTTACTTTGTCCTTCTGATACCACTGTAATGAACTTAGTTATGAACAACTGGAAAGGAGCAAAAGAAAAGACCCAATATAGGCATGCCATTTGTGCAGCTTTGCCAGAAGCTACAGTTAAACACTCCCCAGGGGGCTACCTGTTTGTTCCTCACAGATAGGGGAAGCCAGGGTGGGGGGGGGGGGAAGAGACTGGACAGGGTGGGGAATAGATACATGACCAGTAAAGTCTGGGTGAAATATGGAAGGTACACCTCTGTCAATCACACCTGGGGACAGGTCAGGGGCCAGAGTATCCGTGGCCACTGCAAGTGTGGGAAGATTTGAGATATGTAATCCCCTTAAACAAAAAAGGTCACTCTCGGCACTCTTGCTCTCTAGGCTCTGGGTGGCCCTCCTGTTGCAGCGACACACTCTCTTGGTTTCCCTGCATCTGCCCACAGGGCTCATAGCCTTATGGACCCCATACAGTGGACTAATGGACTGCAACTATCCTAATGCCAAACTGGACCCAGCTTCGCCAGGGAAAGGGAACTTTGGACGCTGCCTGTGCTTCCTCCTCTGAATCCCCAGCTGCACATCCTCCCAGATTAAGGGAAATGGGGCTTTGCAAATGCAGGCACATAACTCCACAAAAATAAAACTTTCTCCCACATATCATCCTCCCGTGAGAGTCTCAGAAAATTCTTTTTTCCCAAGATATCATAAGGACCTGACCCCCGGCACCCACTGGGGAAGGGGATCCCCCACTCCACTGATAACACCTGTGGGTCATTTTTAGTGTAGAAACAAAAAATATTCAAGCAAAGTTCTAGGGCAGTGGTTGGCACACTCATTAGTCAACAGAGCTAAATATCAACAGTACAACGACTGAAATTTCTTTTAAGAGCCAAATTTTTTAAACTTAAACTTCTTCTAACACCACTCCTTCAAAATAGACTCACCCAGGCCATGGTATTTTGTGGAAGAGCCACACTCAAGGGGCCAGTTTGCCGACTATGGTTCTAGGGGAAATGAGTTCCATTTAAATAATGTTGGGGAAGACTATAAAGTTTGCTCATCTTATCTCTGTGGCTTCTATTTTATTATTGTCTTGCTTCTGATTGGTGAAACTAAGAAGTTCTGACATCGTGTTGTCTCACAGCTGGTCTCACCACTGAGCCAGAGCTTAAAAACTGCCAGCTGCTTTCTTCCTTGCTCTTCTAATGATTTAGTCAGTAAGTCTGAGTCTAGCATTTTAGTTTCCTGGTTGCTTCCTTCAGGTCAACTAATAGCTTGTCCTCAAGCATTGTCAAGCCAACCTCAGGCCAGGCTGCCTTCTCTGGGAGGCAACCATCAATGTTCGGTGTAGTTTGCCCAACTGTGTTCAAAGTCTGGGCTCTGCATGGGGGGCTATAGAGTACTAAGGGCTCATCAGAACTACCTTTGATACTCAAAACCATTTACATGCTTGTAAACTTTTTTGTTTTGTTTTTTTAAAGACATTTTCCCCTTCTCCTAGGGCCTAGTTGATGAATAATCTAATATTTAAAGGATTCAATCTACTTCTACATTTGAGTGTACATGGAACGTAGAATAAAAAGAAACTTTATTCTTACTAAAAGGAAATACTAAAGCAGCCAGTCATTATTCAGTTATGTTTTACTACATTATCAACCTTTGAAAAGGCTTATGAATAATTTTATATCACTCTATGAATTAAAATGAAGTATTCATAAAATGTGCTCTTTTATACTGTAATTACAAATAAAAACTTCTAGTTCTTGAAAAATGAAATCACTACATTTTTTAATGTTTTCACAGTTTGATTTCATTTGCCTTGTTATGTACTTCAATGCAATTTCAGTTACTTTCACAACTGTGCATTTATTTCTATTTTTTTGTTGTTGTTGTTTCTCATTTATCTTGGGATTAGCTTTCATATAGGGTTCTTATTGATACTAGATGCCTGGTGCATGAAATTCGTGCACGTTGGGGTGGGGGTGTCCCTCAGCCCAGACTGTACCCTCTCCAATCTGGGACCCCTTGAGGGATGTCCAACTGCCCATTTAGGTCCGATCTTGGACCTAATCAAGAAGACAGGCAGGCGAGCAGTTGGGATCCAGCGGACCTGGATTGTGAGAGGGATGTCTGACTGCTCGTTTAGGTCTGATCTTGAATCTTGGATTGGGCCTAAACAGGCAGTCAGACATCTTTCTCACAATCTAGGACTGCTGGCTCCCAAATGCTCACCTGCCTGCCTTCCTGATTGCCCCTAACCACTTCTGCCTGCTAGCCTGATCACCCCCTAACCACTCCCTTGTCAGCCTGATTGATGCCTTACTGATCCCCTGCCAGACTGTTTGCCCCTAACTGCCCTCCCTTGCAGGCTTGGTCATCTCTGACTGTCCTCCCCTGCAGGCCTGGTCCTCCACAACTGTTCTCACCTGCAGGCCTGGGTCCCCCCTAACTGTCCTTCCCTGTAGGCCCAGTCACCCCCAACTTCCCTCCTCTGCCAGCCTGGTCACTCCGAACTGGCCTCCCTTGCAGGCTTGATCACCCCCAACTGCCCTCCCTTGCAGGCCTGGTCCTTCCCAACTGCCTTCCCCTGCTGCCCTGGTCACCCATAATTGCTTTCTCCTAGTGGCTATCTGGTGGTGGCTATCTAGTGTCCACATGGGGACAGTATCTTTGACCATATGGGAACAGCCATCTTGTGTGTTGGAGTGGTGGTCAATCTGCATATTACTCTTTTATTAGATAAGCCTGGTGCATGAGTGGGGGCCAACTGGTTTGCCCTGAAGGGTGTCCCAGATCGGGGTGGGGGTTCCCTTGGGACGTGGTGGTGTGCAGGTTGGCCAGGCCCCCGGTTTCCCCTGGCAACCCAAGTGGAGACCCTGGTATCTGGGATTTATTTATCTTCTACAATTGAAACTTTGTAGCCTGGAGTGGAGCCAAGCCTCCTGCTAGCTCTGTGGCAACAGCCATTTCTGTTAGGATTTATTTATCTTCTATAATTGAAATATTGTAGCCTTAAGCAGAGGCCTAGGCCAGCCACAGTGTGCGGAAAGCTTGGCTTCCTCCATCGCAAGGGGCAACCCTAGCCTCCTGCTCTCTCCAGCTCTGTGGCTGCCACCATTTTTGTTGGGATTTATCTATCATCTATAATTGAAACTCTGTAGCCTTGAATGGAGACCTGGGCCTGCCAGAGTTTGTGGAAAGCTTGGCTACCTCCATTGCCAGGGAAATCCAAGCCTCCCCCCTGCTCACTCTGTAGCTGCAGCCATCTTGGTTGGGGTTAATTTGCATACTTGCTCCTGATTGGCTGGTGGGCGTGGCTTGTGTGTGGCAGAGTGGTGGTTAATTTGCATATTACTTTTATTAGCTAGAACAGTTGTTCTTAATACAGTTCCTCATGTTGTGGTGAACCCCAATCTTAAAATTATTTTCGTCGCTACTTCATAACTATAATTTTGCTACTGTTATGAATCATAATGTAAATATCTGTGTTTTCTGATGGTCTTAGGCTCTACAGCAGCGGTTCTCAACTTGTGGGTCGCAACCCATAGGTTGAAAACTGCTAGCAAGGTGGCCTAAGACCATCGGAAAACAGATATTTACATTATGATTCATTAACAGTAGCAAAATTACAGTTATGAAGTAGCGACGAAAATAATTTTAAGATTGGGGTTCACCACAACATGAGGAACTGTATTAAAAAGTCACAGCATTAAAAAAGGTTGAGAACCACTGAGCTAGGAGGATTTAGTAATACTGCCTTGTAAAAGGCCTCCAATGGAAATACTAAACTTTCATGTTTTATATTTTTCTAGATGAATCAAAAGGCCATTTTAATTATGTCTGAAATGTAGTTGCCAATTTCTTCCTGCCACAATATTACAAAAACTTTGATTTCTAAAATGTTAAATGTTTTCTTTTTCTTTTAAATATCTTTTATTGATTTTTTTTATAAAAAGGAAGGGAGAGGGAGAGTTAGAAATATTGATGAGAGAGAAACATTGATCAGCTACCTCCTGCACACCCCCTACTGGAGATGTGCCTGCAACCAGGGTACATGCCCTTGACTGGAATTGAACCTAGGACCCTTCAGTTCGAAGGCATGGGACTATCCACCGAGCCAAACCAGTCAGGGCTGTTTTCTTTTTAATCCACCTTTTTTTTTTCTATATGGCATATGAGTTCTACCATAGGAACAGAGGAACTGAAACTTCAAATTAATGTAATGTGAATAACTTGTTTCTGTTTAGATGCAACAAAAAATCATAGGTTGTGTTAAAAGATTAAAAGTAAAAGAATGGGTAAAAAGAAATCAACCATTTGCAAACATAAAGCAAGTGTTCTTAGTGTTATCATTAGGCAAAAGCCAATTTCCAGTAAAAAGTACAAGATAAGACAAAGAAAACCAATTTATGATATCTAGGTGAAATTCATAATGAAGAGAATGCTCATAAACATTTGTATGCCAAACTTAGGTATTTTAGAGCATTTTAGAATAATTCTTAAAAATCAAAGAATGTGTATGGACTTCAAAAGATTATGGAGTCTAGTTCTCTGTAAAAACTTAAACATTAAGTCTTGGATTTTTTTTTTGTTATTGTTCTACTTTCCCTAATATTGTTGTCCGTGGTGTTTTACTTTTTCCTTGCCTATAAGTAACAGTAACTCATTTTTTCACACCTTTTAAACCAATTTTGTTGAAAACAAAAATGACATTTTCTATAAACCGCAGGGGTTGGTTAAACAAAATTAACTTACCTACCCACAGCTATTTTACAAAAGAAGGAAGGAGTACTGAATATCTAAACTTCCAGTATCACCCTCCCTCCAGCACCATCAGAACACCATACTATTTATCAATTCACAGCAATTGCTACAAAGAAGAAAAAAAATGCTAGTTGTGTATTCTTTGTACTCAGAGAAGTCAGCATGTTGTGGCTTAGCAATATTTTGTTTTACACAACTGCTAAGCCACATCAATCATAATACTGTGCTCAGACCTACACTATTTAACTGATTGTGTTGTTCTGTTCCATATGTCGGCTGCTTGGGCCATCCTCGGTTAGGCAGGAAATTTACATTTTTTTCTCCTGGCTTGCAGTTCTGATGACTCGCTTTTCTGTTAAGATGCTTTCTGATAAAATTAGAATAAGCGAAGTTTCAAAGATTCTATCATGGGCCTGTCCTTCAGAATAATGGTGCCCAAACTGGGATTCTAGTCCAGCTTCTATGTACCAGGAAGGCATTCTCAGCCAGTTTCGTCTGTTGCCTTAGCCACGGAGCTTGTTAGGGTGGAAAGACAAAGCACATCCCTGGACTTTCTACTCTGAATCCCTGTTTCCAAAACTCATTCTACATGCATGAGGGTAAAACAAATATGCTAAAACTACAAACAAAGCAAAACTTGTAAAAGAGGTTGGAAGTAAGACGGTTTCCACAGTCTTCCCTTTAATGAAGATTATCCAGTCATCAAAGATGACCCAAGACCCAGAAAATGATTGCTTGAAGTTAAGAATAATACACCCTTGGTCACTAAAATACTATTCCCAAACCCCCAATATCCTAGAAACACTGAGGGGATACAAGAATACGAATGGTGCCAGCCCCAACCCCGTGGTATTCACAGTCTAGTGGGGTAGGAAGTTGTGAACAATAAATAAGTGTGGGATTTGTAAGAACTGCTAGTGACCTATGCACAAGGTAAGCCCCCTGGCAACAGAGCAACTGAAGTCAATTCCTGAAAACGGCATCAGAAAAAGGCTTTGTTAGGATGTGATATTTAAGCTGGGTCCTAAAATGTGCATGGTAGAAAAGAAGAGGAAGTGGGCTCTGGCCACAGGAGAGCAAAACCAGGCCTGCTTCACATCCAATGAAGCAGCAGAAAAGGGAATGTAAACACAGATAACGAAGGCAGCAGGACAGACCCTAGAGGCCCATGTAGTCAGTCTCCTTCCCACCCGGCAGCATAAAAGTAGTGAGCCCTGGTTCTGGCTGTCTTTGACTTCTTCCTCCCTCTTTGTGAGAACCAACAGTGACCTCTAAACTTGAACTGCACTTCTGTGATCCCTAGCCACTGACTTAAATTCTAGATCTCATGTGTCTCATGCACACAGTATTTGCTGATTCAACAGCAAACCAAAAAAAAGCAACATCACACCGATTGTCACTCCAGTCCCCGAGGTCTGGCCTTAGAGAACAGCTCAGGGGCAGAAGAGCATGTGTGAGGACATTGTCATGAAAGGGTGGGGACTGCAGGAGAATGAGGAGCTCTTTGCCATGCTAGACAGTCTAGATTTTGTCTCTTACCAAGGAGGCATAAACTGGTTTTTTATGAGGAAATGTTGTGAGCAAGGAAACTGTGGCTAGAAGACAGGTTAAACTAGTGGCAAGGAGACTAGTTAAAACACCAATGCAATCCTATATAATAAAAGTCTAATATGTAAATCGAATGAACAGCAGAATGACAGGTGGAACAACCAGTTGCTATGATGTGCACCTATCATCAGGGGGCAGACACTCAACACAGGAGCTGCCCCTAGCCCGCAGGCCCCAGGCCAGCCAAGGTAGGTGCAAGTGGGGCCCCCTTAATCGCTCTGCCAGTTGCCCCGCAGAGGGAAGCAACCAGTGGTGGCGATGGGGGTTGAGGCTGGTGAGTGGGTGGTATCAGGCCAGCCAAGCTGGGTGCCAGCCCGGGCCTCCCAATTGCCCTGCTGGTTGCCTCATGGATTGGCCCTGATCACCAGCCAAGCCTGGGGACCTTACCCATGCATGAATTTTGTGCACTGGGCTTCTAGTAATATAAGAAGATAAATGTCCAGAGTCAAAAAGCAGACAGAGAAGAAAGGGAGGCAAGAGAGATACAAGGGATATTTCTCTCTTGAGTTAATAGAATTTAGTGAACAGTGGGTATAAAAAAGTGAAGAAAATGCATAGTGGTTTCTAAATTGAGAAGTTGGATAAATGGAGCTGCCAAAATAAAATATGACCCATATGACAGGTTGGGGAAGGGAGGAGAGTAAAGGATCCAAAACCTGGTGGGAGAATCAGTCTTAGAAGGAAAAGAGGAACAGAGAAGGGAAGGAGTAAGGAGTTAACTGAGCAGAGGGCAGGGGTGACAGATTAGTGGGCACTTCCCAGTATTGATTCATTGGTTCTCTTTGGCTTTCTCTCTCCTATTTCCTCCAGGGTGTTCATTCACTTCCGTGCCTTCAACTGTCATCCATATCACACTGTCCCTCAAATTCTCTCTCAAGTCTTGAACTAAACTATTACAGAGTGGCCACCTGGATACCAATATTTGGGTTTGCCATAGGTGTGGTTAATTACAGTCTACTTGCCACTGACCGTTTGTTATTCAGGAGAGGTCCATATGAGGACAAAACTCATATGGACCTCTCCTGAATAACAAACGGTCAGTGGCAAGAAGACTGTAATTGAGACCCAGAAGGCACGAGTCAGAAAGGGCCTTGGTATCCGTGCACTCCATTTCTTCATAATTCCCAAACACAGTCTCCAGGCAGAGACTATGGAAGGCAAGAGCCACACCAGAATCATGCACCAAGGAAATGAAGAGAATGTTGACTGGCTCCTTTGAGTATGTCTACAGTGTGTGTGAGAGAAATGTTTGTGGAAACCATTGTACATCTAAGGAAAGATCTTTCTTCAAATGATGGTGATACATGTAAAGGTTTGTGTTAAAATGGTTAGGAAAGATAACACAAGTGGAAGAAAAAGTAAGGCATTTTAGGAGAAAATAACAATATATTTTTATTCACTCAGATGTATTTCCAAGTGTGCCTTACATATTTCTTCCAAACTCCAGCATCCCCCATAAAAGGTGGAAGGGGTTGAAGACATGAATCGACTTTCAAACTCCAAAGAAAGAAAAGGAAGATGAAGACCATAAAGAATGAAGTATTTTCAAAATGAGGATAGCGCTGAGATAAAACAAAGTCATTCTCAGAAGCATTATGTATTCTGAGATATTACAGGAATTAAGGGAATACGAGGGGGAGTGGCCCTCCTTATATTCTTACATGAGCAATGAAAAAAGTAACAGCTCTTCTATTATTGGTCTTTTCCTACTCCTGGTGAGATGACTGGATTTGCTAAACTCAAGAAAGTATCTCGGCTTAAAAATGACCATGGCAATTTGTGTTTTCCCTATTCTTGTGCTCCTTTAAAGAGCAGAAGCCTATTTCTAGGTGTCCTCTTCCTTTTCCACTGGTGGCTGTTCTGTGAGGCTTGGGTCATAAGAGATGTGCTCCCATTAGTCAGAATTCTGGGCAGAAAAAATCATACCACTTACCAGAGATTCATTGGCACACTGGAACACGTAACAGATGTACTGGCTCAGCCCAGGCTCTGGGGACTCCCGACAGATAAAGCCAAAGTGGTCCAAATGCTTTATACCCTGGCAGCGAAAGAAGTGGTGTTTATGGGAATATGTCCTTTTACTCAACGCTATGAAAATCAACATTAGTTCTATGCTTTTACACTTCCACCAGGCTCCTTAGAGCACTGTGGCAGGGAACATAATGTCACACACCAAATTTATATGGTGGCTTTTTGATACATAAAATAAAGGGTGAGACCAAAAACTGTTTTGTTTTGTTTTTAATTTCAGACAAACACTGTTTACTCAGTGCCACAGGAGAAAAATATGAACTGCTACTCAGTGAATGGGTAGTCTGGTGATTCATCATAAATCCTGTTTCCAAGAGGCTAAGAATCAGAAAAGCCACATCTAACAATGCTTTCAATAAATGGCATATAATTCCCTAAAGTGTGCATTAAAAATACTGGACCATTTATCTACTTATAGACCTTAAGGAGTCATACCTGCTAAAAAACGACACATTAAAGAAATTATTGCAGATGTTAGTTATCCAAATGCACAAATAAACTCAGCTACACTTACTAAAAAATTCTGAGTCATTTGTGAATCTCAGTCAGCTTGAATACATACATACTAATTAGTAGACAGTACCTTGTTATTTTAATAGCTAGCATGGGATTTTGAAAAGCCAGGTATGCAAAAACTTAAAGTTGTCCTGCAGTCAACCTAAATCCCAATGAGGGGGAAAAAAAATAGTGTGCAGGGAGTGGGGTATGAATTCAGACAGATTTGAGTTTCAATCTTATTTCAACCACCTACTGGATATGAGTCATTGTGCTGGGTTGCTAGTAATTACCTCTGAGGCTCCATTTTGTGTTGTAAAAGAGTGGAAATGGCATTAACTGCAAAACATTTTTGTGATTTGGAACTAATAAATATCTATCATAGTTCTTTGCATGTTTGCTAAATGGTAACCACTATTCTTGTAATAATAAGCTCAAGCTACCTAATAGATATGTTGAAAGGAAATTAACTCTGATAAAAAGGAAAAAGTCTGTAGTGAGGAGTGAGGCTACAATTCATGAGGTGAAAGTCAGCTCGTTGGTGATTAAAGAATATCGTTTACTAGCTTAGTACTAACTGGAGAAAATTCATAGGACCTCATTAGCTCAGTGAGTCTTCAGGCAGTGGCACTGTTTCCAGTACAGAAAACCCTCTCTCGTTCCCCTTGCTTGGCAGAGAAACAGTCCTACAGATTCTGAAGAATGAAACTAGTAGGTGTGCATGTGTTAAAAAATAGGCCTATTCCCGAAAGTGGCCACATGGTATCAGTTCAATTCTGGGGAAAGAAGTAATAAGAGCTGAGCCACTCAGTGAGGAGCAAGGGTTGACCTGACAATTATTTCATTCAAAGGCTTTTTCACAAATTTCTGTCATATTTTTGTTTAGAATGTCAGAAGAGAAAGACTGCTTTAAAAAGGGGGAGGGAAACAAAAACCACATTTGAACTGCCAGTTTTACATATTGGACTTAGCTAGGTTTGTTGTTGTTGTTTTTAACTATTTTTTTTTCCTTTGGGTGTTCAATGAGCATTGCCAGTTTTCTTACAGAAAGTCTTGGGGACTGTGGGTTAAGGGGCACTTTTTAGAATGATTCTTTGTACTCTGGGGGTAGTGAGGCAGTAACTACACTAGTTTACACTTGATCTTAGCCAAAAGGCCAATAAGCGACAGTAAGTACACTAATTTATACATCACTCTCTCCATATTCCTACATGTAGAAATATCCACTCAACATTTACTGAATACCTAAGTGTTAAGATTGTCTTAACACCTCTTCTGATGCTCTGTAGAATAAGAAGACACTACAGAATAAAACACTTGCCCTCACAGAGCTTAAGATCTCCCAGGAAACAGATAATTATGAGAATGCTCAATAAAATACTTTTTCCATCAAAGTGAATCATCTTTCTACTCAATTTTTTTGTCCTTTAAATGGGAATTTAGAAATTTGGAATACATTCTTCCTATAGAGATATGCTGTTTCTATCTCTTTTAGAGTAGAAAATGTTTGCTTTTACAACATAATTTTTATGTCTTCATATAATAGAACAAAATAAAACAGCATTAGGTGAGGCTGACAGGGATAATTAACAAGATATACAAAAGCTTGCGATTTTCGATGGGGGGAATGTCTGAATATCATACCTATGGTAATGTTAACTCCAAAAAAAAAAAACAATTTTCTTAAAAAGACAGTCTTGCTCTGACCAGTGTGGCCCAGTTGGTTGGGCTTCACCCCATGCACTGAAAGGTTGCTGGTTCAATTCCAGGTCAGGGCACTTGCCCAGGTTGTGGGCTAGATTCCAGAAGGAAGCATGCCGAAGGCAGCAAATCCATGTTTCACTCTCACATCAATGTTTCTCTCTCTCTCCCCCTTTCCTTTCTTCTATCTCTAAAAATCAATTTTTAAAAGTCTTGATTTTTCAACATTAAAATATAGGAAGAGACCTTGGCAAAATCAGGTCCCTGTAGGTATTTCTAAGTCACCATGCTAGGAAAGAAGTTAATCCTTCTCTACTCCAGAGGCACCATGGCATTTTTAACCTGCCCATATTTAGATTTAGATACTCCTTCTACTCCAACATCTTCACAATTTTTTTTCCATATTTACAATATTCTAACTTTTGGATAGATATTCTAAATTATCAGTATGGAATTTAGGACACTAGTTTGTGTCTGATATGACTTGTACACATTTAACTGCATCAATTATTTAAAAGCAAGTTTCAAAGACACAGTTTATAAATTTACAATAAACAAAAGAATAAAAATACACCAAAATTTTCTTTTCAAAATTTAGACTTTCCATTAACAGAATTTGAAAGTACGGGTTCTCCTTTTACTGCCTACTATGGTGTAAAGAGCAAACATGACTCATTGATACCCACAAGTCCCATTGACCAAGATTTGGAGGAACACTATCTGTGAAGGTATTTTTCAAAAGAACTCATCACCACAAAAATTCCAACAGTGGGGAGAATTTAATGAAGTGATGCCATGAAGAGCAAGTGTTGATGAAAATGAGGATAAATTATTCTGAAGCTGAGGAACCCGAGCAGGCTTTTGTCACCGACCTACATACAAACACTTGAACACTCTCAGCTTAAGACAAATACACTTAAAATTTTTAATTTTTTTTTAAATAGCCCAATTTGAAGATGTTTAAGCCCAATTATTTGTGGCTAATTTATAAACAGGATTTGGTTGGTTTCCTCAAAGCTATGATTTGCTTCAATACATACCTGAGAACAAGAAGAGATATCTTTAAAATTCTTTTCAAGCACAACTGATTTAGTGTCTGGACTGATCAGATTAATCTCAAACCGCCCAACCTTAAAAGTAAAAACATTCCAATTAATTTCAATACTCAAGGGCCTACTTTATAATTAAAATGTCAACTAATCATATAGATTCAAATGCTATATATCTAGATATACATTTGCACATGTGCTTCAGCATCCAATCCAACCAATATTTCAACTCCAAATATCAGCAGCCTCACAATATTTCTTTCTTTTGTCTAAATATCGTAACAAGTTGGTCTTAATTTACAAGATACCTTTTGTTTTCAGGTTAGAAGTCATTGTCTTGTCAAAAAAAAAAAGTAATCTTTCCTTACTTTGTGATTTCTAAAAATAGCAATTATTTCATTATAATTTATAATCATAACTTTCTCCCAAATAGTCAACTAAGAGATATACTATTTGCTATTGGACAGATAATTAATTTTTTTTAATAAACAACTCTTCAGAAAAATTAACATCATCGACTGTGGCTATCTAAGAAAAAGAATAAATCAGACAGCCCAAAGAAGAGGGGAAACAGTTAACACGTCACCAAAGGCAAGCTGATAGGCACTTCAGTAATATGCTTAGAGTGATACTAACTTTTTTATAAAGAACCAAACTGAAGAACTCATGAACTTCTGATGAAGGAAATACTACACACAGGGACTGTTTACCAAGTTATTCTGTGGAATTTCCTTTTCCTGGGTTCTTTATAACAGGATATAAAGGACAGCAACACTTTTTTCTTTTTTTTTAAGAAAACTAACCTTACCAACTCAGGATTAAAGAACCTCTACAAGGCTCTGTAACACATTAAGCTCTTTTAAGTGATATCCTGTAAAACTTCAAAAACTTTTTATAATTAAGACGGTATCTTTTACACCTATAATAAATATAGCTTGCACCAAATTACTTTAATCCCTGATCCAGTAAATAATGAAGCCTCTGTGTTTCTTTAACCTTCTCTGTTGTGTATAATCTCATCTGAAAACACATCTATAAGCCTCTGGACTTTTCCTTTTCCTCTCCTCCATGCCTAATCTCACTCTCCAGATTCACATCTTGAAATAATATATAAAACTGACTTTCTGGCCCTGGCTGTGTGGCTCAGACGGTTGGAGCATTGACTCATATCAGGGCACATGGCTACTGATGGGGGAGTGATGTCTTCTCTCCCTTCCTCTCTCTAAAATCAATAGACATATCCTTAGGTGAGGATTAAAAAAAAAAAAAAGTAAAGATAAAACTTACTCAAATGAAGTAAAAGTCATAACTAAAGGTCCCTGTGGACCCCCATAAACACCACCACCACCACCACAAACCGGCTTTCTACAGTTATTTAAAAAACAGCACCTTTTATTTACGAATGCCCCTAAGGCAGATTGCTGGTGAGTCATCTTCTGTTCTTTAGCTTGCCTTCCACTAGCTTTCCCGAAATCTCCTTTCTTTAACTGCTTTTTCTCTCCATCCCTCCCTGCTCCCTTATTTCCTACAGTCCACATTCCACACCTGTCTCTCAGCCCTTCTCTCCTTCCTTTCTCTTCCTCCACCTGCCTTATCCGCCGCCCGAAGCGGGTGGGGGAATTAAAAATTGGATTGTTGCAGAAGGAGGCGGTAGGAGGCACCTGCCCCGTGCTTCTGTCTAGCAAGGGCTGGGAGCCGCAGAGCCCCCTGCAGGGCAGCACCTGGAACAGCATGGTTCTGTTCTTCTCCGCGTCCGAGGGCTGCACGTGGCTGGGCGCGCTGGCGTGTCGCCTTCGTGGCTGTGGCTTGTGGCTGTTCTCGGGGACCTTCCTTTGCAGGACGCCCGTGACGCTGCTGCACCGAGAGCGGAACTCCTGCGGGTCGTCAAAGACAGAATCCTCCAAAATCCGCTCCGGGAAGCAAACTCGAGAGCTGGCCAGCGCAGGCTGGCTGGCCACGGCTGGTAAGGCGGGCTGGCTGTCGGGGGGGACGCCGTCGGCTTCCTCCACCAGAATGTCTGCGGGGAAGCTGGGCCCCTCCACCTCGAGGCCGGCCCGCGGGCTGGCGGCGGCGGCGTCCGGGGCGCCGCGCTCGCCCTGGCCGCGGAGGCGCTGCTGCTCGTGCAGGCTGAACTTCTCGATGCAGTCGTCGATGAGGCTGGACGGGGCCTTCTTGTGGGTCACCGTCACCTTGCCGCAGTACAGGACTTCAAACTTCTGGGAGTTGTAGAAGGCGTCCTCGTTGTCTTTGCCGGGCTTGGCGTCCTCTTTCATGGCAGCTTTAGACAACTGCCTTATGCTGCTGATGACATCAGGAACCTAGAAGATAATTTACAACACACTCATCTCAGCCAACCCGTAGAGGTCATGTATGTGTCCTAGACCTGTTTGTATCGCACAGAATGCTACCAAATGATGAAATATAGAAAGTAACAGTCAGACCCTACGTAAAACAAATTTAAGTTACACTATCAGACATATATGACTTAGAAGATTGACATTTAATGATGACCTATAATACATTCCCACTTTAAATGTATTCATTTTCCAAACAACAAAACCATGAATGATATAGGCCACTATCAATCTGTAATAAATCATAGTCTACCTTTTGAGTACTTTTATAAGTTACTAGAAGCCCAGTCAGTGCACAAAATTCATGCACAGGGGTGTGTGTCCCTCAGCCCAGCCTGCACCCTCTCCAATCTGGGACCCCTCGAGGGATGTCCGACTACCCATTTAGGACCAATCCCATAGGATCAGAGCTAAACAGGTAGTCAAATATCCCTCTTACAATCCAGGACTGCTGGCTCCCAACTGATCACCTGCCTGCCTTCCTGATTGCCCCTAACCGCTTCTGCCTAATCACCCCCTAACCACTCCCCTGACAGCTTGATTGATGCCTAACTCCCCTCCCCTGCAGGCCTGGTCACCTCTAACTGCCCTCCCCTGCAGGCCTGCCCCCATCCCCAACTGCTCTCTCCTGCAGGCCTGGGTCCCCACCAACTGCTCTTCCCTGCAGACCTGGTCACCCCCAACTTCCCTCCTCTGCCAGCCTAGTTATCCCTAACTGCCCTCCCCTGCTGGTCTGATCACCTACAACTGCCCTCGCTTGCAGGCCTGGTCCCTCTCAACTGCCCTCCTCTGCTGGCCATCTTGTGGCAGCCATCTTATGTCCACATGGGGGCAGGATCTTTGACCACATGGGGGCAGCCATCTAGTGTATTGGAGTGATGGTCAATTTGCATATTACTCTTGTTAGATAGGATGGTGAGGCATCAAAATTAAGGGGGGGAGATACAATTTTTAAAGTGTAATGATTTAAAATAAAAATAAACCAAAGTTAGTATGAGCCTCAGTGGACAGGAACCAAAGTTTCAACTTTCTAGGTCAACAAATTAAAATCCACACACCATCAGCATTAGCCATCAGGAACAATGCAAATTAAACCCATAGTAAGACAACATTACACACCTATTCGAATTCTTACATGCAAAAGACCAAGAGCCCATGGGAGGTAAAGCAATTGTATTGTATTTGGAAATGTACAAAGACACAACCACTTTAGAAAACCGTTCAGCATTTCCTTAGGAGTTAAACACAGACTTAACTCAGGACCCAATCATTCCATTGCTGACATTTAGCCAAAAGCCCTGAAAATTTATGTTCACATAAAAGCTTGTACTAGTACATGAATAGTCACAGAAGCCTTAGTCAAAACACCTCAAAACTGGGAGAAAAAAAAAATACCTCACAGATGTTCATCAATAAATGACCACTCCCCAATTATCAGGGAAATGCAAATCAAAACCACATTGAGAGCCCTGACCAGTGTTGCTAAGTGATTAGAGCATTGACTTGCACACCAAAGGTCTTAGATTCAATCCCAGTCAAGGGCACATACCTGGGTTTCAAATCCGCTCGCCACCCTCAGTCAGGGCTCGTGCAAGAGGCAACCAGTCGATTTGTCGCTCTCACACTAATGTTTCTCTTCTTTCTCTCTTCTCTTCTCTCTCTATGTGTGTCTCTCACTCCTCCACCCCTGCCCTCCTTCCCTCCTACTCTCTATGAAAAAGCAATGGAAAAAAATATCCTCAGGTGAGAATTAGAAAAAAACAAACAAACCACAATGAGACATCACCTCACACCTGTAGGAATGATATCATCAAAAAGACAAGTGATGACAAGTGCTGATGCAGACATGCAAAAAAGGACCCTTGTGCACTGTTGGTGGGAATGTAAATTGGTACAGTCTTTGTGGAGAACAGTATGCATGCTCCTCAAACTATTAAAAATAGAGCTACCTTATGATGCACTAATTCTACTTCTGGGCATATATACAAAGGAAACAAAATCTTCATGTTCACTGCAACATTATTTACAAACAACCTAAATGTCCATTAACAGATAAATGGATAAAGACAACATGAAACACACACACTCACACTGGAATATTATTTAACCATAAAAAGGAAGGAAATCCTGCCATCTGGGACACATAGATGGACCTTAAAGGCATTTTACTAAGTAAAGTAAATTGGATGAAGAAAAACACTTTATGATTTCACTTATATGTGGAATTAAAAACAAAAAAGGCTCCTAGAAACAGAAGAAATTGGTGATTGCCAGAAGCCAATGGTGGGGGGAATGGTGGTCAAAGGTACAAACTTCCAAAAGATAAATAAGCTTTGGAGATGTAATATACAGCATGGTAATTATCTATATATATAAAAACCTAAGAGACAGGTTGACCAGTCGCTATGATGCACACTGACCACCAGAGAGCAGATTCTCAATGCAAGAGCTGCCCTCTGGTGGTCAGTATGTTCCGCAACAGGAGCGCTGTTCAGCTGACCAGGATGAGCAGAGCCAGATGAGTGGAAGCAGCTCCTCCCCGGATCTCTGCAGGCCACGCTGAAGGATGCCACCAGGGCACAAATCCATGCACCAGGTCTCTAGTAGGTAATAATACTCTATTATACAGCAGGTCCTCGGGACATCAAAAATCTGTTCTTTGGCGTAATGTGATTTTCTCCCTAAGTCAGAACCCACCTACATAAGCACCTATGTCACTCACATGGAACACATACACAGCAATAATGAAGTGAAATAGTAAAAAAAATTTAAAAGATAACAATTCCTGACCTTTACTTGTGGTAAATAAATAATAAAAAACATAAAGCACACATGTACATATGTCGAAATGACGGAACTTTTTTTATTATTATTAAATACTGTAATTGGGAGATGGTGAGATAACCACAAAATGATGTATATCGAGCCTGATGTAACCCAAGGACTGCCTGTATATTTAAAAGTTGCTAAGAGAGGAGATCTTAAAAGTTTTCATAAGAAAAATATTGTAACTATTTTTCAGCAATTTTCAACCTTTTTCATCTCATGGCACATACACTGAGTGGCCAGATTATTATGATCTCTGAACGCATAATATTCTGGCCACTCACTGTATATCCTATATGATAAAAGGCTAATATACAAATTGTCCCCTCGACCAGGAATTCCACCAGCAGGCAGGCTGGCCAAATGCCCATGTCCCTGCCTCCTGGCCAGGCTGGCCAAACCCCACCCATGCACAATTCATGCACCAGGCCCCATATATATAGCTGAGTGGCCGGATTATTATGCCTTCAGAGATCATAATAATCTGACCACTCAGCGTATAAACTAATTATTAAAATTCTGTGGCACACCAAAAAATGTATTACATATTTTGCTGAACTGATATGAAATAGGTATAATTTTGAGTTACTTACAAAAATATAAGAATAGTAATTACCTACCATTTTTGCTCTAAAGTGACTTTTTAAAAAAATCATTGGTTAATTTCTGATACCAAGAATTAGCCAATCAGATGCAACCTTATTATGTGACCAATAAGATAAAATTCTGTTATATGACATATATATTTATAGTGCAAGACACGGAACAGCTACTATTGTGTTGGCTGTTGTCATTTTTTATTTGCTAGTCTAAAATAAAAGAGATCAGTGCCTCTGACTAGTCAGGTATTGCATGTTTTAAATATTCTTGCAGCACACAAGCTGAAATTGCTAATGTAAGCTGATGGATGTTAACTAGAGTTATTGTGGTAATCCTGTCACAATGCATCCATGTATCAAATCATTATGTTGTGTATCTTAAACTAATATAATATCATCTATAATAATCTATAATAAAGGCATAATATGCTAATTAGACCGGATGTTCTTCCGGATGTGCCTCTGGATGACCTTCTATCAGTGGTTCTCAACCTTTCTAATGCTGCGACCATTTAATACAGTTCCTCGTGTTGTGGTGAATCGTAATGTAAGTATCTGTGTTTTCTGACGGTCTTAGGCAACCCTGCTAGTGGTTCTCAACCTGTGGGTCACTGCTGTAGAGCCTAAGACCATCAGAAAACAGGTCACGACTCACAGGTTGAGAACCGCTGTGTTGAAGGCTGGGTTGCGAGGGTATGCAATCCAGTATTGGCAGCCATAGGTAGGAAGACCTACTTTTGCACGAATTTCATGCATTGGGACTCAATGCATTATCATGTCAATAATACTGAAGAAAAAAGTTATTGGAGAAGATAAAAGTAGTACATTCACACAATGGAATACTCAACATCAACTCTCACCCAGTTTATTGCAATAAATGTTTTAACTGGTGTACTTTGTCCCCTTCAGTCTACTCTTAAATGTCAAAAAAGATCTTTTTTAAACTTGTCATGTTACTAGAAAATCCTCCAAGCTCCTCATCTCATTAAGGCTAAAAGACAAGATTCTTACTGTTAGGGTACCTGAAGAAGGCCAAAATTGGTAAGTGATTATAAATTACTAGAGGCCTGGGTACATGATATTCATGCATGGGGAGGTCCCCTCAGCCCAGCCTGCACCCTCTCCAATCTGAGATCCCTCAGGGGACATCCCTCTCACAATCCGGGACCACTGGCTCCTAACTGCTCACCTGCCTGCCTGCCTAATCATCCCTAATTGCCTCCCTTGCTGGCCTGGTCACCCCCAATTGCCACTTCCCACCAGCCTGGTTGCCCCTAACTGTGCCCCATTGGCCTGGTCACCCCTTACTGCCCCCCATGCCAGCCTGTTGCCTGCAACTGCCTCCCCACCAGGCTGGTCACTCCTTACTGTCCCCCCCCCACTGCCTGCCTGGTCTCCCCCATCTGCTCCCCTGCGGGCCTGGTCACCCCATGCATCCTGCTGTTCGGTCATTTGGCTACCCCTCACTAACCCCCTTGCCAGCCTGGTCACCTCACACAGCCCGTTCAGTCATCCATTTGATTACAATGGTCACTTAGGCTTTTATATATATAGATTAGGCCATCTGGATACCAGATGGGCTGAGCCCCCAAAATGGCATCAGCCTCCAGGGACAGAAGTCAGAGATTTTAAAGGACTCTAGCCAGGCTTTTTCTGGGTGGAGAATTCCATGGGTGGGTCCAGATCCTGGAAAGGTCTGAAGGGGAAGGATAATGGTCTTAGCAAGTGGAACATGGTCTAAGCGACAGGGATTGTCTGTTGTGAAGTGGTCTAAAGGTCAGTTCCCAGAGGAGGGAGTAATTTATTCAATTATTTGATCAGACCTAACACAACGTACAGGATCCTTATCATCTGAATATGAGAAACATAGATTAAGCGTGCACTGTGGCTACACATCCTCCATATGACCTTCAGAGGTCAACCTGGATTTTCATTTTTCATCCCCAGCTCATTAGCTCTGATCTTACTCCTTCATAGCACTCCCTTGCACTCAGTCTGCCTTCAGCCACACCAGCCTCCTAGTTATTCCTGGAACATGCTAGGCACACTCCTCTCTTAAGGTCTCTGAACTCCATGCTCCTCACCCAGATAACTAAACGTCTTACCCCCTCACTTCATTTAAATTGATGTTCTAATGTCATCTTGTGAGGCAGCACCTATCCCCCAATGGAACACACACACACACACACACACACACATACACACTGTCACAGCTAGTATTTTCCTGGATTTTTTCCCCTACTTCATTGCTTTCCATAGCACTTACCACCTTTAACATTTTGTATGATTTATTTGCTAAAATATAAACTCTAGAAGGGTGATGATTTATCTCTTCCTTCCTCCTTCCCTCCCTCCCTCCCTCCTTTCCTTCCTTCCTTCTTTATTTTTTCCTGTTGTATCCTCAGAGCCTAGAATAATTCCTGGTACATATCAAACTCTCAATATGTGTACTAGCAAAAAAACTGCTTTGGTCATTTTCTTTTTAAGATATTTTATTGATTTTTTACAGAGAGGAAGGGAGAGGGATAGAGAGTTAGAAACATTGATGAGAGAGAGACATCAATCAGCTGCCTCCTGCACACCCCCTACTGGGGATGTGCCTGCAACCAAGATACATGCCCTTGACCGGAATCGAACCTGGGACCTTTCAGTCTGCAGGCCTACACTCTACTGAGCCAAACCGGTTTCAGTTGCTTTGGTCATTTTTATCTTTAAAAAAAGAGGAGATCAGCTTATCTCCAGGGCTGCTTCACATTCTACAGCACATCTTCAAATCTTCCAGCACCATTTCTAAATCCAGAATTTCTTCTCTGTAATTATTTGGGATATATTGCTAGAGAATTCACATTTTAAAAATCACAATAATTTCAGCTGGCTGCTATGAAAAAATAAAGTCCAAACACTATAGTTTCAATGACTTGCTCTGAACAGTTGGCATGGCTCAGGGAAACAGTCAGGGGTTTTGTACTAAAGCATGACCAGCAGCCTTAGCTCTCTGGCATTTTCTTTTTACTTCAATACCTGGCAAGGTTCAAAGCTATGGAAGTGAACCAGATGACATTAAACCTTGCAAAAAGTAAGATGATTCTTGTGCACTGGGCAAAGCCCTAAGATGGAATGATCCCTTCTTCCTTAAAAACCACCTTTTTATTAAATATTAAATATTTTTCATCTGATTTTGCAGCCAACGTGTTTCTAAATTTCCAAACATGTTTGTGTAACAGTATAGACAGAAATAAGATTGGCAGGATTTTATGACTGTGAAGAATTTTTATCTTGTTACAAATATTGAAATTATTTTGGTGTGGTATTAAAGTTATATTGTACTAGAGGCCCCGTGCACAAATTTGTGCATGGGTAAGGTCCCTTGGCCTGGCCACAATCAGGGCCAATGGGGCCTACAGGAGGTTGGCTGGCTGGGGGGAGAGGCTGTGGGACATTGGCTGTGGTTGTGCACTGACTACCAGGGGCAGCTCCTCTGTTGCTCATCTGCCCCCTGGTGGTCAGTGTGCATCATAGGGACCAGTCATTCGGTCACTTAGGCTTTTTTATATAAATAGAATTCTACCATTCAGGCTGCAAATAAAACCAACTCAACCTCAGTTGTGTCACTCACTCTGTATTACCTGTTTGTATTTTTTCTCTTCCATTACATATAAATGAACTTGATTTCCTGTGTGTATTGGATCTGACAACATCTCCTTTGTTTCTACATCCTATATAAGAAAAGGCTGGCTAATATGCAAATCGACTGAACGGTGAAATGACCAGTCACTATGATGTGCACTGACCACCAGGGGGCAGATGCTCAACACAGGAGCGGTCCCCTGGTAGTCAGTGTGCTCCCAAAGGGGAGTGCTGCTCAGCCAGAAGCCAGGCTCATGGCTGGCAAGTGCAGCGGCAGTGGTAGGAGCCTTTCCTGCCTCCGCAGCAGTGCTATAGATGTCCAACTGGCAGCTTGTCCATGAGGTGTGGGCCTAGCTGCCAGCCAGACATCCCCCAAGGCTCCAGGACTTCGAGAGGGTGCAGGCAGACTGAGGAACCCACCCCCTCCCCAAGTGCATGAATTTCGTGCACTAGGCCTCTAGCTAGATCATAAGCTATTAAGTGAAAGAATGAGTTGGGGTGATTTTGAATCTTTCCTAGAGCTCTTCCATATGACCACTGGGAAAGTATTCTCTGCTCAGAAGAAATGGGGCAATTGCTGTCAGCAAACAGTCATAGAAGTACTAGTGAACAGCTACCTAGAACCCTGACAAAAGTTCTCTGGGAGTGAGATAGGTTTACTAAATTTCTGTTGATACCTCAAAATGGGGAGCCATGGCTTTCCACTCTGCTTCACAAGCAGGAAGCAAATGCGTGTGTCAGGAATGTCTCCAGAAGCTATGGAGCACCTCAAGCTACACACACCTGCTGCTCACACTGGTTCCTCACTCTCTACCTACTGAAGAAATCATTGCTCAGAGTCTGCCTGCATTCCACAGAGCAGATGAGGACTTAATGCCAACTCAAGGAAATTTGTGCATTCTGTGGCAGCACATAATCTTTAACATCCTATCTAATAAAAAGGGAATATGCTAATTGGCCATCACTCCATCACAAAGATGGCTACACCCACAGGTGAGGCCAAGTTCCCATAAGGAGCCTTAATGAACAATGAGCAGGGACCTGAGGCTATGCCCTCCCTCATCTGGCAGAGCTTGACAGGGGACCTCAAGCCATGCCTCCCCACCCAACAGGGCTTGACAGGGGACCTCAGGCCTCACCTGCACCCAGTACCAAGCCCCTTGCCTGGCAGGGCTTGATGGAGGATCTCAAGGTGTGCTTCCCATCCTGGTGCTGGTCTAGGGAACCTCAGGCTGCTCCCCCTGCTCCGGTGTAAGGCCAGGGGAACCTCAGACTGCAACCCCCCACCTGGCGGGGCTTGATAGTGGACCTCAGTCTGCGCTCCCTACCCCAGCACCAGGCCAGGGGACATGAGGCTGTGCCCCCTGCCTGGCTGGGCTTGACAGGGGAACTCAGGCCATGCCCCTGCCCAGTGGAGCTTGTTGGGGGACCTGAGCCTGTGCCCCCTTCCTGGTGCTGGGCTGGGGGAACTGAGGCTACGCCCCTGTGCCTGGCAGGGCTTGATGCGGGACCTCAGGCTATGCCCCCCACCCATAGGGCTTGACAGGGAATCTCAGGCCCTGACCCCTACCTGGCAGGGCTTAACGGAGGACCTCAAGGCACTCCCTCTGCCCTAGTCTGGGCTGGAGGACCTCAGGCCACATCCCCCATCCTGGTACCGGGCCAGGGTACCTGAGGCTAAGCCCCTGCCCGGCAGGGCTTGACAAGGGTGGGACTGGCTGGGTCTGGATCTAGCCCAATGGGGGAGGGGTGGCGACCAGGTCTGGGTCTCACGCGATTTTTGAGGTGCATATGGGTGGGCGGGGACTTGACTCTGGGTCCTGTGGTGTGCCCCAGACTCTTGACAGGAGGAAGGTTTTCATATATATTTTACTAATTTTCTTTCATTTCTGATACTTCTTTTATAGAGAAAGGGTAAATAGCAATATTAAATTATTTACTCTAATTAATCCCCTTTCAATGTGCACAAATTTCATGCACCAGGTCATTAGTAAAACAATAATAATGATCTCAAAAGTTCCACCAAATGAGAGATTGACAGGTTTAAATTCCGTCCCTAGTTGGACCAGAAATTTTGCTATTCTGCCTCTTGGAATTTCCTCTCCAGCAAAGGGGAGGACAGATACATACTTAATAGGGTCTCATCTAGATACAAATATCTGTGAGTTTATTTTTGTATCAATGTCACTATAGGAGCAAGATAATATACATTAAAAGAAAATGGAAAAAAATGGTCTCTGTTATTAAGCCAGAAATATTATAAGTCATTGAAATTATTCATCTCCATTGACACAAAGTATTCATCTCCACTGCCACAATTCAACAAACAATAAAATGAACAGGGCTTTTTTCAAATGCCTCATGATTATTTAGAAAAAGCACAGTGCCACCTTTAGCTAGCATTTTGCCGCTACACTTCAGTAATCTCACTAAAAGAATTTAGATTCAGGTATCAAAAATTCAGACATTAAAGCAATTCCTCACTCTAGAGTAAAAAAAAAAAAATTCCCACTAGCTCCCTAAATGTCATGCTGTTGTTTCTCATTAATTATCATAATTATTTATCACACGCCAAGCAACCCAGTGGATTTGTAAAAACTACCTTTTGACTGACTTCAGAAACAAATCCTACAACTACAGCACAATAAGGTTTACAGACTCGAAAACGCAGGGTAAAAATCGAGGTCATTAAAAACACTAAGGAAAGATACCTGTGCTCAGAAAGCCGGTGGCAAGTGGTTCTCCAAAAGCACTGAATACACCATACTGAAGTAATCCTCAGTATTAGCCTCCGATGCACTTAGAAGTTCTCCTTCTTTTTAAGTAAGTCAGCAGCGACTACACAGTGTTTGTTGGAAGTCCACATTATCCCTATGCAGCCAATTATAAAACCTTCCAGGAGTAACGGTTATTGCTTCAAAAGTAAAGTATTTCCTGACTTTGCATCAGGAAACACCCTGATTGTTCAGGAGTGAAGCACAAGGGCCTTGACTTTCTTTAGAAAGAACGTTTTAACTTTGATAGCATTGTCTTTCTTATGCTACTTAAAAAATCACAAGTGCCCAGCACTCATTAATAATGAAGATAGGAGATGAACCTCTAGTACAATGTCTTTTTTCCTCATAGACTTCATTGATAAACAGATGAACCTCAGCAAACATTTAGAAATGGATACAAATATGAATGTGAATATACGCCGCTTAAAAACATACTTTAAAAAAAATGGCTCGGTGGTGAGGCATACACATAAACCAGGAGGTCAGGGATCGATTCCCAATCAGGGCACATACCCAGGTGGTGGATTCAATCCCTAGTGGGGGGTGTGCAGGAAGTAGCTGATGGATGATTCTCTCTCATGACTGATGTTTCTCTTTCTCCCTCTCCCTTTCTCTCTCTGAAATCAATAAAATTCTATTTAAAAAAAAAACTGGGTAAATCCTTTTACAATTGATATGAAACTAATTGATCCATTTCTTATTCATGTTTTTATAATAATTATAGTAAGTACAGCAAGACATAGAAAATACCAAAAAAAAAGGGGGGGTGGGGGGGAAGGTGTAAAAAATTTTGAAGGAAACCTTGTGAAACATTTCAAGTAAAATGAAAAAAAAAGAAAACTGCCTAATGAGAAGAACTAACAATTTAAACTAGTTTCAGTCAAATAGAGACAGTATGGAAAAGAAATATATCTGCTTTGGGAGTAATATGTGCCTTCAGGGCAGGGAAGGGTCCCTTCCTAATTATGTTTTACTTAAACTGTTAAGATCAGGTCAGCATTTTGAGAACAGTCCAATTTTGTCATTTAATGTTTTAATTTCTATGTGGTTCCTTGAAGCTCAACTCCAGCCAATGGAAAGTGATCAGAAGGTATATGCACATCATGAAATGGCCCCCTCACATTACAGAAACACTAACCGTTCCCTAAGAACCCTTAGGTTGTTCCAGTCCCAGTTATTTGGGATCCTGGTCTGTCATCTTTAACGCGAGGCCGTCTGACAATCTTAATTAGAAATAAAAATGATTTTTAAACCATTTTCACTTTGTCCAAAAGTACTTCAGCAATCTTTGTACTCAGTTAAAAATCTAAAATATTACTTAAGAGATATGCTGCACCAGTAAAAAGAAGTGTGATTTTCACTAGGTCTAGAGTCTAAATTGACAGAAGTAACACTGTGATTTTAAAATTACAGGATTTTAAAACTACAGGAGCACTATCTCGTTCTACAGATGTGGAAACAAACCATTTACATCAAATGTTAAACCAATAAAGCAGAAAATAACGAGAGTGCAGGGAAGGAGACTATCTGGGGCCAAAGAAAGAGCAGTATCTCTGCTTCCAAGTTGCTTAGTTTGTCTTGGCCTTGAGCCCAAACAGTTTCCTCTCAGACCAGGATTTTCCTTCTCAGATAGTCCCCTGTCACTTTGCTCCAAACTCATTTTTGGCTCAGCAACTCTCTTAACTGCTGCCTTCTTGGTGGCATCTGAGTCCATTCCAGCAAGAGTGAGAGAGAGGGAGGGAGGGAGAAAGGAAGGGAGGGAGAGAAAGAAAGAGAGAAAAATTCCTTAAACTTTTCAGTTAAGTTCTCCCCTCCCACTCCATCTCACTGATCATGTCGTCGAATTCCTTCTCTGGAAGATATGACCAGTGCCTGTAAGACCATTTCGAATTTGCAAACGCGGTCATATATAAAATATATGAGAGTAACTCATGGAACAAAATGTGAGGAATCATGCAGTTCAGTTAGGGAATGGAATGTCCTCAGCAGCAGCTGAGTTAAGTGCTACAGGAAAAGATGAGCACCAGATAGAAACGTGGTGACAGAGGTCAGATGGCAAAGGAGAGGTAAGAACAGTCCCTTTCGAATTCCCTTTCAAAAGCAAAATCATTATTTTTTAAAGCAGATTAGTCCACAGCGTAGCATAATAGAAGCGGACATAACATGCAGTTGAGGTCTTTAGTTGAAAGCCTCATTCTAAGGTCCATTATTGCCCATTACAGGAAAGACACCATATCCTCTCATCCTCGCTTTTGCCTTCTGTGAAATGGGAAAGTGTTTACTTCAGAAGTAAACTGGGAAAATTAAATCAAATGGGCAAATGTGCCTGACACACTGCTAGGACATTGAAAACATTCAGTGCTGTTCACATAAATAAAATATTTAAGTCGGATTTGCACTGTGGATGCAGATCGAAGAAGCAGCTAAATAAGAAAACACTGTCTTCATGAAATTTAGTGGCAGGGATATAAAATAAGTAAAATAAAAAGGGTTTTAGATAGTAAAGATTACCAAGGAGAAAAATAATGCAGGCAAAGGGGACAGAAAATTTGGAGGGGGTGGCAGGAGATTTGCAATTTTAGTGAGTGGAGTAAAAAACTCATTTCAGCAAGAAGGTGAGCCATGCTGATATGTGGGGGAGGAGCATTCCAGACAGACAGAACATCATGTACCAAGGCCTTGAAGCAAACAATCGCCTGGCACGTTCAAGGAACTTCAGGGAGCCAGTGTGGTTGAATGTGAGCGAGTGCGCAGGAGAGATTATCCAAGAGGCCACTGTGGGGTCAGGGGCATCCAAATCATGCAGGGCCTTTAAAGGACTTTGGCTTCTACTTTTAGTGAGACAGAAAGCCAAGGTCAGGTGCTGAGTTGTGTGTAAAGGTCCGGTTGGCTGCCCAGTGATTAGATGGCAAAGAGGAGGAGGCAGGAGCCTCCTGCACCCACCCAGGGGGAGACAATGGTGGCTCACCCAGGATCCACAGCAAGGAAAGTGGTGAGAAGATGAAGGGTCTGGATGTAGTTTTAAAAGCACAGTCAAGATGACCCGTGGATGTAGTTAATGTGACGTGTAAGAGGGGAGAAGAAGAATGAATGAACTTCATTGGTTTGGGCCAGTGAAATAGATTGAGGGAGGGGGATGCTTAAGAAAGCAGGAGCTTAGTTTTGGACATGTTAACTTTGAGAAGCTGTCCTGTTCTGATAAGTCCAAGAAGAGATGACAGTAGGCAACTGAAAATATGTGTCTAGAGCTCAGGGGAGAAAACAGAACTGAATTTATATATATGAAATAAATTTTGGAAAAAATAATATATGCAGTTAGACAAAAAAAATAAAAACCACCAAAAATAAAAATAACGTAGTTTGATTATAAAGCATATGTGCCACTTGTGTAAAATAATTCCATATTTCTTTTACTGATTGTGGGCATTTATACAGATACAACCAAAAACATAAAATAAGCCAACTTCTTATATAAATGTAATCAAGAAAGTTAAATTTTCCTTTTTTTTTCACTATAATTACAAAATAGGGGCATCTAAGAAATACCCCTGAAAAGTTGTTATTTATTTATGTATGCTGGCACTATAAGAATCTCAGTTTCAAATGCAGCAGAGCCCTTTACCCAACCAAAAAGCACTTTCAATGTGAGATCAATCTATTACCTGTATTTATTCATCTGGATGCTTTTTTTTTCATCAAATTCAACATGCTCACATTCTTAAAAGTATATAGATAAAAAAAAAACAATGATCCCCTAGCCAAGCTAACTAAGAAAAAAGAGAGATAAAACAAATTACTAATATCAGAAATGAAAAAGGGACATCACTACCAAGCCCATGGACATTAAAAGGGTAATATAGTAAAAGAATACTATGAACCACTCCATGCCCAGAAATTTGATATCCTACATGTAATAGACTAATTCTTTAAATGACACATCTGGCAAAACTCACACAAGAAGAAACAGATGATCTGAACAGGCCTATCTCTATTAAAGAAATTGAATCAATGACTAATAAGCTTCCAAAATAGAAAACACAGGGTTCATGAGTTTGCTATTAAATTTTATAAAATATTTATGGAAGAAATTATATCAGTTCTCTATAATCTCTTTCAGAGGCAAAAAGCAGAGATAAAAACTATAGTCCACTATCTCTTATGAACATAAGTACAAAAATGCTTGAAATATCAAGATGCAAAAATTCTTGAAATTGAATAATAAAAAAAAAAGAATAAAAAGAATTACAGACAAAGACCAAGTGGGATTTATCACAGGTATGCAAGGCTAGTTAACACTTGAAAATAAATTAACATAATCCATCACATTAACAGACCAAAAATAAATAAATAAATAAATCACATGACCTATCAATAAATGCAGAAAAACATTTGACAAAATCCAACATCCATTCATTATCAAAATTCTGAGCCAACTTGGAATAGAGGGCAACTTCTCCACTTGATAAAGGTTATCTACAAAAGAACCTGGCGCTATTATAATTAATGATGAGAAACTCAAAGCTTTCCTTCTAAGTTTTTATACAAGGCAAGGATCAGGTACCCACTAAGATCATCCTTTCATTTCAACATCACACTGGAAGTTCTTGTTAATGCAATTGAGCAAGAGCAGAAGACAAAAGGTATAAAGATGGGAAAGGAAGGAATAAAACTGTTTTATTCTCAGATGACATAATCATCTATGTAAAATCTCTGAATCAACAAAATAAACTCCTAGGACTAATACAGTAAATGACTATAGCAAGGCTATAGGATGGAAGGTTAATGTATGGAATAGCTATAGGGTTAAGCCTTGGACTGACCTCTGGCAGGGCTACAAACAAGTCCCAGCTTGGAGCGCAGAGGCCTCCTAGCATAATTAAGCTTGATCTTATAGTCCTCCCTATTTCCTTCCTAGGTACCTGATGGACTGTGGGAGGTGCAGCAAGTGCTGCCAAAACAAGATGAAACTCACAAGAACATTGTAAACATGTTGACCACTTCCCTTGTTTTGCTTTGTGTGTTCTGATTATAAAATAAAGCTTCAGCTTGCAGGCTGGGTCTATGTCCTCATCCAGGCCCAGGAGATCCACCTAGCCCCAGCTGTATTCTCTTGTCTGTCTTCTTTAATCCTTCACCGCTCCTACTCAGGTTCACCCCTGGCCATGCTGAGTGCAGTTCAGGTTAACATATAAAAGTCAATTGCTTAGCCAGCAATGAACACATGGAATTTGAAATTAAAAACACAATACCATTAACATTAGCACTCCCAAAAATAAAATACTTAGGTATAGTCTAAGTATTTACACACAAGACCTATATAAACCTTTGATGAACACAATCAAAGAAAAACTAAATAAATGGAGAGGTAGTCCATGTTCACAATTAGGAAGATTCAATATTGTCCAGGTGTCAGTGCTTCCCAACTTCATCTACAGATTCAATGTCACTGCAATCAAAATCCTCAACATGTTATTTTATGAATATGGACAGATTCTAAAGTTTATATGGAGGAGCAAACAACTCAAATAGACAATATCATACTGAAGAAGAGCAAAGTTGGAGACTGACACTATCTGACTTCACGATTTGTTGGAAAGCTACAATAATCAAGACAATGTGGTGTTGGTAAAAGAATAGACAAACAGTTCAATAGAAATAAAAGAGTCAGCCCCAAAATAGACCTACTTAAATATGGTCAACTGATCTTTGATAAAGTAGCAAAGATAATTCAAGGGACAAAAATAGTTTCCTCAATAAATGATGTTGAAACAACTAGACATCCACATGCAAAAAAAAAAGACAGAGAGAATCTAGACACAAATCTTACACCCTTTGTAAAAATTAACTCAAATGAATTATATATCTATATCTTTAAAATGCAAAAATAAAAACCTCCAGGAGAAAACTAGAGGACCTTGGATATGGTGATACCTTTTCAGATACAACATCAAAGATATAATCCATGAAAAAAAATAGTCGATAAGTAGACTCATTAAAATTTAAAACGTCTATTTTGCAAAAGAAAGTATCAAGAGAATGAGAAAACAAGCCACAGACCAGACTGAGAGAATATATTTGCCAAAAACACTTCTGGAAAGGACTATTACCCAAAATAATATGCAGAACTCTCAAAACTCAACAATAATAAAACAAACAATCCTATTAAAAAAAATGGAAGGAAAACTTTAACAGATACCTCACCAAAGATGGCTAATAAGCATATGAAAAGATGCTCCACATCATATATCTTCAGGGAAATGTAACTTAAAAGAACAATGAGATACCACTACACACTGATTAGAATCGCCAAAATCTAGAACACTGTCAATACCAAATGCAGGTGAGGATGTGGAACAGGATAAATTTTTCATGCACTACTGATAAGAACGCAATCTGACACAAGCACATTAAAAGATAGATATTTTGAAAGATGGTTATAAAACTAAAAATACTGGTTTCTCACAAAACTAAATATACTCTTAACATTTGACACAACAATCCATGCATCGTGGTATTTACTCAAGAATGTATATCCATACAAAAACCTATACATACTTATTCAGAATTTCCAAAACTTGGAAGCAACCAAGATATTCTTCAGTACATAAATGGATATACTGAAGTACATCTGCACCATGGAACATTATTCAGCACCAAAATGAAATGAGCTAGCAAGACAAGATAAGACATTGGGGAACCTTAAATGAATATCAATAAATGAAAAAAGCCAATCTGAAAAAACTATATATGATCCCAACTATACAAATTTTGGAAAAGGCAAAACTGTGGAGACAATAAAAAGAAGGGAAGGGGCAGTGACTAGGCAGAACACAGAAATTTTTAGGGCAGTGAAAATCCTCTGTATAATATTATAATGAGGTATCTATGTCATTACACATTTTTCCAAACCCAAAGAATATACAACACCAAGAATGAACCCTCAGGTAAACTATTTACTTTGGGTGATCATGATGTGTTGATGTAGATTCACCCTTGGTAACAAATGCACAATTCTTGTCAGTCATACTAGTAACAGGAGAGGCTACATGTGGAGACAGAGGAATATGGGAGACAGTGGTGTACCTCCCTCTCAATTTTGTTATGAGTCCTAAATTGCTATTAAAAACTCTTTTTTATTTTACGTTTATTTTTTATTTTTTTATTTTGTTTCCATCACCATTTATCACCTCTTCCATGTCAACCTACCCTCCTACCCCGCTCACCCCTGCAATTACCACAGTGTTAACTATGAGTTCTCTCTCTCTTTTTCTTTTTGATCAACCCCTCCATTCCCAGGCACTCCCTCCCCACCAGAGCTGTCTGCCTGCTCTTTATCTATGAATTTGTCTCTATTTTGCTTGGTAGTTCATTTTGTTCATTAGATTCTACATATGAATGAAATCATATGGTACATATCTCTTCTGGCTTATTTCACTTAGCATAATGCTCTCCAGGTCCATCCATGTTACTCTTTGTTACCTGTCACAAAGTGTAACAACTGCATGATTATATTAATAGAAGCAGAAAAAGCATTTGATTAAAAAAAAAAGTCTTTACAAAAAAAAAGTAAGCAGTTCAATACATTTGTATTTACTCCAAGAAACACTAGAGGGAGCTTTCCCACATGAACTAGTTTACCTAAACCAAACCTATGAACAAAAAGGTCTAGAGACAGAGAAGCATGGATCAGATGCTCAAACCTCAGAGGGAAGGTAGGGGAGGGTGGGGGTAAGCGGGAGAGATAAACCAAAAGACTTTATGCATGTATACAAGCATAACCAATGGACACAGACACCAGCGGGTGAGGGAGAGGACAAGACTGAGGGGTGGAGGGATAATGGGGGATAAGGACACATTTGTAATACCTTAACCAATAAAGAAAAAAGATATATTTTAAAAAAAAGGATTTTAATAATAGTAAAAAAAAAGTTACCCTTTATAAAATATTATTACTACTGTTCCCATTTAGGCTTATAAAATTTGTCACTGGAAAGTAAATTAACTGGGATTTTAACTGATATGTTTGGCAATAATATTAGTAAGTTAATAAAACAAAGTTAGACTAAAAAAATTAAGAGTATAACAAAATAATCAGCACTTGATAAATGCATTTATGTATGTCAACATTTAATCTGTTAGAAATTTTTATACAGGACATAATAAATCTAATAAGAACATATGATGTGACCCTTTATCATGATCCATGAAATATAAAGTCATCTAAACAAAATGCTGAAATTGAACACTTAATAGGCAGTTTTAACTTATGAAATGTGTGAACTCCTGAGAGGAGGACTACTGGAGCCAGGCGCCTTGTGAAATGGAATGGGCTTGGGAAAAGAGGCAAGGGAGTGGAAGCTAACTCACAGGGGCCTAGGTCAGACGAGCCCTGGCTGAGATCCTGGATAACGCTGTAATACTATCAGGAAGCAGAAAACACCATGGATTTCCCAGAAACCTATTTTGGTCCTGGCTTCCGTATTACTTCGGATATTTATACCACCACCACAGATTTTACACCTTGCAAATGAAAAAGGCCCAACATTGACACAACACTCCTGAGTTTCTGTTCAGAGACATCAATTTTCTTGTACACGTTATTATCATTACTCACAAAATATGCAAATGTCTCCCATCTAAGAAGTCTGCGTTGCCTGCTACCCAAGGAGAAAAAGGGAAACATGCTTTCCCCCTCTCAAAAATTAGCTGGCAGGAAAGGCAATGGCAAGCAACCAGATGCCTCATCTCTGACCAGGGCTTACCCTTTCCAAGGGTGAAGGAAAAGTCTCCACACCGTGACTATGCACACTGGAGTTCTCATCTACATTGCTCTGTGTCCAGCCCGCCCAGTAGAACGAACCTCCTGCAAACAAATTAAATCACAATGGAGTGTGTCTGATACAGCTGCTCCAAGGGACATAAAAAATTTATACTACGAAGACTTGCCGCAAGACTTGCCATTCTGGTCCTCATTCCTTCATCTTGCCGCAATGATGATGAATATTACCTAGAAAAGTTTCTGGTCAGAAAAGACTTTTTTCAGAGCTGCTATTGGCTGTGAAACCATTTTCTTCCTTGTTCATTACATATCAGAGGTCCCCTCCTCCTCTTCTCTGTGTGGTCTGGCTAAATGACACTAAGGGAAAGCTTATAATGACTTTGGTGACTCAAGCAACCCATTTCCCTGTCATCTTTAATTGCACAAAACAATGAAAACCATTAGCCTTTCAGAGTTGTGGAGAAAGAATATATTCCTTCTAAGCACTCCCCAGACATCTGACTCGAAACCACATTAATGAATGAAGTAATCTAAAGCAGTCAACCTACACCTCTGACGTCTCTGTAATGTGTCACCAAGTTGCTTGAAAGCCACCTGGAAGAGTGCACTGTAGAACCAGCCTTTGCCAGCACAAACCAGGCCTGCACACCCCTGGATGTGCCTTGTGGACAGAGATCTCTCCCCTTCACAGAACTCAATCACATTACACCTTTACCTTTCAATTAACTGGTTTTTCATGATTTCAGTTTTCCCTAAACCAGTAACTTAGTATGAGAAAGCCCTCCCAAAAGCATTTTTACTTTTAGGTATGTCAAACGTTTAGCTGCCAATTTTTTTTGTTGGTCCTTACCCAAGGATGCTTTTTCCATTGATTTTTAGAGAGAGTGGAGGGGAGGGAGGGAGGGAAAAAGAGAGGGAGAGAAGGATGGAGAGGAATGGAGGGAGGGAGGGAGGGAGAATAATATCAATGTGAGAAAGACACATCAATTGGTTGCCTCCCACAGACACCCACACCTTGGCCAGGATTGAACCTGCAACTCAGGTACCTTGACTGGGAATTGAACCTGAAACCCTTCTGTACACAAGCCAATGCTCTATCCACTGAACCACACTGACCAGGGCGTAACTGCTAAATTTTAATGCCCTGAAGGAAACTCTCACTTTAGAATTTTAAATAGACTGTGTGGCAATGAAATATTTTTCATGATGTAACAGCTTTAATTTTCTATCAGCCACATACTTGCTCATCTATATATATAAAAGCCAAGTGACCAGAGTGATGGAACAACCGGTCACTACGATGTGCACTGCAGCAGCCAACGGGCCCAATTGGGGCCCCGACTGTCCCCCACAACCTCCCGTGGCCCCTCCCCCAGCTGACTTGGCCCTCCATCAGCCCCCCAATCCCAATCAAAGGTGTCCCCTCCCCTGGCCAGCCCTGCTTCTGATCGACCCCCTCCATCAGGGATAGGGCCAACTGGCCAATCGCCCATGTCCCCTCCCTCCCTCTCCACCAGCCCAACCAGATGGTCCCCATTGAAGCAAGCCAGCCAGACCCCATCCATGCACAAATATGTGCACTGGGCCTCTAGTATCTATACTAAAAGGATTAATGATTACAACAATGCTTCCATGCTGACATTACAATCAACATGACTGAAGATAAAAGAAATTAAGGAAATCTGTACAGTGTCTACTAGTAATTAGCCTATACAGCGTAAAAGTGGTCAGAATTCATTTTCATTGAAACTTCCAAACCTGGGAGCGATCTGAGCTGCATCTCATAAAAACTCACAATTTCAAAGTCAGAAAGCAAATTCAAAGCAAATTAGCAGCCTTTGTTTTGTTTTTGTTTTTTTCATATATGGACTGCTTTTGAGAAAGAAATGATTCTTAAATAATTTGTGAATGACTTAGTCACTGAAATAGGCACTGTTTTACCTAAACATCATCCAACACTCACCTTCATTTCGAACAAATGACTCTAGTGGACACTGCCAATTCTGGCACCCTTCCACTCACCCAATCTCCCAACCCCCACAAAGTGGGCCTCAATGAAACGACAGGTAATCCAGGTTGGACCAATGACATATAGAGGAGTGGGCAGGGGACCCAAGTAAAGTCAAACTGAGTCACTCCCTAATATTTTTCAAAAGAAGATGGGATTCAGCTGTTTCCCACCTGAGGTCTCAAGTTGACAAGGAAGTTAATCTGGCACCACAGGCAGCCAGGTCACTTTGCTGAAGAAAGCCAGTCTGAATTGACACAAAATGAAACCCAGAGGAAAAGAGAACTAAAACCAACATACAGCCCTAGCTGGTGTGACCTAGTTGGTTGGGTGTTATCTCATCCACCAGAAGATTGCTGGTTCGATTCCAGTAAGGACACATGCCCAGTTTGTGGGCTCAATTCCTGGAAGGGAGTATGCAAGAGGCAGCTGATGGATGTTTCACTCTCACATGGATGTTTCTCTCACGCTCCTTCTCCCTTCCTCTCTCTCTAAAAATTAATTCTAAAAATCATTAAAAAAAAAAAAAGAAAGATGCTGGCTCTGTTACATCATCTTAAAAAATAAAAAAGATACAGAGAGAAAGAGAAATGGTAGGGACGGACCCTGGTTGTAGACAGCATGGGCCTCCAATTCTGAGGGTCACTCAGGATCCTTTCATAGGTGGTGGCTTTCACCCTTGCCTCTACGTCTTAACTGGCAGACAAATCTATGAGGATCACTGGACCTGGGTTCATCTGCCATGACTGAGACCCAAAAGAGCAACTGGTTACATGAAACACAAGTCCATTCCCTTCTCTACAAAAGTCCAGTTGAGAGTGCAGGGATAGAGTTTTAGAACTCCATCGTGCCACTGAACATAAAAGACTCAGGTCCCTTCTCTCATCTTGTTCTACCTTAGGGACCTCGATCCCACCGTCCAAAACAGTGTCAACTGTATTCTAGGCAGAAGGATGTGAAGAAAGAATGAATAAAGAGAAAAAGAGAGCAAGAGGTATCCCCCTCCTTACTCACCCCCCCCAACACACACACACACTGGGTACTCTCTTTCTTAAGGAAGCTATCACACACAAAAATCTATTTACACCTCACTGGCCAGAACTAGAGGAATTCCTAGCAGCAAAAGCAACTAAGAAAGGTAATCTTGCCCAGCTGGTGTGGTTCAGTGGTTAAGCATCGACCTATGAAGCAGGGGGTCATGGTTCGATTCCTGGTCAGGGCACATACCCCTGCTGCTGGTTTGATCCCCAGTGTAGAGTGTGCAGAGGGTAGCTAATCATTGATTCTCTCTCATCACTGATGTATCTATCCCTCTCTCCCTCATGTCAAAGCAGCAGAAATATGTATTTAAAAGAGATAAACCTGGACTAAGTGTTTCAAAAAAACCTTATGTTCAACCCTTATTGGACTATACAGTAGTTTCTCATCCTATATAATAAAAGGCTAATATACCTTCACTGATACAGCTCCTAGGTCAATAAAAACTAAAGAGAAAATAAACAAATGGGACTACATCAAAATAAAAAGTTTTTGCACAGCAAAAGAAGCCATCAACAAAACAACAGGAAGTTCTCTTTCACTGTATGGGAAAGAGAACATATTTGCCAATATTATTACTGATAAAGGTTTAATCTCTAACATTTACAGGGAACTCATATAATATAACAAAGGAAGATAAATGATCCAATTAAAAAAAATGGGCAACGGATCTAATAGATATTTTTCGAAAGAAGACAGAAGGAAGGCCAAGAGACATATGAAAACATGCTCAAAGTTACTACTTATCTGGAGATGCAAATCAAAATGATAATGTCAGAATGGCAATCATCAACAAATCAACAAACGACAAGTGCTGACGAGGATACAGAGAAAAAGGAACAATCGTGCACTGCTAGTGGGAATGCAAACTGGTGCAACCACTGTGGAGAAGAATATGGAGTTTCCTCAAAAAACAAAAATGAAACTCCCATTTGACCATTCTAATTTCTTGGGATAATTTGGCCATTATTCCAAGAAACTAGAAACACCAATCAGAAAGGATATATGCACCTCTATGTTCATAGCAGCACAATTCACCATAGCTAAGATTTGGAAACAGCCTAAATACCCATCAGCAGATGAGTGGATTATAAAACTATGGTACATCTATACCAGTGGTTCTCAACCTTCCTAATGCCGTGACCCCGCAATACAGTTCCTCATGTTGCGGTGACCCCAAACCAAAAAATAATTTTGGTGGCTACTTCAAAACTGTAATTTTGCTACAGTTATTATTCAGAATGTAAATACCTGATATGCATTATGTATTCTCATTGCTACAAATCAAACATAACTTAAACATAGTGATTAATCACAAAACAATATTTAATATGTTGAGAAATATTTATTACTAATTCCAATAAATAACATTTCACCATGGCATAGCATAGGTTTAAACATAACAATTTCAAATAAATAACATTTCACTATGGCATAGCATGGGTTTAAATATAACAACAGTAATATAACAGTAAACAACAGTGCAATATTTTGCAACAGTATGCTGCCAAATTCAGTGAGATGGTTGTTGGCTGCTTCTTGCTTACCAATTCAGAAATTCTTGGGGCAGTCTTTGCAAGGGCACAGCGAAGATCATTTTCCACAACAAGTCTACTTCAGTATTTAGACTTGATTACCAGCAAGCTGGAAAACCCTGTTTCGCAAAGATATATTGTTGGAAAAGGAAGAAGAAGGCGCAGCACAGTCTCAGACAGAATAGAATATAACTGTAAACACTTAATCCAGAATTTTGTCAGCGGCATCGTAGAGAAATCTGTTCTCGCTGCATCATTGTTAATTAGGTCAATGAACACTTCTTGTGCTGTCTCCGGAACATCTTCAACTTTCACTGTGAATGGACTTCTGGCAAGTGCAAATGGGATGTCAGGTAGATTAGGAAAGTATGATGAAATTTTGTCTGCAAGCATGTGCAAATGTTCTTTCACAGAAGTTATCATAATTTTTTTGTCTGGCTCAATGTCATGTTCCTCAAAGAAGGCAGATAATGTAGGAAACATGTAAATTTTATTTTTATCCAATTTATTTCTCCAAAGCTGAAGTTTCATTTGGAATGATCTAATTTTTTTGGACAAATCGAGGCACGTTGCATTTGGTCCTTGCAGTGATAAATTTAAGTCATTCAAGATGACAAAGATGTCCACCAAGAAAGCTATTTTCTGCAGCTCAGTTTTATCACTAAAAAGTGCTTCGAATTGCAGTCTTGCTTTCTGATTAAAAAAGGTTTTCAGTTCGTCACGAAGCTCAAAGACACGTTTTAAAACTTTTCCTCTTGACAACCATCTGACTTCAGTGTGAAGTAACAGAGCATTGTTTGGCGCATCTAGCTTGTTGCACAGTTGCCAAAACAGCCGACTGTTTAAGGAGCTCGACTTAACAAAATTGACACGTTATGACGCTTTTCATTACTTCTTGTAAATCTTGCGGCAGTATCTTAGTCGCTAATATTTGGCGATGTATCATACAGTGTGTTCCGATTGCTTTTGGCCATTCATTTTGTACCAAACATTAAATCCTGAGCTACATCCTACCATAGCAGGAGCACCATCTGTGCAAACACCACAAACCTTTTCCCAGGAGATGTTATGTGCTTTTAGAAAAGAACCAACTGCGTCAAAAACATCATGTGCAGTTGTTGTTTCAAGAGGTTTGCAAAAAAGAAACTCATCTTTAAAGTCGCCATCATTAATATACCTCACGTAAACCAATAACTGTGCACAGTCTGTAGATTCATCAAGCTGGATACTGAATATTGGTAGTGGTGCAGATTTAATTTCCTGGATCACCTGATCAAGAATATCGGCAGACATGTCCTCTATTCTTCTGCGGACAGTGTCCTTAGATAAGGAAATTACATTCAATTTCTAAACATATTCATTTCCAATTATCACTCGAACTATGTCTTTTGCAGCTGGCAACAGTAAATCCTCAGCAATGGTGTGAGGTTTTGTAGCTCTGGCGATTCTGAGTGCCACCAAATATGACACTTCAACAGCTGCTACATTGTGATTGTGGTACTGGCCACCAGTGTCAAATCTAGATTTCTTGAGTCCATCAGCTTTGCTTCTAAAATAGTTGATATCCTTGTCAGCAAAGCTTGGATGCCTGCTATCAAAATGGCGTTTTAGTTTGTTCAGCTTCATAGATTCAGCTGAGAGAACTTCACAACAAATAACACATTGTGGTTTCTCAATTCCTGCTGTAATTATTGAGGTAAAACCATACTGCAAGAAATCCTCAGTGTATTTTCTTTTCCTAATATTCTTGTCTACACAATCCATTGTTATGAGATGGTTTGCTAAAAAAAGAAATAAAAGATGGTCGTGTCTAAAGAGTTTGTTAAAGTTTCCTATTATTTACTATTCCCTGTGTTGTTTTCTATTACACACCTGTTATTATGACCAGGGGTCGTATTCACATGCTTAACTAATGGATCTGTTTTTTCCAGATTAGTGGCAAGTTTTCTATATAGAACAGTGTGAACTGTCATAGGATACACTGCAGTTTCTGCACAGCATGGCATCTTTCAGGGCTCTTTCACACTATGAAGTGGCAGTTTCTGCAGTGGAATCCACATCTCATTTACTTCAATGGGAGACCCGTGAATTCCGCAGAGGAGAGATCCCTGTATGGCAGAAATGCAGTTCTGGCGCATGTCTCTAACTCTTATTCAAGTCAATGGGAGGCCGCGGCAGATTCCGCTCAAATATAGAGCATGTTGCTTAAATTTTTCCGTGCTAGGAAAAAGCTTAGTGTGGGAAAATTAAGCAACATGCTCTATATTTGAGAGGAATCCGCCGCAGCCTCCCATTGACTTAAATTGGAGGAAAAAATGTGTCGGAAACTGTCATTTCTCCGCCTCTTATTGAAATTAATAGGAGGCTGCAGTGGATTGTGTGGTAACTCGAGATTCTCGGGAGCTCTCTTCCACAAAATCTGCCGCACTCACAATGAAATCAATAGGAGGCAGATTCAATGCCGGAAACTGCTGATTTCAGCAGTTTCCTCATTCAGAATATGGGAAAATAGTGGGAGATATGGGAGATAATTATACATTGGGGAACAGTGTGAACTACATCTTATAGTGGTCTCTTATAGTATAAAACCAATGTAGTTCACACTGTGTAAATGTATGGTGCTTTGTGTAAGTGTAAGCTGCTTTGTGTACTGTGTAATGATTACACACAAAGCACCTTACACTTACACAGTATTGTGTATATGGTGTGTGTACTGTGTTTACATTATTAACCTTTTTTACACCAGCAGGCTGTCTCGCAGGCTCTCTTGCCTCTCTGCCTCCTAGGCTTCTGTCCTCCAGCACTTGCTGTGTCCGCCCACTGATGACATCAGCAAGCGCTGGACACACGTAATGCGCTGCTATGGACTGTGGAGCGTTCCCCCCGCTTCCCCTGCCCCTTAGGCCCCAGATGGATGATGCAATCATGTCTGCTCATGCACGCAGGCATTCAGTTTGGAACGCGCATCCATAATGGCGAGCGTTCCAGCTGAATAGCACTGCTGCAGACGGTAGCGTGACTTCTCAGTGGCTAAAGCCATCGGAAATATGTATTTTCCGATGGCTTTAGGCGACCCCTGTATTTTGGTCGTTTGACCCCCGCTGGGGTCGCGACCCACAGGTTGAGAACCGCTGATCTATACAATAGAATACTATACTGCCATAAAAAAAGAAAGAAATCATACCATTTGCAGCAGCATGGATGGAACTGGAGAGCATTATTCTAAATGAAATAAGCCAGACAATGAAAGAAAAATACCACATGATCTCACTCATTTATGGAAAATAAAGAACATTATAACCCAATGAATAAAAAGATAGCTACAGAGGCAGTGAAGCATCAAACAGACTGTCAAATTATAGCGGGAAGGTTGGGGAGTGTTGGGGAGGGAGGGAAAGAGATTTGTATGCGTGCAAAGAAGCACCACTAATGGACACAAGACACTGCAGGGGTAAGATGAGAGCAGATGCCAGGGGGTAGGGGAGGTTAGGGGAGGGTAATGGGGGGGAAAGAGGAGAAATATGTACTAATATTTGTAATACTTTAAGCAATAAAATAAAACTTTTTTTAAAAAAAGGCTAATATACAAATAGACTGAAGGATAGAACAACGGAACAACTGAATGATCGACCAACCAGTCCCTATTACATGCACTGTCCACCAGGGGGTGTGTGCAGAACATGGCTGGTGTTGGTTGTCGCAGGATGGTGGAGGAAGTGAGCAGGGGCACCAGACCAAGGCAGAGTGCTGGGTGTGGTCATCAGGGTGAGCCTCTAGTGGTTACTGAAATTTCTTTGTTCCCATGCACCACAGTCCCACCCAGCGCTTGTACCTGCTGCCAGCACCCAGCACCAGTCCTGATCAGTCAGTGCCATCAGTGGCGGCTGCTGGCCCTGAGGGCCCTGAGGGCTTCTCCAGCTCCCCCTCCTCCTGAGGGGTGCTCGGGGCAGCAGCTGCCACTTGCACCCACTGACAGAGCAGGACCCAATCACTCCATGCCATCAGCAGATGTGAGCGGGATAGGTGCCATCAGCGCATGGGAGTGGAGGCAGTGGGAGCAGTGCCACCAGTAGACAGGGGATCAGGGGCTGCGGCAGGAGGGGCTGGGTAGGGTGTGGAGGATGGGCCAAGATCCGCTCCTGTGCCTACCAACAGCCCACAGTTCCTTTCAAGGTGCACGAATTTGTGCACTGGGCCCCTAGTTATAAATATTTTTTCTAACTGGAACCAGCCATGTTCATGTGGTAGTCTATAGAGATAGCAATAGGGCAACAACCCACAAATAACCACCTAATATTTATTTCAACCTATAATAAGCTCTTGCACATAGTATTCTGGCACAGTCACAAAGCAATGAAACTAGTTAATAAATATAATTAAGTTTTTAATTATGTTTTATCTTGGGACCTACAGATTCAATTCATTCCAACAGTCCAAGCAAAGGGAACATTATCACCCTTAAACCAACATTTATCTTATTACAAGAATTTATGGAGTGGCTGAGAGTTGACTTGATGTCTATAATTTTTCATTACAGTCATTTGGAGTGTGTATTGAATACATCTCTGCCTTCATAAACAGTATTACCAGGCATGATGTAAATATTTCTGTCTATTGTAAAGGGTGAATATCATACCTTCAGTATAACACAGTAAGGTCCCCCTGTTCCTAGGCAACTGCTAAGTAAATATCAAAAAACTATTTGCACCATGAAGAACCTTCTGAAGAACCTTCCACTTCAAACAGAGAGAGGCAATTACATGTGACATATGCGACCCCCCCCTCATATTACTTCCACGATATACAGTGTAGCGCAAATGCTATGGCCATCTGCTTACTTTTGTAGACTGTGTTATCCAAAATTACAGAAGAGGTGTGACATACAAATTGCTTTTTGACTCTTTACTAACATCATTCTTGTTTCTTGAAGAAAGTATCTCAGCATTTTTAATATACATTTTTTACCTTTGTATATTATTTTTTTCCATTTAATTTATCAGGGGTGACATTGGTTAATAAAATTATATAGGTGTCAAGTGTACAATTCCACATATATCATCTGCGAATTATATCATGTGACCACCACTGAAAGCCAAATCTTCTTCCATCACTATATATTTGAGCCCCTTTACTCCTCCATTGCCCTTCCCTCTGGAACCACCATACTGTTCTCTATGACTATGGCCCTGAAAGCCAAAGGGAACACAAAGGCCCAAGTGCAACAATTATTTGATGCACATATCACTGTTCTATCCCATGGGCACTGCAACTCTTTCTCAAAGACAAATGAGCAAAAAGAAAGACATGTGCTTACTCTCCTGCTAATCAAGGACTATTTCACTGATAAAGACAAGTTAGCACTTGCAAGAATTTAAATCACAGAAGTATTTTAATGGTATTCTATTGTATTAAAAACATTATATGTATCAATTAAACCAGATTTAATAAAATTCACTTTTTCTAGAAACTTGCTACAATGAATACATAAAAGTAGCATGCAATTATATACTAACTAGAGGCCTGGTGCACAAATTCATGCACCAGTGGGGTCTCTGGGCTGGCCTGTGGGATCGGGCCAAAAGCAGCTCTCCAACATCCTCCAAGGTGTCCTGGATTGTGAGAGGGCACAGACCAGGCCGAGGGACGCCAATGGTACATGATCAGAGCCGGGGAGGGTCACAGGAGTTTGGTCACCCAGGGAGGGACCATGGGAGAGCTCCAGGGCATGTCCGGTACATCTTGCTCAGTCCCGATTGGCTAGACCCCAGCAGCAAGCTAACCTACCGCTCAGAGCATCTGTTCCCTGGTGGTCAGTGCACATTATAGTGTGTGGGTAAATAGCCTTAGCATATAATTAGCAAATTATGCTTTGATTGGGTGAATGGACAACCAGACAACTGCACACTTATCATATTAGGCTTTTATTATATTAAATTTATGCACGGGGGAGGGGGAGTGATGGAAGTGTCCTTTAGCCAAGCCTGCATCCTCTCCAATCTGTGACTCCTTGGGGGATGTATAACTGCTGGGAGTCGGACATCCCTCTCACAATCCTAACCGCTCACCTGCCTGCCTGATTGCCTGGCTAATTGCCTCTAACCACTCTACCTGCCAGTCTGCTCTCCCCCAACTGCCCCCCTCCCCACCAGCCTGATTGCCCCCAACAGCCTCCCTCTGCCAGCTTGCTCACACCCAACTCCCCTCCCTGCCAGCCTGATCACCCCCAACTAGCCCTCACTGACCTGACCACCCCCAACAGCCTCCCCCGGGGCCTGCTCAACCCCCAATTCCGCACCCTGCCAGCCTGGTCGTTCCCAATTGCCCCTCCCCCCTCTGCCGGCCTGATCGTCCCCAACTACTCTTCCCCACCCTTTAACCTGCTCACCCCCAACTGCCTTCCCCTCCTGGCCTGATTGCCCCTAACCGCCTCTGCCTCAGCCCCACCACCATGGCTTTGTCTGGAAGGTCTCCCGGAAGGTAACTCAGTCTAATTTGCATAATACCCTTTTATTAGTATAGAAGACCTGAAAATATACTTCTAATTGATAGCCTTAAATTTCTCTTTTGAAATACAAAAATCTTATGATTTGGGGTTCTCATATCTTAGAGGTTTCATAAATTACAATTATTATAGTATACTAAAGAGCAATACACTAGTACTATAGTTATGTCTTCCATTTTGTTAGTGAAAAATCCATCAACATGATTCTACTCTTTATCCTTTGTTCAACTTTAGCCTCTGTTTCCATATATTCCAACTTGTATAATAAACATTGATCAATATATTTTAAATTTTATTTTACTAAAAGTTGGTTGAAATTATTAAAATTATTTAAATGTATATTTAGTCTATATTAATGATTAGAATCTATTGAAAAATATTACAAAAATCACCTACCCATTCTTATGTTTCTTCCTCTCAATTCCTAGATTTTTATAAAATTCTATAGTTAGAAAAAGGAACAAATGAGGGGGTCTGTCTCAAAAATGCTAATGAATAGATAAGTAAGATTAATTCTTTTAATCTTCAAGAGATGTATCATAATTTACAAACAATGAATTTCCCTGAATTGTTGAAGTGTAAATTATATCCATCCCAACCATAGCATAGAATAGGCACTCAACCAATATTTATTGAATAAACTGCTAAAACATTTTATCTTCATGGCACTTATTACATCCTGACTTGAATATAATTTTTCTTCTTCCCTTGTGGCTCTTACTGGATTCTAAATCCCTTGCTCGATACTCTTTCTTATCTCATCATATATCACCTGGGCACTTGAACTATTTTCCCATCTCATACTCCCCAGCTCTTAAGCCATTTCTAAACTTATCTCCAGTGAGCTAACCGACTCCTTCCTGGGCACCTCTACAGCAATGCATCAGATCAACCTGACAGTAACTCACCAGTTGCTCACAAATTATACTTCAGTTTAGTGACTTAAAAAGATCAAAGGAAAAGTTAGTTTAAAAAACTATTGCAAAAGGTAAAAATATGAGCCCCAAAATTTGAACATTTAATTATAATAAAAAAATTCTTTATACAGATACCAGTTAAATTAATTTCTTATAATTAATCTACAAATTTGTAGACTGATTCAGAAAAAAAGAAGAATTTGGGAGAGAATATTCCTTCAGTGTTTCTGAAATAAAACAAATAATCATTCATTTTTTTAAAACTCCAGTAATAGTTAAAAGAACACAAGGAAAAACGTTCAGAAACTCCTTGCTCTTATTAAACATTCCTAAAACTTTTGATGGCCTATAAATGTTGGAAAAACACATATGCTTTCCTTTAGCCTGGTGAATAGAATGTGAAGAACATAAAAATATCACTAGTAAGTCTTCCATGCAAACTGCCTCCAGGGCATGTCAGCAGATGATAAAATGTTATTGGCCTTCAATCAGGTTGGCCCTTTTGACCTGGGAGACCCTTTGCTCAGGGTTTCCATAAGATAACATCATTCCCCTTTCCAACGGATGCCCAAACCAAGAGACCAGTAGCAGCATCAGGCCCCTTCATATGACCCAGAGACACACAAAACCGTATTAGCCATCTAACATGTCTCTCCCACAGATGTCTCCTGTCTTTGTGAGAAGAAGGGAGAGGGAAAGAGAGATAGCAACATCAATGATGAGAGAGAATCATTGATTGGCTGCTTCCTGCATACCGCCTACTGAGGATTGAGCCTGCAGACCAGGCCTGTGCCTCGAAGGAAATGGAATAGAACTGTGTCAACGCTCAACCACTGAGCCACTCCAGCCAGAGTGGCTTTTTATCTTTTCCTAGCGCAAAGCATAGCATATATGGCCACAATCAATATATGTTTCCCAAATCAATGAACAGATGAATGAGCAAACAAATAATCAAGAAGAAAATGGTTCCACTCACTTTCCTAGATCAAACACTACAAAGCTTCTTACCTGACCCTAGAGTGTTTTCATTTGAGAAAGCAGTACTAATTGAATTATGAATGTCCCCTAAAAGCAGGTGCCTATTCTAAAAAGAAAACCTAAGAGCCTTTTTATAACCATTGCTAATGTAAATACTGGACAATTTATAAATCGACTACAGGCCCGGTGCACGAAATTCGTGCAGGTAGAATCCCTAGGCCTGGCCTGCGATCGGGACCTTCTGGCTACCAGCCAGGGCCCTCCTTCCTTCCTTCCCTGGCTGCCAGTTGGGGCCTTCCTTAGTTCCACACCGCTTCCTGGTGGTCAGTGCACATCAATAGCGAACAATTGAACTCCTGGTCTCCCAGTCGAATTCTTAAGGGGACACTTTGTCTTTCATATATATATAGATATTGGGAAAAGTTAGCTATTTGTAAATAACGTTTGCTATAGACTTACTTTGGGCACTTGCAAAATAATTTACTGAGTACAGTGGTACCTCAAGATACGAGTGCCCTAACATACGAGATTTTTGAGATATGAGCCATCGAGCGAGCTATTTTTGCTTTGAAATACGAGCAACAGTTGAGATACGAGTAATCTCACGGATCAGCCAGCTGCACAGGACCCACCAGTTTACCGCCACTTGAGCGTCTCATAGTTTCCCATGCCTCAAGGTTATGAAACAAATTAAACTCGTATCTCAAGGTACAACTGTATTTATTATGCAACAGTCACTGTTCTAAATGCTTTATATATTTTATCTCCTTCAATCCTCACTTTGAGGTAATTTTATTATTATTCTGATTTTACTGATAAGAAACTGACCTAGGTTCTACATATTTGCTTAACTCACTAAATAAATCATGTTAACTGAATCAAAAAAATTAATATGACAAGTTCCAAACTTGAGAGAAAGATGAGATCAAAGGAACTAGACATCAAACATGACAGTGTTTGCTCATGATTAACTACACCAACCATAAAGCTGCCATGTCCTGCTATGGTCTTAAACAGTTTACAGTAGTTTTACAAACATCCTCAGTATAATTCTGTCTTCAAAATCTTAAACATAAATACTAGATAGAAAACAAAAATAGTAGTAAAGTTAAAGTACAAGCTGCATTTTCAGATTTCTAATATCAACATCTATTGCGTAAAACTACAAATAACACCATCGTAAATATGTCCATTCAAACTACCAAGTTAAATTATTGGGCTATAAATTTGGAACACAAACCATAGTTATTATTCAGCACCTCTAAAAAAGAATACACTATAAAAAGGTTTTATGAACATTCTACACTTTTTATATGGTTTCATAAAAACAACACTTTCTATAAAATAATAAAATGTGGTTTCTAATATATCTTTCTTGTTTTCATTAATGATTCCTAATCATTAATAAAACAATAAAATAAAAAGAAAGCACAAATAAAATATGTTTATCTAGAGATTACTATTACTGTAATTTTAGTAAACACTCCTCTGGGCATAATTTATGCACATATAGTTTGTGTAGGTATAAAATCCTATATAATAAAGAGGTAATATGCAAATTGATCATCACTCCAACACACAAGATGGCCGCCCCCATGTGGTCAAAGATGACCAGTAGAGGAGGGCAGTTGGAAGAAAAAAAGCATGCAAAGGAGGGCAGTTGGAAATGATCAGGCCTGCAAGGAAGGGAAGTTAGTGGCAACCAGGTGGGCAGGGGAGGGCAATTAAGAATGACTAGGCTGGCAGGGGAGGGCAGTTAGGGGCAACCAGGCTGGCAAAAGAGAGCAGTTGGGGAGGACCAGGCTGGCAGGAGAGAGCAGTTAGGGGTGGCCAGGCTGGCAGGCAAGGGCAATTAGGAGCAATCAGGTTGGCAGGGGAGCAGTTAGGCATCAATCATACTGGTAGGGGAGTGGTTAGGGGGTGATCAGGTTGGCAGGCAGAAGCAGTTAGGGGCAATCAGTAAGGCAGGAAGGTGAGTAGTTTGGAGCCAGCAGTCCAGGATTATGAGAGGGATGTATGACTGCCCTCGAGGGGTCCCAGATTGGAGAAGGTGCAGGCTGGGCTGAGAGACACATCCCCACCTCCACTCCCAACCCCATGCACAAATTTTGTGCACTGGGCCTCTAGTGTAAAATAAAAAGGGTCATTCTAAGCAGACTTTTTGTGACACACCTCTTCCCTCTTGCTCTTGTGCTTAAAACATGGCTTTGACACTTTTCCATCTCAATAATTATATATCTTCATCATCATTTTTTAAAAAGTTTCTGGAACTGCCATTCTTATTCTCTATAATTGTTAAGAGATTTGTAAGAGTTTTAGTGTGGTTGTATTTATCAATATTCATCATTTTAGATACTGCAATTAAAAATATCCTATCTAATAAAAGAGTAATATGCAAATTGATCATGCCACTTCTACACCCACAAGCCATGCCCACCAGCAAATCAGAGCAAGTACGCAAATTAACCCAAACAAGATGGCTGTGGCCACAGAGTGAGCAGGAGACTTGGGTTTCCCCAACAATGAAGGAATCCAAGCTTTCTGCATACCCTGACAGGCCCAGGCCTCTACTCAAGGCTATGAAGTTTTAATTATAGAAGATAAATAAATCCCAGATACCAGGGCCTCCACTTGGGTCGCTGGGGGGCATGGCCAGCATGCAAACCACCACAGGCTCCTCGCCAAGACTGCCCCATGCCCCAAGAGAACCTCCCCACCCTAATCCAGGATACTATTCAGGGCAAACCAGCTGGCCCCCTCCCATGCACCAGGCCTCTATCCTATCCAATCCTCTTATTTAATAAAAGAATAATATGCAAATTGATGGTCACTCCAACACACTAGATAGCTGCCCCCATGTGGTCAAAGATGACTGCCCCCATGTGGACACAAGATGGCCACCACAAGATGGCTAGCAGGGGAGGGTAGTTGGGAGGGCCCAGGCCTGCTAGGGAGGGCAGTTAGAGGTGACCAGGTCCACAGGGGAGGGCAGTTAGGGGCAAACAGGCTGGCAGAGGAGCAATTAGGCATCAATCAAGCTGGCAGAAAAGTGATTAGGGGTTTATCAGGCTGGCAGGCAGAAGCCATTCTTGGCTTCAAAGGAGGGTAGTTAGGAGCAAACAGGCTGACTGGGAAGTAGTTAGGCATTAATTAGGCTGGCAGGGGAGTGGTTAGGGGCAATCAGGAAGGCAAGCAGGCAAGCAGTTGGGAACCAGCAGTCCTGGATTGTAAGAGGGATGTCCAACCCCAGTCGGACATCCCTCGAGGGGTCCCAGATTGGAGCGAGGGCATGCTCAGCTGAGGGACACCCTCCCCATCCCCTTGCACAAATTTCATGCACCAGGCCTCTAGTGTTTAATATTTATGTATTCATTTAAAATAATAATAATTCATTATATATTAACCTAAGTGGTATATTTTTATAACTTAATTTTTCAAAACAAAACATTTTGTAAAAATATTGGTATTGTTTTACATTTTTATAAATCCCTTAAATGTTTAACTTAATAGAAGGCAGCCACATTCTTTTATCTAGTTCTGTATTCAATTTACTGTAATATGTTGCTTTAGTTGAAGTATATAAAGAAAAGTCCAGTAGCACACAAATATATACATACACACACACACACACACACACACACACACACACATATATATGGACAAAAGAGAATTTTAAAATTCCTTTCAGATAATTATGAATACAGTGGTACCTCGAGATACGAGTTTAATTCGTTCCGTAACCTTGAGGCATGGGAAACTATGAGACACTCGAGTCTCGGTAAACTGGTGGGTCGTGTGCAGCTGGCCGATCCTCGCGATTACTCGTATCTGAACTGTTGCTCGTATTTCAAAGCAAAAATAGCTCAGTCGATGACTCGTATCTCAAAAATCTCATATGTTAGAGCACTCGTATCTCGAGGTACCACTGTATTCTTTTTTGACACTATCTCCCAAACCAATAAATGATAGGTTTCTTTTGTAAGTCTTTTACAATGTGAAATCATCATTCTATATGCTGTGCCATTAAAAACCATTTTTTTTCAAATATATTTTTATTGACTTCAGAAAGGAAGGGAGAGGGAGAGAGAGAGGTAGAAACATCAATGATGAGAGACAATCATTGATTGGCTGCCTCCTGCATTCCACCTACTGGGGATTGAGCCTGCAACTGGGCATGTGCCATTATCTGGAATTAAACCATGACCTCCTGGTTCATGGTTTGACACTCAATCACTGAACCACATTGACGAGGCTAAAATCCATTTTTAATTGAATTTATTGAAGTGACATTGATTCACAACACTATACAGGTTTTAAGTGTACAACTCAATGAAACACTCATCTGCACACTGCATCTTGGGCCCACTGCCCACAGCAAAGTTTCTTTCCATACTCATTTATCCCCCTTTTGCCCACCTTCACCTGCCCTGACCCTCCTTTCCCTCTGGCTATCACCACATTGCTGTCTGTTTCTATGTGTTTTATTCTTTTTTCTTAATCCCTTCACCTTCTTTCATCCAGCCCCAACCCCCATCCATCCCTCTGACAGCTGTCCATCTGTTTCATGTATCCATGCCTTTATTTCTATTTTGTTTATCAGTTTATTTTGTTCATTAGAATTAAAATTCATTTCTTTTCTTGCACTTTGAATGAATCTTTTATCAATGCATGACTTCATAACTCATGCTTTGGACTTTTGGGTAATACTGATTCATTGAGTTATGCAAATGTTGACATTGACACCTTTTATTAAATATTACCAAAATATCACACATGTTAATATCACCACTACTCTCATCAGAGATCTTTAGTATTGACAAGTACAAAGCGATAAATTTGTTTTCCCAAAATTATCAACACTATCAATTGTTTTCCTTGAAGTGGTAAGATCATTTTGTCCATTTTCAAGAAAATGTTTGCCGTACACCCAATATTGATTAGACATGTTTTCTGTGAGTCATGCTTTCAGATAAAAATGATGTTCCATCCAAAAGTAACTAGCTCTGCTCACCGCTTGTACTGCTGCTGCCCTCACAAACTGCCAAAACCTTACTTTAATGTCTTATAGTTCTGTAAGTCCAGAGTCCAGTACAAGTCTCACGAGGCTAAAGTCATGGTGCTGGAAAACTGCACTCTTTCTCAGTGTCTCAGGAGAGAATGCATTTCCTTACGGTTATATGAACTGGGACCACTTTCTTTCTGGAGGGCTCTTCCCAGCTTCTCCAGGGCATCTGCGCTCTGGCTTGTGGCCCCTTCCTCCATCTACAAAGCCAGCAATGGCAGGTCTAGGTCACCTCATATCATGTTTCCCTGAACTCCTATCTTCCTCTTTTCCTTTTCAGGGACTCCTGTGATTACAATGGGACCACCTAGATACTCAGGATAAACTTCCCACCTGAAGATCCTTAACACATCTGCAAAGTCCCTTTTGCCATGTCAGGTGAAATACAGAGATTAGGGCAAGAACATATTTCGGGTCCATTAATCTGCCTAACACATAACTCATATAATTTCACAGGTAAGTTTCCTCTAAACAATCCCTGTATTTGGATTGGAACTTCCCATTTGGTCACACATACTAAAAAGATGTGTTCTCAAGGGTCAAAATTTAAAAAATTAAGTAATTTCTACTGATTCATCAAGGACATTCTTAAGTGAATGTGTCTTTAAAAAAACAACAACTGTGAGTTCAGTTATCAATAATAGAGTTGGTGCCAATACATGCGAAAGCAACAGCAATTTATCTACCACTAGAGGCCCAATGCACGAAATTCATGCATGGGGGATGGGGAAGGAGTCCTTCAGCCCAGCCTGCTCCCTCTCCAATCTGGGACCCCTTGAGGGATGTCCTACTTGGATCGGGCCTAAACGGGCAGTTGAACATCCCTCTCACAATCCAGAACTGCTGGCTCCCAACTGCTCACCTGCCTGACATCCTGACTGCCCCTAACTGTTTCTGCCTACCAGGCTGATCACCCCTAACCATTCCACTGCCAGCCTGATTGATGCCTAACTGCTCCTCTGCCAGCCTGTTTGCCCTAACTGCCCTCCCCTGCAGGCTTGATCACCCCCAACTGCCCTCCCTTGAAGGCCTGGTCCCTCCCAACTGCCCTCCCCTGCTGGCCATCTTGTGGTGGCCATGTTGTGTCCACATGGGGGCAGGATCTTTTGACCACATAGGGGACGTCATCTTCTGACTTGGAGTGAAGGTTAATCTGCATATTACTCTTTTATTAGATAGGATAGAAGCCTGTTGCAAGGGTGGGGGCCAGCTGGTTTGCCCTGAAGGGTGTCCCAGATCAGGGTGGGTGTTCCCTTGGGGTGTGGGATGGCCAGGGTGTTCCCTTGGGGCCTGTGGTGGTGTGCAGGCCAGCCACACCCCCCAGTGACCCAAGCATAGGCTCTGGTATCTGGGATTTATTTATCTTCTACAATTGAAACTTTGTATTGAGTGGAACCAAGCCTCCAGCTTGCTCAGTTGCAGCAGCCATTGAAACTTTGTTGCCTTAAGCAGAGCCCTGAGCCAGCTAGGGTTTGCAGAAAGCTTGGCTTCCTCCATTGCCAGGGGCAACCCAAACCTCCCTCCTGCTCTCTCTGTGGCCATAGCCATTTAATTTGCATACTCGCTCTGACTGGCTGGTGGGCATCGCTGGTTGGTGTGGCTGGTGGGTGTAGTGGAAATATGGTCAATTTGCATATTACTCTTTTATTAGATAGGATTGCTTTTGTACCAGCAGTAAATATTGCAATATAATGAAACGACACAGAACTTCTTAACATTATGATGAAAATAGTTTTGCTGTCCCACTTAAAGCACCTCTGAAGTCCAAGGTTCATGGTAATAGAGTATCCCACCATGCTGACAGCAGAAACACACATTGACTTAAGTTATCTCCACTACATTCAATAATCTGATAAACCTACAGATATATAGGTTATAAATATAATACCTTTCAACTTTGTTTAAACAGGCTGCATTCCCTGCTCTATTTACTGCCTATGTGGCCATATACAAATGGATCACAAACTTCTCTAAAACTTTAATTTTGTTTGCATGTACAACAATTTACTGAAATTAGTTCCAATAATTGTTGAAAGGAGTACATGAGAGAGTATATTGCTCAGCACATAATAAGTGCTCATTAAACAGTAAGCCATTGTTGCTCAACATCTATTCTGAGTTCAAGTATTTTGGCTTTTTAAAAAATTGATAGACAGATTACAATATTCCAGATTTTTCTCATCCTTAAAACGGGACTTCAATATGCTACTTAAACCCTATTTTTATGACAACTAGGACTACATGATGTATTACCAGGAGAACTCACTCTACAGACTGGATCTGCCTCTGTCAGTTACCCTGACGTCAAAATAAATCACAAACAACTTTGAAAGGAAATGTAGGGGGGGAAAGACAAAAGCATTAATCATACTGTGAAAATTAAGTCACAACTACATATTTTCTTTGTAATTTTATTTATTTCAAAAGCTACCAGAGTCTTTTTTTTTTTTCTTTTTTGCTCTTTCAGGAAAAAAAGATCTGTAAAAACAGAGTTTTTTTTAGAAAAGCATAGTTTTAGCTCATTATTGTTTTCAGAGTTATGTTTTATTTTTAATACTGTAGATTATGAGATACAGTTAAACTAAATAAATAATATTAGAATTAATTAACTAATTAATTTGTACTAATTAAGTAATTTCATAATTTCAAGGAAGAAATCATTCTGATGAATTCAGGCATAGCAATTATTGAAATTTAAAAATCAAATTAGAAATCCAGTCAATTTTGTTACAGACTAATTGGCTACTGCATGCCACTTCTAGGCATCAAAACAAGTGTTTCTGTCATGTGCAAAGACCAGCAAAAAAGTGTGAGCAGAAAGATATGAAAGTTAACAAGTTAAAGCAAAGAAGACTGTGGAAAATTATCAGCAAATCAGAAGTCTGGGGTGCCAGAAATCACAGGAAGAATTAGTCCAGAAGACTTAAGTTTTTAAGGCAAAAAAAAATTTTTTAATATATTTTATTGATTTTTTACAGAGAGGAAGGGAGATAGAAAGTCAGAAACATCCATGAGAGAGAGACATCGATCAGCCGCCTCCTGCATACCCCACAGTGGAGACGTGCCCGCAAGCAAGGTACATGCCTCCAACCGGAATCGAACCCGGGACCTTTCAGTCCGCAAGCCGACGCTCTATCCACTGGGCCAAACCGGTCTCGGCAAGGCAAAAATTTTAAATGAAAAGCTCAAAACGGAGATTAAATGGAAAGTCAAGTCTCAAGGGTCAAAAAGTCTAGTATCCAGGAGATTAGGTACCAGTCTATCTGCAGAGTGACCAGGATATGATAACAACTAAGACAGGGCTTTCCTCCCCCCAACCCCCACCCGCACTATCCCAGCACCAGGGCTTATGCCCAAGAGTGTTTATAAAGGTGTTATTAATTTCTGACACCAAGGGACTCTTACTGCCACTGTCAGCGATCTCCATTCACCTGTGTGACTACTTACAACAGCAGCCCACACTTAAAACATAATCAATGAAAGTGAACTGGAATCCAACTGTAACATTCTGCCTTTCTAACAGCAATTTCTCAAGGCTTAAAGTAAAAGCTTAGAAACGCTGCACTTCAAAGATAACTTAGCTAACAATGCCAATTCTCTCCTCCTCTTGCAATTAAAATCCTTGCAAAAGTTAGTTACCGGTGCTCACAGTCTCTAATTGCTCCTCCCCCTTTCCTTCTCAAATCACATCAGTCAGGCAATTGCTCCCATTATCCCATCAAATCAGAGGTAGGACTACCACAGTGCTGACTCCAATGGTTAATTCTCAGTCCTCTTTCTGGACTCATCAAGAGCATTTGACAGATAAAATCACTTCCTCTCCTTGGGAACATTTTCTCCACTTGGCTTCCAGACACACACTGTCCTAGTTTTTCTCCACGTCCCTGGCTCTCCTTTTTCAGTCTCCTTTGCTTATTCCCTCTCACCTCCCAGAATTCTAACCCTTGGAGACACCCTGGGCTCAATGATTGGGCCTCTTCTCTTTTCTCTCTATACTCACTCCACTTAGTAATGTCACAATACAATCCTGTCTGCACTATCTGATTCCTACTACCTCTCTGGGCTCATCTCCTACCACTCTA
>JAAGEH010000012.1:47464697-47582854 GCA_011751065.1 Lasiurus cinereus
CTCTCTCTCTCTCTCTCTCTCTCTCTCTCTCTCTCTCCCCTTCCTTTATTCCTTCCTTCCACCCTCACCCTTTCTGCATTAATTTTTCTCCTTAGCAATTATCACTATTTAACATACTCTATATTTTATTTCTTTATCTTTTCCATATGTCTTCCCACTCTAAAATATAAGCCCTATGAAATTAAATAAATATTTAATAAATGATTGTAGAGCAAACAAAATATTTGTTGAATAAGCAAAATGCACCTATGAGCCTAAAAATTGCCATATTTAAAAATCCAAACAATATGTTGCAAATATTACCATAAATATCACCATATTCTCCTGCATACTTTATTTCTACTTCATTACCAAAATGCATTCTCTATCACTTCTACATTTCCTGTAGTTCCATTTCCTCTCCAGTACTCTTAATCCAAAGATGAAGAGCAGGTCCCCACAGCAGACAATCCTCTTTCAATTTACAGCACCTGTGAGATCACGTAAGTTCTTTCATGTACAGTACTTCTATTTCACTTCAGTATCGCACTGTCACTACATCAATCATCTCACACTTTCCTCTAAGTATTGCAGGCATCTCTTTTCTCTTTTCTAGAGTAAATCCTTCACCTTTACTGAGCCCCTAATCCATCTCTCCTCCTGGGAGATGGGACTCCAATTTTTTCAATATATTCTCTTCTATAAGACCTCCAATCATTTCTTCACTATAGGCTTCTTCTCTTTTCTTTTTTTTTAAATCTTAAATATATATTTAAATTTAAAAATACACACACACCACCACCACCACCACGACCACCACCCCCCCCCACACACACACACACATACAGCCTTTGTTTAGTCTCACTACTCTACCACATAGGTTTTTCTTTTCCTGCCCTTAGTTGCCCAACTTTCGGAAAACAAAATGGATAATCTTTCCTTATACATGTTGAAACCCTTGCCTTCGTACTTTTGATCCTCATTCTACTAAACTGGTCTCTGAAATGTTACTGGTAATGACCTTTTTACTAAAATAATAATATTTCTTAGTTTTTAAAATGTATATAATAAAAACTATATAGGGCTTATTGTGTGCCAGGCCCTGCTCTAAACATTTTACAAGTATGAATCAATAGGTATCCTTTGCTGTACTAGATTCACCACACAGTATACTACCCCCTACTGCCCACTGGGCTTGCTAGGCATAGGCCAAATCTACCAAGTGTGGACTTCCCAATATTACATAAAGCATTCCTCTTAAAATTACCTTCTGAGACAAGTATAATTATCTTAGAGAAGTAAACACAAGTTTACTGTCAACCCAGACCCATTTATTTTCAGCTCAAATTCATAATACCATATTACTTTCTTGTTTATTAAGGCAGACCTGGCAGAACCAGGGATTAGATTCCATGAATTTTAGGTATTGCTAGGCCCTCATGAATTATAAAAAAGCAATGACATTATTAAACACAAGAAGTCATCAAAAGCACTGCCATTCATGAAAAAACAGTGGTGATTTGTCTGTGTGTATTAAATCAGTTTGCCAGATATTTCAGATATGCTAATTTTTTAAAGAAGAAAAAGAAGGAAAAAAAAGTGCTCAGAAAAACCACCAACCTGCCAAATACTTGCTAGAATACAAAAATAATTATATTTCATATTGCAAATACAACAGAAGCCAGATTTGCCAGACAATCTTTTAAAAAATTAAAAAGTGTGCAGCTTATTGTTTTGTTGGGTTCATGTTTTATTTCTCAGTATAAATCAAGTCACATATGCTCTTACCAATGGATCTGAATACTGAGAACAACACTGCTCTGCTTTCAATACCTTAACATAGTGTTTGAGTTAAAGGGAAAAAACAGTAGGAACAGGGCTGAATCTAGTTAATTTCATTCGACTAACATTATTGAGCATCTCACATGTGCAAATCCCTGCTAGGCCTACAAGACTATACAATGGGGGGAAAGCACTGCCTTCAAAATGATTGCATCCAGTAGAGTAGTTACCAAATATACCAGCAACCATTAACAGACTGCAGATGCTAAATGCAGAAAGTTTGCATCTAAAAGTAAATTAAAAAGTGAGTTGCCCTAGCTGGTTTGACTCAATGGATAGACTGTTGGCTGGTGAACTGAAGGGTCCCAGGTTTGATTCCAGGCAAGGGCGTGCAGGAGGCAGCCGATCAATCATTCTCTCTTGTTGTTGATGTTTCGATCTTTCTCTCCCTCTCCCTTCCTCTCTGAAATCAATTTAAAAAAAAATTTTAATGAATTTATCATATCCTATCTAATAAAAGAGTAATAAGCAAATTGACCATACCCACAAGCCACCCCCACCAGCCAATCATAAGTGAGTATGCAAATTAACCCAACAAAGATGGCTGCAGCCACGGAGTGAACAGGAGGCTTGGGTTGCCCTGGCAATGGAGGAAGCCAAGTTTCCTGCACACTGTGGCCAGCCCAGGTTTCTACTCAAGGCTAAAAGTTTCAATTATAGAAGATAAATAAATCCAAGATTCCAGGGCCTCCGAGTGGGTCGCCAGGGGGCATGGCAGGCCTGCAAACCACCACAGGCCCCTCACCCAGGCCACCCCATACCGCAAGGGAACCCCCACCCTTATCCAGGATAAACCAGCTGGCTCCCACCTGTGCAGCAGGCCTCTATCCTATCTAATAAAAGAGTAATATGCAGATTGACCATCACTTCAACACACAAGATGACAGTCAAAGATGGCTGTCCCCAAGTGGACATGAGATGGACACCACAAGATGGCCAGCAGGGGAGGGCAATTGTCAGGGACAAGGCCTGCAGGGGAGGGCAGTTGGGGGTGATCAAGCCTGTAAGGGAGGGCAGTTAGGGGTGACAGAAGAGGGAAGTTGGGAGTAACCAAGCCTGCAGGGAAGGGAAGTTGGGGTGGGGGACCAGGCCTGCAGGGGCCAGCATTTAGGGGCAATCAGGCTGGCAGGAAAGCAGTTAGGCATCCATCAGGCTGGCAAGGGAGTGGTTAGGGGGTGATTAGGCTGGTAGGCAGAAATGGTTAGGGGAAATCAGGAAGGAAGGCAGGTGAGCAGTTGGGAACCAGCAGTCCTAAATTGTGAGAGGGATGTCTGACTGCCGGGATTGGGCCCAAATGAGCAGTTGGACATCCCTCAAGGGGTCTCAGATTGGAGAGGGTGCAGGCTGGGATGAGGGACACCCCTCCCCCTCTGCACAAATTTCATGCACCGGGCCTCTAGTTTTAATATATTTTCTTTAAAGAATACTGTTGTTCCTTTTAAGTATTAAAGTACTATATTCTTTAAGAACAAGAGTAGAGCCTGGCTGGCCTGGTTCAGTAGCTGAGCATCAATCTATGAGCCAGGAGGTCACAGTCTGATTCCTAGTCAGGGCACATGCCCTGGTTTTGGGCTTGATCCCCAGTGTGGGGTGTGCAGGAGGCAGCAAATCAATGATTCTCTCTCATCATTGATGTTTCTACCTCTCTTCCTCTCCTTTCCTCTCTGAAATCAATAAAAATATTTAAAGAAAAAAAGAACAAGAGTAGAACTTCTCTGAAACCCAAAGAGATTGAAGGATGGCCAGTGCATGTACTGGTTTGTACCTACTGGGCAGTGTGATAAGGTTAGGCCAGAGAAGAACACAAGTACCACTGTTTCTCCCAGTGACTCTTCACCTTCAGCACAGGATGATGTGTACAAATCTGACTTTACACGAGAAGACCTCTCCCACGCTTTTTTAAAAGTGAGTAGTAAAGTTCACAAGTCATAATATGAAATGCATTCCTCAAACATTATAATAAAATACCTATATATACTATCAAAGGCTATTTATATAATGATGCCTGGTGTTGCTAAAAATAGCAAACCTACAAGCAGTTGATGAAGTTCCCAATCCACTGGAGGAGGGGGATGACACTTGCTCTGTATCGTGGCTCCAGAACCAGCTAGTTTTTTGGTCCTTCCATTTTAATGGGCGGGCTTGTTTAAGCATCCTCATTTATATACAGGATCAGGTGGTTTTTGCAAACCAGGGGCTCTGGACTTGCCAACACAGCACCTCGTTTGTCTCATGACTGCTATTAATGCAGTTCCTGCTTCCAGGCAATGTTTTCCACAGTGTTATTTCACATGCTTATAATTTATGTAAAGGGTCAATGTTTAACCCAGTTTCCTTCATTAAAAATCACACGCTTCCAATCTCACACCTCCACAGGTAAAGTCAGCACAGACTCACAGGCTGTTCCATTCATTATACTAAAACAATAAAGCACATTTTCCTTCCAGGCATGAATGCTGCTAATGGGGTTTATATCTCAACCTTTTATTTTCTCAACAGTGGTCTCAAAGGAAGGGGGAGGGTAACAGAATTGACCTAAAAGTACCACTGCTCAGGGATCTAAAACCTTTTTAGACCTTGTTGACTGTTTTTAAAAGATAAAAGCTTAAATTCACCTGCAGGAACAAACCTTCTTGATATAAGTTTTAAACAGTACCACCTTATCTCACCAGGTTAAAAAGCAAAAAAGATGCTTAAATAAGGACTAAGAAGGGATAATCCAAACATTTTGTAGTTGTAGGTAAAAGCTTATCTATTTGTTTCACAATAATGATTTCCATTTAGGTAAAATTTTACCAGTTTGTTATTTAATGTAATAAATTACCAATAAATAAGCCCAACAACTAACATCTGAAAAAAATGCCTAAAATTCAAAAATATGAACACCAAAAAGAAAAAATAAACAAGGATGCAGTGGACAAGCATAAGATTATACATAAATTTTCGGGGGAAGATAAGTTAAAAAATACATTTATTTATAGCATAATTAAAAAGTACTTAAGGAATTTTGTTTCCAACAATGTTGAAATAAATTCTGATCAGAACAGACTCATTTTCCACTGGGAAAGATTCAGGAGATTTCCCATACAAGCGCTTTGGAAAAGTTATTTAAAGATATTTTTGAGCAAAAGAAAACAGTAAAACAAAAAACAGAAGTCGTGGGATCTAGGAAACAGTGAATCCAAACTTGGCTGTGCCAGACAACAGAGCGAGCCATCGGTCCCACCTGAAACCGAGTATCAGCGGGCTCTAGCTGGGGAGGATCGAGGAAACACAGGTTTCATAGATTAGTGAGTACACCTGAGATGCTAGACTATCTTAAGGATATCCTTAAAGAAAAGAAGGCAAGAAGAAATTGGTAGAGACTCCGAGGGCGGGGGGTTGGGGGTACCCTGTAAAACAAAATATGCATCATTATAGCACACTGACTCTGTAGTGAATGTTTACATAGCCACACTAGCATAAAACCTATTACTCATGATCAAATTTAGAATCAACCCACAAAGCATGGGCACACCGTGATGTCATCTCAATTTTAATAACATAAAGAAAGTACAAACACCAGAAACTGGAGAAGTGGAAGTGAAAGAATGGATAAAGACAAAGGTTGTATGGTTGACAGAGAAATGTTAAGAGATGTTATTTATCTACAGCTGAAAGACAACAGAGATAACAGGTAGAAGACCTGAAAATGGCCACAGAGAGAGGTAGAGTCAGTGTCTTATCTTTGACAGAACGGGTTTTTCTTTTTCTTTTTCTTTTTTTGTTTGTTTTGTTTTGGTCTTAGTTTTTTAAATGTATCCACAAATAAAACATCACCTTTTCCAGAAAACTTAATCCAAGTGAATAGTTACCTAAACCTGAATCACCTAGGAATTATCCCAGTGTAGTGATTCTGAGACACCTTCAAATTCTTTGTAGTACTCCCATGGAGAGGTGAGGGCTATTTGCCTCCCCGTGGGTCAGGGTTTGCCCTTGTTACAAATAGAATGCACCTGAAGTAACATTCTGGCATTTCCAAGCTCAGGCACTAAGGCCTGGCTTCCTCTGCTTTTGCCTTCTAAAAACAAAACAAAACCACTAACATGTATGTAAGCAGTCAGCCTGCCATGAGACCAACATGACGTGAGGAAGCCCAAGCCAGCCTTGCAAAGGGACTGTATAAAGAAAAAAGAGGTGCTTGGCCAGGCTCCAGGTGTTTCAACCATCCAGATATAAAAGTGAAGAGGCCCTGGTGGACATTCCAGTCCTAGCAGCTGTGTTGTAGAGATCAGCTGTTCTCACCAAGAAGAACCCAAATTACAGGGTAGTAAGTAAATAAATGCTGTTGTCATTTAAAGCCACTAAGTTTGGGGGTGGTCTGTAACACAATAAACAAAAGAAAAATCAGTGTATAGAAATAGGGTCACAGTTCATTTCCAGTTAGGGCACATGCCTAGGTTGCAGGCTTGATCCCCAGCGGGGCTGGGAAGGGCAGAAGGCAGCCTATCTGATTCTCTCTCATCATTGATATTTCAATCTCTTTCCCTTTCTCCCTTCCCTTCTGAAATCAATAAAAAATATATTTTTAAAAAGCCATCCTGAATATTCTAGCTCTATCAAATAGCATATGAAGTACAGAACAATCTTCACCAAACCCTGTCCAATTTGTAAAATAGTGAACATTTGAATAGTAGTTATTGGTTTAAGCCATTAATTGGTAAGGTGATTTGTTATGCACCCTAGAATATCAAAACATAATTTCTCACTCTCCTTTTACCTCCATCTTACACCAATATACAAATAATCCTTAAATTCTATTTCCACCTCCCTAATATTGCTCTAACAAGTCTACTCTCCTCTTTACTCGCACTATTTAAATTCAGTCTCGTAATTTTTTGAATGGACTATTCCAGTAGCTTCCTAATATTATCTCTTCACCCACTCACCACCATCCCAGATATTACCCACAGTCTCAATTACAGCAAGTCCTCAAATAAAATTATTTCATTCAACACCACTTCATTGTAACATTGATGAGATGCCATAGGAACTTAACTATTGTTCATATCAATTAGCCTATGGTAAAACTGGTTTCATTATACATCCTTTTGCTTAAAGTCACAGAACCTGTAAATAACATTAAATGAGGATTTAGAATACAAAGTTTCTAAATGCAAATCTAGGGTCACGCCCATGCTTAAAATCATCCCTCACTTGCCATCACACACAAGAGAACCCCTCCGTAAGGCATACAATGCCTCTCAATGTTTGACTTCAGACCTCTTCATTTCACATCCCATCATTTTCTATGAGCAATGAACACTCCAGAGAAAGAATAAGTCTAGTACAAAAACAATCCAAGCCTAGGTTCTGGAATCTAGATACATATATCTTACCACTATTTAACCATATGAACTTGGGCAAGCCACTTAAAATAGGCTTCAGCTTCCTTTACTTATAACACTAGTGTTAGACAAAACCTAGACAATCTCTTGATCTCTTTAATTTGCTGTAATTCTCAAAATGGTTTTTAAAAGTTAGTCAGAAAAGGAAATCAGGTTTCAAAGGGCTATGGCATATACCATCCTTCTGCTTCCTGGCCCCAGCCCTACTCTCATACCTAATGAGATCCTGTCTCCAGGATCAGCTCCTTTATCTGTTCTTTTTTTTTTTTCCAATTATACTTTGTCCATTATTATATTAGTTTCGTATATACAGCATAAAGGTTAGAGGATCCTGTACTTTACAAAGTGTTCCCCCTGATATTTTTAGTACCCACCTGGCACCATACATAGTTATTACAATAATATTGACTATACTAAAGGCCTGGTGCATGAAATTCATGTAGAGGGGTGTCCTTCAGCCCAGCTTGCTCCCTCTCCAATCTGGGACCCCTTGAGGGATGTCCGACTGCCCGTTTAGGCCCGATCCAAAGGGGCAGTCGGACATCCCTCTCACAATCCAGGACTACTGGCTCCCAACTGATCATCTGCCTGCCTTCCTGATTGCTCCTAACCCTTTCTGCCTGCTATCCTGATCACCCCCTAACCATTCCCCTGCCAGTCTGACAGATGCCTAACTTCTCCCCTGCCAGCCTGTTTGCCCTTAACTGCCCTCCCCTGTGGGTCTGGTCACTCCTAACTGCCCTCCCCTGCAGGCCTGGGTCCCCCCTCAACTGCCCTTCCTGCAGGCCCTGTCTCCCTCAACTTCCCTCCTCTGCCAGACTAGTCACCCCTAACTGCCCTCCCCTGCAGGCTTGATCACCCTCAACTGCCCTCCCTTGCAGGCCTGGTCCCTCCCAACTGCCCTCCCTTGGTGGTCATCTTGTGTCCGCATGGGGGCAGAATCTTTTGACCACATGGGGGCAGTCATATTGTGTGTTGGAGTGATGGTCAATCTGCATATTACTCTTTTATTAGATGGGATAGAGGCCTGGTGCACGGGTGGAGGCCAGCTGGTTTGCCCTGAAGGGTGTCCTGGATCAGGGTGGGGGTTCCCTTGGGGCATGGGGTGGCCTGGGCGATGGGCCTGTGGTGGTATTCAGGCCAGCCTCGCCCCCCAGTGACCCAAGCAGAGGCCCTGGTATCTGGGATTTATTTATCTTCTACAATTGAAACTTTGTAGCCTAGAGCAAAGCCAAGCCTTCTGCTCACACAGCCACTGAAACTTTGTTGCCTTAAGTGGAGGCCTGGACTGGCTAGGGTTTGCCAGAAAGCTTGGCTTCCTCCAGAGACAACCTAAGCCTCCCTCCTGCTCTCTCTGTGGCCATAGCCATCTTGGTTAGGTTAATTTGTACACTCACTCTGATTGATTGGTGGGTGTGGCTGGTTGGCATGGCTGATGGGTGTAGAGGAGGTATGGTTAATTTGCATATTACTCTTTTATTAGATAGGATTCCCTGTGCTGAATGTTACATCCCCATGACTATTTTGCAACTGCCAATTTGTCCTTTTTAATCCCTTCACCTTTTTCACCTAGTGCCTCAATCACCTCTCCCCTCTAGCCACCATCAGATTGTTCTCTGCATCTATGACTCTTTTACTGTTTTTGTTTGTTGATTTCCCCCTTTCTGCCTCTCAAGTCACATTGTATTCACAACCAGGAGCTTCCTTCTCCTGATGGCTCCCTTGATGTTACTGTTACAGCGAGCTGAAGGGAAAGGACACCTGTTGAAATTGCAGGCACTATTTATGAACCAGGTACTTCCCAGGCAGCACCACCTCTGTAAGTATTTTCAGTCAGTACATAATCATAAATGATCTTGACATTAGGCAGCTTGTTTGATGGCTTCACCTTCAGGCATAATCAATTCTTCTGTATCAAAAGCTATGTATAAAACTTCCAAAACAATGCTCTGGTGATGAGAAAGTCTCTTCTCAGCAATAATTAATGGAATCTACAGATGTATATGCATTTTCCCACCCACAGAATGCAGCAGATTTATTTTCATATAATAAAAATGCTTCTGGTTTCCATTTTTACTTATTTTTTTTAGCTAATGAAAAAAAGGAAAGAAGTACAAATTAGTTTAGAATATGTCTGTCAAACTAGAACTCACAGGAAAAAAGACACTGTAAATTCCATGAAGGCAGACACTTTTCAGTCCTGGCACTAGAATATTTGTCAAAATTAGTGAATGAGCTTGTGAAAAGTGAACATTAAACAGTGAGGTATTACTTAAATTAGGAAAATATGTGGACTTTTACTCAAATGAACACTTCAAACAAAATTCTGCTTTTCACCCTGGCTGGTGTGGCTCAGTTGGTCAGGTGTCATCCCATGCACCAAAGGTTGCTGGTTCAATTCCTGGTCCAGGCACATGCCTGGGTTTCGAACTTGGTCCCTGGTAGGGGGCGTGCAGAAGGTAACTGAACAATGTTTTGCTCTCACATCGATGTTTTTCTCTCTCCCTCTCCTTTTCTCTCTCTCTAAAAATAAATATATATATATATTTTTATATATATATATAAAAATATATTTTTATATATATATATAAAAATATATATATATATTTAATTCTGCTTTGCATTTCCTTAAACATGCAGATCTTGAGCTGTTCTTCCTCCATATATTGCAAAGCTATTTAAACAAAGTTGAGTGTACTCTGTAGACTGGGTAAGAAACAACCAAGGATGTCCCAAAGTCAAGGATATATCTGGCATGTATTCTAAAAGAACCATTCTTACTTGTAGGCTAGAGGGGAGGGGGGCTTAATAATTTTATTAATAAGCAAATTAAGGCATATTAAAATAATAAGGCGTATTATAGAAGAGGCTAAAATATGAATTTGTTTTTAATGTATAGCAAGGCTTGAAAGTACTATAGAGCTTATGGCAGAGGGCAAAGGTTTCACCCCATCACCCCAGGTATACACCTTCACATTCCTCTGCCCTTAAGATTTTGCTAAAAAATTCAAAAGCATTTCACAGAACTTTTCACCATTATATTACTAAAAGAACCAGACATTTATATAACAATGACTTAAGTATAAGTACTTCCATTCTCAGCTGATGGCTTAAAAAAAAAAGAAGTTATTTAAAGTTGAACTTTCCGTTCACATTCCCCATTTAAAAGGTCTTTTATCAACCTAACTCAAATATTTTAGTTGGCACATACAATATTACTTTAAAAATCATTTCCCATATGATCTTCCACCCTTAGTAAAACATGTATACACCACACCCCCCCACACACACACACACACCACATACAAGTATCATGATGTGTGATAAAAAGATTTCTAATAAATTATTCTATATATGTAGTTTAATTCAGGTGAGCACAGAACAAAGGATGAATTTACAAGGAATGTAAAAGTGAGAGACACTTGGAGGCTTTTATGTCTAAAACCATGATATTGCCTAAGCCCCAAAGAGGAAAACAACTCACAGAGAGGTCAAGTTACACACACACACACACACACACAGGCCTTCGGAACTTCTGTGCCCAGACAAAACTTCGGTGCCCAGACAAGCTGTGAAGCATGCCGGTCATCAGGCCCGGGTGAGTGAGCTCCGCAGTCAGTTTCAGAGTATGCCTGGCATTTGCAGTCATGGGGAAAGAACGTGAGCCTGTGGGCTCCGGGGCCCCTCTCTGAAGGACTGTTACAGGCATGCAGGTCTAAAATAAACCAAACCAGGAGACTGAACTGCCTATTACCCACATGACAACCTGCTCTTGCGCATGGCCAGGCATCATAGACCCAAGGTCACTGCATTTTCATTTCCTCATCTTCCACCGCGTCTTCAGCTTCACATCATTACTCACTTTATATTCCAGGGAAAAGTTTTGGATTCTTTTGGTGAGGGAGAGAGCATGAAAATAATGATTTCTTCTCATTTCATAGGTATAATAACAACTATTTTTCATCTTTACTAAATAAAATGCTGTTACAGGTTCTGTTATTTATGTTGCTTTAACTACATTCCATATAATTTTGTGGACTTTTTGCATATTATCAAAAGGTTAAAAAGCCTACTAATTTTGATCTGGTAGATACTTTTAAATAAATAAAAGCAAATGTGTGAATAATTTTGTTCAACCCTCTAACATTTCCAAAATTCATATGCTGCTCCCAAGAATTACCCATGTACAAAGGAAATTACTTACTACTTACTATTATTTGTCTTTCTTTCCAATTTTATAAAGATATAATTGACATATAACACTGCATTAATTTTATGTTTACAAAATGATGGTTTGATCACACAGTATTTTTTAAAATTTCTTATGATGCAAATTTCAATTACATCAAATTTTGTCATAATAAATTATACTTTTCCTCTTCCTAGTTGCACATCATTATTATAAAGGAGTACATATGACATCCAATATCTCACCTAACTATTAAAGATTTTATGTTTGCTTTTTAAAGAGCTCAAGCAAAATTGGCAATAAAAACACAAATTCAAGTGGGACAAAGGATGTGAACAGATAAGTTTTAACAGAAGTAGTAATTAAAGAAATACAGATTATATCATTGAGATGCTAGTTTTGAAAGGGTTTTTAAAACAAAGGAGGATCAGCAATGGTAAAGGAGGTACAGTGAAACCAGGCACTTATATATTTACATTGCTGGTATAACTATCGATTAATCTTTCAGGAAAACAAATGGGCAAAATGTGTACTATCTTCACTCAACTTGACCCAGTAACTCCACTTTAAGAATCCATTCTCCCCTCAAAAAATTAACATAGAAATATATTTCTGCAGTCCTGGCTAGTGTTGCTCAGTTGGTTGGGCATTGTCCCCTGAACTGACAGGTAACAGTTCAATTCCCAGTCAGGGCTCAAGCCTGGGTTTCACTCTCACATCTTAGTTCCTCTCTTTCTCCATCTCCCTTTCTTTACTTCTAAAAATTAATAAAAATATTAACCATACACACACACACACACACACACACACACACACACACACACTAGTTTAGTGAAGGTCTGGAGCTGGGGTGGGGCTAGAAAGGGTCAATAGGGGACGGGGAGAAGACATTTGTAATACTTTCAACAATAAAGGTTTAACATATATACATATATTAAGTATACTAGTATATATACAAATAAATGATATAGCTGTTATCAGAGCATTACTAATTGTTAGAAATAATTTATATAATATATATCCACATGAAAGAAATAGATGAGTTGTAACATATTCATCCTGAGAAATAGTAACCAATCACTAATTTTTTAAAGACAACACAATAAGAAAAACCAAAATATAAAACAATATATACAGTATAACTACAACACTTTTAAATTTTATTTAGAACTAGAGGCCCAATGCACAAAGATTTGTGCAAGAATGAGCCTTCCTTCCACTGACTGCCAGCACTGCCTTCCCTCCGGCCAGAGCTGCCTTTCTGCCTTCCCATGCTGCCCAGAGGCCAAGAGCAGCTGGGGCAGTTGGCGCCTGCCATCTTTGCTGGGTTACTTCAAGTACTCACTCCTGATTGGCTAGTGGGTGTCATGAAGGTATGGTCAATTTGCATCTTTCTCTTTTATTAGTGTAGATCAGCAGTTCTCAACCTGTGGGTCGCGACCCTTTTGGGGGTTGAACGACCCTTTCACAGGGGTCACCTAAGACCATCGGAAAATGCAGATATTTACATCACGATGCATAACAGTAGCAAAATTTCATGGTTGGGGGTTCACCACTACATGAGGAACTGTATGCAAGGGTCGCGGCCTTAAGAAAGTTGAGAACCACTGGTGTAGATGGTTTTAGATTCACAGAAAAGATGCAAAGGTAGTACACGATTTAAATAGAAGCATGGCGCAGACAGTCAAATCTCAGAACAAAGGCAGGGCAGCATGGGTAGGAAGAGATCAACCAGAATATGCATCTATGCATAACCCATGGACACAGACAATAGGGTGGTGAAGGCCTGGGGTGGGGATGGGCTGGAAGGGGTCAATGGAGAGGAAAGGGGAGCTTTCAACAATGACGTTTTTTTTTTTAATATTTTTATTGATTTCAGAGAGAAAGGGAGAGGGAGAGAGAGACAGAAACTTCAAGGATGAGAATCATTGATTGGCTGTTCCTGCACACCCCCTGCTTGGGAACAAGCCTCCAATATAGGCATGTGACTGGGAATGAACCGTGACCTCTTGATTCATAGGTAGATGCTTAACCACTAAGCCACGCCAGTTGGGCAACAATAAAGATTTTTTCAATAAAAATAAATAAAATGCTACGTTTAATCTTAAGTAAAAATATAATTACAATACATTCATACATAAAATAAACTCAGTTCCTCCTATTGCTAACATCTTCCTTTAGCATGGTACACATTTGCCACAATTAATGAACCCATATCGGTATTTCATTACTAACTAAAGTCCATGCTTACTCAATGTCCCTAGCTTTCCAAAATGTTCTTTTTTTCTTGTTCCAGGATCTCTTGCAGTAGACCACTTTTATATAGTCATGTAAGTCTCCTTAAGCTCCTCTCTGCTGTGAAGATTTCTCAGACTTTCCTTGTTGTTGGTGACCGTGACAGTTTTGAGGCCCAGTCATCTGCCACTGAGTAGAATGTTCCTTTATTGGGGGTTTTTCTGATGCTTTTCTCATGATTAGACTAGGTTGATGAGTTTCAGTGAGGAAGATCACAGAAGCAAAGTGCTAGTTCTAACACATTTAATAGAGAGCAATGAAAAAAGAACTAGAACATAATGTTAACAATAATTTATTTGGGCAATGAGGTTCTATGGGTAAGTCTTTTCTTCTCTCATTTATCTAAATCATGTTTGAAAACATTTCACTGAAACCATTTTTATGACAGTAAAAAGGAATACCGAAGGGAAAAGCATGGAGTTAAAAGTGGGACAATAGCATAAATATGTCCATCTACTGTCCCTCCTCCCATAATCAGAAATGGGGTGGCTAGCCTTGTCTACCAGCTGCTGCCTCTCCTTCGTGTCACCAGCAGCCGTGCAATTGATTTGACAGCTGCTGAATGACTTCTAGGCACTGGCACATCTATTTAAGCTAGAGACAGAGAAGGGCAAACTATTTGGAGAGGCTTCTTTTCCCCTGACATCTTTCTTACACACAGGCCAACACTGAATACCCTTATGAATACAAAAAGGGAGAATTCAGCTCACTAAACTCTCATCTATATAGAGAGAATTTCAAGAACTAATAGGTGAAAAAATAGAGTTGCAAAATAATATAAATAGCTAGCATGATGCAATTTTTACAAAATGATATAACTAATTCATCTCCAATAAATCATACATATGCATTTGTTAGTGTAGAAGGGTATACATCACTCTGTAATTTCCTAAGGGAAAGGAAAATTTAAAGGGAAGTTGTTTTTCACTTTTTATATTATGTGAACTTCACTGTAAACATCTTCTGTTATTATTTGAGATTTTTTAAATAGGAAAGCTTTAAGCCAAAAATCTCATTTACTTAAAAAGTTGGATTAAACACCATATACAAAATTAGTCGCAGTTCCAAAGAGTGAATCAAATAAAGGACATTTCAATGCATTTCAAGCATGGCATACCAAGATTACAACTCTTCATTTACCTTTAAAAGCATAAATGCCATTTTGGGGTGTTTTGTTCCTTTGTTAACTGAAAATAAAATAACTTGTAATTCTTGCACATCCACCCACCCCACTGCTATCATTATTTTAAGAGGGATGTTCATGATAAGCACTAACAGGGCGATAGGTTTCTCAGTCATAATTGAATTAGTTCACCCGTCCTTTGGAACAGCTGCAGTGTCTAAAAACATCCAACTGTGAGGGTGATGCTACATGCTCCTTTGCTTTTTAATAAGCTGATTTGACACATGTGTCTCAATAGAATCTGTTAAGAAATCCATCCCGGAGTCCAACCTAGAACTGTAATCACGCTCACAGCCACTCAGTACTCCTAATTTTATTTATATTTCTTACTTATTTCCCAAATCATTGGGTATCATCTGGATTTGAAAAATGGCAAAAGTATTCAAATTTCCACCCAACTCAATTTCTCTGAGTCAAAGCCTTGCAGGCCTTTGTTACAACACAAATAAATGTGTTGTCTTGAACAGCACAGTTTATGCCTTTGTCCTTCATTTCTATCTCAGCACAATTTCATAAAACTAAGTGTTGCAAAACACAGAGTACCAAGGAAATGAAATACAGGAAGGGAAGTATTGATGAGGATAAAGGGATCAACAGGATTTGGCACATCACTGGAGCTGGCCCAAGGCAGCCCAGAAGCAGTTTCAGAATACAGGAGAGAATTCACTTGTGTAAATATACATATAGTTCTATTTTCCAAGTTTTTATGGTTCCTAGGAGAGTAGAATGAACAAAACTGATTTATTAGAGAAACAAGGGAGCTTAAGAAAGACCAGGCAGTTTGCCCTGTATCAGACTGGAAGGTCCTGCGTGACAGGACTTTATCTCATGTTACATGCTTGTTTACCACACGCAGGGCTTGGTTAAAAAAAATCTAAGATCATGGACTTCTGAGACCCAGAATCTATGTGTCAATTAACAGTCTACCAACACTCATTCAGGTGCATGTGGAACCCAAGCAACCTAGATCATCAATACCTATGATACTAGACACTTACAATGATTATATTATTTTACAAGTTCTTGATACACTGAGGCAGGTAACAAAGCTGAACTAAGACTTTAGCAGTTTCTGATCTGCATGTGTAAGGAAGGAAAACACTTTCCCAGAACCCCTTTATGTCAACACTGGTAATTGGGTACTAGCGATAAATTCTAGGTCACTTCTAGTAAGTTGACAAATATTTAGCTGGGTGTTAATTAATGCTTTAGCCTATGTTAGGTTCTGGATTTAGAAAGATTAATACACTACAGGCTCTTCCCTAATCTCCAGGAGGCTATCCTCTGTTTTTGTCAGACCAATTCCTTCCAAATCTCTTCCTCAAGTACGTCTGAAAGATTATACTTTTGAATTTTAGAAAGATGGAAGCAGCAATGGACGCACATTAAAAGAGAACGACCAAAACCCGTGGACAGCCGAGACCGGTTTGGCTCAGTGGGTAGAGTGTCTGCCTGAGGACTGAAAGGTCCCGGGTTCGATTCCGGTCAGGGGCATGTACCTTGCTTTCGGGCACATCTCCAGTGTGGGGTGTGCAGGAGGAGGCTGGTCAATGTCTCTCTCATCAATGTTTCTTTCTATCCCTCTCCCTTCCTCTCTATGAAAAATCAATAAAATATATTTTAAAAAATAATAATAAAAAAACCCGTGGACAATGCCACAACAAAATTAGCTGAGAAAGTATCCTGAAGAATCCCAAAATACAAATATTTTGGTACAAATCACATATAACTACAAGACCCGCACATACTCAGTACCTCTGCGGAAAGAAAGGGAAGCAACAGGGTGTCTGAAGGGCCAGAACAGCCATCAGGTCCTCACTGAAAGCCTGGCTGGCCCATTGGAGAACAGCAGCTGAACTGGAAGGCTTCTGTCTACTCCAATATCAATACCAAGCAAGTGAGATGAGGCCCAAAACACTCCCAGTGTACACTCTGGAAACTGCTCCCCCAAGTCTACACTCTGGAAACTGCTCCCCCAAGATTCATATTCAAGATAGGAATTTACAATGATAAGAAACTGCTGGGCACAGAAGCAAACTTGAGCAGAACAGGGAAAATAGGGAAAAAAGAAACAGACGGTTCAGATCAAAGAGAAAGAGGGGAACAAGCGAGGACATCTCAGAAAATAAACTACCGTATTTTTAACAGTTTTATAAGCATATCACATACAAACCATAACTATGCCTTTTAAAACATACAACTCACTGGTGTTTACTATATTTACAAAGTTATGCAACCAGCACCATTACCCAATCTTAGAACATTTTCAATAGCCCAAAAAGAGACTTACATCTATTACCAGTAATATCTCTGTACCCTTGTTCTTCCCCGACTTGTCTATAGTCAACTGACCATAAATGTAAATTTTTATTCCTCTACTCTGAATTCTGTTCTCTTTATGTATTATACTGTCTTGACTACGGCAACTTTGTAGTAAGTTTTGAAATTAGGAAGTATGAGTCCTCCAACTTTTCACTTTTCAAGATTGTTTTCAGATTTCTGAATCCTTTCCACTTCCACAAAAATTTTAGGATCAGATTGCCAATTTCTGCAAAAAGCCAGTTGAATTCTCATAGGATTGCATTGTTGTATGTAGATCAACTTGACAATGCCATTTTAACGATATTAATTCTTCTAATCCATGAATATAGATGACTTTCCATTTATTAGTCTTACTTTATTGCTTTTCAGTGATATTTTGTAGTTTTTAGTTTACAAGTCTTATACTTCTTTTGTGCAATTTATCCCAAAATATTTTATTCTTTTTAATGCTGTTGTAAATTTAACTGTTTTATGGGTATAATTTTTGGTGTGTTTATTACAAATATATAAATGTGTGTTATTACAAATATATAAATGTGTGTGGACATTATTATACTCTTATGTGTGTGTATTATTAAGCTAGAAAAGTACATACCAGAATCTTACCAGTATTCTAAGTATACTGATTGCTAGTTATGGGCAATTCTTTTCCTCTTAGCTCAGTTTATTTTAATTTTTTTCTATAATAAATGCGTACAATTTTTCTCAAATCTTAAGTTTTTTATTAATGTTTAAACAGTGTGTTTTCACTTATTTCAAGAAATTGATCAATTGCTTTAATTTAATGATGGGGTTCACAATTATTTTGTAATCCCATATCAGTTGTCTTAGCAAACATTCAATTATTTTCCAAAGTGGATTTATTTTAAAATACTCATTAGGGTTTTTCTCCCCTTCAATATACTCTGATTAATAATTTAAAGTATCTGGACTCCTCTTGAATTTTTGAAAATTGGGTTAATTCACTTAAGTTTGATGTGCACGGAATGATTCAGATTGATCCTTGGAGAAGTTTCAGAACAGAAAAAACAAAATCCTAGACACAATTTTATAGTACAAAAACACAAATCTCCTTAACAGGTTAATATTTTTCTGCCAACAAGCACCTTCAAAAATTTGGTAAATGTTGTCTGCAATACCAGCTTCTTTTTAAACATTTATATAATATCAATTAATAAATTATGCAAACCTTTATCTAGATAGCTACAAAAGTCCCTTCTAAACTTAGGATGTTAAGATAGTAGTGTCACTTTATACTGTCCTGCTATCACCTCTTGAGAAAATAAATCTGAATGCAAAACTTTTAAATGTTCTAATCCATTTCACGAAGTTATAAAGCATTTACAAAACATCAGGAGTTTTACATATGTTCACCAAATTCATGTTTGTTTCTTTTAGCCTGACTTGCCGTATCCCTAAAACTCGGCTGTTTATTTGGTACAAAGAAAATAACAACACTCTCGGAAAATTGTTGTGAGGTTTAAATAAGCTGTCATATGTAAAGCTCTTACCACAGTGTATGCTCATGATAATCCCTCAGTAGATGCTGGCTCTAGTTAGTAATATTTAAATATTTTTTCAAAACTTCTCTATATTATGCCTATTTCCCCTTTCATAGTAAAGGTCCCTATGTTTTCAGTCTGTCCTTCACCCATCTGCCTACACCACACCCACCCCAATGCATAATTTAAGTCTGGACACACCTCAATATATTATACACATGATAGTCTCCTTCTCCTCAACTGACCCTTAAATATTGCAACCCATAACCCCAGTGAGTTATGCCCCAAATAAAATAGGAGCCAATGAAGACTAGATGTCAAAACTATAAATAAATTCTACATGTGCTATATTTGCTTAAGAAGATGGTTCATGGCACATGGCTCAGAAGAATGCTGCTACGTGATATGCAGATCTACAATTGGTTACCAAAATATTAAACACCTGTCTTTTTTTTTCCAGAAATACTACATGGAAATTAAAAGTGAAAATTGCCCTAGTGGGTTTGGCTTAGTGAATAAAGCATCAGCCCACAGACTGAAGGGTCCTGGGTTCAAATCTGGTCAAGGACACATACTTCAGTTGCAGGCTCAGTCCCCAGCCCCTGTTTGGGCATGTGCAGGAAGCAACCAATTGATATGTCTCTCTCTCCCTCCCTTCCACTCTCTCTAAAAATCAATGGGAAAATATCCTCAGGTGAGGATTATAAAAAATGAAAATAAGTATTTTAGAAATACCAAAGGGGAAAATGTACACCCTACATTCTAAGTATAGTATAAAATATTTCAACCTATGTCAAGTACCAGATACTTCATACAAACCATAGATCGAAGAGACAAAAGCTGTATCAGATGAAAAGTCAAAGGTGTCCTCACATTGTGCCACAGATTTTACAACAAATGATTTAAATGATTCTCTTCTCCACATCTGTTCCTTTGCTTTACTAAGCTTTAAAGGCAAGCATATGGTAAATTTGACAATAATCCAATTTTAATGCCAATAATTACAGTGAAATAAAATACACAATACCAAATAAATAAATAAATATGCAATTCTATTCTTTTCACTTTTTTTCAATGTAATATAATGAAATAGAGCTAGGTACCACTTAGTATGAAGCAGGAGGTCTTATGTAAAATTCAATTAATAGTATCAATATTATAATTGATACAATTATACACAAACTATAATATATCAATAAAAGCCTCTACTCCATAAAGCCCTTAGAATCCTTCTCAAACTCACAAACATTTGAGAGAAAGGACTTCTCTCAAAAGGCCTCAGTAGCAGGAACCACTTGGCCAAAGGGTTTTAATAGAGAACAATGGTGAAATTGTTGTTTGAAGCTATAGTAACAGTCCCTACTTATTAAGTCAGTCAACTGCAGAATATTTACAGAGTCTTTTAAGACGGTTAGGAATCCAAAAGCACTACCTGGCCCAGCTGACATGGATCAGTAGTTGAGCACTGACCTATATTCCGGTCAGGGAATATGCCCAGGTATGCAGGACGCAGCAGATTGATGATTCACTCTCATCATTGGTGTTTCTCTCTCTCTCTCTCCCTCTCCCTTCCTCTCTGAAATCAATGAAAACAAGTTTCAATAAAGAGCACATAAATCTCCTATGTACAAAAATCTAGGGCTGACAGAGGGAGAGTTCTCAACAAAGCAAAATAAAAGGTAAACTGCCTACAAAGCTGAATTGAGAAGCCCAGACAATATCCTATCAGCAGGAGGGGCCATCCATTAAAAGGTCTGTACTGTGCTAAAATGAATGGAAGTACTTTAGGAACATTAATCTAACCGTGAGTTATGTCAATCAAAGGTATGTGTGCACATGCACACCTTTGCTTCCTGTGTGGGAAGGGTGTAGAGGAGGTGTGGAGAGTGAGTGTGCCCTGGTAGGAGTAGGAGTGTAGTATATGTGTGTCGGGCAACAGAAAACAAAAGAAGGTAGACCAATTAGGATGCTGGGTCAATAATTTAGATAGGAGGTGTTCAAGCTTTAAACCAAGGACTTGGAGGTGGAAAGAAGAAATGCATTCAAAGTCAACAATGTGAAGATTTTTTTAACACAGAAGTACAAAGGGGAAAAAAATCAAAAGTAAAATATGAGATTTGGGGCTAGGTTACTGGATTATTGCCATAAACTGAAAAGAGGATGTCAAGAGAAATAGTTAACACTTAAAAAGTTGAATTCATTTTAGACATACTGAGTTTGGAGTGACATCCAATCGCAGCCAGCCCTCGTGACAGGTATGGTGGAAAAAGTCCCAATGACACTAGAAAAAGTATTAGATAAAATTTCCCTGACAGGTGATTAAATTATCTTCAAGAACAAGTTTATTAAGCCATTTTTTACATAGGCATACCTATTCGGAGTACTTCTAATCTCAGCATTGTTTACTGAAAGGTTAAACTGTGCTTGTGAACACATAAATATTAAATAATACAGTATATGCTCATGATAATCCCTCAGCAGAATAGTGACAAAGTGTGTATCACATTATTTGGCTTTGAGTATTTTTCTTACATTGATTGGCTTTTAAAAATATATATATTTTATTGATTTTTTACAGAGAGGAAGGGAGAGGGATAGAGAATTAGAAACATCGATGAGAGAGAAACATGAATCAGCTGCCTCCTGCACACTCCCAACTGGGTGTGTGCCCGCAACTTAGGTACCGGAATCGAACCTGGGACCCTTGAGTCTGCAGGCGGACACTATCCACTGAGCCAAACCGGTTAGAGCACTGACTGCCTTTTTTTCTTTGCAATTATTCTAGGAAGAAGACCACACTGTTTGGATCAAGGATATACTGGTAAAGGCTGGGCTAGTGGAAGAGGAACATTTTTTAGGTTAAAAAGTTTTCCTTGATTGCTTCCTGATATTTTATGGTTTTATACAAAACCACCTGGACCAAAAACAATCTTAACTTTTAATTCACGTTATTTCTGGCAGCAATGTGACTTAGTCCATCAGGGACTGAAGAAGACAGCAGTTCACATAAGTATCAAGTTCCTCTTTAGTCATTTTAAAGAAAAGCATAACTGCTTCCTTTTTTATTTATAACTAAAATCAGGAAACATCTTGCTTGTAGAAAGCAAACTCATGAAGAAGCTTAACAAATACTAAGTACAAAATTTTGATCCAGAAATCGAAATGGCTACTCTTTGAAGTAAATTCTGTGGCAATCTTCCCTGTATTATCTCATACCTCAGCAGTACAATTTTGTACAAATAAAAAGTAATCATTGGCTCATTGGTAGTGATAAATGCACTATACTAAAGTAAAATGTTAACAACAGGGGAAACTGGGCAAGTGTGTAGGAACTTTCCATGCTCTCTTTGTAACTTTTCCATCAATTTATAACTCCCTTAAAATAAAAATGTTCTTTTTGGCGTGGGGGGTAGAGGAATCACTGTACTTCTTTTTACTTAAAGATCACATTTTTGCTTAATATTATAAACCTAGCATTTGTTCAGTAAATATGCATTGAACAATGGGTGTTCAGCGCTGTATCATTTGCAAAGATAACTGAGACCTGATGACAAAGAATCCACTTCCCTCTAACTTCCAAGCCCCCACAGCCCAGGAACTTAACGTCCAGGAGAGGAAAAAAATAAGACTCAGGATGTTGTAAGAGTAATACTCAAAAAACACAAAGCAATGTCTTTCCCTTTCTAATGGGCCCCTAGAACCACTCTGTCAGGCTACATCTTCCTCTGGCCCTGGATTAAATCTAAAATAGACCCAAATTGTGTGCCAGGTATTGGATAATAAAAAGTCCCTAAAAATAGCCTCAGTTCAGTAATTAAATACCCACTCCACGTAAAAACCAAAATCTGGACTTCATTCAAAGTTCAGCATTGCTTCCCCTTGCTCTGGTCTGTTGCAGGCACAGAGCCTGCAATTGTGTCTGGGGCAGGAGGGCAGGCTCACTTCCTCTCTTCCTTTAGACAGCAGATCTCCCCAGCCTCCTAATAATGGATAAGCAGTTGCTTCTGACTCCCTTAGGAGAGAAAAAGGGGCAATGAAAGTCATAAATGCCCTGCAAATATCTGGTTGGTTTGCTGTGCATATGATCTAAGCTGACTGCTCATCCTTGACAAGCATGAATGCACCTTCTCTGGACGGTCACTTACAATGTCACAGAACACCTCCTGCAGTGCCAAACAGTTCCTCCATCCACGTCCTCTCGTCACTGGCTGTATCAGCCAGCCCCTTCCCTTTAGATTTCTGGCTGTATCAGCCAGCCCCTTCCCTTTAGATTTCTCTGGCATGACTGACACACGGTCCCCTTGCTCCCCAAGCCCCAGGGCACACAGGTGAGGCTCTCTTTACCACCTTGCCTCAGTGAGATGGGGGTTGATGGCACACTAGCCTCATCATCTCCTATTTCCAAATATCCTTTCAGCCTCAGCAGCCTCATTGACAAGCTAAGAGGTGGGTGTTGAGCTGGCACCCCCAAACCTTGTCTTTCCCCCCCCCTGCCCTGAGCAAGTCCTGCTTAGGAGGTACAGCATTGTGCTTTGAACCATGAGAGTGATGGGCACTTAGGACCTCAGCTCAAACAGAATCCCATTTTATTATCCTCCTGACACTATAACACAGAGAGAAAATAAGAGCCATAATATAAAAACACTGTGTAGTTTCAGAATAGGGTACTGCTTCTAGCTTAGGGGATGGGGACAGGCTGGATCAAAGGCCTGTCTTGGGCCAGACCTTCAACTTGTGGAAAACAGGAGTTGGAGATAAGGCAGAGGGACACATCCACTGAAAGATACAGCCTTCTTCAGGCCTCATCTGTGGCTTCTTCCTTCAGGTAGTAGGAATTAATACATGAAAATCTACTTTAACTGGCAGTATTTATTCTTATTCCAGTGATTCGTGAGCCACAACCCTTGTAAATAAGTGCCCCAGATGGCCTCTTGTTTTGTTCACTTTCCAGTTTCAACTCTGCAGAGAGATAAGCTCAGAAATCAGTTAGACCGAGGTTCAAAAATTGTCAATTATGAGTTATGTGATCTTGAGTAAGACACATTATCTTTTCCATATCTGTCAATGTGATAATAACACTGACAACATCATAGGCTGGTACCACAATTAAATGGACATTTGTATAAATCATAGTATGTGGAATATAATAAATGCCTATAAATGTTGACTATTATATGTTTATTACTGCTATTTTCATTATTGTTAAAAATACTAAAAATTTATATTTCTCCTAGAATCATAAAATGTTACACTTCACAAAGACTGACTTACAAATCATTTAGTAAAATTCATTTTAATTAATTTCCCAATTTTTAATTCAATCAAAGTTTGAGTGATCGCTTTTGTCACTGTCAACACTGAGCCCCAACATGTAGTACTTAGAACACCAGAGAATTTATCTTTACAAACTACTGGGAAGTCAAATGGTAAAAAAAAAAAAAATGTAGTAATTGTCGAAACAGGTTTGGCTCAGTGGATAGAGCATCGGCCTGCGGACTAAAAGGTCCCAGGTTCGATTCCGGTCAAGGGCATGTGCCTTGGTTGCAGGCACATCCTCAATAGGGGGCGTGCAGGAGGCAGCTGATCAATGTTTCTAACTCTCCCTTCCTCTCTGTAAAAAATCAATAAAATATATTTTTTTAAAAATTGCAATGAAAGGTGTGGAAAAAACAATCTAAAAAAAAATCCAGATGGAGAGACCATTACTTCTCGTGCCAGACGGGGATGAATCTGCGACAGTTACATGGATCAAGTGGAATCTGAGCTGGGCCCTGAAGGTAAGTAGGAATTTGCCAAGTGAACAAAAAGAGAAGAGAATCCTAGCAAAAAATAAAAATAAAAGGCAATTAAAGTCATACATTTAGCTATTAGGTCAAACCCTCTTGTTAATTAATCTAAGATGTGGCCTTTAAACCTTTCCCAAGTACCTATTTTACCAGTTATAAATTAAACAAGTAATGGGGAGGTATGTACAGCATAGTGACTAGAGTTAACACTACTATATTGCATATTTTAAAGTTGCTAAGGAACTAGATCTTAAATATTCTCATCACACAAAAAATCTGGAGAAGCCACTGTTCAGTCACCAACAAATAGCTTTTTGTCTGCGCCCAGGAGCTGCACACCCTCGAGGTGAGTGGCCAGGAGACGCTGGCCCAGATCAAGGCTCATGTAGCCTCACTGGAGGGCTTCGCTCCAGATCAAGACATGCTCTTCTTGGCAGGCATGCCCCTAGAGGATGAGGATGCCCTGTGCCACGTCGGGTGGAGGCTCTGTCCACTCTGGAAGGAGCCAGACATATGCTCAGAGGTCAAGTCTATGGTGCCCTGGCCCATGCTGGAGAAGTAAGAGGTCAGATCCCCAAGATAGCCAAAGAGGAGAAAAAGAAGACTAGTAGGGCCAAGCAGCAGATGCAATATAACAGACACCTGGTCAACGTTGTGCTCACCTTTGGCAACCAGAAGAGCCCAATGCCAACTCTTAAGTACTTTGTGATCCTGGCTCTCTAATAAAGCCACACAGCCCAGGCCAAAAAAAAATATCTCTAAGTATGTATGGTGATGGATGTTAAGTTGACTTATTGTGGGGTGATCACTTTACAATATATGCAAATATCAAATCATTGTGTTAGACACCTGAAATAAATATAATATTATATGTCTACACTTCAATAAAATTTTTGATTAATTAATTAAATGTAATAAAATGCTTGCTTTTTAAATATTTACTTGATAGTATTTCAAGCAATGTTAAATTAAATGAAAAATATAGATAACATGAATACACGGTCCTATATAAATGTTCATAATCTGACTATTATAATTGGATATTCTAATTATAAATAACTCAAGGTACTTTTACAGTAATTTAAATTTGAATATGACCTTTACTTAAGCAGCCCTTTTACTATGCAGCTAATTTTACAATTCCCTCAGATAATTGCTTAAGAAAGTTTTGCTGGAGCTTACTTTGCTAGTCAAGTTCTGTGGAAATTTAAGGGGTGATTTTAAGCAATCATCTGGCCTCTTTACCACTCTGTCCTCTTCCCATTCCAATGCTGGAGAGGGGAAAAGTTGACGTTTTATTCAACATTCCCACATTCTTTTGCTTGGATTGCTACATTAAAAAAAAAAAAGTGTGTCTGTAGTTAAGATCAGAGATTTTACCAACTTTTTAGATTTACTAGTCTATTACCAGCTTTAATAAAATATAAACTGAAAGAAGACAAGTATCTCAGTTCATATTAAGCACACCTCAAAGTTATATGAAAAGCTATTAAAATAATGTTAAATGAGATTTTAAAAAATCTTCCAAATATTCTAATAGATGTATTTCTTAAATTACAATAGGAAATGAAGGATAACCACCACATGGTAGTAAAGGGTTTATCACAATTTATAATCTTTCAAAGATGAGACAAAAGCAGGCATCATAGTTAATTGTAGTCTCCCTGCCATGGCCACCTTATATGTGCTGGTATATTTGGGCCTCACAAACTTTATTAAGTCCATAAACTCTCTACAGAGTGCTTCCTATGTGCATGGTACCATGCTACATGCTATAGAGAATATAAAAATAAATTATATGATACAGCAACTCTCCTGGTGGGGAGAGGGGAAGATTCATATATACAGCCACAGAATACCAAATATGATAAACCCTAAAAAAGATGATGCCACTAGCACAGATTACAATTTCTGGAAGGATCAGGCAAGAAGAGGCATAAGAGCTAGATTTTGAAAGAAAAGCAGGATTTCACTGGGCAGAAATGGGAAGAACATTACATGAACAAATGCAAAGAAAGAGGATTGAGAAGAATGTATTTGAAGAATCCACATTACACATTTTGGCAGAGACAGACTAGGCCAAAGAGCCTCGGTCTGAGAAATTTCTCAGTGGCAAACTAAGAAGTTAATGCCAAAAGCTTCCGGAAAGGGGTGGAGGGTAAGCACTGGGCAGGGCAGTGGAAACAGGAATGGCGGGGGTGGGGTGGGAGGGGGGAAGAGACTTCTCTTATTTGAGAGACACTTGACCCCAGAGAAGTTCAAATGAATGAGGACTGCCACTACTCTCACCAGCTGCAGCTAGCCTTCTAACTCACTCCACAGCCTTGCAAATTCAGAGAGTCGTAGAAGTAGTCAAATTGATATAGTTAATTTATTATGTTCATAAGCATGGAGTCAGCATTAGTTTTAGATCTTAAAAAGTATGAATTTTTTTTTAGAGTGCTACTTTTAATAAGTAATCAACAAAATGACCATGTAGGCGTCCTACCTTTTGTAATTGAAACTACATGCGTCTCAAGTGAAGATTTGGAGAGACAAATAAGCAAGACATTTAGAAGTACTTAATGCAACCTGAAATGCAGATGCTCTATTTTCAAGAAGATAATAAGGAGGAATCATAAGCAGATCACTATTTTAGGTTCCGACATAACAAAGAGTTTCAAATAACCTCACACAATTATGCCTTGTGAGGTCCTTGTGAATTCTATCCAACAATAATTTAAGTCACATCTAGTATAGTGGAATATGCCGATGCCAAGAAGACAAGAAGAGTACAGAGTCCAAGAAAACATAAAAGGAGGAAATTGGTCAGGAAGAAGGAGAAAACATATTCTAGAGAAGAAATGTACCACATATAAGAGGTGAATAAGGTCTTCAGAAAATGTAATTTGAATGAATACAAAATGCAAAGCAGTAGGAATGATTAAAGCAGATTTATACCTAGTTATCATTAAGAGCCTGACTCTACACATTCCAAGGTCAACAAATGAAAACATCTTTCTTCATTCACAATTTAGATGTGTGCTTATCAACAGAAACCCTACTTACATGTTCAAACTGAAGCTTTAGTAAAACCTTGGAAACCTTTGCCACATTTGCTTTCCAGATAAGTAATAAACTGGGCAACAACGGGTGGCACCACCACACCACAGGTATCTGAGGTGCTTCTGCAAATCTCATGATGACATCAATGACATCTCGAAACAATGACAATGAAAGAAACCACTTTCTTTCTCCACAAAGATTTTTCTTACCCTTTTGGCCATATTAATCTCTCTATCCTTGGAAACATCACTGTAGTTGGTTTTGGTCTTACAGACCCCACTTCCAGTCTCCCAAACTGTGTGATCTTATCCCCCAACTGCGTTCTCAAGAGTCCTCAGGGATAAGAATTAGGTCACACTCATCTTTGCAACCTCTGAGGGCCTGATATGAGTCCTCAGGACTTTCTTGTAGAATGGGAAACTCTGTTACTAAATTTTTCTTTGGAGTATATTTACACATGCTTTCCTGTTACAAACTGTTCTATAACAAGAACTCCAGAATAATTATTTTTGCTAAGAACAATTACACTTAAAAGGAGCACTCAAGGTTAGTCTATTGGTTGTGTGTATAAAATCTTGGAAGCAAAACATGACATGAATCAGCATATCACAGACTATTCAAAGAGAACTCTAAAAATTCTTATTTTCAGTAAGATAATTTTGGGCTTGAAAAATACATGTACCTCATTTCCTTTAATATTACAAACAAGTAAGAATTTCCTTTCTTAGCAAAGGGAAACCATATTCCAAATTTATAAAAGACTAGAGGCACAGTGCACAAAATTTGTGCATGGGGGTTGGGGATGTCCTTCAGCCCAGCCTGCTCCCTCTCAAATCTGGGATCCCTTGAGGGATGTCCAACTCACAATCCAGGACTGCTGGCTCCCAACTGCTTACCTGCCTGCCCTCTGGATTGCCCCTAACCGCTTCTGCCTGCCAGCCTGATTACCCCCTAACCACTCCCCTGCCAGCCTGATTGATGCCTAACTGCTCCCCTGCCAGCTTGTTTGCCCCAACTGCCCTATCCTGTGGGCCCAGTAACCCCTAACTGCCCTCCCGTGAGGGCCTGGTCACCCCTAACTGCCCTCCACTGCAGGCCTGGGTCCCCCCAACTTCCCACCCTTGCAGGCCTGGTCCCTCCCAACTGCCCTCCCCTTCTGGCCTGATTGCCCACAACTGCCCTCCGTTGCAGGCCTGGTCCCTGTCAACTGCCCTCCCCTGCTGGCCATCTTGTGGTGGTAATCTTGTGTCCACATGGGGGCAGAATCTTTTGACCACATGGAGGCAGTCATCTTGTGTGTTGGAGTGATGATCAATCTGCATACTACTCTTTTATTAGATAGGTTAGAGGCCTGGTGCACGGGTGGGGGCCAGCTGGTCTGCCCTAAATGGTAACCTGGATCAGGGTGGGTGTTCTCTTAGGAAATGGGGTGGCCTGGGCGAGGGGTCTGTAGTGATTTGCAGGTCCGCCACATCCCCCAACGACCCAAGTGGAGGCCCTGGTATCTGGGATTTATTTATCTCCTATAATTGAAACTTTGTAACTTGGAGCAGAACCAAGCCTTCTGCTCCCACAGCCATTGAAACTTTGTTGCCTTAAGCGGAAGCCTGCAGCAGGCCAGAGTGTGCAAAAAGCTTGGCTTCCTCCATCACCAGGGGCAACCAAAGCCTCCCTCCTGTTCTCTCTGTGGCCATAGTCATCTTGGTTGGGTTAATTTGCATACTTGCTCTGATTTGCTGGTGGGCATGGCTGGTGGGCGTGGTTTGTGAGTGTAGCGGAGGTATGGTCAATTTGCATATTACTCTTTTATTAGATAAGATATGTGTTCTAAAGTTAATATTGTGGCTTAGTTTATTAGTCACTGACACTGGGGGAAATCAATCGCTTTGTTCTTCCATTTCATCCAATATTGTACAAAGGCATTTTCTGCCCACTACAAGTATATAGGGTACAAAGATTATGCACTAAAATGAAAAGTTAATGAACTAGACATTATTTTTAATGTCACCCACTGTAAGACAGACCTTATTCCAAGGGGCTAAAGTTGCTGACCCACATTATGAACTGAGCAAAGATGAATCAATGTGTCCCCTGACCTCATGGAGTTCCCTGGGATGCTATCTGAAAAATATAGTGTTAATTCATGCCTGAAGGTAGAAGGCTACCACTTCGGTGACAGTTACTGAATGCCCCTCCTTTCTCATAATCAAGATGAGAATCTGCATGTAACAATCCCAGATACAATCTAATTTACCTGCATCTTAAAATTCCCTTTGATAAGCACATTTATGTCAAGCAAAAATTGGTTAATTATTCAGATAAAAAATTAATTTTGGAATCAGAAAATATTGGAAGTTCATTTTAAAATATTGAGGATTCCTACTATAAATGTTTTATTATTAAAAAAATTCTTTCACAAATTTAATCCTTCACAAGATTAAAATCTAACTTTTTAAAAACTACTATACTTCTGTTATTCATTTATTGAATTACCTTCATAATTGTTCCAGAAAAAAATCTGTGAGAAGGATATTCTCTGGGCATTTATGTAAAGGTAGCATCAGTGTAACATGCCTACTAATAAAAAGAGTCACTGAGTCCTATCCCGTTTGGCTCAGTGGATAGAGTGTCAGCCTATGGACTGAAGGGTCCCTCGTTTGATTCGAGTCAAGAGCACATGCCTGGGTTATGGGCTTAATCCCCAGTAGGGGGTGTGCAGGAGGCAGCTAATCAATGATTCTCTCTCATTATTGATGTTTCTATCTCTCCCTCTCCCTTCCTCTCTAAAATCAATAAAAATATTTTTTAAAAGAGTCGCTGAAAAAAAATTACTTCTAATAAAAATTGAGATTGATGGGGAAAAAGCCCTCAATGCATTTCTAAATGCCACAGAATATTTAGAAGACCTTTAATTTGATCATTTTTCTATATAAGCAAAATAGAGACTAAAATCAAGTATCCAGCTACTTTTGGATTTTAAAATTGATTTCTCTCCATATGTCTAACCACCATCTGTTTATCAATTCTACTTTAATTTGCCTTATAGTTTTTACTCAAATTAAACTTTAAAAAATCAGGCCAATTTCATGTTAATGACCCAGCTGACTGGGAAAACGTAATATAATGGCATTGTACCAAAACTAATCTTAGGAAGAAAAGTTTCAAAAAGAAAAACACTCTAAATTGGAAGCAGAAACATTAGCCAAAAGTAATCACAAACTAGGTCTAAATAGAGAGTTGGCATTTGCCCTCAGTCAACAGAAAGTAGCTACAATTTTACTGTAATATAATCTATGTTAACATTTAATTTATATAGCTAGATAGGTATATATTTAAGTTTTCTTTGCCATTAAAGGTAGTTATTAAGTTGCAGACAAATATGTCAGTAAATTTCCATATAACTTATTGCCAAAAGAATGTGGCAGAATAACATGTATATTTCCTCTAGTTACTACAGCAGTAAAAATACAGGAAGCACTGTTTTTAACAAGAGGTGGTTTGTCAGGACTACTGCCTTGCTACAGAAGTTATATTTAAGAAAGAGAGTTTTCTCTTAAAATTTTTTTTAAGTCAGTAAAAAGAAAGGAGATTGAATAACCAAGGTGGAGAGGAACAAACCCAAGCAGGTGGAGACATCAATCAATTCCAGATAATCATTATTCTACTGATCCTCAGTACTGAAGGCTCAGGAAGAAAGACTTACCTATGAGACTATAGAAAAAACTTCCATGATACAGTGACTCCACAGCTACATTTTCTGTAGAGTCTCTATTTTAAGGCCTTTCTGGTATAATTCCTTTTGGCAGGGTCCTTGCTTTATTTTTATAACACAGGCTTTATTCTCTCTCAATAAAAATTAATTTTAGCCCGGCTGGCGTGGTTCAATGGTTGAGCATCCACCTATGAATCAGGAGGTCACGGTTTAGTTTCTGGTCAGGACACATGCCCGGGTTGCAGCCTTGATTCCCAGTGGGGTGTGTGCAGGAGGCAGTTGATTGATATTTCTCTCTCATCAATGTTTCTATCTTTCTATCTTTCTATCTTTCTCTCCCTCTCTCTTACTCTCTCTCTAAAATAAAATAAATTAATTTCCTAGCAACACTGATATGAAAATCTAATAAGTATTCATCAGGTAAGAAGTACTGGTTCAACTTCTTACCTGATGGGACAAACACTTACACAGACTCAGAAGCCGTCTTGCAGAGTCCAATGTCGGGTAATTACCACAAAAGGCTTTTGATCTCCAAAAACCTCATGAAACAGAAAACACCCCAGATCAAAAATCTTTAAGCAAAAGTAGAAAAAATAAATATATGCAAAACACTAATTTTTAAGTACCCATGTATACCAGCATTATTAAAACATAATTTTGAGCGCAGGTCATGAGCCTTGCACTCTTGAGCTTGAGCCTGGTTTTCTTCAGTGTTTATACCTCACTGGGACCGTAAGTGAGTCCTACATTCACTCTCTCCAATTACTTACTCATCAACACCACTCTCCTCACTGGTCTCACTCATCTTTGCATCCACTTCAGCATTTCCAACAGGGCTTTTATTCATTCACCCTCTAACTAAAAATCCTTTGAAACACACTGCACACGTCTGTTCGCTTTTACTGTGTTGGTTAGAGGAGCAAAAAGAAAATGATAAATTACTTTTGTAATAATAATTAATTTAGTAAATTATTCATCAATTTTTAATGTACTTTGGGAAACAATCCTCTAATAATTTATCAACAGGAAGAGGGCTGAAATAAGGAATAGACTGTACAACAAACAAGAACCATAAAAATAAAGTCAGGCCGAGACTGGTTTGGCTCAGTGGATAGAGCGTCAGCTTGCAGACTGAAAGGTCCCAGGTTCGATTCCAGTCGGGGGCATGTACCTTGCTTGCGGGCACATCTCCAGTGTGGGGCGTGCAAGAGGCGGCTGATCGATGTCTCTCTCTCATTGATGTTTCTGACTTTCTATCCCTCTCCCTTCCTCTCTGTAGAAAATCAATAAAATATATTAAAAATAAATAAATAAAGTCAGGGAGTAAGTACTTAACACTTGATGTAAAATTATATAAAACTTGGTATTTAATAACTGGTATTCTCTACAAGGATAAACACACAGGACATAATATGCAGCCTTCATTACTGAGGTGCTTCTGTACTGTGGGGTTTGTGTGTTTATTAAGGTTTTTTTGGGGAGGGAAGGCAAGAAATAAAGCAAGCAAAGCTCTCCCATTGCAGTATATATGCTTCATCTCAACAAACAGATCACAAATATGTATCTATTTTTTTTTTACATTCTTCGCCAATTTCCCATGGGAACCATCAAGCAGATTTTTTAAAGATAAAAAAAACTGAAAATTTACCTATGAAAAATTTCATGTTTTGTATACCATGTCCCGCATGTTTCTTCTCTATCCTTATTTTTAAAAATTATGTATATTATAATAAATACTGGAAACCTGTGTGACCATTCACACCAGTGAGCTAGTTCTATAGAAAATTTTTCTTGAAAAGCAAGTAAGTCTGGATTTAATACATAATGATTTCATTTAGCTCTTTGAATAAAAACAATCCTTTGATAAGCTAAAAGACCCTAGGTATAAAATCAGGGATGGAACATAACAGAAACAAAAATATAATAGACAATGGAGGAACAATTTTCTTCTGAAATGGATTTGGTTGGCATAATTCCCTGGATTAGCTCATTTGTCCATTTTGAAATGGAGTCACCTGCTTCTGAGGCAATATTACAAAACCCGGTGCCTTCTAGGACCGATGCTTGAGACAAACATCTTCAGGGCAGATGGAGGGGGTAGCAGATAGAAGGCGAGCTGTCACACATTTCCTGTGGCTCCCTGTTTCCACCCTGAATGGCTTTGGTCTTTAGAGACTTTCAGTGAGATGATGAGGACAGGAGCCCCACTGCCTAAAAATCCATGCATTCTAGAGATAAGAATAAATTAATTATGGAAACTGTCACTGTTGAATCACCCAACTATCACAAAATCTCATAAAGCACATGCCCAGATGACCACTACACAGAGTCTCCAGTGGTGACAATCCTAGCTTTATGTGAATTTTTTTTTGTTTTTTTCTTTTTAAGCATCACCAACAAATTAAAACCATCACATTTTCTTTTCATGGCATTAAATCACCTGCTACAAAACACACACACGCACAACAAGGATGCCTAAAATGAGGCACCAGGTTCCTAGTCATAGTTTATGAGTATCAAGAAATACCAGAATAACCCTGGCCAGTGTGGCTCACATGGTTCGAGCACTGTCCTCAATGCCCAGGTTCGCTTCCCAGTCAGGACACATATTCAGGTTTTGGGTTGATCACTGGCCAGGGCATGTATGGAAGGCAACCGGTCGATGGAACTGAGCTCTTCCTTAAATGCGTGGAGTGGAGCTGATTCTTCATTAATTAGAAGGTGAAAAACACAAAACAGTAGGAGGAGGGAGCCTGCCAATGGAGAGCTTGGTCTTTGATGAAGGGTCTTTCGTCAGCACTCTGTAATATATAAGTTAGTAGTATCTAAGCATACTTTATCTAGACCCCAGAACTGAATAGATTTGGGTAGTTAAGGATATTTGTTTTTTCCTCATGTGATGGTTAATGATATAAACATATGTGCCTATTTGCTCTTTTCCATTGATAATGGACAAGACTTCCAATATGAGTAAATGTCACATGTAGGTTTGTATTGTTTTCCTCTCTGTTTATGAATTCATTTATATAAATGTGCCTGTATCGAAGCTAAGGTTCTAGATCTTGTCAACATCGTGTCCTTTGCCGGCACTTCCATTCCTGGGCATTTATACTTCATTCAGATAAGAAAGACTTACAAATTTACTTCAAAAAATCTTTAGTGACCGAAAATAAAAGGAATTCATTTAAATAATCCTAAAATGTTTTTTAAATTTATTTATGTGGGACTGCTACTAAAAAATAAAAAAGGGAGAATCCAAGATGGCGGCATAGGTAAACACCTACACTGCTGCCTCGCACAACAATTTCAAAACTACAACTAAAAGACAGAACGGACATCATCCAGAGCCACAAAAAAGCTGGCTGAGTGGAAATTCTACAACTAGAGGGAAAGAGAGGGGCTCACAGAGACCCAGAGGTGCTGTAAAAAGCTGAGGTATGGAGACGCACCTGTGGAGAGAGCGGGTGCCAGAGTACTTGGCTGGTTTTCTCTGAAAGGAGGGAAACGGAGAATCTCAAAGGTATTGAACCCCTTATCCTACGACACTAAACCCCAGATCCAGCCGAAACTCACACGGGGGCAGTTTGGACTGTGAAAAGGGAGAGGTGCACGGAAATTTAGGGGAGTCACAAAAGATCAGAGGCCTAGTGGCGCGCAAGGCACTGCGTGCAGAGGACAGACTGCTGATTGTGCTGCTGGCTTTTGCGAGTGGGCAGGGGACAGACCCTCCCAACTGTGCCACTTCTGACTCCACTAAGCCCCTGTTTTGGGTGAAACCCTGGGGACCTAGACTCGTGTGGTCCTGGAGCACAGGGGAGCCAGAAAGGCAGCGGTCTAGAGGTACTGTGCGTGTGCACAAGGACCCCTCCAGCGATTACCCAGTCACAGGGGCCATGGTGGGTGGGGCCGACTCAGGGGCCATGGTGGGTGGGGCCGACTGGAAGGCAAGGCGGTCCCTTAAGCCCTGAGACTCCACCCATCCCAAGCTCAACAGAGAGGCTTCTGGGGTTTTCCAAGTCTGGTATCATAAGGCTGAATCCAACACAGAAGTTCTCCCAGCATAGTGAAAATGCCAAGACAAGGGAAGGGATCACAAACAAAAGAAATGGAGGGAAAAAAAAAACGACTGGATATAGAGTTCAAAACCACGCTTATAAGGTTTTTCAAGAATATCCTAGAAAAGTTGAATAAAGTTAGCAAGAGCCAAAAGGAGATGCAAAAGGACCAACTAAAGATGCAAAAGATCCAACTAGAGATGGAAAAGGTCCAACTAGAGATGAAAAAGGACCAACTAGAAATTAAACATACACTGACTGAAATAAAGAATATTATACAGAGTCCTAACAGCAGACTAGAGAAAGGCAAGAATCAAGTCAAAAATTTGAAATATAAAGAAGCAGAAAACACTCAACTGGAAAAGCAAGAAGAGAAAAGAATCCAAAAATGTGAAGATAATGTAAGGAGCCTCTGGGACAGCTTCGAGTGTACCACATCAGAATTGTGGGGGTGCCAGAAGAAGAGAGAGAGCAAGATACTGAAAACCTATTTAAAGAAATAATGACTGAAAACTTCCCACATCTGGTAAAAGAAATAGACTTACAAGTCCAGGAAGCACACAGAACCCCATATAAAAGGAATTTAAAGAGGACTACACCAAGACACATCATAATTAAAATACCAAGAGCAAAAGACAAAGAGAGAATATTAAAAGCAGCAAGAGAAACAGTTCATTACCTACAAGGGAGCACCCATATGACTGTCAGCTGATTTCTCAACAGAAACGATGCAGGCCAGACGGGAGTGGCAAGAAATATTCAAAGTGATGAATAGCAAGAACCTACAACCAAGAATAATCTATCCAGCAAAGCTATCATTCAGAATTGAAGGGCAGATAAAGAGCTTCACAGAGAAGAAAAAGCTAAAGGAGTTCATCAACTCCAAACCAGTATTATATGAAATGCTGAAAGGTTCTCTTTTAGAAGAGGAAGAAGAAAAAGGTAAAAGACAAAAAATTATGAACAACAAATACATACCTATCAACAAGTGAATCTAAAAATTAAGTGAATTAAAAGTTTGATCAACAGAATAAACTGGTGAATATAATAGAATCAGGAGCGCAGAAAGGGAGTAGACTGATCATTCTCAGGGGGAAAGGGGTGAGGGGTGTACAGGGAGAGACAAAAATCATACACCTATGGATGAGATCAATGGGAGGGAGGTAAGGGCAGAGGGAAGGGTGGGAGTTGGGTGGAGGGGTGCTATAGTGGGGAAAAAAGAGAAACAAATGTAATAATCTGAATAATAAAGATTTAATTAAAAAAAAGAAAAGCCTGCAACTTGGCATGTGTTCTGACTGGGAATTGAACTGTGACCTCCTGGTTCATGGATCAATGATCAATCACTGAGTAACACCAGCCAAGCCTCATTATGTTACACTTGAGAAACCTGGTAGACACCATCTTACAAAGTGATAAAAGTTAGCATACACCATATAAAGTTGTATGTTAATTATATCTCAGTTTTTTAAAAAGTTAGCATCACCAGTAATGGGACAAAACATCATATCCCTGCTGATATGATGCACTGAGAAGGACACATATCTGTGGTATTTCTTCTAAAAAATCATACCCTAATTTATATATATAAAAGGCTAATATGCTAGGTGTTCCTCTGACCATCTGACTGGTAGCTATCACAAGTACTGACCACCAGAGGGCAGATGCTCAACACAGGAGCTGCCATGATGATTAGCTATTTACAAAGACATGGCACTGTGAACTTGGTGTTGACAAAGCAACACTCAACTTCCTGCAAGTGGGACACAGGCCCCACCACCACCCCAGAGTGACACCCCACCAAATCACAGCCAATGTTGCAGAGACTCCATGGCACAAAATGCAGCCCACAGCCCAGCCCAGCCCAGAAACAACCGCTGAGGGCACCAGGTAATGACGTCATATAGCAACACCAGACTTCCTCTCCCTAGCTACTAGCCTCCTTGCAGTTTCTTCAGCCCAGGAACACAGCTTGCTTTATAGGTGCAAATATTTTACACTTTAACCAAATGTCTGTGAAGTATTTTCCCACGACTCATCTCATTTGATCCTCACAGAAGTCCTGGAGTAGGTAGATAGGGGACTCAGTAGAATCCTACTTTCTTTTCATTAGCCAGAAAATGGAGATTTAGAAAGTTTAGAAACTTGACCCAACTGAAAAGAAGTAAGAAATGGTGGACCTTGAAAATGACGTCAGGTTTTTTCACTGTGCAGAACACAGTCAAACACTGCTACAGTTAAATATTTTACCCTTTGTTCTCCCTGCGTGATCTACAATAATAATCTGCTTCATGTTGATATTTACTGCTGTGTTGCTGACAATTACCTGAAAGAGAAGTTGGAGTGCTTCACTGGAGTGAAAAAAGTTTAGCTACATCAGAAAGCAGGTCTAATTAAGCAAGTTTATTCTTTATATATAAAAGGCTGGGTTGATTGGTGCATTCACAATATAAAGCTCTCACTGGTGCCAATCACATGCATGTGTTTCGATCTGTCATTGTCAATCATGAATTTGGTTGATACTTTTATTATAGAGAAAGGGCAAATAGCAATATTAAAATACTTCTTGTAATTAATTTTCTTCCAATGTACACGAATCCATGCATCGGGACACTAGTTGAAGTAATGAAAGGGAAGGAAAGATTCCAAATTGAAGGAGACTAAAGATAAACAAATGAATTGGATATAAATCCTGTACTTATGAAGGGTATCATGGAGGTCATTGACAAAATCTGAATGGGGCCTGTGGACTACATGGTAATAATAGATCAGTGTTAACTTCCTGATTTTGATTGTAGCACTGTGGTATATGAGTGTTTTTGTTTATAGGAAAAGTCCACTTAAGTACTAAAAGGGCTAGTGTAGAACATCACATCTGCAATTAATTATCTAATAGTTCAAAAAATTCATTAAAACTATGTAAGGATTATGCCCTTCTTGGTTTGGCTCAATAGATATAGTGTTGGCCTGCAGACTGAAGGATCCCAGGTTTGATTCCAGTCAAGGGCATATGCCTGGGGTTGCAGGCTCCATCCCCAGCAGGGGGTGTGCGGGAGGCAGCCTATCAATGATTCTCTCTCATCATTGGCGTTTCTATCTCTTTCTCCCTCTCCCTTCCTCTCTGATATCAATAAAACAATGTTTTTTAAAAATAGGTAAAAATTTATGAAGAGAGAATTATAAGCAAATTTGGCAAAAATATTAACAAATGGGAAATCTGAGCAAGAGACAAGTTTTCTGTAATGTTCTTTCAAAATTTCTATAAGTCTGAAATTATTTCAAAACAAAATAGTTGTAAAATATAGTGGTTTGTTTGTTTTTTTTTAATCTATAATCAGTTGGCTACAGTGTACACATTCCTTGTGTCCAGTTTATCACCTCAGAGCAAATTCCTTTAAGTTATAGTCTCATTACAGACAGTAAAAAAATGTGAGGTTATTTCTAGCCCCTCCACAAAAAACCAACATACAACTTTTCAAATTTAATACACTAAAAAGTTGTGGATGTCTTAAAAATCTGGCAGTTCTCCAGTGGATAGCAGCCTCTCAGAGAATAGCTAACTCACCAGTAGCAGCTAATTCCTTAAAAAAAGAAAAAAAAAAAACTGAGCAGGCTGTTAAGTGTCCTGACCTTCTCAGTGAGAAGTCACTGTTATTCCCTGTGAACTATGTGAAGATGCCTTTAACTTTTCCCGGTTACTAGTAGAGGACTGCCTGAAGAGTAGGGATGTGCTTAAAATCATTAATAAGCCTAGTTCTTTTTTAAAAAGCCTTTCTAAACTATTTTTGAGAAACTATACCTGCAATTATTGTAATTTGGGGAAAATGTTGTAAGCCTAGGTGATACTCAAAAAAGCTAAACTAATATGGGGGGAAAAACCTGCGGACTCTATAATCACACTCTAATTTATCAACATTATAAACTTTTTATCATCTTGCTTAATCCTATAACTAAGATGATGAATTGCTCTTTCAAAAGACAATTTCCGTCTTTTAATTTTCACAGTCAAGCCTTCCTCTTGAAGTACATATCCCATTAATGAAATTTTCTAGGAATTATTAGAAACTTATAACTCATAAAGAATAAAATGTGCCCTAGCTGGTTTGGCTCAGTGGATAGAGCTTTGGCCTGCAGACTGAAGGGTCCCGGGTTCAATTCCAGTCAAGGGCACATGCCCGAGGTGTGGGCTTGATCCCCAGTGGGGGGCATGCAGGAAGCAGCCAATTAATGGTTCTTTCTCATTATTAATGTTTCTCTCTCTCTCTCTCTCCCCCTCTCTCTTCCTCTCTGAAATCAATAAAAATCTATTTTAAAAAAGGAATAAAACAAAAAAGCATCTCTTTTAATCTATTGTAAAAAAAAATTCCAAATAATTAATTGAAGCAATGTTTATGTTGTTTTCTCTAGAAATATTTCATTAACTTTGTCTTTGAATATTAGCTGCTTCTGAAATACCTACCTTAACAAAACTCTAGTCCCTTGAAAAAATCTAAAAATTTTAAAATGAAAAAGCTCCAACCCTAGATATATAGAAAGGCACAAATCCAATCAATGTCCACCGTAACACCCATTGTTTGGAAGCATAGCCAACAAACCTGAAGCTAAATTCTCTACCAATAGTGGGTCTAAGAGGCAAAGACACACAAGGCCATATAACATTGAAAATTCATGTTACAAGCAGTAAAACATTATGGAAAACTTTTACAATGTTAAGACTTTCTTCCAAAAACATGGCATGACTCTTCACTTATTTTCTGTAACAGTTTAATGTCAACCTCATCCACTACAGATAAACAGTGGCTAATCCAATTCTCTTAGACTCATCGTTTACAAAATGTAGAAATCACTTCTTACAATTATGTACTTGTTATAATAAAAAGGGCACATGATATGAGATAAAAAACTATTTATGGTTTAAGATCATTTAAATGAAGAGCTACATTTTTTAGTGCCAAAGGTTTAATACTTTGTTTTATGGTGTTGTGTGCACCATATATTTTGAGAACAAAGAGCTTAGGTGCTGCAGCTGATGATAAGCTCTAGCAGCAAAACTATTGATGTTTCTCTTTGAAAACCCAATAAATGTATGTCACAGAGAAAATCTCAAAAAAAAGTGCCTCATTCCTCATTTAAGAGATAATTCCAGATTCTTGATGGAAACTTTAAATAAAGTTTGCTACATCTAAATATCTTTATACTAAACTTTATAAAAAGACTTAGTTTTTACTGTATGTCTGCTGATTTTTATTCACTTCAAGCCAATATTGTGACAAAATTTATAATTTTTTACTTTTAGCAGTTCATATTTAATACTTTGTTGTTATCCTGAATATGCATTATCTTTTAATCTTTTGTTCTTTCTCCTAAACAAACCATACTGTACACTCAAAAAATATCATATTAATTATACAAAATAATAAGGTTGGTATGGAGAATACTTAACAGGAATTATAAACCACTGACTATGTCTGAAACTTGGTATAAATTGATAAATATTTCACTTGGAGTTGCTTAGAACACATTCATCAGTCTATTCTTTCTGTCTATTACTATTTTTGCTTGGCTCACTGTTTGGAAACACAAATAAAATTTAAGAGCATTTAATCAGTGTGGTAGGCCCCTGCCCTCCCCCTGGCCCCATTCAACGACATCCATGTCCTAATCTCCAATAATTCACATGGCAAAAGGGACTCTGCAGGTGTAATTAAATTAAGGGTTTTGAGATGGTCGAGATTATCCTGGATTATCCCAGCGAGACTGATGTCATCACAAGAGTTACAGGAGAAAAGAGAGGCAAGTGGGGGGTAGAGAATAAGCTATCACTGGAGGAAACAAACATCAGAGTGATGCAATCGCTGGAAGGGAGCCACAAGCCAAGGACTGCACCAAGAGTGAAGACAGGGTCCTCCCTGGAGCCTCCAAAAAGAAAGCAGCCCTGCCAACACAGTGGCTCTACCTCATAAAACCTATTTTAGACTCCTCCAGAGCTGTAAGACAATACAAGGGGGGCTGTTTTCAGCCTGCATATCTGTGATAAAGTGTTACAGCAGCAATAGAAAATGAACACAGTCATTTTTACTGATGCTAGTGTAAAATGTGTCAGTATGAAAACAAATAGGAGATGTATCTAAAACAGTCAAAACTCCTTGGAATATAGTATACCACATGTTAAAATTGTCTGACTTTGCACTACATCTTTTACTAAAAGATTCTTTGTACTTAAATGAGAATAAAAAATTGTGTGCATAAAAAATCTGAGAGAGCGCACAATTATTAGACAAGCATTTTTTATCTACTTACTATGAAACAGACACTTGTATTTTAAAGATGAACTATGTAAATATATCAAGGCATAAATTCCCATCTTCAAGAAGTTCCAAAGAATCATATAAGTAAATGAACATTTAAATGGGTAAAAAGTGCTTTCATTGGAAGTAAAGGGGAAAGTATTTCAAGTGGGAGTGAAGAATACACAAGTGAAATGGTTAAATCTTCAAGGAGGAATATGTCCCTTGAGAAGTCTGAGGTTAAGCTGAGCCAGGTCACAATATGAAGTGGGCATTTGGCCATGCACAAAATTGGACTTCATCTTTCAAGTAATGAGAAAAGCAGCTGAGGTTTTTAACTAGTGCAGTGATTGGCACAATTAAATTTTAGAGGAGTTGTGTGTGTGTGTTGTGGGCGGGGGGGCACTGCCTGTGATATAAAGAATATAAAGACTGTCCTAGCTGGTTTGGCTTGAAGCATCCATCTTATATAAAAATTGCTGTTTGAAATTTTAACCTTGCTATTGGCTTCTGTAGATGCTTGCTTGCTTAAATAATAAGGAAAATGAGACTATTCTCGCTTCAGAGAGGCCATTAAACCTTCCCTGGAAAAAATTTTTAGTGCTGGCACCAGGCTAGGTCTTTGGTTGAGGTCTCAAGGCCTCAGCACATAGGGGCTCTTTAAGAACTTGCAAAGGGGCGGAAAACATTCCATATTTGGGAGACAAAGAAGGTAAAAACATATAAATACAGAAAATTTCTGCATGTTGGGGCCCAGAATTTGAGAAACATTTTCCTCTGGACCCATGAGTATTAAATGTAACTCCAAACTCTCTTGAGAATGGCTTGGTTATTCCGATTTTCTGTAACAGACTGGAGGGTTTGATTCCAGTCAAGGGCACATGCCCAGGTTGCGGCTCAATCCCCAATGAGAGAATGCACGAGGCAGCCAATCAATGATTCTCTATCATCATTGATGTTTCTATCTCTCTCTTCCTTTCTGAAATCAATAAAAATATTTTTTAAAAAGAATATGCCTTTGTTCTAGACTTAATCATATATCTCTGCAGTCTGTACGTTAGTTTAATTTATAATGTGATTTATTATAATTACTTTATATTTCTACTTTATACCTATTTCAAACTAAAAGCAAGAAATACATATTGAAGACGAAACCTATGTTTACATCTCCACATTTTAATACTAATTCACATTCAATGATCATTCACTTCTATCAGACAGGTGTTATGCTAAATGCTAGATGATAAAAAAAGAGAATAAGACATGACATTATTTTTGAGATATAAAACACTATTGCTTTATATATTCAACAATGTTGAAATATATACAATGAAGACAGCTATCTCTATTTTGGGGGACTCATCTAGAAAACGTATTTTCAAAAGTAGACATCAAATACCACAAGAAACCATGAATTAATATGCTAACTTAAAAGCATTATATTCTTAGTATCTCTAAGAAGATTAAAAATATAGTTTATTTGCCATCAGCCAGGAAGGTCTAATGTACCTACACATCCTACTATGTTACAAAATTATGTAGTCATGACTATTAGAACTAATTTAAAATTGCAAGCTGCAACAGGATCAGTTAAACCCAGAAACAGAAGGACAACTCTGTAGCCTTTCCAACCCTGCCATAAAAATCATTGTATTCTCTGTACTCCCATTATGGTTTCCCCTGTGAATTATAGCAACTGTCACAATCTGATCCACATTACAGTTTAACTGTATGTGTCTGTTTCACCCATATGAAGACAAACTAGACTCACTTAACACATCTGTGTATCTAATGGCATGGTGTAAATATACTCAATATTTAACTACGCTAAATGTACTTGTTAATAATGATTAGTCATATTTCCATTTTAGGACTACTCAATAGTTTCAGTAAATACTTGGATAATTTATAAACATCATAGTACATGTTATATATGTATTTTTTGTACTTCCTCGGTTGTATAATAAGTAACCTCAAAAAATATATATCAGGTTCAAAGAGGAGGAAGTGGTCTTTAGTTAGTTTCTGACAAATGCTGTTTTACATTTAACCTCTTAAAAAACCTGTTTCTTCTTCCATGAAATAGGACTAATAGCAACATTATTCACGGGATTATTTTAGAACTCAAATAAAATGTTCAGTAGAGAATCTAGCACATACCCCGATGTTTACTAAACCTGAGCCATTATAGCCATGATAATTAGTGTTATTATTAAGATGCTAATGATCAACAGTAATAAAGTACAGCAATGCTAGAACATCCCCAAATAGAAGACAAGTGTAAAAATCACTTACATTTGGACCTGGAATATAACCTAAAGCTAATATTTAAATTCAAGTGTGGCTTACTTGGGGCTGGGGGGGGGGAGGGGTGAAGAAAAGATAATGAAGGGAGTACGAGGGGGAAAAACAAACAAAAACAGTGCAGACTCCCTCTCCAGCCTGGGCTGAGAACTCTTCTCTGGGTCCTGGTCTAGTTAAAAATAGCATCACCACTTAGCCTGAGGATAGCGCCATTATGGATAAACTGCTACATGTATCATTGATCTGTCCTTTCTATGAAGTTTATCATAGCTCCCCAGGGCTTGCTTACTTCAGTTCAGAGGCCCCTTATTAAATGTGGGCAGATGAAAAGTGGATACAGTGGCCAAAATATGTCACTGACAAATAACGGTTTTTTCCCTGTTGAGTTTAACCATGAAGAAATTAAAAGGCAAGATTTGTCATGGAGTTTTGAAAGTTCATGAAAATAATATAAACATTAGAATTATAGACCCAAATACAGCTGTAATCTGGCTTCTAACCAGACAATGTTTGATATATTTCCCCAGCTTTTCTATAAGCCACCTACAGACTTACAAAATGACACAAGGGACAAAGAATAAAATAAAATGCCTTTGTTCTAGAGTCGATCATATATCCCTGCAGTCTGTATGTTAGTTTACACAAATTTTGTGTTGATATTGTGTTAATACCTTAATTTATAATGTGATTTATTAATAACTATTTTATATTTCTACTTTATATTTCAATATTGAAAGGAAATTATATTAATGGCTACCATTTTTTAGCATTCAAAAAATTATTGAGTACTTATTGAGTAATTCCATTATTTATAAGAGGAAATAGATAATAAAATCCACTCCCAGTTGGGTTATAGAATGTGTCTTTGTACATTACAAGAATAGAATATCATAGCCACCTGAATAAATGAGTATACTTTTCCCCAGGCTCAAAATAGATAGCTGTCAAGAAAGAAGAGTATTCATCCCAAGTTTGATGGTCTTGAAAAAAAATCATCTTTTTCTACAGACAGCCAAATCTCAGGTGACTACTATTTATTGATTGTACGTGGTCTCATTTAACCCTCCCAAAACTTCTGGGAACAGATACAATTATCTCCATTTCCCAAACAACCATTAAAAAGAAGTCACTTGCCCAAGTCAAACCAGTAGAAAAGCTAAGGGCTGTCATCACAACTATGTAAACCACAAAGTTGAAACTGGTATTTTCTAATAACATTATGCAGCCATCAAACAATATATCCAGCCCATCCTGTGTGGCTCACAGGTCACTTCTTTGATTCCTGGTCAGGGCACATGCCTGGGTTGTGGGTTAGATCCCCAGCAAGGGGCTTGCAGGAGGCAACCAATGAATGTTTCTCTCTCACTGATCTTTCTATATCTCTCTCCCCCTAAAAATCAATAAAGACATATTTAAATACATATATATGTATGTGTGTAGCAGAGTGGTGATTAATTTCCATATTGCTCTTTTATTAGATAGTATGCTGAAAAGTATTCTTTAAGAAGAGGAAGAAGAAAAAGGTAAAGATAAAAATTATGAAATACAAATATGTATATATCAACAAGTGAATCTAAAAATTAAGTGAATAGGCTGGAGATCCAAGATGGCGGCATAGGTAAACACCTACACTGCTGCCTCGCACAACAATTTCAAAACTACAACTAAAAGACAGAACGGACATCATCCAGAACCACAGGAAAGCTGGCTGAGTGCAAGTTCTACAACTAGAGGGAAAGAGAGGGGCTCACGGAGACCCAGAGGAGCTGCAAAAAGCTGAAGTACGGGAGACGCGCGCGAGGAGAGAGCGGGTGCCAGAGTACCTGGCTGGCTTTCTCAGACGGGAGGGAAACGGAGACTCCCAACAGCATTGAACCCCTTATCTTACAACACTAAACCCCAAATCCAGCCGAAACCCATACGGGGGGAGTTTGGACTGTGAAAAGGGAGAAGTGCACGGAAATTTAGGGGAGTCGCAAAGGATCGGAGGTCTGGTCGCGCAGGGCACCACGCGGAGGACAGATTGCTGATTGTGCCACTGGCTTTAGCAAGTGGGCAAGAGACAGAACCTCCCAACTGTGCCACTTCTGAGTCCACTGGGCCCCTGTTTCGGGCGAAACCCTGGAGACCTAGACTTGTGTGGTCCTGGTGCGCAGGAGAGCCGGGAAGCCAGCGGTTAGAGGCACTGCGGGGCGTGCACACAAGGACCGCTCCAGCCATTACCCAGTCACGTGAGACTCAGAGGCCGTGGAGGGCGGGGCCGACTGGAAGGCAAGGCGGTCCCTTAAGCCCTGAAACTCCAGCCCTCCCAAGCTCAATAGAGGCTTCTGCGGCTGAATCCAGCACAGAAGTTTCCCTGGCATAGTGAAAATGCCGAGACAAGGGAAGGGATTACAAGCAAAAGAAATGGAGGAAAAAAAACGACTGGATATAGAGTTCAAAACCACGCTTATAAGGTTTTTCAAGAATATGCTAGAAAAGATGGATAAATTTAGTGAGACCCAAGAGGAGATGACAAAGGACCAACTAGAGATGCAAAAGATCCAACTAAAGATGAAAAAAGACCAACTAGAAATTAAACATACACTGACAGCAGACTAGAGAAAGGCAAGGATCAAGTCAAAAATTTGAAATATAAAGAAGCAGAAAACATTCAACTGGAAAAGCAAGAAGAGAAAAAAATCCAAAAATGTGAAGATAATATAAGGAGCCTCTGGGACAGCTTCAAGCGTACCAACATCAGAATTGTGGGGATGCCAGAAGAAGAGAGAGAGCAAGATACTGAAAACCTATTTAAGGAAATAATGACTGAAAACTTCCCACATCTGGTAAAAGAAATAGACTTACAAGTCCAGGAAGCACACAGAACCCCAAATAAAAGGAATCCAAGGAGGACCACACCAAGACACATCATAATTAAAATACCAAGAGCAAAAGACAAAGAGAGAATATTAAAAGCAGCAAGAGAAAAACAGTTCATTACCTACAAGGGAGCACCCATGCGACTGCCAGCTGATTTCTCAACAGAAACGATGCAGGCCAGATGGGAGTGGCAAGAAATATTCAACGTGATGAACAGCAAGAACCTACAACCAAGAATAATCTATCCAGCAAAGCTATCATTCAGAATTGAAGGGCAGATAAAGAGCTTCACAGAGAAGAAAAGGCTAAAGGAGTTCAACTCCAAACCAGTATTATATGAAAGGCTGAAAGGTACTCTTTTAGAAGAGGAAGAAGAAAAAGGTAAAAGACAAAAAATTATGAACAACAAATACACATCTATCAACAAGTGAATCTAAAAATTAAGTGAATTAAAAATTGGATCAACAGAATAAACTGGTGAATATAATAGAATCAGGAGCACAGAAAGGGAGTAGACTGATAATTCTCAGGAGGACAAAAATCATAAAGCATCAAACAGACTGTGAATTTACAGCAGAAAGATTAAAGTTAGGTGAGGTAGATAAGTGATCAATCAAAGGACTTGTATGCATGTATATAAGCATAACCAATGATCACAGACACTGGGGGGTTGGGGTATGCCTGGGAGGGAGGGGGGGCAATGGGGAGATATGTATAAAAAATTAATAAAAATTAATTTAAAAAAATAAATAAAAATTAAGTGAATAAAAAATCTGATGAAGAGAATAAACTGGTGAATATAATAGAATCAGGGGCATAGAAATGGAGTGAACTGACAATTCTCGGGGGGAAAGGAGTGTGGAGGTGCAGGAGGAGACTGGAAAAAAATTGTACACCTATGCCAAAACAAATTTTGCTCAGTGGATAGAGCGTTGGCCTGTGGACTGAGAGGTCCTGGGTTCGATTCCAATCAAGGGCATGTACCTTGGTTGTGGGCACATCCTCAGTAGGGGGTGTGCAGGAGGCAGCTGTTGGATGTTTCTCTCTTATCGATGTTTCTAACTCTCTATCCCTCTTCCTTCCTCTCTGTACAAAAATCAATAAAATATATTTTTAAAAAATCGTACACCTATGGATGAGGACAGTGGAGGGGGGTAAGGGCAGAGGGGGGGGCAGCTGGGCGGGGAGAGAGAGGAACAACTGTAATAATCTGAACAATAAAGATTTATAAAATAAAAAAGAAATATCTATAAAAAAAGAAATTGATCAAACCAAAGAAGCAAATAGAAAGATATCTATGTGATCTTGGATGAGACAAATAAATATTGGTAAACTGTCCATACTACCCAAAGTGATTTACAGATGCAATGAAATTCCTATCAAAATCTCAATAGTTTTTTTCACAGAAATAGAAAAAAACAACCCTAAAATATGTGTGAAACCACAAAAGACCCCAAACAGGCAAAGCAATTTTGAGAAAGAACAACAAAGCTGGAGGTATCATTCCTGACTTAAAATCACATTAAGAAGCAGTAACAATGAAAACAATATGATACTGGCACAAAAGCAGACAACCACAGAGCAACAACAGGACAGACCAGGGAGCCCAGTATAAACCTGCACATATCTAATCTGATCAACTAATCTTTGACATGAGCTCCAAAAAAAACACATAATGGGTAAAGGATAATTTCTTCAATAAATGGTGCTGACAAAACTGGATAGCCACATGCAAAGGAACAAAACTGGATCCCTATCTTACACCACCCCAAAAATTAACTCAAAATGAATTAAAGATTAAAATGTAAGTCATAGAAGAAACAAAGGGGAATTGCTCCTTGACATTGGTCTTAGCAATGATTTCTTGGCTATAACATCAAAAACACAGGTAACATAAGCAAAAATAAACTACATCAAAATATAGCAAAGGAAATCAAGCTACAGATAGGAGACAATATATCCAAATATATTTGATATGGGGTTAAGATCTAAAATATATAAGAAACTCATACAACTCAATAGTTAAAAAAAAAAAAAGCAAAAATCTACTTAAAAAATGGGTAGAGAACCTGAATAGACATTTTTTCCAGGACATACAGATATCCACAGCACATGAAAAAGTTCTCAATATCACTGATCATCAGGAAAAATGCAAATTAAAACCCCAATAAGATATGAACTTGCACCTGTTAAAAAGGCCATCATCAAAAAGATGAGATAACAACCGTTGTTGAGGATGTAGAAAAAAGGGAACCCACAGTTGGTAGGAATGTAAATTAGTTCAGCTATTATGGAAAACAGTATGGAAGTTCCTCAAAATTAAAAACAGAACTACCATATGATTCAGCAAGGCCACTTCTTGGTATATATTAAAAGGAAACAAAATCAGTAACTCAAAGAGCTCTCTGCATTCCCAGGTTCACAGCAGCATTATTCACAATAATCAAGATAAGGAAACAACCTAAGTGTCCTCAACAGATGAATGGATCAAGAAAATGTTGTGATGCAGCAGAGTGATAAAACAGGAAATAAACAAAACCCTGCTTTAAAGAACTGAGTGATTTCCGTCATATGTGGGATCTAAAACGGAAAGCAACAAATGAACAAACAAGAAAAACAAACAAAATCTCATAGATAACAGTGTGGCAGTTACCAAAACAAAGAGGGGATCGGAGATGGTAAGAGGTAAATAAAGGCAATCAAATATATGGTGACAGAGGATGATTTGAATTTGGGTGGTAGACACGTAATGCAATATACAGATGATGTAGAGGATATTCACATTCTATCAAATAGCTCCTTTATTAATTACAAAGGAGAAAAATTAACAGTAGATAAAAAGTTCTGGAATACCACCATAACCTACTTATCAGGTAGAGCATCACCAAAAATCAGAACAAACAGCACATGTGTCTTTGAGTCTGATGAAATGGAAAGAACACAATCTCACCTAAGTAACATCCCTGTCATATATAACCTGAATCTAACAGGAAACACAATCAAACAAAACCAGACTGCTGGTCATTCTATAAAAAAAACTGCTTGTACTCTTCAAATCTATCAATATGATGAAAGATAAAAGGCAGCAGAGCTTTTCTAGATTTGAAGGAGACTAAAGAAGTATGACAAGTAAATGCCAGGCAAGTGCCTTAATTAAATCCTGAAAGGCGGGGGGTGGGGTGGGGTAGCGGGGAGAGGAAGGGGGATGAAGAAAAACAGTAAAGACATTTCCAGGACAAATGGGATATTTTGAATATAGATAGAATATAGATAACTTTACTATTATCAGTGTTAAATGTCTCAGCAGTAACAATAACAGGGTGGCTGTGGAATAAATGAAAATATCTATACTTTTAAAAAATACATGCTAAAATACCATGTCTATACCTTACTTTCAAATGGTCCAGCATTTAATAAAAAGAGGTAATACAAATGTCCCAAAATGTTAACATTGTATCCTCTATGCCTCATAACATAAACATACAAAAAAGACTCCAGCCCTCCAACTATAATATTTCACTATTGACTGCAAAACATACCCATGGGCCAATCAGGCTCCCATCTCCTCAGGACTGCTGACAGAGACCTTCTTAAGGACTTCCTGCCAACCTCACCTTCTACCTCTTTCTAGTTAAAAAAGAAAATTACCTAGACTGGTATGAGACCAAGCAAGTAGAAGTCAAATATTTGTGACTGCTATTTCTAAAATTCCTGTCACTGACTCACAGAATAATATTGTGCTCTTAGCTTTTATTGAGCATTATTGCAAAAAGGGCCATATTAAAAATGTTATTCAATGCAATGTCAAGTCCCAAAAACAAGAAATTTCATTTAGAGCTGAGTGTGAAGAAAAACTGTTTCCTCTGAGGAGTTACTTGCTCTGCTTTTAGATTATTTATGGGATGTACCTGAATGCTCTGCTGCTGGGATACCTAAGAGGCAACTATTGAAGCATCCATCTTTTATAAAAACCGCTGTTTGAAATTTTAACCTTGCTATTGGCTTCTGTAAATGTTTGCTTGCTTAAATAATAAGGAAAATGAAACTATTCTCACTTCAGAGAGGCCATTAAACCTTCCCCGGACAAAATTATCAGTGCTGGCACCAGGCCAGGTCTTTGGTTGAGGTCTCAAGGCCTCTGCACATAGGGCCTTTTTAAGAACTTGCAAAGGGGCGGAAAACATTCCATATTTGGAAGACAAAGAAGGTAAAAACATATAAATACAGAAAATTTCTTTATGTTGGGGCCCAGAATTTGAGAAACATTTTCCTCTGGACCCGCGTGTATTAAATGTAGCTCCAAACTCTCCGACCATGGTTTGGTTATTCCGATTTTCTGTAACACTATGACATAGAATAAAGATGACACTAACACTTGTGTATTACATATTAGCTTCCTTCTCCTTTCCTTGGTCCTGATCTCCATCTCTAGTTCATTAATAGTTTTAGTAAATGCCATTCCCAAGCTCTTTTTGGAAAAAAAGTCCAGTATAAATACGTTCAATAAGCACAAATTAGAAGTACACTTCATAGTCATAAAAATGCTACAGAACTGTACCATTTATTTAAAGGAGTTCATTTTATGTTCTAAAACTTTTACCTCAATACTAAAAAATTTAAAAAAGTGCAGCATTAGCCCAGCAAGTAGCATATGGTTAGCAGCCAAACAGTCATATTATATTCTTCTCATTTTCACTGTGGTGGGTGGAGAGAAAATGAATCTGTCTCCTGCCATCTGTATTACTTCTCCTTTCTACTTCTCTGTTATAGTATAATTTTCAACTGCTCAGTTTATGTTTGAAATCCTTAAACATTCTCTTGGGCCAGGGTTTTCTAAACCAGCCTGGTTTGGGTCTTGGGTGGATTCTTTATCTCAAAGGTCATCATCCAAGTAATCCCAGTACACAAATGAAATAAAAGCAGCTGCTCTGAATAAAGATGCTGAGTGAGAAGTCTAAGACCTCCAGACACTATTGGCCCTAGGTTTCCCCAGCACAGCAACAAGCTACATAGAAACAGACATTGCACATAAAGGAAAAAGACTTTCCTATAGCATTCCTACAGAACCACAACTGAAATGTTATCTTATCTCCTGTGATCTAGATAATCACTACACTCCTTCACTCACAGATGAGGGATGGAAGTGTTTTAAAATAGAATATAGACTAATCTCTACTCGGGTGAAAATTACTTGTGTCAATTTGTAACAACTTTTAAGGAATGGCAATGGAATGTGGGTTAATATTTAATCATAAAAAATAACTGACAGGTTCCTAGAAAATTATGAAATAAAAATGAATACATATTTCAAATTATGTTTCCCCATTTTTATTGGTGTTATAATTTAGCTTTGTAAGCCAATGTGACAAGTTTTTAAAAGATATGCTCATAGCTTTATAAAAATATGTTCATATCATATGTTCATAGTTTCTGAACAGATGGAGGCATCGTATGTTAATTAGGGTATTTTGGGTCATAAACTCCAAGAAAATATCTCTGTCCTTTCTGAAAGTAGTGCAAAAGTTCATCTTATTTCTGATTTCCAGACAGACTACAAACACCATATATTGAGTAATTCCAGGTGTTATGAGATTGTAAAACATCTGTAATAAATAGTGAGTTTACCTGAAAAAAAAAAGGATAAACCTAAACAGGTGGCTTATGAATACGTAAGTAGGACTTTTAGGGGAAAAAATTTTGTTTCCAAGCACCCTCAAGCACTGAGTTGTGCATCTAGAATTACGCTAGTTACAAGGTTTTCTTAGTTGTTCAAATCCAAATTTCTTTAAGACTCTTTAACAAGAAATATTTCATGTAAAAGATACTATCATTTCCAAAATTAAACACAGATTCTATCTCACTACATTTATTCAGCTTCTCTTTTCAAGATGATAATTAAATTATACAGTTAAAGCTTAAATTTGAATTTTTTCACCAATTCATCTTTTCCTCCCCAAATACTGCCAAGTAATTGAGTTACACCCATACACATTTTTTGTTAATTCTCATCTGAGGATATTTTTTTCCACTGATTTTTAGAGAGAGTGGAAGGTAAGGAGGAGGGAAAGAGACAGAGAGAAACACATGGATTGGCTGCCTCCTGCAAGCACCCCAATGGAGCCAGGGATCAAGACCGCAACCAAGATACATGCCCTTGACAGGAATCAAACTCAAGACTCTTCAGACCTTGGGCTAATGCTCTAACCATTGAGCGCCGGACAGAGCACATACACATTTAAATCAAGTTATTCAGGCTCAGCCAGTTTGGCTCAGAGCAGAGAGCATCAACCTGCAGACCAGAGGACCCCTGGTTTGATTCCAGTCAAGGGCACATTACTTGGGTGCAGGTTCCTCCTAGCCTGGGACCTGCTAGGGCCCAAGCAGGAGGCAAACAATCCATGTGTTTCTCTCACATCGATGTTTCTCTCTGTCTTTCCCTCTCTCTTCCACTCTCCCTAAAAATCAATGGGAAAATATCCTCAGGTGAGCATTAACAAAAATAAATAAAAATAAACCAAGTTATTCAATTTTCTTTTTAAAATATTAATTGGAAGTATATTCCACTGGAGAGAAAAATTTTCTATTATAAAAGATTCTTATTTAGAAGAGTGAACAAGAAAAATCATGTGTGGCTCCTAGTACCTGGAATTGTCAACAATAAATTAAGCAGAAATGAAAATCAAAGGAACAGTTTGTGAAATACAATTATTTCTAACAATGCATAAAATAAATCTCACTTGTGACTTAAAAAAAAGTATATAGTCTAGCATTCTGAAATGTAAGTTAAACTATACATACATACACATACACACACACACACTAATACAAATGCTAGCACAAATGTTCCATTTTAAATTCTTGTAAGACTTCTCCCACAGTATATAAAAATAGTTCATGTTAAATTAAAGCTGCATGCAAAAAAATACTTCCAACTTTTAAATGAAATATTTTAAGTAAAAGATGCTATTATTTCTGGAATTAAGCACAGATTCTATCTTGCTACATTTACTCAGCTTCTACAGAAAACATATAGGAGCTGCTAGACTTTATTAAGCAATACACAGCTTTAAACTGGCAGAGTGCTTTTTGGCAGAATTTATGGGGTGGAATTTGGCTTCTTAATGTAAGGTTGGCTCTAGATACAGACAAGCAAGACCCAACAAGAGTCTGCAAGTCCCAGGCCTCTTACCCCGGGTTTACAATGATTTCATCGAAAGGCACATGTATTTTGCTTCTGAAATATAATCTTAAAGCACTTTACATAATTACACTGAAAACGTACTCAAATGTAACTTTTTGTAGTTGTCAGAATCTTCTGATCCCAAACTACTTTCTTTAATATATTTTATTGATTTTTTACAGAGAGGAAGGGAGAGGGACAGAGAACTAGAAACATCAATGAGAGAGAGACATCTATCAGCTGCCTCCTGTATGCCCCACACTGGAGATGTGCCCGCAACCAAGGTACATGCCCTTGACCGGAATCAAACCTGGGACCCTTCAGTCTGCAGGCCGACGCTCTATCCACTGAGCCAAACCGGTTTCGGCCCAAACTATTTTTTAAACTTGAAAACTCAATACTCTCTAGAAAAACTGTGAACATCAACATGTTTTTCCTAATAAAATAGATGCCTATTCTTTTATTTACTTCTGATTCTTTTCAAAAAATATGAATTGGTATAAAGTCCAAATTTAGGTTCTAATTGTCTACTTTAGAGAGATTAGAAAAAAAGTAGAGACTGCTTCTGATTTTCAGTCCTTTCCATCCTGTTTTTCAAACTACATGCCTCGATGAAAACTGGAGAAGCTGCTTCTTTAAAATATATGTTCTTATTGAAACATCCATGAGAAACATTGATTGCTGCCGCCAATACATCCCCTATTAGGGATCAAACTGGAAAACCCATCATGTGCCCTGAGGGAATCCAGCCAGCAACCTCCTGGTGCACTAATTGGGAATCGAACCAGCACTCTCTGGTGCATGGGAGGACACCCCACAGAGCCACACCGGCTTGGAGAAGCTTCTTAATCAACCTTCCCAAAAGCAAGTTGATGAACATAAAGCATGCATGTCCTGTGTGCCCACACATCCACTAGCTAACAGTCATTAGGGGCCCACCCTCGATATACAAAAACTTATCAGTCTCCATAGGGCCTAATTGAATCCTGTGTTTGTAAGTCTATTGTGTTTGTCCCCAGCCCTGTTTGTACTCACTCTACAACAGTTGTAATCACAATCAAGTAACTAAATATAACATAACTGATAAAGTATGAGTCCCAAATTTTAAAAAAAAATGTGACTTACAGGCTAAGGCAAGTCAACAAAATAAAAACCTCTTGTCAAAATCAAATATAGACTGAATAACCATAAAAGAAAATAAGAGCCCAAACCGGTTTGGCTCAGTGGATAGAGCGTCGGCCTGTGGACTGAAAGGTCCCAGGTTCGATTCTGGTCAAGGGCATGTACCTTGGTTGCGGGCACATCTCCAGTGTGGGGCGTGCAGTAGGCAGCTAATCAATGTCTCTCTCTCATCGATGTTTCTAACTCTCTATCCCTCTCCCTTCCTCTCTGTAAAAAAATCAATAAAATATGTTTAGAAAAGAAAATGAGAAAAATTGTAAAAATGTAGGATGACTTTGGACTTAGACTGATTCCCAAGTGTTTTTACATTCTGATTCCACTTCAACAGAACCTTTAAAGTGTAGTTTAGTTTAAAAATGGATCAGAGCAAGCATATCAAACTCAAAAGCTAACATGGGCTAAATAAACAAGGTTTAAGTTTATGTGGGCCACAAAAAAACAAAAGCTCCAATTTTCATAGAAACATAGGTTTCGATAGAGACATGCTGAATACAGAGGACTGAAATAAATGAGTAATCGTTAACATAAAATAATAGAACATTTTAATAAAAATTAATATTTTTTTCTTGAACATTAACTTACTGAGTAACTGCACAAATTAATGAGCATAATGCCAATAAACCTGCTTTTCTAGTTCTCCAAAAGCGAAAGATTTCCTGTTGCTCACACCAAACAAGACTAATGACATGACAATGGGCTACTAAAATATTTGCTGCTAGTATTAGTGAAGAGAAACGGTGCTCCTGCATGTAAGGCACATAAGAGAAATGAATGCAATTATAGTAATCAGTCATTAGCAAATACTGTAGTTTGTTATTAATAATTATATATAACAGGATATTATAAAAAATTAAGTTAAGAAATTTTTATTAAAACTTTTCTTACATACTGTTATATTGGCTAGGCTGCAAAAATATTCTTTGTGGGCTGCATGCGGCCCATGGGCCGCAAGTTTGACATGCTTGGATCAGAGACTCTATTCTCGTTAATGTGTCTATCTACAAAAAAAGAACCTTGACCTGGACCTACCTCAAGAGACTAGCAATACACACACACACACACACACACACACACACACACACACACATATATATGTGCCTGCTATTCATATATGCTTTTTACACAGTGTCCAATACAATACAAAAGAAAAACAAGCCCTAATTGCTTCAAATCTGGTTCACTACAAAGATCAGAGCTGACATAGAAGCAAATATCAAAAGATCTCAGATGTCTGAGACAGACACTAATTTCTCTAATAGCAATTTTCAACCTTTTTCATCTCATGGCACACATAAACTAATTACTACAATTCTGTGGTACACCAAAAAATCCTATATAATAAAAGGCTAAAAATCCTATATAATAAAATGCTGGAACGACTGGTCACTATGACATGCACTGAGCACCAGGGGGCAGATGCTCAACACAGGGGGAACACTGTTCAGCCAGAAGCCCCTGAGCTTCTCCCACCTCCACAGCAGCGAAGGATGTCTGACTGACATCTCCCAAGGGCTCCCGGACTAAAGGGGTTGCAGGCCAGGCTGAGAGACCTCTCCCCCCACGAGTGCACAAATTTCATGCACAGGGCCTCTAGTGTATTATATTTTTTGCTTATCTGAGGAAAAAAGGTATAATTTTGATTTATTCACACTGAACAGCTATTGTTCTCATGGCTGTTGTCATTTTTTAAAATATATTTTTTTGTTTTGTTTATTTCAGAGAGAGGAAGGGAGAGGGAGAGATAGAAATATCAATGGGAGAGAATCAATTGCTGCCTCCTGCACACCCTCCCACGGGGATCAAGCCTGAAACCTGGCCATGTGCCCTGACCAAGAATCAAACAGTGATCTCCTAGTTCATAGGTCAATGCTCAACCACTGAGCCACACTGACTGGCTGTTATCACTTTTTATATGACAATCTAAGGGATAAAGAGGTCAGGTCCCTGACTAAATAGTCAAGTATTGCACGTTATAAAAATTATTGCAGCACACCTGTTGAAAATCGCTACTCTAACAGGTCACAAAAGCACTAATTATAACAGAAAATTAATAAAGTGGATTTAATTAAAATTAAGGCTTGGTATTTCACAAAAGACAAAAGAGAACATAAAGGCCAAGTAACACTAGAAGAATACATTTGCAATGTATATAGCTCTGAAAAAGAACTCATATCCAGATTATATTTTTAAAACTACAAGTCCTATCTAATAACAGTGATATGCAAATTAACCATCACTCCAACACATAAAATGGCCGCCGCCATGTGGACACAAGATGGCCACCATATGATGGCCAGCAGGGGAGAGCTGTTGTGGGTGGTCAGGCCAGCAAGGGAGGACAGTTGTGGGCAATCGGGCCAATAGGGGAGGGACCAGGCCTGCAAGGGAAGATAGTTGGGGGTGATCAGGCCTACGGGGAAGGGCAGTTAGGGGTGACCAGGACTGCAGAGGAAGAAAGTTGAGGGGAACCCAGGCCTGCAGGGTAGGGCCATTGGGTGGACCAGGCCTGCAGGAGAGGACAGTTACGGGTGACCAGTCCTGCAAGGGAGGCTCAGTTTGGGGCAACCAGGCCTGAGGGGAGGGCAGTTAGGAGAAATTGGGCCAGCAGTGGTGCAGTTAGGCATCGATCAGACTGGCAGGGGAGTGGTTAGGGGGTGATCAGGCTGGCAGGCAGAAGCAGTTAGAGGCAATCAGGCAGGCAGCTGTGAACAATTGGGAGCCAGCAGTCCTGGATTGTGAGAGGGATGTCCGACTGCCTGTCTAGGCCCGATCCTAGTAGGAATGGGCAGTCAGACATCCCTCAAGGGGTCCCAGAGTGGAGATGGAGCAGGCTGGACTGAGGGACACACACATACACATCCATGCACAAATTGCATGCACTGGGCCTCTAGTCAATAATAAAAGGACAAACAAGGCCAATTTTTCAAAAATTTAAGTATAGCTGGTATATAATATTTTTAATGCACAAAATACTTCAAACAGGCATCTATAATAATAAACGCATAATATGCTAATTAGACCAGAGAGCTGAACAACCTTTTGGATGAAGCTGGTTAATCATATGTGATTAACCACTTCCCTGCCAGTTTGATCGATGCCTAATTTCATGCATCAGACCTCTAGTTTCACATAAGAAAATATCCAAATAGCCAATACATCATTAGTCATCTAGGAAATGTAAATTCAAACCTCCACAAAATACCACTCATTATACTCCCATAAGGATGTAAAAGCTGCCAATATCTGACAGAAAGAAGGAAGTGGAGGTATACAACTGTCACACATTGCTGGTAAGCTCTAACACTCGGGAGACCTGTTTGACTGTTAGCTACTGAGGCCAAACACTATCCCAAGATCTAACAATTCTATTCCTGGGAATATATACAAGAGAAGTGATTGCTTATAGCCACTAAAAGACACTTGCAAAGATGTTGCAAGTACCTTAACCATAATAGCCAAAAATTAGGAACAACACAAAATCTGTCAACTGTAAAATGGATAGCTAAATTGCAGTAATAAATATGCCACAATAAAAAAGGACACACTTCTGCTACAGGCAACAACATGAATTTATCTCCCAAGTATAAATTTGAACAAAAGCAAGACACAAAAGAGTACATACTATATGATTCTATTTATAGAGTTCAGGCACAAACAAAGCCATCTATGATGTTTAGGATAATGATTTCTGGAAGGAGAATGGGTATCTACTGGATGAGGACACAAGACACTTTTAAGTGCAGGAAATGTTCTATGTTTAATGTGAATAACAGTCACATGGGATATATATGATATGTGATTAAAGACTTAGTTAATTAACTAATTATTTATTAACTAGAGGCCTAGTGCACGTATTCATGCACTGTGGGGTCCCTCAGTGTGGCCTGTGGGGATCGGGCCGAAACCGGCAGTCTAACATCTCCCAAGAAATGTAGTAGTGTGCGATATGGCAGGCGGCCAGGGAGGGGCCAAATCCTGGGCAGGCACCACCTCACTCCCGCTCATCCCGACCTTGCTGCACCTGCTACCACCACCACTTGATAGGCTCACTGCTGCTCCACTGTGGTCTCAACACACCTGTCCTAAGCAATACTGGCACACCCGTGACCGAGAAGCAGCCACGGGCTCATGCCCAGTTAATCCCTATGCTGGTCCCAATCCCAGTCCTGGTCTGGATTGGGGAGGGGTGTGCAGGGGGAGTGTCCACAGGAGAGGCTCGCACAGCCACCGTGAGCCCAGCATCTGGCGCCCCTCGGTCAGCTGCACTCCTGCATTGAGCATCTGCTCCCGGGTGATCAGTATGCATCATAGCAGCCAGTCAAACAGTCAAATGGTCAAATGGCCTCTTAGGCTTTTATATATAGATGAATTCAGACAGGCCTTAGGGCTAACCAGGCTTCTTTGACCTTGGCATTAGTGATATTTGGAACCAGGTAATTCCTTGTTTGTAAGAGGCTGTCCAAGCACTATAGGATTTTTTTTTAAGTGTAGTCATTCTTTTCTTTTTTTAAATATATTTTATTGATTTTTTTTTTTTTACAGAGAAGAAAGGAGAGGGATAGAGAATTAGAAACATCAATGAGAGAGAGACATCGATCAGCTGCTTCCTGCACGACCCCCACTGGGGATGTGCCTGCAACCAAGGTACATGCCCTTGGCCAGAATCTAATCTGGGACCTTTCAGTCCGCAGGCTGATGCTCTATCCATTGAGCCAAACCGGCTAGGGCCTACTCTGTCTCTTGTCACCATCTACCCCTCCTACAATTCCCCACTTTCCATAAGTCATCCTAATTACCAGTTCACTGTTTCCACACACCTGCTCCCGCCATCAGGGCCCTGCTGGTCACACTCCTTGATCATTCCAGTCACAGCAGAAAGCTGATCATTCTTTTACCAGCCTCAGGCAAGCACTGCCTTAGCTTCAAGGTCGTCTCCCGTTCACTAGTTCTGGTATTAGTTCTAGCCTGCTCTTCAAACTTCTCAGCCTTTTCCTTCTCCAAACACTGAGCTGATCCGTGTTCATTCCCAATTTCCTTTTGGCTGATGTGATTCTCCAACTGTATTTCCGATTCAGTGCATGATTTGCTTCCTATGGTTCCCTCATAATAGTGAGTTCTTATGCCTGGCCACTACAATTTAATAAGCACAAGTCTAACAACAACAATAACAACAAATTGCTACCATGTAAGTACTTCCTTTGTTGCAAGCATGATGTTAAATGCTTTACATGAATTATCTCACTTTTTTTGCATAATTCTGTGAAAGAGGTACTAATATTATTCCTATTATTATAAAAGAGGGAACGATATTTAGATTAAGAAATTTACTAATTCTCCCAATTCCATCTAGTCTCCATACTCAGGCTCTCCTTTTCCTCCTCCAAAATAGATGCATACGCTCCATCCAACTTCCCTGTCTGTCTCCTCTTCTGTACAAACATAGTGCCTTTTACACAGCTCTCTATGGAGGACCTACATGCTTTCTCCATGTTCTTTTTCTTAAAGCAGTGGTAGTACCATTCACTCTCTTTAATTATTTAACATTTTCCTTTTGTATCTTTTCTCTTCCAACTGCAATATAAACCTCTGAAAGCCCTGGCCAGGTGGATCATTTGTTTGGCCCATACACCAATAGGTTGTGAATTTGATTTCTGGCCAGGCACATACCTAAGTTTCACACTCGATCCCCGTCTGGGCTCATACTGGAGGCAACTGATTAATGCTTCTCTCTCTCTCTCTCTCTCTCTCTCTCTCTCTCTCTCTCTCTCGGCAATTGATTAATGCTCCTCTATCTCTCTCTTTCCCCCCCACCTCTCTCTCTCTCTGTCAAATCAATAAAAACATATCTTCGAGTGAGGATTTAAAAACAAATTTAAGCTTCTTAAGGTCCAAGTCAGATGTCACACTTGTTATACCGCTGGACACATAACACAGTCCTACTATGAAAAGAATAAAATAGTCGAAAGCAACAACAAAAATACATTTTGTTGAAATTATTTCCATAAAGCATTAATGAATGCAGAATACATATCAGTCATTGTGCTAGATTCAAAAATACAAAAATGGCACTGCCTCAAATATTTTAATTTTTTAAATTAGAGTTTACATTCAATATTATATATTTTTAGTTTCAGGTGTACCACAGATTGGTTAGACAATGTCTCAACTTGCAATAAGTTTAGTTTACCAACTAGCAGTAGAGAGAGGCTTATAAATGAACAATAATATTACTAGACAACTGCATGATAAAACTATACATAAGGAGTCTGGGAGCACAGAGGAAGAAGCAACCCTCAAATGGGGGCTGAAAGTTTATATCAAAGAAGATATTACAGGAAAAGAAATGACTTGACACAAATTATCCGAGAGATGCAAATCAAAATGACAATGCAATACCATCTCACATCTGTCAGAATGGCTATCATCAACAAATCAACAAATGACAAGTGTTGGCGAGGCTGAGAAAAAGGAACCCTCATGCACTGCTGGGGGGAATGCAGACTTGTGCAGTCACTGTGGAGAACAGTATGGAGTTTCCTCAAAAAACTAAAAATAGAACTCACATTTGACCCAGTAATCCCACTCTTAGGAATATATCCTAAGAAACTAGAAATACCAATCAGAAAGGATATATGCACCCCTATATTCATAGCAGCACAATTTGTAATAGCTAAGATTTGGAAACAGCCTAGGTGCCCATCAGCAGATGAGTGGATCAGAAAACTATGGTGCATCTACACAATGAAATACTATGCTGCCATAAAAAAGAAGGAATTCAGCATTTGCAACAACGTGCATGGAACTGGAGAGCATTATGCTAAGTGAAATATGCCAGTCAATGAAAGAAAAATACCACATGATCTCACTTATTTATGGGTAATAAAGAACATTATAAACTGATGAGCAAAAAGATAGATCCAGAGACAGTAAAGCATCAAACAGACTGGCAAATTACAGTGGGAAGGTTAGGGAGAGGTGGGGTTGGTAAGAGATCAACCGAAGGACTTGTATGCATGCATATAAGCATAACCAATGGACGAAAGACACTGGGGGGGTTAGGGCATGCATGGGAGTGGGGTGGGGAAAGGGGCAATGGGAAGATATGTAAAAAATAAAATTAAAAAAAAAAAAGAAGTGACTTGAGAGGTGCCTGTAAAGATTAGGAGACCACACCACCAGAATGGTGGGCAAAAAGACATTCCCAATAAAAAGACCGACATGTAAATATAAAGATGGGAAGGGGACGTGAGAAGTTCCAAGAGGCTGGAAGGCAGATCCAGTGTGGCAGGTGGGCAAAAGGGAAAGGGGCAGAACCTAAGCCACGTTAAGGAGCTTGGACATTCTCTGAGCAATGGGGCTGGGCCTAAGAAAGGAGAGAAACAAGGACTGAAATAAACGGTTGAGCCAAATATCCTGTCAATGATTATAGGGTCTGAGAGACCAGACACTAACATTATACAAGATTAAGCTGCACCCTTTCATAATCTGTTTCCATGAACAGTCAACATAGTTTTTGATTGTCATTTTCAATACTACCATGACTACTTAAGTCACTTTATTACAGAAGAATGCATCTACTATTCTGTGTAAGTTTGGGGTCCCATGAATATCTGTGCCATAGAAAGGAAGAAGCAAAACAATGAGGAGCTCATATTCAGCTTACTACTTTTTAAAAATATTTTTAATACATCTTAGAATCTTCAATGGTATAAATGAAATGCAAGTGAGAGCTTAAAATAAACAGGGTTCGCACTATGATTTTTATTTCTCACCACAGTCTGGAAAGGATCCCAAGAGGAGGACTATGTTGTGTGGATTTCAATTACCATATGTTTTCAAGCTCCCATTTCCATACATAATGGAGCTATAAATTTATTTAATATTACAACTTCAAAAATTAGTAGGAGCTATAAACTTGCCAGCTATACCAGCATGTTCTTTCAAAATGGCATGATTATGTTTCTGAGCAACTTGGAAATCATCATGAAGCTACTGAAAGAAATGTGTAGCTCAATTAAACCCATAAATGCCATATTCCTTTTAGAAATGTAAGAATGATAAAACAACCGTTGCCGTTAAAATTTCCTAACAGAGTTCTTAATTTCCTTTATACAGGTAGATGTACTGACTTTAAAAAGTCTCAGACAGATTAAGGGCAACATTCCACTAAAAAACAAAATCTTTAATTGTTAAAAATTATCTTTCACTTTTCTCTAAACTCTAGAACCAGTCCCTGGAGACATAGTACAGACCTCATGTCAGAGAATGTGGAGTGACTCACTAAACATGTGTTCTCTCAACAGCTTCCCTCACCAAGCTTATGCTACTACCACTGTTCACTTGTTTCTGCAGAAATCACTCCAGTCTCTCATGCCTGATTGCTAACTCGCTAATCTTTACGCTTGATTAGCTCAACCATGTTCATGGCCGTAGTAGAGCTGAAATTAAAACACTCTGATGACAAGTTTCATGCTTCCAAGGTCTAACACAAGCATGTCAAACTCGCGGCCTGCAGGCCACATGCCTCATTCATTTGGTCCGTGTTAGCCTTTGAGTTTGACATGCTTGGCTCTAACATGTAACCAAAAGTCATCCTCTAAATATCCTATACTGACACCATTATTTTTTTTCTCAGATCAATTAATTTTTTCTTTATATTTATTTTTATTGATTTCAGATAGGAAGTGAGAGGAAAAGAGAGAAACTGAGAATCATTGATCAGCTGCCTCCTACATGCCCCTCCCTGCCTGGGAATCGAACCCACAACCCACTGGGAATTGAGCCCACAACAACCATATGCTCTGAACCATGCCCTGTCCAGAACTGAACCAAGACTTCCTAGGTTCATAGGTCAATGCTCAACCACTGAGCGACACCAGCCAGACTCAACTAATTTTTAAGTTTAAAAGCCAGTTCAATTATGGATGGCAAACTGAAAAAGAGAAACAAATGCAAATGTGTCCAAAGTTCTGAAGTTCATATCCGATACCTAAGATAACTCCCAAAGTGCATTTTGCCTCAAAAATAAATCAGCATAAAGACTGTTATATTTACATTTTGTTTTATTTCTGGAAAATTCAAATCAGAAATCTGTCTCTTACTAGAATCTAGTAACTAGATAGTAGAGTTACTATGCTGCTGCCTCCTTCCAGAACTAAATGTTCTCCATCCACCACTTGAAAACCTATGAGGATAGAGGTTGAAGGGGACGAAAACAAAAGATGCGGCAAAGCAGAGCTAAATTTCCTCCAAAATGCCTGCAGCATCATTTTCCAAAGCTGAGAGAATCTTTCCTACCTTGGGCAAATTGCCTAGCTGCCAATGCAGCCCAAAATGACCATGAATAAAGCCTTAATTATATTAATTAGAGCAATTTCTTTCTGCAGAGCATCTCATTCTTTGGGGGGGGCTGTCTCAGCCTTGAAGCCAGTACCGTGCTTGGCTCATCTCTATAACAGACAACTCACTTCCCTGCTGCTTATAACACTGCTGCTAATCATGCCTCAGTGTGTCCTTGGTTAGTTTCTTCTCCAGGACAGCCTCTCACTGTCTGATGAAAGTCACTTGTTGGGCAAAGCATGGATAGTAAAGTCCTTGTAACTACTATGGAACATAACCTTATGTTTTAGCACCGGATTTCTTATGGAATTTACCAGCTACCGATATGTGACATTTTAAGAGAAGATGGCGGCATGAGGTATACATCTGTACGTGCTGTCTCTTGCAACCACACCAAGACTACAACTAAAAGATAAAACAACTATCCCCCAGAACCATGGGAAAGCTGGCGGAGTGAAAGTTCTACAACTAGAAGGAAAGAAAAAAGTGCATCCAGACCTAGTGGGACGTGCAGAGGCTCAGAAAGGCAGAGGTACAGAGATGTGCGGTTGAATCCAGCTGGCGTTTGCTGTTGTTTTCAATTGTGAGGGAGTTACAAGTCCCCAACTCTCTGAACTCCAGTTTCTGGTGAGATTCTGGGGACCCAAACTCATACAGGGAGAAACTGGACTGTCTGCCATCAGGTCAGAAAGGGAGGGTGGCTCTCTGGCAGAGTTGTGCACTGGAATCATTGTTTACTGTGCTGGGGTGCAGAACACAGGACACTGAACAGAAAGCAGCAGAGAGGGCTGACTGGCAGCCATTGCTGTTTGCCAAGCCCTAGTCTAGAGACTCCCTGAGACCCCACCCGTCCCAATTTACAAACCCACCCAGCTGTGCGGTGACTTTTGCATATGAATGGCCTGTCCTCATGGCAGCTTAACCTAACAAATTGCAACTGGGTCAGACAACTCCAAAACTTCCAAACTCCAAGCAAAAAGGAGAAATCAACTTCAAAGCTTCCAAACTCCAAGCAAACAGGAGAAATCTGCAGAGCTCCCTGTAGCTCCTGCTGGGTGGCCTCAGACACTAGCTGACTTGCACCTCCTTGGAGATCCAAGAACCAGGGTACCTAGAGGTCAGTGTGAGACAACCCCAGATTTCAACTCCTGACATACTCAAGAAGCAGACTCAGTGAGCACCAAAGCCGCACTGAAGCAAGTTCTGCCCAATAGGGGTGTCTCCAGCACAGCATTTCTTCCATTAATAGACACAGCTAATCCTCACAGTCAATTGGCCTGGCGGTCAATTCCTCCCAGTGTACCAATAGCAATCAAGGCTTAATTAACTACAACAAGACTGTGAACCCAGCTCACAAAGGGGTGCACAAGAGTGTCCACCTCAGGTGATTGGGGAGGTAGAGCTCCTGGGCCCTAAGGACAACTAGCACACAAAGCCACTCCATCAACACTGGGAAGCAGTCAAAATGCAGAGACCAAGAAACATGTCACAAATGAAAGAAATGGAGGAAAGCAAACGACTGGACATTTATAAAGTTATTCGAGAATCTTCTACAAACCACCAACAAACTTATTGAGAACTCTGAGAAACTTAGTGAGTCCTTCAAAGATTTTAATGAGAATGTCAAAAAAGTGGAAAGGGACCAGTCAGAAATTAAGCATGCACTGTCTGAAATAAAGAATAATATAAAGAAATCCAACAGCAGACTAGAGGACCCTAAGAATCAAATCAAAGATCTGAAATATGAGGAGGCAAAAAACACCCTAACAGAAAAACAAAAAGAAAAAAAGAGTCCAAAAATGTGAAGATAATATAAGGAGCCTCTGGGACAACTTCAAGCATACCAACCTCAGTATTATGGAAGTGCCAGAAGAAGAGAGAGAGCAAGATAATGAAAACCTATTTGAAGAAATAATAACTGAAAACTTTGTGTGCCTGGTGAAAGAAATGGACTTACAAGTTCAGGAAGCATACAGAACACCAAACAAAAAGAATCCAAAGAGGACCACACCAAGGCACATCATAATTAAAATGCCAAGGGCAAAAGACAAAGAGAGAATCTTGAAAGCAGCAAGAGAAAAACAGTTAGTTACCTACAAGGGAGTACCCATACGACTGTCAGCTGATTTCTCAACAGAAACTATGCAGGCCAGAAGGGAGTGGCAGGAAATATTCAATGTGATGAATAGCAAGAACCTACAACCAAGAGTGCTCTACCCAGTAAAGCTATCATTCAGAATTGAAGGTCAGATAAAGAGCTTCACAGATTAAAAAAAAACTAAAGGAGTTCATCACCACCAAATCAGGATTATATGAAATGCTGAAGGGTTTTCTTTAAGAAGAGGAAGAAGAATAAAAAGATAAAGATAAAAATTATGAACAACAAAGTGATAACAAATACATACTTATCAACAAGTGACTCTAAAAATCAAGTGAATAAAAACATACGATGAACAGAATAAACTGGTGAATATAATAGAATTAGGGACACAGAAAGGGAATGGACTAACAATTCTCGGGGGGAAGAGAGTGTGAGGGGTGCAGGAAGAGATTAGACAAAAATCTCACACCTATGGATAAGGACAGTGGCAGGGGGTAAGGACATGGGTTGGGGGATCAGGTGGAGGGGAGCTATGGGAGGGAAAAAAAGAGGAACATCTGTAATAAACTGAACAATAAATATTTATTTTAAAAAATTTAAATAAAATAAAATAAAGTGACATTTTAACAGTTAAGTAATATACAAATAGATCAAACGGCAAAACAACCAACCAGTCACTATGACATGCACTGACCACCAGGGGGCATGTGCAAAACATGGCAGGCATTGGCAGCAGGAGGCAGAGCATGGATCATGGCAAGCATCAGCCGCAGTGGGATGGTGGAACAGATGAGCAGGGAAACCAAACCAAGGTGCTGGGCGCTGTCATCAGGGTGTGCCTCTGGTGGTTATTGAAAATTCTTTGCTCCCATGTGCCGAGGTCCCACCCAGTATCAGACCCAATTACTCAGCACTATCAGTGCTTGTGAGCAGTAGCTGCTGGCCCCAAATGCCCCTGAGGGCTTCTCCACCTCCCCTTGCTCCTGAGGGGCAATCGGGGCAGCAGCCACCACTCATACCCACTAACGGCACTGGCCCCACTCGCACCTGCTGCTGGAGCTGGCCCAAATCACTCCGCACTGTCAGTGGGTGTGAGTGGGACCAGCACCGTTAGCACTTGGGAGCAGTGGCAGGAGAGGGGCTGCCAGCAGACAGGACTGGGGGTCACAGTGGAAGGGGCCAGGTAGGGGCATGGAGGATGGGCCAAGATACACCCCTGTGCCCACCACAGCCTCAAAGTCCAGTGTTCCTTTCAAGGTGCACAAATTCACGCATTGGGCCCCTAGTGGTCTAATAACCATTAATCAAATACCCAAGCATTGATAACTGCTAATACCCTTGCAATATTGCCACTATGCCTGCAATCAGATATGGCATTTTGACTATCACTGCTGAAAGAATACACATCCTAACAATGTGACCATAGATGGTATCCAGAAGCAACAGTGTCATGATGGCAGCTGAGGCTTTTTAACAAGATGATGTTGTGCCTAATCATGTGGGTCTTGCTGGTTCCTAGAGTTGTGATCAAAATCCCTATACAGGAAGGGGCCTTGACCTCCTAGTGCAGTGGTTCTCCAAACCCAGACGGCACAACTGCCAAGCTGGCTGCTTTCCAGTCACCAGTTTTTAAACAGATTCCCAGGCAGACATTCTGATTCAACATATCTGGGGAGGGTGCCAAGAATCCAATAAATATGTATGCTTTTCTCAAAGTCCCCACAAGATTCTAGGTACTCTCAGGTTGAAAACCACCTGCATATCACCCCCCCCCCCCGCCACACCCCTACAGAGTTTCTGATTTCCTTGGCCCAATGTTCATGAAAATGGTGACCAAGTTCTAAATATCATAATTCCTGATGAAGGATGTCATCGCTCTCGGGTATCTTCAGTCAGAAAAAGAAAAAGTGTTCAAATCACTGCTAACATCCAGCCCTCTTGACAAATGAAAACTCTTGATTAGCCCCTAAAGCCTATTTCTCCCAGACTCCTCCAACCAGATTTCCTCTCAGTATGAAACCCACCCATTAGTCAAAAATTCAGCAAACCAGGGAGTTACTCTTAATTGTCATGTCCACAAAAACCTTTCCTTCCCTAACTCATATCTTGGTTTTATCTGCAAGTACCAGAAAATTCTATTCGACTTTCATAAACAGAAAGGGCCTGCAGGCAAACGGTCATCAAGCATGTCCCCAGTTCAGGCACAGTTTTTCCCGTCCCTCACAAGTGCCTCCCTCAGTGTTAGTCCCGTGTCCACCCTGACAGTGAAAGAACTGTAAAACTTGCAGGCTTCAAGTCTATTACACAACCACCAAGGAGAAAACTTTCTCGGGAGCCTCACCCCAATTTCTCTCTTCTTGGCAAAAACTGAGACACATTCCCTGGATTGCCAGATACAACCTTATAAACTAGTTTGTGCATGGATTCCTGGGCGAGTCAATGGCATTTCCCACCTTGGAGCTGGGATGGGGCCAGCATCCCCTGTGGGCTGAGTGGCAAAAGAACAGATATGTACCTTTAATTCACATATAAGATTTTATTAGGAAAAGAGAGTTGGAGAATCTAATCCTCAACCCAATCCAGAGTAAGTCTCTCACAGTAGCACAATCATTTTCTTCATAGCCCTTATCACAGTCTGACATTGGATTGTGTAGGGGTTTGTAGCTAACATTTATAGAGCACTTATTATATGGCACTGTCCTAAATGCTTCCTGTGAATGGTTTAACTTAATCTTCAGAACAGTCCTATCATTCCCATATTACAAATGAGGAGAGCAAGGCAGTGAGAGGTTCCGCTTGCCTAGGACCATGGTGCCCATACTGGTAGGGCTTTGAGTCCCAACCACCAGAGCCCAGGGTCTCAGCTACTGCCAGGTGTGGTTCTTTTCCTTTGTTCTTCCTCGCTCCTCCACAAAACTACGAGATAGATGAAGCAGGGAATGCATTTATTTTATGTACTATTCCATATTAATGTCTAATGTAGTACACCAGACACATAAAAACCATTCAATTCACCTAATACCTGAACAAATTAATAGGTGATTGAAGATATAGCTGAATGAATGAGGTAATGAACAAATGAACAACTTGGAAAACCATGATCAAGATTCACAGATTTTTCATGTTATAGAGCAAGGGGGTCCACAGTTTCCATTTCCTGTGCCTGGCTTCTCTCCCTGGAGGTCCGTTATCTCTTCTACATGGTAGACCTACATAGTCAATTATAAGTAGTCTTTTCTTCTTGGCAAAGCCACTGAACAGCCATTGAATACTCAAGCAGGAGTCGCTTCTTTTAAGACAGATGTTAAGTATACATGTTCAAAACATAGAATGACATGAGTTAAGAATGAGATTTTCTTACATTTACCTTAGCTGCATTCAACAAATGAACATTTTGTTCACTGAAAGTAAGAACCCAAAACTGAAAACATACACTAAGCCCTGTGCAGGTACTGAAGAGTTTAACAAATATCTTTTAAATCAACCAATTTTAGAAAACTAATCCGTTCAAAGTATCCACTTGATTTATGGAGATCTATGTATAGGCAACTGGCTTGTTGCAATTCTCTTTCACAGTGGTGCAAGGACTTCTAAAAATAAATCATCTGGAAAATGTAAGTAGATAACAGAAAATTACAGGGCACAGATACATTCGTTCCCACTGTCAATGTCCAGAATTAATTCTGCTCTCAAAAGAAAAATCACAGCAAAATCACAGCAAAATCACAGCCAACGTTTCCAAAGAAGCTATTAATTGGTAGGATCACAAATACACAAAAGCTATTAACCTAACTGGTTCCTCAGGGTAATGTAAACAGAGTAACAAACCCAATGCTGACAGATATCAACTGCCATAACTCAGTGTGAACATGACAGCTTGTTTCTCTGCAGAAGTGACTCCCAGGTTTATTCTCCACTCCAGGAGCCAAGGAAAACAACCATTTTTTAATGAGCAGACGTATTATGAAACTATTTACATGTTTGCCTTTTGCCTTAATAACAGCTATATTTGCTGTTTTGAACAATGCAGCATCAGCAATATCTGTCTTCAGGCCAAGCTTACTAATGGAAAGGAGGTTTTCAAAGATCATTTCAATCATTAATAAAGAACGATGACAAAACAGAGAGGCTCTTTCAGAAAACACACCCTGCTTCATCAATGGAGCAAAAGGTATTCTCCTACCCTGTGGAAGGGAGCAAACAGTAAAGAAACATGGAGATGATGGTAAGTACACAAATTAGACCAGAAAGCAATGAAGGGATGAGAAAAAAATGCCCTTTTTGAGGGGGGAGAGGAAGAAGCGGGGAGCCTGTATTCATAAAGGTAAATGACTGTGGTACTCTTTTAATTTTCTTGGAAAAATAAAGTCTTCTTTCTTTAGTGTGTATTGTACCGCAGAATGTGAATATCATCCTACTTGTGGCTTCCTGCTTCATGCCCCCATGGCCACTAAACATTACAATCAACCTATTAATTGTTCTTATTCTAAACATCAGATAAAATAAATACAAAGGAAGTTATTACGCAGTCACAGGACATACTGTTTAAGCAAACAAACAAAAAAATCCAGAATACAAATCTTACATCTTATTATCCATCAACAGTTCACTGTGGACATTGGCCACAGCTGTTTTCTTTCCCAGCCTGGTCTCATTCAGCTGGATCTCCCCTCCATTCGTTCATTTGTTTACTTTTTTTTCTCTTTTTTTAGCAGGAAGACACCTAATTTTATTTAGTATGTCTATTTATTGTTTCCATATTTTATGTGTACTACGTTCATGATTGTGTTTTTTAAAGTCTCGCAGGTAATCCAGGGGATCTTTGTGTTTTAGAAGTACTGGCCTAAAGGAGAAGTCCAAGGCAGACCTGAGGATGCAGGGAAACTCGCTGGAATACTTTTCACAAAGACTGACCTCCTGCCTCCTTTTTTAAATCTTTTTTTTTATTTTTAATTACAGTTGACATACATTATATTAGTTTCAGGTATACACCCCAGTGATTAAACATTATAAAACTTACCAAAAAAAATTATCCCAAAAAATAGCATATCCATCTGACACAGTAGTTATTAGAATATAATTGACTATATTCCCTATGCTGTACTTTCCACCCCAATGACTACATTATAAATATTAATTTGTACTTGTATATGCCTTCACCTTTTCCACCCACTTCCCCAATCCCTATCCCATCTGGCAACCGTCAAAATATTCTCTGTAACTATGAGTTTGTTTCTATTCTGCTTGTTCGTTTATTTTTATTTTTAGATTCAATTGTTGATAGGTATGTATTCATTACCACTTTATTGTTTATATTTTTATCTGTTTTTTTTCTTCTGTTTCTGAAAGAAGACCCATCATTTTATGCAATACTGGTTTGGTGGTCATGAATTCTTTTAGCTTTTACTTGTCTGTGAAGCTCTTTATCTGACCTTCAATCCTAAATGATAGCTTTGCTGGGTAGAGTAATCTTGGTTGTAGGTCCTTACTATTCATCACTTTGAATATTTCCTGCCACTGCCTCTGGCCTGCAATGTTTCTTTCTGTTGAGAAATCAGCTGAAGAGTCATATGAGAGCTCCCTTCTAGGTAACTAACTGTTTTTCTCTTGCTGTTTCGACGAGTCTCTGTCTTTAATCTGGCATTGTAATTGTGATGTGTCTTGGTGTGGGCCTCTTTGGAATCATCTTGTTGAGGACTCTCTGTGCTTCCTGGACTTGTAAGTCTATGTCTTTCATCAAGTAATGGATGCTTTCTGTAATTATTTTTCAACTACATTTTCAATTTCTTGCATCCTCCCTTCCCCTTCTGGCACCCCCATGATGCCAATGTTGGTATGCTTAAAGTTGTCCCAGAGTTTTCTTACACTGATTTTATATTTTTGGATTCTTTCTTCTTTTTGCTGTTCTGATTGGGTGTTTTTGCATTCTTTTATTCCAAATCACTGATTTAATTATGAGCAACTTCTACTCTACTGTTGATTACTTATAAATTATTCTTCATTTAAGTTCATGTATCCTTCATTTATGACTGGTTCATTATTATGGTTCCTAAATATTTTTCATGCTGTTGAAGTTATCACTAAGTTCCTTGATATGCTCAGTAAGTTTTTTGAGCATCTTTATAACCATTGTTTTAAATTCTGTATCTGGTAATTTGCTTGCCTTCATTTTATTTAGTTTTTTTGTTAGTTTTTTTGTGTCTTTTTTTTATGGATATTTCTCCTGTTCTTTCATTTGCAACATTTTTCTTTGTCCTTGCATTTTGGCTGCTTCCCTGTGTTTGTGTCTACGTATTAGGTAAAGCTGTTATGTCTCCCGGACTTGGTAGAGTGGCCTTGTGTAGTAGGTGTCCTATAGGGTACAATGATGGAGCCTCCCCAGTCACCTGAGCTGGATGCTCGAGGTGTGTCCCAGTATGGACTGTGTGCACTGTCCTGTTATAGTTGAGCCTTGTTTGCTGTTGGCATCATGGGGAAGAATTCATCCCCAGGCCAACTGACTGTGAGGACCACCTTTGACTACAGCTGAAGAGCTTCTGTACAGATGTTAACTCTATAGAGCAGGACTTGCTTCAGTGGGACTTTGATGCTCACCAAATCCACCCCTTGAGTTTGTGACTCATGAAAGTGGTAGGGTTGTAATCCAGTGTGGTCTGAAGCTATCTACCCGGTGCACTGGCTCTGAGGCCTCCAATGAGGTACAAAGTCAGCCACTGCCTGTGCCCTGCCTGGGACCACCGGGCACCAGCTAATGGGCAATCTACAGATGGCTTCTACTTGTGATGGGCTTGAAGGTGCCCATAAGAGACCAAACTGTAAACCAAGGTGGGCTGCCACTGGTGCTGGGCCTGGGACCATTTAGTGAAAAGTACAGAGCACACTGAAGCCAGTTGCTATTTGTTTGAGAGATTTTAGGAAAGTCAGAAGCATGAACCAAGTAAGGCCAGTTTTATGGAAAAGGCTTGGATGAGTCCACAGTTGGGTGGGGTGGGTCACAGGAAGTCACCAGAATGAGATAAACAGTGTAAGCAAGGCTGATGAAGATTCAGATATGGCACCTGCGTGTGACTGCTGTGGTGAGGAAGGCTTAGCAAAGGAACAATGGCCCCACCCAGCACTTTGGGGGAAACTGCCCCCATATTTCCAGATCTTGCCCTGATGCTAGATAAGCCTAAATTTAGTTCTTCCCTATATGTGCCTTGTTCCTTTTGAGCTGCAGCCCTACTGCTGGAGCTCAGAGGGAGTAAGTCTATGTGTGAGCCTTTTTGGAGGAACTGCCTGGGACTCCAGCAGCCTGTTCTTTTCAGACTCAATCACTATTGGATTTTACAGCCCAAAATTATGCAGACTTCTCTTCCCAGCACTGGAACCCTGGGCTGAGCTGTCTGGTATTAGGGTGGGATCTCTCTACTCTCAAAGGGGGACCTCTGCAGTTAAGATATCCCTCCTCATTAAAAACTGCCACACATGTGTGTGGGACCAGCTGTTCTATGCCTCTGTCCCTCCTACAAGTTTTGATGGGGCTTCTTCTTTAATTCCCTATTTCTAGGACTTCCCTTCAGCTAGATTTCAGGCAGTTCTGAATGATGGTTGTTCTGAATATTAGTTGTATTTTTTATGTGATGCTGAAAGGATTCTAGTACTGCATTTACCTATGCCATCATCTGACCAGAAGCCCATTTACCATTTTGATTAAAGAAAAAATGTTTGAGACATTTTTTGGGTCCTCCCTGCTCTTTTTGGGGTAAGACTTGAAATGCAAGGCCTAAGAAAATAGTCAATTTTAGACTTCGGAGTAAAACTTACAGAATCCATTCAAAGCATTGAATAAATATCTTAAATCGCCTTCCAAATGAGATCATTACCCACTGAGAAGCCAAAATAACTGAGCTGAACTGAAACTGAAAAATAATCCAAGTATTGCAAGCACATCATTCTTGCTGATCATCTTCCAGATGCCCGAAGGTTCAGTTCACATTATTCAATGAAAATGTGACAGAGACACCTGTACCATGTGGGCAGCATCAATAAATTTCATGTGTTTTGATGGGACAAGACAAAATCCATCTCAAATTAGAATACTAGTTTTTTCAGAAGCTATATAACTTACTTATTAAAAACACCTGCCCTATAAAACCATTTAATATTATAAGTAGTATGACATCTCTAAAATTATAAACATTCATAACAAAAAAGAAATAATATAGTACAAATACAACAACCAACATTTGTGAAAGTTAATGATAACTAAGGGCAACAAATATGGGAACATATGTGTATCCTTGCTCTTAAACTTTAAACTCTGTCAGTGGATTTAAATTCCTTGAGGGCAGGGACTAATGCTTACTCAACTTCATTTTTTTTTAATCCTCATGGGAGGACATGCTTAGAGAGAGGAAGGGGAAGAAAGAAACAGACAGAGACAGAGAAAGAAACATCAATCGGTTGCCTTCCATACATGCTCTGACCAGGATCAAACCCACAATCCAGGTATATGCCCTGACTAGGAATCGAACCAGCTACCTTTCCATGCTCGAGGCGATAAGCATTCAACAAACTGAGCCACTTTGGCTGGGATCAACTTAATTTTAATTTGTTCCTTGCTATAAAACTAGGTCCTAGGCATACAACTGTGAACAGAGCTTTACATTCTAAAGATGGTGACAGTAACCCCAGAAAGTATTAAAAATTTTAATTTTAAATGTTTAAGGGACAAAAGGAAAACAAATACTGTATAGGGCTGGGACAGAGAGCAAAAATGGGATACCTAGCTGGTTTATTAGATAGAGGGTCATTGGAGGCCAATCTGAGAAAGTGACTTTTGTGAGTTAAGCAAAGAATAGAAACCCGAGAAAAAGCTGATCTAGCAGAGAATGGGAACCAGGCCCAACCCAGTTTGGTTCAGTATATAGAGCATCGGCCTACAGACCGAAGGGTTCTGGGTTCAATTTCGGTCAAGGTCATGTACCTCCATTGCAGGCTGGATCCCAGCCTTAGTCTGGGCATGTGAGGGAGGCAACCAATTGATGTGCCTCTCTCACATCAATGTTTCTCTCTGTCTCTCCCCAAATCTTCCACTCTCTAAAAATCAATGGAAAAATACCCTTGAGTGAATATTAACAAAAAACAAAAACAAACCAAAAAAAAAGGAATAGGAACAACATATGCAAAGGCTTTGAAGTAATCTAAGAGTTGGGCTTCCTTAAAGATGGCTAAAACATAGAGAGCATGCTAATGAGAAGCAGTCTAAGATGAGACTAGTGATACTAAAGATGAGTCACAGAGGGTCAGGTGAGAAGGAAATTGCCTATTTGAGTGCAAAGAAAAACTGATCTGCTTTGAATTTTACAACCACCACTCCTACTGCTCCATGGGAGAAGGGATTAATAGTTGGACAAGAAGAGGGATAGTTGAGAGGAGTCTAATAATCCCAGCAAGAGATAATGTGGCTGCACTGGTCAGAGAGAGATGTGGACATACTAAAACTAAGTTGGGGAGGCAGAATCAACATGACTTCCCTCCAGGACCAAAAAAGTAGGACTCAAATATAATTCCTAGGTTACCTGAATCAGCAACTATATATTCTAGTGCAGGTGTCAAATAAGCATTTAGATACTGAAAAAAAGCTGAAGCTGGAGAGGGCTAGACTATAGAGATTAATTTAAGAACCATCAATAAAATTTACAAAGTAGGTTTTAAAACGTGCATGGGTTTGGGAAACCCAGATCTTCTACTTGTTATTTTGTGTCCTTAGGGAAATTAAAGCTTCCTCACCTATAAAAAAAGGGGGATGGGAGGAATTCCTGTTTTTAATTGGATTGTCCAGAGGAGAGGCCAGCAAACTTTTTCTATAAAGGGCCAGATAATAAGAATTTGGGGCTTGGTGGCCATAGAGTCTCTGACAAAATAGTCACTTCTACCATTGTAGCATGAAAAGAGCCAGAGACAATATCCAAACAAATGAATGGGCTTGTGTTCAAATAAAACTGTTGTTGTTTTTTAAAGGCCATATTTTGCCAACCCCAATGTTTACAGCAGTTTCTCAAAGCATGGTCCTGGACCAGCAGCATCAGGGTCACCTGGAAATTGTTAGAAATGCAAATTCTGGACCTCATCCCAGACTTACTGAGTCAGACTCTCTGGGGGTGATCCAGCAGTCAGTATTATAACAAAACTTCAAGGTGATGCATGCTAAAGTTTGAGACCCTCTTGTCAAATAAAGTATATATTCTTCATAGAGTTATTATTATTATGAATGCATATCTATTATTATTGTTATTAAACCTGGCTCCTAGAAGTTTACAATTTAATTCCAAATACAGAATCAAATGCTGGGTACCTATGGTGTGTCAATCAACAGAGAGATAACAAATTCATGTTAAACTATCAGGTGGACGTACATAGGAACACTTGAGAAATTACGTGAAACTGAACTACACCAGTCTAACAAATGGTGAAGCTAAACTCTGGCGTATCTTTTACGTAATAGTGTAGTAAAGGCAGGGAAGTAAAGGATGAAAGTCTATTTGTAAACTTTATAAGTACTTATGTTTAGAATTAAAAAAAAATAGGAGATGGATTTTAAAAAAACAGATACAACCATGAATCTGGATATATTTTATTGAACCATAAAGTATATAAATACTACAAAGTATTACAAAGTAGAAACGATTAAAGTGCATTTATTGTGATATAAAAGTATATCATGTACTATGAAGTATAAAATATAAAAATAATGCATCTTACCATCATTATACAATAAAGCAAGGGATACTGGCACCAAGTTGTACAACCTTAATTACCTTGGGTTGAAGAGAAAGGAATATTTACATTTTAAGGCTAGCTAGATAAAGCCCAGTGAACTGATGGTCTGATGTATGGTTCTGAAGGAGTTCAAGCCGAAATAAATGATTCCCTCCCCCCAAAAATGCCACAAGGTCCACAATAACTCAGTGTGCTGACCCTATGGTATATATAGCATCCAGTGCCATAGTAATGTGTTTAGAAAATAACATCTTTCATTGTATTGAATTTAGGCTATTAGTATAAAATAAATATTACTGGTTTTATACTTGTGCTTGTGGGTATTTTGAAAACTGGTCTAGATTTTAGAGTTGTTTAAAAGCTAGAGCTATAAGTATATAAAGTTTACATCTACATTTTTGTGAACATATTTAAAGTAACAGTAAAATAATTATGTTAACATCTTAATTTACATTTAAAAGGATTCTGAGCAACCATAAGTTTGGAAACCCCTGAGTTTAGACTTTCAGATGTTATTTATTATGTCCCTAATACTCTATGATTGGATGACAGAAAGGGAAAAAATATGGGATTAAAATTTTGGTTGTTTAATTTCAGATAATCTTGATACATATTTTTGCAATCCCACGAAAAAGTATATCAGACTTATTATTTTTTAAGTTACTGATCTATTCCAAGTTTCATTTCTTACAAGTGGTTGGGATGGAAGGATTTCCTGACTAAATATAGAACCTAAATATGCTGCTCTCATTCTTGTATTTTGTGGATGCCCTTAACCAGTTGAATAGTCTTTACTTTGAAACTGCTGTGGATTTTTACACAAATTTAAAAAAGTTCTCAAATTTGAAAATCATAGAACATTGTATTATCAGTGTTATGTAACTTGTTAGTAATTTGTTATCAATTCAAATTCTAAGTCAGTGTTTCTGGTTGGGCAAATCAAGTAGTCTTGTATCTCACAACTATATCTTCATACAGATTTCCAGTAATAAATTATATAATCTGAAGAAATATATTTATGGCTTAGGCCTTTTACAAACTAATAAACAAATCTGTTTTTAGGGACTACTAGATTCTTCAATTCACCTTTTGCCCTGGTGTTAGCTGTTTAATTCTCTTTAGCTGGGCAGTCCAAGCGTTTTTCCTGAGTTTACCAGAAATTAACTGATTATCTTGGTTCTCCAGATATTTCTTCCCCTTGGGAATCTAGAAGCATGTTCTTTATGCCTGCTGAGATACTTCATTACGCTGTGTTGGACAGCCCTGATTCGGTTGCTCCCTTTGAAGATCACCGAATGTTTGTCACCTAACTCTTTAAATACTGGGCACTGCCTGTTGGGTTGAATTTCTTTCCAGTTATGAAAGCTGGTCTTACCTCTTCTTCTCAGATGGTTTGTTCCTGTCTCTTCCTGTTGGCTCCTTCGCAAGGCTGTTAACCATTGTCCACTACCTTTATTTTAGTTTTCATATAGATTTTTGCAAAGGCCTGTTGGCATGTATGGTGGTTGTGCCCTCTATATTCATCTATAATTCTTTTTTTAAATTAAATTTATTGGGGTGACACTGATTAATAAGATCATATAGCTTTCAAGTGTGTACATTACTATGATACAAGATGGGTATATCGCATTGTGTGACCATCACTCACAGTCAAATCATCCAATAGCTAATCACCTTTTATCTAATTTGAAGCAGGCTCAGATTTCTGCCCAAAGTTTTAATAACAATATTAAAGCAATATGAAAATGGATGATATTGTATCCTATTTCTTGACAGGCTTTTATAATTTAAATCCCCCCATGGATCCTAAACATTTTTCAGTGATTTAGGAAAAGGTTAGCAAGTTAGCTTCACAGGCTTAACAAATCATGTAGACTTTTTTCTTCCTATTAAAAGTAAAGTACATACTGGCACAACTACATCCAAGCATGCATTCAGCATTAATTATTATTTTACAAAGTTAATATATGCCTATTTAACTTTGGAGAATTTCAATATGAAAGTGGGGAAATATACAAATACTCACATCTAGAATCTAAAATACATGATCTCCTTATATATAGAATCTGAACATGTCAATCTCATAAATGCAGAGAGTAGAATAGTGGTTGCCAGGGACTGGCAGATGGGAAAAATGGGGTGGTGTTAGCCAAAGGACACCAACTTTCAGATACACAGGATAAATAAGTGCTGAATATCTAATGTACAGACAGCATGTGACTATAGTTAATAATAATTCATCGTATACTTGAAATTTTCAAAAAGGAGATCTTAAGTTTTCTCACCACAAAAATGATAACCATGCGAGGTGACTGATATGTTAATTAGTTTGTGGTAATCATTTCATTTGATACATATATTAAAAAATCACAGTGTACCCTAAAGTATACACTATTCTTATTTGTTAATTATACCTCAATAAAGCTGGAAAGAAATAGTGGGCAAAAGTGATAGCATAAAAGTTCATAACACTAACAACTAAAAACAATTTTTCAGCAACTGCATTCTAGCACAGCAGATAAGAGAACAGGCTTTAGAATCTGTCTGCCTGGACTGGAATCTGCTTCTATTATTACAAGTTTTGTATCCTTAAGGAAATAAGTTAACTTTTCTATACCAGTTATGTCATCTGGTATAATGGGAGAGAATCCTGGTGTACACTTTATACATGGTTGCTGTGAAGATAAAATGGGACAGCCTAGGAAATGCACTACGGGCACTGACATCACCCAGCAGAAGTTCAATGATGTTAACTTTTAAGGAAATGCACTGCAAAGCTCAGACAGACATACTATGGTGTACAGCATTAGAGTAACAGGCCAAAGACATCCTTAGTCAATGCCTCCCATTGAGTTGATAAATTTGTATTAATATTTTATGTAGACCATTTCAAGCACAATCCTTTTCTTGGTCAATTATTCTGAACATACTAAATTATAATTAATCTGCCCCTCATTTTATATCTAAGTAATTGCATGTTGACTTGATTCAGACACGCTAACACAGCCCAAATGAGACCACCATCCAGATGATTTGACAAAACAAAGGCCCAGGGATTTATTTAAAAAAACATTTTTTTTTAAGGAATAAACAGATAGTATGCAGTAATTATTCAGAGTGGTCATTATCTTATTCACCAAAGTATTAAATCTTTATTTCTTTTTACCTGATTTTCTTAACAGATAGAATATCAAAAATGCTGAATATTGTTAATTCACTAAATGCAAATAAATAAAGCTTTGATTTTTACAAAAACTCATCTTAATGTAACATTAGGATATATTCCCCCAAAAATTGTTTAGTCCCTCTGCAGAACTTAAAACTTTTGCTTGAAATGTAAAATTTCCATCCAACATATGAATAGTCTTATGATGCCTGGCAGAATAATGTCTATCAAGACAAGAAGAGCCAAAACCGGTTTGGCTCGGTGGATAAGAGCATCAGCCTGCAGACTGAAGGGTCCCAGGTTCGATTCCAGTCAAGGGCACGTACCTTGGTTGTGGGCACATCCCCAGTGGGGGGTGTGCAGGAGGCAGCTGATCGATGTTTCTCTCTCATCGATGTTTCTAACTCTCTATCTCTCTCCCTTTCTCTCTGTAAAAAATCAATTAAATGTATTTAAAAAAGGAGAGAGAGGGAGAGAGAGAGAGAGAGAGAGAGAGAGAGAGAGAGAGAGAGGAGAGCTGTAACCGGTTTGGCTCAGTGGATAGAGCGTCGGCCTGCGGACTGGGGGGTCCCAGGTTCGATTCCGGTCAAGGGCATGTACATTGGTTGCAGGCACATCCCCAGTGGGTGGCATGCTGGGGGCGGCTGATCGATGTCTCTCTCTCATCAATGTTTCTAGCTTTCTATCCCTCTCCCTTCCTCTCTGTGAAAAATCAATAAAATATATTAAAAGAGAGCGAGAGAGAGAGAGAGAGAGAGAAGAGATGCAAAGCTATCAAGCAGAAAAAAAAGTGTCATTAAAATCTTCTGTAGTCAGATATTTTTCCTCTTCACACTCACCTTGAACTTTCAAGTCTGAGAATGATTGTAAAAATAAGCAAAGGAATGTTGTGGCCATATAATCAACCACATGAACAACATCATTGAAAGCCATGGTTCTAAAACTGTGGTTCCCAGGCCAGTGGTCTGAGCATCATCTGGGAAGTCGTTAGCATCAGATCCAGTGGTCTGGTTTAACAAGCCCTCCAGGTGATTCTGACACAGAATCAAGTTTGAGAGCCTCTGATTTTTGATACAAGCGCTGATAACAAAGAGTCTCAATCTTCATTAAACTCTCCTTCACCACTGGGAAGCCCTGGCACGCAGTTCTACCTTCTCCAAGATATCACAGGCAAGATTCTACCATGGAGCCAGAGCACATTAACCTCCACCTCAGATCAGCAGGAAGGGAGAGAACAAAAAAATGACTACATCAAACACAGGAGAGGTCTACCTGTCCAGAATAGCAAACTACTCAGTAAGCAGAGGGAGAATTGTGGAAACTTCCACATTTCTATTTCTCTAGTTTCCTGACTAGTATATTCACAAAGCTACTGACCGTCAACCATGAGAAAGAACTGAAAAATAACTTTTTTTGAAATACATCAATAAAAATTAAGTTGAGCCGAGACAAGTTTGGCTCAGTGGATAGAGTGTCGGCCTGCGGACTGAAAGGTCCCAGGTTCCATTCTGGTCGGGGGCATGTGCCTTGCTTGCGGGCACATCTCCAGTAGGGGACATGCAGAAGGCGGCTGAGTGGTGTCTCTCTCTCATCGATATTTCTGACTTTCTGTCCCTCTCCCTTCCTCTCTGTAAAAAAAAGTCAATAAAATATATTTTTAAAATAATAATAAATAAATAAAAATTAAGTTGAAAACTGGTTACCAAAATAAAGCTCAGAAAATATGTTCTTAGAAGCTTCAAGAAATACATACATGTGCTCACTAGTTAGAGTGTCGGGCTGTGGACCAAAGAGTCATGGGTTCCATTCCCAGTCAAGGGCATGTACCTTGGTTGCAGGTTCCTCAGTCCCAGGTGGAGGCACATGCAAGACCCAACCAACCAATGTATCTCTCTCATATGGATGAATCTCTCTCTCTCTCTCTCTCTCTCTCTCTCTCTCTCTCTCTCCCTCCCTCCCTCCCTCCCTCCCTTTTTCTTTCCCCCACCCCTTTCCTCCTCCCACCTTTCTACTCTATCTAGAAATCACTGGAAGGTGAGCAGGCTCCAGACCTTCCTGATGGGTCATAGGTAACTTTAAAAAGTACATTAAAAAAATCAATAGAAATTACAGAAATTAGCCTGGCCGATGCGGATCGGTAGTTGAGCATTGACATGAACCACGAGGTCAGGGTTCGATCCAGATCAGGACACTAGTCAGGGCACATGCCAGGTTGCCAGATTGATCCCTTGTAGAGGGCATGCAGGAAGCAGCAAATTGGTGATTTTCTCTCATTATTGATGTTTCTATCTCTCACTTTCTCTTCCAATCTCTAAAATCCAAGAACTAAAATAAATAAAAACATTTAAAAATTATAGCTATTATGCTTTTATCTTTTAAATGATTGTTCATGCTATAATTGTGATATCTAATTTTCCTGCTAAGAGTCTCATGCAAATGATAATTAACTCTAACAATGTTTACAAACACTAACAACTCTTGCTTTTTATAATCTACTAGAGGCCCAGTGCACAAAATTCCTGCATGGGGGTGGAGGGGGAAGGGGAAGCAAGGGGGTCCTGGCCTGTGCACTCTAGCAGTCTGGGAGCCCGCAGGGGATGTTCAACTGACAGCTTAGGCCACTCCCCATGGGGCAGTCAGACATCCTTAGTGCTGCTGCAGAGGTGGGAATGGCTCCCGCCATGGCCACTATGCTCACCAGCCATGAGCCTTGGCTCAGGGCTTCTGGCTGAGCTGTGCTTCCCTCTGTGGGAGCACACTGACCACCAGGGGGCAGCTCCTGCATTGAGCGCCCAGTCATTCTGCCATTTGGTCAATTTGCATATTAGCCTTTTATTATATAGGATAATAATAAAAGCGTAATTTGCTAATTAGACCAGACAGCCGAATGACCTTCCTGATGTCCTTCTGGATGACCTTCCAGATGAAGCTGAGGCTGCTAGGGCCAAGCCCCTTGCACGAATTTCATACATTGGTCCTCTGGTATGGTAAAATAAACGATATAAAAAAATGTCGTTTATTTTAGTGGGGTAATTGAGATAATGCTATACAGCCTCTTTCTGAAAGTAGATAAAGATGAATATTTGAAAAATTTCAGTGACCCATTCTAGATCATAGGTAGAGAATTCTTGGATCCCCAACCAGTTTTACAACTCTATTTATGCCAGTGGAATTTTTTAAAGTAAGAAGAGGCAAGCACTTTTACTAGTTCAAATATCCAAGTTTTGCTGAAATATGCTAAACTGACAATTCCCCTGTGCAAGACTATACAGGCTTGAGTAAATGGGAACAAACTGTGTTGGCATATATTTGATCTGAAACTGGCTGGTTTGCTCCCAACCCCCACCTGTCTTTGCACCTGGGAGAAACAGCTCTGTACTACGCCAGGGGCTTGTGAGCCGTGGCTTGCCGCTCTGTTGACTAATGAGTTTGCCGATCACTGTACTAGGCCATTCCCACTGAGGGCTCCTCCAGACACACATCCTTACGTTGCCTATCATGCATCAGTAAGGTCTGGAGCCAGAGGGCATATCACTATGACAACTTCTCAAAACAGACCTACGCTACTCACAGTGCTTCCATCTCTGAGGTCCATTCAGGTCCACTCCCAAAAAGATGTGTGAACAGATATTCTGCAAAACCTCATCATTTTATAAATAGAAACCAGTGAGTGGTTTCTGTCTTCATCTCTGGATTGGCGGGAACACAAACTTTGACATTTAACTAGGGTCATCATATGTCTCGGTTTACCCTCAACAATCTAGGTTTGTACTTGTTATGCTTGTGTAATCATTAATGGTGCCCCCTTTCTTCATGAAAACTGTAAACAATAAATTATAGCCCTAGCCGGTTTGACTCAGTGGATAGAGCATCAGCATGTGGACTGAAAGTCCCAGGTTCGATTATGGTCAAGGGCACATGCCAGGTTGTGGGTTTGATCCCCAATGTGGGACATGCAGGAGGCAGCCAATCAATGATTCTCTCTCATCATTGATGTTTCTGTCTTTCTCTCCCTCTCCCTTCCTCTCTGAAATCAATAAAAATATATTTTTAAAAAGTAATTACAAAACAATAAATTACAGACAGGCCCATTTCAGCAAAGGGATAGGCATGAGGGAGAAACCAGAGGCAAGTTTATTTGGGGATGTTTGCAGACCCACTGCTCTAGGCTACCTTCCACACTTGTTCACTGACTGAGAAAAGTATTTAGGAGAATCTCTTAACAATTATTTTGAAAGTCCAACGAAATTATTCTCCTCTTCAAATGTAGAACTTGGGAGGTAAAGCAAACAGCACAACTTTTTCCTTCTGATTTCAAGGGTGTCCAGACCACCCAGAGTCTACTCTATGAGGCATATGCTTCATGGTAATAATGTGGTGAATCATCCCCTCAACAAGTGATAAAGAATCATCTCTTACCAGAGTTTTACTTAATAGATGCTTCCCCAAAAATGTTTCTAATGTTCCCTACTACGATTGTCTTATGAAATGAATTCAGACACTCAAAAGGATATGTGGCAAACAGCACGCAGTGTCTGATAACTGCACTTGTCCACTTAACAACTATTAATGCCAAAGACTGAAAGTGGCAGTCCTTAGATCTCCGAAGCCAACCCTGAGATGTGTTTTGTACGGCCCAGAGAGGATTCTTAAATGTTTCAGACAGTTGCTAATATTTTAAAATGTGGATGCATTCATCAAAATCCCAATTTCCACTTTCTCTTGGGAAATCAGAAGCTCTAGCAACACTGGGTTTGTAACCTGTTCACTCGGTTTCTAACTGGAGCAGAATAGCACCTTAAGAAAGGACACCCACTATGTAGTTCTCCACAGCCCTCACTCAACCCTCCTCACAGGCATTTGAGTTTATAACCCCTGATTTATGGTTGGAGATAACTCCTACAGGGACAACATCTGGCCTATTAAAATAGCAATCAGAAATCCATTTCTTCAGATAATTTATTCTCAACCAGTGTGCTGAAAGAAATTTTGAAGCATGCAATACTTGACTATTAGGACACTGACCTCTCTTCCCTTAAATAGTCCAAAAAAATAAATAAATAAAGACAACAGCCAACACAACAATAGCTGTCCAGTGTGCATGAATCAAAAGTATACCTATTTTTTGTCAGATTGACAAAAAAAATACGTATTTTTTGGTGTGCTGCAAAATTTTAGTAATTAGTTTATGTGTGCCATGAGACAGAAAAGGTGGAAAATCACTGCCTTAGATCAAAGATTCAACTGGGAAATAGCAATAAACACAAAGTGTATGTTTGCGTTTTTCATCAAAAAGACACCTGGCTTCCACTGCTCCTACTTGAACCAAAGGAGGACATGAGCCTAAGTGTAATTATTATTATTTGTAATGTAAAAAGCACACTCAGCCTCTAACACCTAAACATATCATGAATGTAAATAAAAGGGGGTGTTTTCCACTGACTACAAATGAATACCAGAGGCACTCAGGCTGCACTCTAATTTCACAATGTAGGTGAAAGTTTAAACTTTTTTAACAAATAAGCATAAAATGCAAGTTACTTTAATCATGTTCAGTATCTTAAAATAATCTGTAGTAAGATACCTGACCATAAATGTAACAGTGGTCACATAAGCTAAAAATTGCTCTCTTCACGTTGGGAATTCTGTTAGGTTATTAAACTACTTTACAAAGTGACTGATGAAATCTGAGACAATGAGCTTTTCTTTTCTTCAATTCAGCCTCGGGCTGTTTGTGAAAACCTACTAGACAAAATGTCTTTCCATTACTGATACTAAAATAATGAATTTTTTAAAAAAGGAAAGCCTTATTTATAGGCTATTTTTCTCATCTGACTATTCATTTCCCAGATCCCAGGGGGACAGCCACATGGTGCAACTGAGATTGTTTATTTATACTTTGACAACACTGTTTTTCCGAAGGACCTAAAGTACTATGCAAACATTAAATAACTACCTCAAGAATAGCGTTTCCGGAGCTGTTGATGTGGTAAAAAAGGCTTCACGCCTTTTTAAAACGTGCTTTCAAAGACACAATCACTATGGTAAAGTTTTCTTTAGGTTACTCTCGCCGGTAGATAAAAACCGCGCTAGTTTTCAAGGAAGTAAAAATACACCATTGGGTAACAGGCACCTCGATTTAGTAAACTCTGGAGAAAGTATCTCAGAAAACAGATTTCGACCTCCTCTGAGGCACTGATTTTTTTTTTTTAAACCACCCAAAATAGGTATTGGTTCTGCCTCCAATTAGCAAAACTCTCTCCACTCAACATCTACACGCAGACTCGTCCTTGGCCAAGAATCTGACAATATCTAGTAACTTTTCCAAAGCCGGCTCGAAACAGCCTCCCAGACCCAGACCCGCAGGTGCTTCTGTGATGAGGATGCGACCATCCAAATGGGTCCAGGGGCAGAACTCCACCGAGACCAAGCGTGAGCGCGGGACCTCTAGAAACCCAACCCTCTCCTGCCTTCCCTCTTAAACACACACATGCACACCCGCAAGGCACCGGCCAGGCATATGTTATCTGCAGTCACATTCCGGACGCCCTGGACGCGCGCTGCTCCCCGCGTCCTCCCAGGGCACGCCCGCTCTTCCCTCCGTCCTGGGACCACTCTGCCGCCCTCCCTTTCGCCGGCTTCAGGGCTCCCCCCGACCCCGCCACCCCACCCGCAACACGCCCCGGGACGCTGGTTTCCTGACTCCGGGTCTGAGGAGCGCGACCAGCTGGCGCTCAAACGCGCCACGTGCCGAGCGCGCACTGGCAGAGGGGCCGCTGCCGAGCCCCAAAGTAGGAGCCAGCGCCGCCAGCCCGGCCACTCTTCCCGCGGGCGCCGGACCCTCCCCAGCGCCCTGGAGCCGCCGCCTTGCCTGATTGGGGTCTGTGGCGCGGAAAACGTGGCAGGCCATCTGCGACTCGGGGTCCTCGGGCTGCGCCTTGATCAGGTAGGCAAAGTAGGTGAGGTCGTGGCTGTTGTGGATGAAACGCGAGATGTGCTGCGCCTTGTGCTCGAAGATGAACACCGCCGAGCTGGGCTGCGCGGCCGCGGGGCCCGGGCCCCCCGCCGCCCCGGCGGCGGGCGCGGGGACGCAGCGTAGGAAGGGCGCGCTGAGCACCAGGAGCACCTCGCGGGGTGCGGGCGCCCCGCAGCCGCCCGCCTCCGGCTTCTGGCTGCGCCGACGGATCTCGGCCATGAGCCAGGGCAACATGGGCAGCGTGGTCCTGCGGTCCAGGCACGACCCGCCCACGTACCACAGCCGGAACATCTTGTCGCCCGGCTTCGCGGGGCCCGGCGGCGCAGGGGCGCTCGGCTCGGGCTCCAAGGGGTGCGGGAACGGCTCGTCCTGGATGCAGCTGGGGGGCTCCATTACTCGCGCCTCACCCGGGCTCCGAGGCGGCAGAAGAGGGGCGCCGCGCCCCAAACTCCCACACCGAAGGCGCTGCCGAAACTGTGCCAACTGCCTCGCTCGCCGGGACCCCGCGCCCGCCTCGGCGCGACCCAGACCTCGGCGCTCAGCGGCCCTGCCCCATGCGGCACTTTCCCGGGCGCAGCTCCGAGGTTCCGGCGGCGGGCGCCTGGGGAGCTCCGGGCAGCTGGGCTGGTGGGAGAGGAGGGTTAAGTCGTCCTGCTCATTTCTCCGGCTCGGGCCGAAGGGCCGGACTTGCCCCTTCCTCCGCCGCTGCGCTGCTCCGTCGGAGGACAGCGCCGAGGACCCCCCGCCTCCGCCGGCGGCCGCCTCCCTCAGCGCCGCAGAGCCGCTGCGGCCGCCGCGCTCGCCTGGGGCAGGCTCGGGAGGCTGGGCGGGGAACGGGCTGTGGGCGGGAGGGGGTGTCTGGGGGCGGAGCTGACTCCTCCCAGGGTGACCGGCTGTCACCTGGAAGGTCGGGGCGGCTGGGCTTCGACGCGATCGGTCTTCCGAAAGGGCCTGCGAGAACTATTCGAATGGAAAATAACAAAAACAAAACGTGGCCTCGAGGGGGTCGCTCCTCCTCTGGTCGCCGCGGCCCAACTCACTCACTGCTCCTCCTCCAACGGTTCCCGTCCCTCCCTCGCTCCTTCCTTCCTTCCAGGCTGCTTCTTTAATGGGGCTGCTACCCCGCCTCCCGTCCTACGAAAGCGTAATTGTGAAGTCGCCCCTCCGCCTCTTCCTCTGGCCCCTTTCCCAGCCCGCCCCTCCAATCCGCCCCTGGGGCAGCAGTCCTGCGCCTGGCGCGGGCACTCCCCGGACCCACAGGGCCTCTCTCAAGTCGCCGAGATCTCTGCCCTCTTCTGGGCATCTCTACTGCCCCCTGGAAAGGGCCACTCTCAATGGGGCGCTGGGATTTCTTTTTTTCATTAATAGTATTTGCATGGTTTCAATCCCTTCTAAAGATTGCATAATTTCTGAATCTTATTTCCTAATGTGAAAAATCCTCGTGTTTTCAATCATAGTATCACAATAAAAATATTTTAACTCTAATTTCTCATAAACATATAACACTGTATAAGAAATCTGAATCTTCCTAGCTCTTAATGCAGCCAGCTTCTTAAAATAAGGAAAAATCATATTTTAGTCATTATATGTACTCATTTCAGAGCTAGTGTAGAGACTTCTCAACCTTTAATGGGTAGTGAATATGTATTTCCAAAGACCTCAAAAAAAATTTAGGGATAATTTGGTCATTCTAGTTTAGCAAATTTGATTCTTATCTTTTTACTCTTACTGACTTATAATTAAGAATCAGATAAGAGATAAACAAAATAAATGGGAAAGATACTAAAAATTTCCAACTTTTTCCAAAGTGCTTATAGGAAAAAGGAAAACCCAGGTTTCTTTCTCTCTGTGTCTCGCTGTCTTTTCTCTGACTCTCTCTCGCTCTTTAGTTCAATGTTCATCTCAGTATCTATAAAACCCAGGGAATATTTTTTTATTCCACTTATGGAAGATCACTATAACCAACTACCTTAATTCCTGTGCTGGATTTATGGGTGCACCTGATAGCTCTCTTGCAAATAAGCATCTAAACTCTAAGATGGAGACGTTCATTGCTTAGTGTTAGTCATTCTGTTTAGCCACTTCACCATACGCCCATTTCTTCAAAAAGTGGTGAAAAGTTCTTGGAATGTGGACTGAAACTTCTAGAACTCTACCAGAAACTCTCTCAGACAGACCCATTTGTCTAGGCCACATATCTGAAATCTAAAAAGACAGGAAAAAAAAAACAAGGATCTGAGAAAAGCATGAAAGTCTTGTAGGTTCTACCAAATCAACCAGCTTTGCAGCCTGGGCCGAATGTGGAACTCCAGCAGGCCATTTCCTACTGGTAAAAGAAAGGGAGCCAATAAACAGCTTTCACTTATTGACCAAAAAAAAAAAAAAAATTCTTTTATTACCTGACATCCTAAGTGTGATTGCTTCCTGCTCTGAAATGCCCTTTGCCCTTTCTTTGTAGGTTTTTGGGATGGTTCTCTTACAATGCATTAATGAATATTATTACTGTCTACAAATATCTGATCCTCTCTGCCTCCTGATACATGGGAAGATAGCTCTTCCCTGCCCTTTGAAAGTTAGGCACAGTCATAAGACTTGTTTTGACTGTGAAATGTGAGCATGTGGCAGGAAAGTAAGAAGCTGGGGAAATTCCTTGACAAGTGGGACAAGGGAAACAGATAAAATAATTAAACAAGGCCAAACAAACTGAGCAATTTACAGCCAGCTAATGAATCACAGGGTTTTATCTTCCCCGACCAAATACACTTCGGAGCAAATGGTTTATACATTCCAGACCAGCGGTCACCAACCTTTCGGACTTCACAAACCACCAGTGGTTTGCGGACTATCAGTTGGCAACTGCTGTTCCAGAACATCCGGGGCCAGATGGGCCTCTGTCCTGATCCCTCTTTGTTGAAGTTCTTGATGACATTCTTTGAAAATAAAACTAACCAGAAAATAGCCCCTGACCCCTCAGTACACACATTTTGGTGAATCAACATATTGAAGGGAATATCTAAAAGGCTATTACTCTATTAAGATCCTCCCCTAGGATTCTGGCTAGCCAGTGAAAGACAAAAAACCTCAAGATAAAGGACACATAGCATGCTCTCACTGGAGAACACCCACACCTTGTATCTCTTCTTTTTCTCTAAAGGACCTCACGAGACTTGCAACCAGCGGAGGAATGGGTTTAACCTCATCCTGTCGCGAAAGATGCCTTTTCTGTGACTTTCCAGTGAGCTAAAGCAGTCCAGCCTAGGCTCTCCTGTTACTTCTTCTGAGCCCTTCCTTGTTTCACTGTCTCCAGCTTTAATAAACATACTCTCAAAATCACCTGGACCCATGTTGTGAAATCTTTCCTGCATGAATTCAAGAACTCACACACTACTGGCTGGCCCAAGGTTGACACACTTTGGGCACAGACCCTGTCCTGTAAAAAGCGGAACTGACTTGGGTAATGGTGTGAGTAGAAGCATTAAATTGCCAGTAGTCAATGATCCAGCTTTCCATCCACAATCTTCCCCTCTAGTAACCATCATGGAAACATGCCCACATAGAAGTTCCTCCTCATCAACACAACCCAGAATGCTCAGTGGACACAAGGAGGACCATTGCTCTGAAGAACCTCCCAAGCCCACAGCACACTTCTTATGAGTAAGAAACATTTTGTTCTGTTAAACCACTGAGATTGAGGAGTTGTTTACTACAGGTGTTAATATATCCTAGACTATTGAAAAAACGTATTGTACTATAATAGATAATACATTGTATCTTTCGTTGCTTGTTGTATTATCATTTATACATTTGACTAATTACATTTATGAACTAGATGGTAAACTATCAATTTCTTACCACCATTATCATCTGCAGAAACATAGAGAATTGCAGGCACATAAAAAAGTGCTCATATATATTTGATCACTTGAACTTAAAGATAAGAGAACAAGGTACAATTTTTAAAAGATTTGGTAGATATTACACACAATATACAGATCTGTTATGTTTACTAAATGGTGGGGCCATAAATCAACTTCAGACACTCAACCCTTTAACACTCAACCTCACACTTCCTTCAAAGAGGGCCAAAGAATATGCTCATGGAAAGCATTTTCAACAATCTGCAAGAAAATGTCCTGAATAAGTCTTCTAAGCACTTCTACCTATTACCTCCAAATTGAACAAATTGTGTGTGTATGTGTGTGTGTGTGTTTGTGTTTTAACTTTTCCTCTAATATCCATCTAAATTGATGATGTCAGGGAGGACCAAGATGCAGTGTAGGTAAACACCAGTACCCACCAACTCCCACGAACACACCAAAATTACAACTAAAATATAGAACAACCATCATTCAGAATCATCTGAAATCTGGCTGAATAGAAATCCTACAACTAGAGAAGTAAAGAAGAAAGTATATTGAGACTGGTAGGAGGAGCAGAGGTACAGAATGGGCTGGTCCGACACCCACATTTATTTAATCAAGAGGGATATCTAGGCTGTGGAGCAAGGGGGTGCACCTACACATAAAACCCCTCAACACAGGGTTCCAGTGCTTGGAAAAGAAGTCCCCAAACTTTGGGCTATAAAAACCAGCAGGGATTATGGTTGAGTGACAGAGAGGCTGCTGGAGTGCCAGGCAGTTCCTCTTAAAGGGCTAGCACAGAGACTTACTCAAACTCATTCCCTCTGTTTGCAGCAGCTTTCCCATATGAATTGTGTGTCCTAAGTTAGGCTTCAGACATTCATTTCAAACAAGCAGCAGCTGGCCTCTGTATGCCCCACTCCTCTCAATGAGAGGCCCCAGGCCTGGCATTAGCAGTAGCCTGCTTGGTTTCACAGCTGGGCCTCTCCTAGGCACTTCCAAGCCCAACACATGTGGCAGCCATCTTCAGATCACTCTGTAGCTCTTGGCAGGTGGTCCCAGACAGAGTACAGGCAGTGGCTTTTCACCTCCAGTGGTGTGTGTGTGTGTGTGTGTTTGTGCAGAGCACAAAGCCAATGCACCTAGTGGACAGCTTCAGACCATGCCAGATTAAAATTATACACATTCACAAGTAACATATTCAAGAAGAAAATTTAGTGAGCACTAAAGCCCTACTGAAGTATGTTTTTCTCCATAAGGGTGTCTTCTGTATAGCAGCTCTTCCACTGTAGTTGCAGCGGGTCCTCACAGCCAGTTGGCCTGGGGGAAAATTCCATCCAGTGATGTCAACAGCAATCAGGGCTCAACTACAGTGGGACAGTGCACACAGCCCATACAGGGATGCCCAACTCAAGTGACTGCGGAGGTTGAACCACTAGGCCCTATAAAATACCTACTATGCAAGGCTACTCTACCAATTCCACAAGACACAGCAGCTCTACCTAATGTATAGAAACAAACACAGGGAAATAAAAGACATGTGGAGACAAGTGTCACAAATGAAAGAAAAGAAGAAATCTCCAGAAAAAGAACCAAATGAAATGGAAGCAAACTAGATACTGAGTTGTTGTTTTTTTAAATGGTTATAACAATGCTCAAGAATCTTAATGAGAGCTTCCAGGAGGGACTTGGTGAGAATTGCAAGGATCTTAGTGAGAATTTCAAATGACTTCATGAGAATATCAAAGACATAAAAAAAGGACCAGTCAGAAATGAAGAATAATTTATAGGGAATCAATAGTAGAGTAAAGGATTCCAAGTATCAAATCAGCAATCTGGAATATGAGGAAGCAAAAACACCCAATCAGAAGAGCAAAAATAAAAAAAGACTCTAAAAATATGAAGAAAGTGGAAGGAGCCTCTGGGACAACTTCAAAGGTACCAACATTCACATCATGGGAGTACCAGAAAGAGAAGAGAGAGAGCAAGATATTGAAAACCTATTTGAAGAAATAATGATGGAAAACTTCCCATATCTGGTGAAAGAAATAGATTTACAAGTCCAGAAAGCACAGAATCCCAAACAATAGAAACTCAAAGAGGCCTACACCAGGACACATCACAATTAAATATTAAGGGTTAAAAGACAAAGAGAGAGTCTTAAAAGCAGCAAGAAAAAAAGCAGTTAGATACCTATAAGGAAGTAATCATACAATTGTCAGCTAATTTCTCAACAGAAACTTTACGGGCCAGAAAGGAGTGGCAAGAAATATTCAAAGTGATGAATAGCAAGGACCTAGAACCAAGATTAATCTACCCAGCAAAACTATCATTTAGAAAGTTTCAAAGACAAGAAAAAGCTAAAGCAGTTATTATCATCAAATCAGAATTAAATGTTGAAGGGTATTTTTGAAAATGAAGAAACAGAAAGAAGAGAAGGAGGAGAAGAAATATGACCAATAAAATGACAATATATACACAGCTATCAACAATTGAATGTAAAAATCAAAATAAACAAACAAGGAATCTAATGAACAAAATAAATTGCTGAATAAAATAGAACCAGAGGCATGGGAACATGGAACAGATAGAAAAATCTCAGAGGGAAGGGAGGGAAGAGATTAACAAAGAACATATGCAAATATGCATTACTTATGCACATAGACAATAGGGTGCTGAAGGCCTGGGGCAGGGCTGGAACCAAGTGGAAGAAGATAATGGGGTGGGAAAGGGGAACATCTATAATACTCTCAACAATAAAGATGTAAAGATAATAAATAAATAAATAAATAAATAAATAAATAAATAAATAGTCTGCATGAATTAGAAGTTATAACATCCCATCAAATCCTACTTTAAAAATTTGTACTGCATGACATACAAAAGGATATGAACTAGTGTGGTGGTATAAGACTACAATGGGCCAAAACCGGTTTGGCTCAGTGGATAGAGCGTGGGCCTGGGGACTGAGTGGTCCTAGGTTTGATTCCGGTCAAGGACATGTACATTGGTTGCGGGCATATCCCCAGTAAGGGGCATGCAGGAGGTGGCTGATCGATGTCTCTCTCTCATCAATGTTTCTGGCCTTCTATTCCTTTCCCTTCCTCTCTGTAGAAATCAATAAAATATATTTTAAAAAAAAAAGACTACAATGGTTTGTTGCAATTTCTAAGCTTGTGTCCTTATCTCTCTCTCTCTCCCCTATTTCTCTCTCCCTCTACTTCCCTCCTTCTCTTTCTTTGTCTCTCTTCCATTCTGTGATCCCCAAAATTTACTTTTCTTCCCTGCTTAAAATTATTTAGATAAAGATATATTTCCTAAAGCTCAAAGCACACATCTTTCCAGTCTTATATTTGCTGCTCTCTCAGCCAGAGAACCTTTCCATTCCCAAATTTCTTTGTTGTCTCTATGGGATGTTGTAGGCTTCTTCTTCCTGATTGCTCTAGTTCTCTACGGCCCTACAACTTGAATTTCATCCATCCTTCATTAATCAAATACTTAACCCATTGTTCAAGACGCAACTCAAAAGGCATCTCTTTGGGTGAAGATGTTTCTTACTTCCTCAGTCAGAGTTAGTGGTCCTCTCTTCCTTGCCCTCTTTAAATAAATTCCACAATTACAGCTCTTATCACATTCTTTATAATTAATTATTGGGTGATTTGCCTGTGTTCTTTACCACAAAGAGAGCAACTTAAGTGAAGGGATTGTTTATTTTATCTCATATTTCCTCTAGCACAAAGCACAGTAGCTGACACTTAATAGGTTCTTAATATTGACTGAATGAATGAAGTGAATTGGATAAATAGCAAATTAGAATTCAAGAAACTAAAGATTAAAAAGGGGGTTTTAAGGCCTAGAGGTGACATACCAAATTATTTAATTAGGTAACTTCAGGAAAACATATAAATATATATACCAGTTCATTATAAAATAGGGTTTCCCCTATTGTACCTTGTTCCCTGTGACCTTTCTTATCCCAGGCAGCCTGTACACTGCATCTTCACTGCTTCGGGGAAAGGATGACACAGCAGAACACAGATAACAAAGAGTCCATTCTTAGCTTTTAAGTTTCAAAAGCTAAGGACAAGGACCTGGCAGAGGCAAAAGATTTAGAATATACGCTCTGAGTAAGTTTCTCTTACTTTAGCTACTAAAGAAAGTTTGCCCAACTTGGGAGATGGTGACAAAGAAAGGGGGAATAAATAAGGTATAATTACTAGAAATCCAAATATGATATAAACCATAAGTTATGAAATTCTGTACATATGAGGATATTAGTGTAGATAAATTAAACACTTCCTCCACCATATATTCCTTTATCATTGAGCGTAATTTCACATTTATATTCTTCAGAATTATGTGGATTTGCACTGATATTATGACTATTTTCTCTTGAACCTAATGAAAACCCTTACAACTGAAAGCAGTATTAATGGTACAATAAAACTATTTCCAATGGGCTATAAAACACTTTCAGATGAATCAATATTAAGTTTGTCATGGATGAATAATTATTACAAATTTTTCTTGTTGATTTTAAAATGCATCATTTAAGCTACTAATATAACAGATATTAAAATGAAAAATTATACATGTATATTTTAATGAACAATAAATGTTTTGAATAGTTAATATATGTATATGGTACAAAACTCAAAGCTTTTAAAAATACATAAACATAGCAAAATATAAGCCTTCCACTCCTTTTCCCAGCGACCCATTTTCTTCCTGGAAGCAGCCATTAATGCAAGTTTATTAAATAAATGGATCTAAAAATGAAATCATAATGGTCACGATTTATTGAGTACTTACTTTGCACCAGGGATCATCATAACAATCATGTGAGACAGGTATTACTATTATCTTTCTTTTACAGATGAGAAAACTGAGACATACAGACATTAGGAACCTTTTTAGGGTCACACTTTGGAGGTGGGAGGGTTGTTTTTTGCTTTCAGGGATGATGCTGTTCCCCTTAAGGACTGAGGATGTGGGAAAGTTTTGATTCAAAAAAGAGTCACTGCTTATATAGTATATACAAATAGGTACTATACTAAAGAGAATAGTTAAGAAGAAACTAGCTGAACTAGAGTAATAGTTACTAAGATAATAGAGCTTTGACAAAACTTAACAATGATACCTTTAAAACATCTTTAGGCATTAAGAGTTACTTTATTTGCTTATTGAGTAATATATTTTGAATACCTGCTATGTTCCAGGCACTGTAAACAGACTTGCCATCCTTATGGAGCTTGTCCAGACTTGCAGACAAGAGAAGCAATATTGTGTGGAATATAGAACTGGAAAATGCATATCAGCAATCTAAAATATATGACACTGAACCAGGACCATGTGACAGATGGGGGGAAAAACTGTCAGTGGAGGCTGAAAAAAATGATTTTTCAGTAGGAGACTGGGAAAATGGTGAGGAAATCACTATAGAAACTGAAAAAATAGTGACCCATGATTTGTGAGGGTGAAAGTATCACCTGCAGAAAGTTGAAAGATAGTCTACCCACTTACTTTCTGGTCTTTTGGATTTTAACTAGGAGACGTCCAAGCAGAAAACTGAGAATCACTTTATTTACTTACTAAATGAGTAGAGGCCCAATGCACGAAATTCATGAAAGGGGCTTGGCCCTACAGCCCTGGCTGCCTCACTGCCCCACCCCCTACCTCCTGGTCATTGAGGAAGGTCATTCCATTGTCCAGTATAATTAGCATATTAGCTCTTCATTATATAGGATATATATTGAATACCTGCTATGTCCAAGGTATTGTGAACAGACTTGCCATCTTCCTGGAGGTTTTCCAGTAGCTGAAATTTAAGGACCTTCAAGAAAGAAATGGATTTAGAAAAGAGCTAGTCAATTTGTAAGCAGAACATAGAGAAATTACAGAGGGGCAAGCATTTGTTATCCTGGAATATAAATTATGTCTTTTTACAGCTTCTCAAGCAAATGAAAGAGTCCAAAATTAAGACATGGCCTAAGGATAGAGGTCAAATCAAGTTATGGCTATAAAACAATTTTTTAAGACTTCTAAGGAATTAAATTGGTGGTTTCTCAGCTGAACAAAATTGGTTCACTGGAAGCTTAAAGATCTAATCCCACAGAAACTGATCCCAAAGTAGTAGTAGTCAGTTGTTTGTTTTGTTTTGTTTGGTTTGGTTTGGTTCGGTTTGGTTTGGTTTTTAAAGAAGCCTATCTTGAAAACATTTGTGGGGTTGGCTTCTAGAACATGGACCAACAGGGACCATGACTATTCAGATTGGAAAGAGGTTTCTGGGCCCCTAACTTTAAACAGACAGGAATAGGCTGAGAAAGTGGCTCAAAGGACATATAGGAAGATGAATTGGAATTGGATATTTGGCATTTTAAGTATCTGTAGGATATAAGAGAAGAGAAATCAGAGAAGTTGGCAGATCTGGAATAGAGATAAAAATTTGAGTGTCATTAGCATGTGGGAAAATACAAAATTACAAACCCAAACTTTCAGCCATGGCTGAAATAGAGGTGAAACCTGGTGACCTTCCACTTCACAGTGTTATTCAATGAGAACCCTTAATAGGAGCAGAAAATTGTTGATATGAGTGCTTTTGAGGATGCAAAGCCCTGTACTACTTTTACATTGTCATACCAGTCAGGTTCCTGGTGGGGAGGGGAGCAGAAATAAATTCAAATTAAGACTTTAATGAAAGGAGTATTTTTTAATAGTTTCCTGGTTTTTGGAGAGAGAGACACGTCGATGTGAGAGTGAAATATGGATCGGGTGCCTCCTGCATGTCCTTACTGCAAGATGGGAGTAAAGTAGAAGGGATCAAGCCTGAAACCTTTTGGTGCACTGGACGATGCCCAACCAACTGAGCCGCACTAGCCAGGGCTCGAAAAAGTATTAACAAAAGTGTGGGCAGAATTGATGAGACAACAGAATATCAAGGCATAAAGAGACTTGCAACAGTGGAAAATCATTATTATACCTAGGACTAAAACGTCAAGAGTAAGCAGCAGTGTTAATGGAACTCAGGGAGGCACTGTCCTACAGAACCCGTAGTTGAGGAGGGATATAGCAATCGCCAGAGATCTGGCACTGAGCAGGCAGAGAGCAGAGAAGAAATTGAGCCTTCCTGTCCTTATATGTTACACCTCCTGCTGGTATACCTCCCATTGGATAAGCCAAAGTAACACAGGTGATACAGTCATCAGAGGGCAATGTATCAGGGCATAAGGCAAGAGAGACAAGGGCAAAAAACATATGTAAATGTGCAAATGGAAAATAACTAGCACAGGTTTTGGCATAAAGAAGATTTAACAATATCTATAAATCTCAAATCATAAATGCACCAAGAATATATAGCATGTATATAGTTGGGTTGAAGGCCATGTTCAATATATGTATAAAGTTTCTGTATCTTATGAATCACTGGACAACTTGCTAAGGATTTCACTTTTAATTATAAAAGGATTATCTTTGCCATCATCAAAATCTCCTTTGAAATGTAACATTAACTTGGGTTGCTAGATACAACAAAGTTTGTTTTCCCTGTTTATTATTATATGTATTTATATATTACTTCGGTAATGCATGAAATTATAGCTGTTAGGATGTTTGCAATAAGATTTGACTCTACACAGCTGTCTTGTAATGTGTACACAGCATTGTGATGACTAAGAAACTAACTATAAACCTAGTAACTTTGTTCTGTCACTCCACTGGTATGTAAGTGGCATGAAATAGATTGTCAGGATTCATTAACACATTTATTTTGGCTTTCTCCTTATTTTAACAAGACAATCTTTGTGATTCCAACCACTTCATGTCTCAACACAATGTTGAGTATTTTTCTTTCATGATAAGGATGATAATTACAGTCTTAGGAGCTAAAGACATCAACCATAGAGTGCCAACAATGAGAAAGATTGCCTAGGAAACCCTGAGGAAAATCAACATGTAAGGGAAATATAGACTAAAGTGTAGCTTGCAGAAAGACTGAGAAGGATGAACCAGAGACATAAGAAGATTGTGATATCATGGAAATCTAATGAAAAAGGAAGCAATCCGTACTGTATTTTAAAATGCACACTGAAAGCACTTTTAGTGAGAGCCATCGGAGCAGAAGCTAGAATGCCGTGGGTTGTAGAATGAATGAGACATAGAGATATAAAAATACTAAGTATGGTTGATGTTTTAGAGAGGCTTGGCTTTGAAGAAAAGAAAGATAAACTAGTAGATGAAGATGGGAGTAAAGTAGAAGGAGGGGTTTGTTTTTTTTCTCAGTTTGTTTTTAACTTAGTTGGTTTTTAACTGATAGAGAGCACTGATCATGGTTAAACACTATTGGAAAGAAACCTGTAGCATGACAGAAGTTGAATCTACAAAAAAAGAAGAGTTATTCAATGAATGGAGCATGGTATCTAATACAAAGTAAGTGCTCAGTAAGTATTTATGAAGTAAATGAGTGGGCCCCTGAGAAGACAGAAGGGCAGTTAATCCAGGAAACAGGTGAAAGAATCATCTGTAGTCAGGAAGCAGGATATCTCTTCCACCAAAAAGACAAAAAGTGTGGATGAAGGTCACTTGATAGATATGGTGTCAAGAACTTGAGAGAGTCCCATCAGATGACTTCTGTTTTCTCTGTGAAATGGAAGATGTGATCATCTGGGGAAAAGAAAAAAAGGGATAATAGGTTAGAAGGACTGAGAAAATTTTATTAAAAAGGTTTATGAGATAGTCTCTTGTTCTGAAAAAAAAGACACTTCAGGGAAAATCCCTTTAAGCAGCTGCCAGCCTCTGCAATCTGTGTGGGGAGTGATGAAAGGAGTGACCTATACATATTTCTGGGACTGGGCCTCATACTGAATCAGATGAACTCAGCATCACTTGGCACCTTTTCCTGCACCTTCCTCACTTGAAACTCTAGGCCACTTGTTCTGTCCCTTGTTTTCTCAGCATTGTCCCACCGGATTAGTCCCTTCCCACAGAACTTGAGTCATCTTCAGGCAGAGAAGCCAGGGCCATGGAGTCTGCCCTCACACTCCTGCTCCAGTCTCCCAAGGGCGTAAGTCCCTCCCCTTTCTCAGATGACTGATAGTGGAAAGGACTTCTCCATTTGAGATAAGATCCTGCTGAAAATCTAAGGAATATTACCTATGGCCTCCACAAGGAAACTCCATCAGGATATAAAAAACAGAAAACCTAACACCCCCCTGGGAGAGAAAATAGTCCTAAGATGGGTGGTTTTGTTACACTATCAGGGGAACTGTCAAACATGTACAAAGATAAATATTACCACACATCACAAAAATTGAACAGATAATAAACGATATGTTGATTTTAGTCATTATCTAACTAATGAACAATGTGTAAAGTATTTTTAAATTACATTTATTGGGGTGACATTGGTTAATAAAATTATTTACATTACAAGTATACAATTTTATGGTATATCATCTCTATATCGCATTGTCAAATCTCCTTCTATCACCATATATTTGAGCTTCTTTACTCTTTATTACCTCCTCCCCACCCCTTTCCCTTTGGGAACCACCATCAAGTTGTCTGTGAGTTTTTGTTTCCTTATCTTGTTTGTTCATTTGTTGCTTTCAGTTTTATATCCCACATATGCGTAAAATTATATTGTTTTGACTTTTTCTGTCTGATTTTGCTTAGCATGAGATTCTCAAGATTCATCCATGTTGCCCCAGGTGGCAGTATTTCAGCTTTTCTTATGGTTGATTAGTATCCCATTGTATATATGTATCACATCTTCGTTAACCAAGAGAAATAAACAAAAGACATCCAAATGGGGAATGAAGAAGTAAAATTGTCACTTTGGGCAGATGACATGATTCGTTATATAGAAAACGCTAAAGACTGCACCAAAAAACGATTAGAAACAATCAACAAATATAGTAAAGTTTTTGTACAAAAATTAATGTACAAAACCCCATTACACCTTATGTACTAACAATGAAATTTCAGAAAAAGAAGTGATAACAGTTCCTTTTGAAATTGAAACAAGAAGAATAAAATACCTAGGAATAAACAAAGGGTGTAAAGGACCTATACACAGAAACCTACAAAACATTATTAAAAGAAACTGAAGAAGACACAAAGAAATATATAAAGTATCTTTTATAAACTCTAGGGAATTTTAAATCACTTCTCATCAAAATTTCAGAGGATGCACACAAACTTATGAATAATATATACAGCTTTATAGAAAACTTTGCCAAAATAATCGATTACCTAGTAGTGAGAAATCTTAAGAGAAAACACTGAAAAGGGTAGCTTAGGAAATTTATTTTAAGCAAAAGGGTGGGTAGGGGATGGAAGAAACAAAAAATGACTGAGGAGTTAAAAATATTTCAAGAAGCAGAGGTACTGCCTCTGGTTTATATAGTTACCAAAGTTTCTCATCATTTTGCTCTAATATGTGTGGAATAAGTTATTTAGACCAGACAATATTTTGGCTATAACTGTAGAGAAGAATTATTAATCCCTGTTTTGTATTGTTAAATTCAAAATGTTCCTTTGATTTCAACAAAACTCATCTTTCAGTTAAGCATTGTGATATTTCTTCTTTTAAAGTAATTCTTCCTTATTCAGTAATCCATTGCTTTCATTAAAATAAAGGCAGTGAAAGGCAGATCTTTGCAAGAGGAAATTTTGCCTGGCTAACATGGCTTATGGTTGAGCATTAACCTATGAACCAGGAGGTCATGGTTCAACTCCCAATCAAGGTATATGCCTGGGTTGTGGGCTCGATCCCCAGTGTGGGCGTACAGGAGGCAACTGATCAATGATTCTCTCTCATCATTAATGTTTCTATATCTCTCTCCCTCTCCCTTCCTGTCTGAAATCAATAAAAGTATTTTTAAAAGAAAGAATTGTAGCCAAATGTCATGCAAAATTATAGGAAAAAGAAGAATGAGGGTCAGAATAAAATCCCCACAACCATGATGAAAAACACTTCAGAAAGACATAGCAACAAATCTAATATTTCAAAATAAGCTAACAGAAATTGAGAAAAGAATAGAAGCCTTGAAAAAATAACATAAATCAACTTTAAGAAATAGCAAAACCAGCATCTGCAACCATAAATCGAGGAAGCAGCCAAGAACTTTGCTGAGTGTCTCTCTGCCACCTCTTCCTTCTGTCCCTTCAAACATCAGCTTGAGCCTATTATTCTCCCAGTTAGCTTCACCTTGTCTGGCCTTCAGCATTGTGGACATGCAGTGTTAGAGTAAGCACATGATGGCTTTCATTGAACAAGAAGCCAATGAGAATGCAGAAGAAATAGAGGCAAAGGCAATGTGAAATGTTAGAAAGGTTATCCTGTGATAACAGAAAGACTGAACATTATAGAAAATTATGAAAATAAATGTAGTATATATAGCAGAAGGAAATTCAGATGTCCATCTTTTTTAAAATTTATCTTTATTATTGAAAGTATTACAGATGCCTCCCTTGTATCCCCCATTGACCCCTTCCATCCCCCTCCCAACCCCTCCTTGGGCCTTCACTGTACTATTGTCTGTATCCATGGGTTATGCATGTAGGCGTATAAATTCTTTGGTTAATATCTTCCTGCCACCCCACCTCTTCTTTCAGAGATTTGTCTGTTGCTTGCTTCCATGTCTCTGGATATATTTTGTCCAGATGTTTATCTTGATGAACCAAGCAAGTTCATAAGTCCTGAGAGAGGGAACTCACAGACATGGACAACCGTGAGCCAGAAATGACCTTCTCACATACCTAAGTAAAGCAAATGAGACACTCAGCAAAGTGGTTGAAAATACAACCAGGCACTGAATGCTGGAAGCATTAGTACTCCAGGATTTGTACAAGTTGCGCTATTGCCCCTAATGACTAATTATTCGTTGCAGGAATCAGGACCTCCTGGAAAAAGCCAAAGTACAAAAAGCAATCCCTATATTCAAAATTGGCACCAAAAATGATGCTGATGTCTAACTTGATCAGGGAGCCCACATGTTTGAGTCAAAAGCTGGCATGGTGAATCCAAAATGGAGAGTACAAATAAGGTATAAATGCTACAGTTTTGTTTTGTTTTTTTAATAAAACATGGTAAATTACTAGAATTAAAAATATTTATTATGGAAATTTTCACACACAAAAATAGAGTGACATAAGAAACCCAAATATACACACCACTCAATTCCAACAATTATTAATAAGTGGTTAATCTTCCACACACACACTCATCTACCAGCAAACTCCCCAGCTGATTTGTACTCACCTTATAGTTTGAACAACACTATCTCAAAATCTTATCTCTCAAGGGCATAATCAGTTTCATTCATCCAATAATCTTGACTCTTGGTGTACACTTGGTACAAAGTAGGCACCAAGTATATGATTGATGAATAGTTAAATGTTTATACCAGAAAGCAAGGTTTTTTCAAACAATCTCCCTCCCCTAGTGGGCAGCATTTTTAGCAAGTAAAAAACACTCTTTCCTTATTCCTCAAACTAAGTAAACTATGTGTATGGTGTGAAGGGGTGAGCATATGCTGGAAAGAGTGAACAGAGTCTGGTTCTATGAGATTCCCATTTGCCCTGCATTCCTTTGGAAACTCCTATGGGCTAAAATGCTCATTTCTGTCTGAATTCCTCAAACCAATTGCCTAAATCATCCTGGCTTGGAATCTGAAATCTCCCTGCGTCCTGCATTTGTGTTCTTGATAATAACAGTTCTTGAATAGCACGTCTTAAATATTCCTTTGCCCTTTCCCTTGGTACAGGAACATGAAACATAATAAGGCATGTAAGTACTTTTCTTTAACGAATGTTCTTCACATGCTGACATAATAACTAGCCAAATATTAATAGCTACTTTCTCCTACAGAACTTGTAATTCAGAAGTGCATACATCAAGATCAAGTTAATCAAGCTATGCAACCCATCATCCTTAGTCTGTCTGTGTGCTATAAAATGGTGGTTAAATCAACTGCTAGAATATCCCCCTATCAAATATAGGCCTGGTAAAATCAGCATACCCTTTGGAGAATGATACATGAAATAATAAAATTATTCAAATGATGGCACACATAAGTTTCTTATTCAAACGTAAAAACTTTTACTTACTTATTTTTTAATGTGTTTTTATTGACTTTAGAGATGAAGGGAGAGGGAGAGAGAAACATTGACTGCTACTCTCCCATATGCACCCTGGGGATCAAATCTACAACCTGGGTTTGTGCCCTCACCAGGAATCTAACTGGTGACCTCTCCGTGCACAAGACAACACTCAGCAAACTGAGCCACACCAGCCAAAGCCAAACTTAAACTTTTAATACTTAAATTCTAAAATACTTGATCAGTGAATTCTTGATCAGTGTAGTAGAATATATAGGCTAAATTTATACTAACATCATTCATTCCATGATAATTAATGAAACATTAACTGGTAATATTAATAGCACAAAAGCAGGTATATTCTTTTTTTTATTATTATTGTTTAAAGTATTACAAATAGTAGTACATATGTTTCCTTTTTTTTCCCCTATTGACCTCCCCCTGGCCTTCCCTATCTTCAGTACATGCCCTCACCTGCCTCCTCCCCATCTCCCCCCAGGGTCTTGTATCCATTGGTTATGCTTATATATATGCATACAAGTCCTTTGGTTGATCTCTTACAGCCCCTCTCCCCCTAACCTCCCCTGCCTTCCCGCTGTAGTATGACAGTCTGTTCACTGCTTCTTTGCCTCTGTATGTTTTGTTTTTTTCCCCTGATGCTTTTCTTTAAAAAAATCTTGCCTCTGCAGGCTAGAAATAAACCTATAGGAACAAAAAAAAAGTTTGAGTCCCAATTTCAATGTCCAATAGTTCTGAGTCCCATTTTCAATGTCAAACAATTCCTTATGTGTACACGTCAGCAATGGTATCTGGATGGTGGACAAATGGTGACAATGTAGGTCCAACCCTCTCTGATTTGGTTCTAGGCATCCTGTAGTGACACATAGCTGCCGACTGCTCGAATGGCAAGGCATCTTCAGCATCTTCCATCTCTGGATTGTTTCTCCTCTTGTCTTCTTGGTTGGAGCAGACCTGTCAGTTCCTCTCTGTTGCAAGAGTCCACTTGGTCTTGGAGTTGTTTTCTGAAAGTATATGAACATATTCTCGACCAAAAGTTAATAAAAGAATCTTTTCTATACAATTGACTTGGAATCCTTTTTATTTTTGCCCAAACCATTTTCCTTTGGCTTATTTTGACACCATGTGTGTTTTTCATGGGTGTCTTGTGCTCTATGTGGAGGTCCCAGGGTCTGAGGGTCTGCTGCTGTGGCCGCAGGGTTTTGGCTGGAGTGGCTGCTGGGTCGCAGGGCAGTTCCAAGACCTGTCTGGTTGGTGGTGTTGATGAGTTCCCAAAGAAAGGTCCTTTTCCCCTTCAAGATGGCATGGGCTTCATGCTTGAGTCCCACAGTCCTGGAGTGCCTGCTGCGGTGGTAGTCTCTCTTTGTCCCCTTGTCCAAGAGAGCCTAGACTGCCAGCCCCTGCTGCTCCTGCAAGATTTAACTGTCACACACATACACACACACACACACACACACACACACACACACACACACACACACGGTATATTGTTTCTTTAGGCAATATATAAGAAGCTTATAGCAAGTTACCTCCAGAATTTTTAGTTAAGTTTAATTATCCCTGTGCTGAAAAGAGTTAACATAGTAGCCCTGATTGCATATACTTAAAAAGGCCTGCTTGTATAAAAGGTTGGCCCCTGGCTGGCATATGGGAACTTGGATTCAGGAGGGTTCCCACCATTAACTGATATGCCTGACTCTTTGTGTCTAAACTGTTCGTACAAACAATATAATTTATGCAAACTCTTGCATTCCTTTTGGGAGACTGAAATTTGGGTATGTTCCATGCAGAGGGTGTCTATATGATCAGCACCCAATGAAAACCCTGGGTGTTGAATCTCTAATGAGCTTCCCTGGTTGGCAACATTTCCCACGATTTGTCACAACTTGTTGCGTGAGGAATTAAGCACATCCTGTGACTCCACTGGAAGAGGAATCAGAAGCTTGCATCTGGTTTATTCCAGACTTTACCGCAGATGTTGTTTTCTCTTTGCTGTTTTTGCTTTGCATCTGTTCATGGTAATAAATCATAGCCATGCGTATGACTACATGCTAAGAGTCTGGGAGTTATTCTAATGAATTACCAAAACTAAGTGTGTCTTGAGCACTGCCAATGCAATCCCCACAAGTGATATTTTGAAAACTATCACTTAATTGGAGGATTACAAATTTGCACCCTGTAAGAAATGGTTTATAAATGCATTGCTAATGAAAATTTGGGGATTCTTGCTAATGAAAATTTGGGGATTCCCTAAGCATTAGTTAAAAAAAAACTATAACAATTTATTATAACTATAACTTATGATTTTGGTTACAGTGTTGTAACATAGCAATAGAACTCTTAAACCAGCACACAACTATGCAGCTAGACATTTTCTAGTGTCCTTTGCAGTGGTGGCCACATGAATAGGTTCTGGCTAATGGAATGTGAGCAGAATGAAGTGTGTAACACCCAGATCACAGGTTTATATGGAAAAATATGCCCTTGCCATTCCTTTTCTCTCTTCTGCTGACTGATATGTAGACATGGCAACAGAAACTGGAGCAGCCATGTTCTTCACCACACGGAATCCATAAAGAATCTGGAGCCCTTGATGACTTCCAAAGGAGAGCCACCACATCAACTTTTACTTAACCCACCTCACTAGGAAGATACACCCACTTTTATGCATCCATGATCCCACATATATTATTTTGTCCTGTTTGTCAGCTAGTTCAACTGTAAACTGAAGCCATAATAACATTAATCAAGTCCAGGTCATCTTTCTCACCAATCCTAAAACATGGGCCAGATTTTGTGGCCTGACCTATATCAGCAACAGAACTTTTCCTTTCAGACCTCTCAGTGCCCTCCTATCCCTCATATTACTTGTCTAACTGACATATAACACTGTATTAATTTAAGGCACAGCATAATGATTTTATATATGTATATATGGTGAAATGGTTATCACAATAAGTTCACACCCTTCACCTTGCACTGTCATAAACTATTTTTCTTGTGATGAGAACTTTCAAGATTCACTCTTAGCAACTTTCAAATATATAATACAATATGTTAATTATAGTCACCATGCTGTACATCAGACTCCTTAAATTTTAATAATCTCAAAATCTAAAATATAAAGCATACCTAACATCCAGATCTTGGTTTCCAAGATCATTGTCCAATAAAAAGAACCAGAGCTCCTGGGAGAAATGACAGAACCAGGACAGAAAAATATATAAATGAACCTGGAATATCTTGTAGTGTCAAGTGATAGAAAGTAGATAAGTCCTCAATAAAAAAAAGGGGGGCGGGGCAATGTCAAAGGGGCATAGGAGCCAAATAAAAGAGCTCCCAATGGTCAAAACTGGAATGATTTGGGCAATAAGAGTATTCAATTATAATCCCATGTATAAAATAAATAACCATGAGTTCATACTGATATAATTAGTAATTGTGGAAGAGAGAGAAATACCTCACATAAGAATCACAATTAAAATATGTAGCCACTGCCCTGGCTGGTGTGGCTCCATCGTTTGAGCATCATTCCACCAAGAGATGTCGCAGGTATGATTCTTGGTCGGGCATATGCCCAGGTTGTGGGCTCGATCCTCAGTAGGGGGCATGCAGGAAGCAGCCACTCAATGGTTGTCTCTTATCAGTGTTTCTCTCTCACCCTTCCTCTCTAGTATATATATATATATATCATAAAAGAAGGGGCACATAACTCAGCACTCCTTAAGTATAGACTGCAGATACACTTCCTTCCAAAGAGTAAAGTATGAGAAAGGAACTCTATAGTGGAGAAATCTAACAAACACCATCTCAGCAAGGTAAGCTAGGTCAACATCAAGTCATAAATCATATTGCTAGAATACACCCTTGATACGATATGAAGAAAATGTAACTTTATGTCTGTGATTTCTTCCCCACTATCTACCACTCCAGTCCAAAAAAAAGAACCATCAAATCCCAATTGAGGCACATCCTACAATATACCTGACCAGTACTCTCAACACTGTCAGGTCAACAAAAGCAAGGAAAGTCTTAGGGACCATCTGTCACATGACTACTAAATGTAACATAATGTCCTGGATGGATCCTGAAACAGAAAAAGATATTAGGTAATAACTAAAGAAACCTAATGTATCACTATTGGTTTGTCAGTTATAACAAATGTACCATGTAAGATCTAAGATGTTACGCAGGAAAAACAGTGTGAGGTATGATGGAATTCAATAGTATCTTCTCATTTTTTCTATACATCTGAATCTTCTAAAAAATTAGTTTATTTTTTAAAATCTAAATCACAAAATAATCTTTAAAAATTATTATAAAAGATCGTTCTGCTTAAGCACTTTTAAAAACAAGCCACCAGTTAGAAATTTCAGTCCCTTTATTTTTTTTTCCTTTATTAAGGTATTACATATGTGTCCTTATTACCCACCCCCATTGCCCCTCTAACTCATGCCCTCACACCCCTGATGTCTGTGTCCATTGGTTGTGCTTATATGCATGCATACAAGTCCTTTGGCTGATCTTCCCCCCTAACCCCCACCCTCCTCTACCTTCCTTCCGATGCTTCTCTGTCAGTCTCTTTAAATAAATGTGACTATTTTGCCTTCTTTTCACATAAATCTGATTCTTTGTTAACCTGTCTTGGTAGCAGAATATATTAAAATACTTGTGTTATGTTTGATAAGCTCAGGGGCAATCTATTCCTTTTGTAAACAAAAAGCTCATTAATACATTTTTCAAATTGAAAAGTAGCTGTTTTCCAAAAGTTTACATTTAAATCAAGTGTTTGAAACTTGAGACACATTTTCCCACAGAAATGTTATTATAAACAGTGGTTAATTCCCAGGCCTGCCCAGTGAAGCTCATTAAATTTATTATAAGCAAAAAGACATTTGCAATGAAAATAGTATAGAATTATACTATAAAAAAAGCTTGTCTTTTAAATTCAAAAGATAAATTTAAAAGTACAATTTAAATTTATTCAGATTAATTCCATCACCTGAAGTGTTTGAGCCAGGAGCTCACCATGGGCCTCTGCATATAACCTTAAATACTGTAAATGTACAAAGGGAGGAATTGGAAGGCATTGACTTGGGATGGGTGGTAGATGGAGAGATCCTATGCACAGTCTGGGAAGACAAGTATGTTGTTTTCACTCAGACTGAGTGGGGGTGGGAGGGTTTCTCCTGTAATTTTTGGGTATACAGTGAAACTAGTGCTCAATAGGATGGAAAAGGAAATGGAAAGAGGACGTGGCTCCTCAGTCTTAGAATCAGTAATGTGCTACTACACAGAGGATGGGTAACAGGATACATCTGGTGGCAGTTGGTAAGCCAATTAACTCATCAAGCTGCTGGGACCTCAGTCACCAGGTGGGCAGCAGCAGACCTTGTACTTGAGCTCCTCACAGCAGTGTGCTACCTAGCAGAGGACAAAGAAAGAGTGTAGGCTTACATAGGAGACCTTCAGGCAAGCTGGTGGGAAGTGAAAAGGACATCCATTTCAACGTGGAGGATCAGAAGAGGAAACAGGTAAGAGGTAGAAATGAAGTTTCTCAGAAAGGTGCCAACCAAAATGTCAGACCCACCTGCAGTCACCATTTCTAAAGCACAGCAAGACCTACATTTGATGAGTTTCAGGTTTGTCTATCCTGGTTTGAGGAGGCACTTTATAAGTCATTTTGTTTTATAAACACCACATATTTGTTAAATTAAAAGAAATAAAACATTTTATCACTAAAAAACTCTAAGAGCTTTTCAAAAGCAACTTAAAAACAAGTATTTCCAAGTATTTTTTAAAAACCATAGCACAACCCTGGCCAGTTTTGCTCAGTTGATTCGGCATCATCTCATGCACTGAAAGTTGCCTGTTGGATTCCCATTCAGGGCACATGCCCAAGTTGTGAACTTGATTCCTGGTAGGGGGCATGCAGGAGGAAGCCAATCAATGTTCTGCTCTCATATCAATCTCTCTCTCTCTCTCTCAAAATCTATTTTTAAAAAAATCTTAAAACCATATGTATTTTTTTTAGAATACATCATGGACTTAAAACAAGAAAAAATGTTTTAATACTTCCTTTCCTTCTCTAGATACCATTTCCACTAGTGCTTGTAACCCGATAACCTTCCTTCTATGCCTCTCTTAGTTTTCCATTCAGTATTCAAATGTGTGGATGCATTTTTAAAAATAAATTTTTATTTATTTCAGAGAGGAAGATGGGGGGATAGAAACATCAATGATGAGGAAGAATCACTGGTTGCCTGCCTCCTGCACACCCCACACTAGGGATCAAGCCCACAACCCAGGCAAGTGCCCTGAAGGGGAATCGAACCATGACCTCCTGGATCATAGGTCGATGCTCAACCACTGAGCCATACCAGCTGGGTTGTATGGATGCATTTTTACAAAATTTTATATGCCACAATATGTACATATTGATAATATTCCAGAGACAAATCTTAGCAACTATATGACATCCCATCACATAATATGCCAAATTTACTTAACCATTTCCTTAATGACAGGTATTCTTGACTCTTCAATTATTTTGCTTTTTGCACTGGAAATACTACAATAAAAATCTTCGTACATATATTTTGTGTTATCCAAAAATCTCACCAGCTTATAATACAAGTTTGTTTCTCGCTCACACTACTGTCCGCTGCAAGTCAGGGTGTTCTTGGCAGTTTGCCTCCAGTGGTGCTTCAGGGATCCACCTTCTTTTTTGCTGTTTTACAGTCCTTCTTTATCAGTAGCCAGGATGGCAGAGGGCTTGGAGGATGACAGAGATTGGTGAGGAAGGCTGGATGTGCCTTAAGATACTTCTGCCCCAAACCCATTGGCTACAACCCAATCATGTAATCCCAAACTATGGGCAAGGGAGGGCAGGAAAATGCAGTCTTCCTATAGGCCCAGACAGAATAGATGAGCATTTAGACAATTTTGCCAAATATCTTTATATTGGTGGATTTATTGTAAATGATATATTCCTGGACTGTGAGATTTCTGTGTGAAGTGTGTGTGTGTGTGTGTGTGTGTGTGTGTGTGTGTGTGATCACTTTGCAAAAAAGACCACTATTAGTGCTGCCAGCAGAGTCAAAATACTCAGCACCATTCTTCTTTCTAAATCTACCCTTTATAGGCACTAAAAACCTGGAAATTCAGTTGGCTAAATTTGTGTGAGAGGGCCCTGGCTTAACTTCCACATGATGAGAGGCCCGCATTGGCAGATGGCAGAAGAGCACATTGTACAGTGGCTTCCAGGTGGTGAGCTGCATTGTGCAGATTGCTGGCAGTGGCCTTCCCCGGAATTCCTGCACTACCAGATTTTCTAAAGCCAGCCATCTCTCCTGACTTGTTTTCTGTCTTTCTGACAGTTTAGTGAATATCTGAATTCTTGTTAAACTCTCTTCCTATTTGAAATATTTAAAGCACTAACTTATATATCAACCTTGTGTTTGTCTTTTGTCTTTGTTTATGGCCCATTATTTTTCTACAAATAAATGTTTAATTTTTATTTTCAAATAAATATACTTTGTATTATAGCTATGGAGTTTCTATCTTCCCAAGCCTTAGGTAACTTAAATATTCTCTAAGATTTCTAATTTTTATCTTTTCTATTTAATTCATTAACCTGGAATTTATTTTTGCAAATACTGTAACTGCTAGTACATTTATTAATCACATTTTCCCACCTAGCTGAAATACCATCCTTGTCTAAAATGTCTTGATCTATTTGTAGGCCACCTAGTTTATTCCGGTGATCTATTTGCCCATTCCTAAGCAATGCCATGTGTTGATTGCTGTGGCTTCATCTAAAAAACTTTAACAATTGGTTTATCAATTCAACAAAGATCATGTAAAATGTTAACTTTACTAACATGTTTGCTCAGTTGTAAACAGAACTCAGAATAAAACTTATCTAGCTCTGGGCATGTATTTGAACTTTCTATAAAAATTAATAACAGAAATAATTGAATGCTTGGTTAATATAAGGAAACAATGATCAATCCCAACCTGATTTCAAGTGTTTGAGAGCAAACTCACTCTTCTTCTCACTGATTGCTTTATAATAATCAGTGATATAATAAACATTGTGTTATTGAATTTATAAAGTAATGTCATCCTTCTCAATGTTTTCATTCATTGTTATTTATTGATATGTAATTCACATACCATTGTGTTCCCCCTTTAAAGTGTTCAATTTGTTGTCACAACTAGTTAATACTAATAATAGTTAATATTAATAATAGGAAAAGAACAGAGAGGAGGCCAGACATTATAAGCATGGTCATCTGGGCAGCTTCACCAGGAAGCTACAGCTTCACCTTCCCCCCGCCATGGAACCACAGATCCGTTCCCTGCAGATCACTGGGGGAAAGTACTCAAGAAAGAGGGACATGGCACACATGCAGTGAAGTCAGGGTGATACAGGGAAGAAGCTTGCCTGCCAGTCTAGCCTGAAGAAAGGTAGGAGGGTGGAGCTACTGCAAGCACACAAAATCTTGGAAGGATAAAATCCTCAGAGTTCCCTCTCTCTTGTGCTCCTTATTTCCTCTTGATCTCTTGCTCCATGACCTGCACTCGCCTGTGCACATGCCTATTTCCTCTCCATAACCACAGGGTTCAGGGCAGTGCAGACCCCACACGCAATGGAGTGCAGCCAGGAACATGAGCTCAGCTAGCCAGATGCTAGACTGGACTGGATTTTCATATGGAGTGGAAACTCTGGGCAGTGGCCTTAACCCTGGCCCTGTTGAAGATATGACTAGACTTTTTCCATGGTGGGTGGGACCTTGGAGGAGAATCCTCTGAATTTCACATCATAAAGTTTTCCATGAAACCCCATCCTCCCGAGGGGGCCTCGGGAAATTATTTTCCCCATGATACCACAAGAACTCCATTCCTGCTGATAACAAATTCAGTGGCTTTTAGTACATTCACATCTGTAAATGTACTGATCACCTCTTATCTAATTCCTGTTTGTCTAAATTTTTTTATTATTAAAAAAATGGAAAAACAAAAGTACAATTTTCTTTCAATAAAAAAGTCATCTGATCCTCATGCAGTTATATTGCAGAAAGAGTAGTCCATGATTTTAGAACGATGGTAGCAATTTAACAACCAAGTAATCAGTTTTCATACAGTTTCAATAATTGCAGCAATTTCCTTGAACTGTCCGTAGAAATTCTGGAAAGGAGAAAAATAATGTTAATTTTGCTTTCAGAGGTAATAATATCTGACCACCAGAGGCTATACAGCATTAATATTATATTTGAATGTGATATTCTGAACTACTATTGAAGGTTACTCTCAGAAAAAAAGAGGCATAATTTGGTACTATAAGCAAAAATATTGCAGAGTTGAATAACTAGCACATAACTAAACTTTCCAACAACTATACAAGAAAGTTCTTTTGAGATCACACCAGAAAGATTAACTAGCCAGCACTGTTTTAGACACTGAAGATTAAAATAACAAAAAATGACAGGTTGGTTCCCAGATCTCAAATCACTTTACATCTAGTGAAAGACTTGCATTTCAGGGTGATAGGAGCTGTTTTGTTTCAGATATGGATTCAATTGCAATAAGAGAGATCCAACATTAACAATGGCTTAAATGGTAGAAGCTTATTTTTCTTTCCTTTAAAAACTGAGCTAGTCTGATAGTTCTCCTGTAGAAGTCATCTTCTTTATTCAAATTCAGATAAGAAAGGGATCAAACATATTCTGTCTTCCTTCTCTTCAACCTGCCAGGAAGTAGGGAGGTAAATTTAAAATTTAACCTCAGCAAAACTGATTTACACATTTGCCTTTTCCTTCTTTTTTAGTTTTAACTCTCTACTGGTATTTAAGAGTGTATTTTGTTTTAATTTATATGTAAATTGATTATGGAATAAAGAAGGATGTGACTATTTCTTTCAAAATATATACTGACTAGAGGCCTGGTACATAAAATTCGTACATGGGAAAAGTCCCTCAGGGGATGTCTGACTGCCTGCTTAGGTCAGATCCCTGGGGACCTAAGCCAGCAGTCGGACATCCCTCTCACAGTCTGGGGCTCTCACAGTCCAGGACCCCTCACTCCCCCTATGGGAGCACACTGACCACCAGGGAGTAGCTCCTGTGTTGAGCATCTGCCCCGTGGTGGTCAGTGTGCATCACAGCGACCAGTTGTTCTGGTCATTCCACCGTAACGGTGGCTTAGGCTTTTATTATATAGATGGCCCTGGCTCGTGTGTTTCAATTGGCCGGGCCTAGTCCATGCACCGATAGGTTGCCTGTTCAATTCCCAATCAGGGTACATGCGTGGGTTGTGGGCCCGGGTCCGGGTAGAAAGATTCATGCAGGAGGCAGCAGATTGATGTTTGATATTCATATCAATGTTTCTCTCTCTCTTTCACTCGCTCTCCCTTCTCTCTGTAAAAATCAAGGTCAAAATTTCAGCTATAAAAAAAGACGTAAGTTGAAAGCTCAAAGAATATTGCCAAGGTTTCAGTCCTATAATTTGATTAACAGGCTCTGTTTTCCTTATTAGATGTCCAGCCATTTAAAAACTAATTTAAAAGATTTGCCCCATTTGTGTATATTTTTCCTGAGGGGGAAAAAAAAAATCCTGCAGGTGGAATCAGAGTGTATAAAGGCTACACAGAAAAATAAAAATTAGATCAAGATTCTAAATTATAAAAAGAACTAAAATCTATATTTTTTTAAATGAAAGGGGTTCTTATATTCAGTTGAAGGCTACTCACATATCACAATATACTACATTTATTTCCTTTTTAATGAAGTCCTAATTCCTTTAAGATATTAATTAGCATTATTAATGCTGAATCTGTGACCATTATTTTTTGTTCTAAAGCAGAGATATCAGTTTTAAAAGAAATCAATAGAGGAAAAAACCTTAAAATGTAATTTGTAAAATAGAGCTACCACAGAGTCCAGCAACACTACTTCTGTTTCAAAGGAAATAAAATCATTATCTTGAAGACATATCTGCACTCCTACGTTCATTGCAGCATTATTCACCATAACCAACATAAAGAAGCAAACTAAGTGTGTGCTGATAGATGAAGAGATAAAATGTGATATATAAAAATATATACAATATAAATATATATACATATAATATAAATATATATATGTACATACATACATACATACATACACAACAGAATACTATTCACCCTTAGAAAGAAGGAAATCCTGCTATTTTGACAACATGAATGAACCTACAAGCTAGAAGACACAGAAAGACAAATATTGTATGCTCTCATTTATATATGCAATCTGAAAACTTGAAACTCATAGTAACAGAGAGTGGACTAGGTTACCAGGACTGGGAGTTGGGGAAATGTGGAAATGTTTGTCAAATTACAAACTTTCATTTATAAGACGAGTAAATTTTGGAGACATAATGTACATCAAGGTGACTACAGTTAATAATAATGTGTTATATGTTTGAAATTTGCCTGGAGAGCAGATCTTAAATGTTCTCATCACACAGACACACATTAATTGAGGTGACATATTTTAATTAGCTTGATTGTGGTAATCATTTCACAATGTGTATATAACCAAAATATTGCCTTGTATACCTTGGATATATATAATTTTTGTCAATTAAATAAATCTGAGGAGAAAAAGTATCAGAAAAACTCAAAAGTGGCTTATGAGAGGTTTTTTTATGAATACTAACTGCTGTGAAGATTCTAATCTATTCACATAGCTTGAAATAAAAAAACAAAACAAAACCCTATGGCCAGTTAAATTAGTTAATGACAACACATTTCCCTGTATGTACATTGTAAAAAAAAATGTAATTTCTCATCTACCCTCTTTTTTCTTCCTTCCTTATGGAAAACAGGTAGAATGCTAATATGACTAACAGGACTCCAAATATAAACTGTTCAGATACTCAAATTTCTAGCTAACAGAACTAATCATCAAGTATTAGTGTTTTGATATGCTTGTTATAAACACTATTAGTCAGAAGATTCAAGGTTAACCCTACTCAAAATAAGATTGATTTAGCTTATCATTCTCAAATATTAAACTTAAAAAGGATAAAACAGTTCAAGGCAAGGTAAATATCCTGCTAGAGAAATGAAAACTTCCTAAATATATTACAGAAGAGTAGTGTGAAAGTGTTCAAAGGTCATAGTATACAAATTCAGCATATTATATTGAAAACAATTTATCAAATTCCCAGAGAAAACAAATTCAGATCTTGTATACTATTAAACAGAAATCACATCAAAACAATTGTAAATAAAAACAATTAATATTCCCCCTTAAGAAAGATTTTATACATAATGTTAAGCAGCAATGACAGAACAATGAGCTACAATTGACTGAATTAAATCACAAACCTGAAACTGTGGAATTGTCATTTCAAAAGACTTGGTCTTTACTTGGCCTGAATGATCTGCCACTTTTAGCATCACTGCAACATAAGGATACTTAAGTGATCTGCATCTGTCTGAGCTCACAGCCATACCCAGTTTCCACTGCAAATCTACAAGCTGTAATGAAACAGTACAAAACAATACATTGGTAATAATATTGCTCTGCATTCAGATATTTATTTAATTTTACTGCTCTCACATTCAACTTTTGCCAATCATAGTAAAAGAAAATATCTTTATCTTAATATTGCTGGAGAAACCACCACCAAATAAAAATGGAAAAACAATAAGGGATATAAACAGAGTTAGAAAACAATACTGTGCCCTAGACGGTTTGGCTCAGTAGATAAGAGTGTCCACCTTCAATTCCCACCAAGCGCACATGTCTGGGTTGCAGGGTAGATCCACACCCCCGCCTCCGGTAGGGGACGTACAGGAGGCAGCCAATTGATGTTTCTCTCTCATCATTGATATTTCTCTCTCTCTCTCTGAATAAAAAAATAAGAAAAACTGTCATAATTACAAAAGGAGAAACAAAAACAAAAATCTCCACAAAGTGTGTAAAGAAAGTAGAAGGAAGATGTGACATTACTAGTTTTCCTTTCATTTTGCTTCTGCATTTAAGGGGGCTCCAAATGCTCTGGACTGTCTCTTACCTCTTTCCTATTATATATGCCTTCCCCTGTTCTACAACCTAAAAGTCCTAGAATGGAAGATGAGTTATATACCCTCTTCCTATTTGATTGAGGCACACATGGGAACCATTCCAGTTTCTTTCCTCACCATGGTCCTCGACCTGAAACCTTGCATTAGCATAAATACTGGGTGATAGGTGGTTTTAGATGTCATCACCATTGTTGATGGACACCTGCCAGGTGATGAGCCATGCAATTTAAATGTCTAAATGCCTCACTGAATCATAATTATAGGCTATTATTTCCATTTTGAAGATGACACACAACTGAATTTTAGAAAGCCTGGATAATGTGCACAAGGTCACATATTTTAGAATCAGAACTTGGACCAAGGTCTGTTTGATTCCAAAGATTACATGCTTATTGACTACTGGCTGCCACAGTACTTTTTAGCTAATTCCTGTCAATGATTGTTCAGTGTTGCTATGGCATAAAACAAGGTTGGATAAATGCAACTCTTAATAATGACTCTAAAATATATGGTCCTAACTCAACCAAGGTTACTCAGTGGATGAACATCGACCTATGAACCAGTAGGTCATGGTTCAATTCCCGGTCAGGGCACATGCCTGGGTTTCTGGCTCAAAATGATTCTCTCTCATCATTGATGTTTTTCTTT
>JAAGEH010000012.1:47582954-47648096 GCA_011751065.1 Lasiurus cinereus
AAAAATAAAATAAATAAAAGGCCATAAGTGGGTGAATTAGCAGGCGCTCACAAAAAATACTTGTCTACTGACAGATACCTTTTGCTACCAAATTAATGCTTACTGTGTAAAAGCTTTGCTTGTTAATAACTTTCTCTTTCTAAAAGATGGGATTGGTGTGAGGACCAAAATTTCCTTGACTGACTTTGGACCAATCAGCTACAGCATTAAGGTCATGTTGGTGCCCATAAAATGTTAATGTATTTAAGAAGTAAAAAGACTGTATAGGTACATTTTAAATAAAAGCATCCCACACAAAAACAGAAAAAGATAAGAGGTATATAACAAAAGGACTACCAATGAATAAACATACAAAAGGGGCACAGGGAAATGCAATTTTAAACCACAATGAAATACCATTACCACTCCACACCTACCAAAATGGCAAAATTTGAAGTCTGACAATTCTAAATATTAGGAAAAAAATATGTGTCATATGCTGTTTATGGGAGTCTAAATTGGGCCAATCTTTTGGAAAAAATGGCTTTACCTAGGAAAGCTGAAATGATGCACGCCTTGCAATCCAGAGATTCAACTATGAATACGACCTAGAAAAACTTGTGCATATGTACACAGGATATCAGAATGTTTCTGGTAGCTTTATTCAGAATAGCCCGAAATTGTAAATAACTCAAATGTACATCAATATTAGAATAGACAATCAAATACAGCAATGAAAATGAATGAACTTCCACTACACTTAACACCAAAGATGCTGAAACAAGTAAAATTATGTGATTAATTCACTTGAGAAACAGAAAATATAACAGTTTAGGGATGCAAAACTAGATGGCAAAACTATAAGAAGCAACAATATGATTATCACAAAAGGACAGGAAGAAAGGAAGAGGTTTGATTGGCGAGGAGAATGTAGTTAGACTTCCAGGACTGGTAATGTTCCATTTCTTGAGTTTTGATTATAGTTATACAGATATTCAAGTTTAAATTACTCTCTTCTTTTAATAACTTTACTAGAGGCCTGGTGTGTGTGTCCCTCAGCCCAGTCTGCACCCTCTCCAATCTGGGACATCTGTCTCACAATCCAGGAGTGCTGGCTCCCAATCGCCTGCCTGGCTGCCTGATTGCCCCTAACTGCTTCTGCCTGCCAACTTGATCACTCCCTAACCACTCCCCTGCCAGCCTAATCGATGCCTAGCTGCTCCCCTGCCAGCCCGATTGCCCCTAACTGCCCTCCCCTGCAGGCCTGGTCACCCATAATTGTCCCCTCCCTTGCAGGCCTGGTCCTCCCAACTGCCCTCTTCTGCTGACCTGCTTGCCCATAACTGCCTCCCCTGCTGGCTATCTTGTGTCCACATGGGGCGACCATCTTTGACCATATGGAGATGGCCATCTTGTGTGTTTGTATGATGGTCAATTTGCATATTACTTTTTTATTAGATAGGATGAGATGAAGGTTAACTAAATTTACTGTGGTGATCATATCCCAGTATCTGTATGTGGAGTCATTATGTGGTGTACTTTAAATTTATATACAATGCTCTATGTCAATCATATGTCAATAAAACTGGAAAAGTTAAAATAATTTATTAATCTGTCTATATGTTTTATATATATGCTATTTTGCACATATAGCAGAGTGGGATATAAGTCAGTGAGTTCCTGGTTGAAAAGAGAAAGTTAATGTAGGCCTGGGTGATCAAGAGAAAACGTTACAGAAGAGGTAACTTTAAACTCAGTTTGAAGAATAAAAAGAACTGAAATTGAGAAAAAAATGTGACTTATTTATAAATTCCATAAATCCACATCTACCAAAGAATAAGTGCCTAATAAATATTAAGCTGAACCAATCAGAGATAAAAAGAAAAATAAATCTGGTTAAGGAAGAACATATTTCCTGTCTTAAAATGGAAGGCTTTTGTAAGGAAGTTTGGAAAATAAAACCAAGAAAGGTGATCAAGAGGCCACTAATTCTTTACAAATTATATGAGTTTTCAGAGGTTTCCAAAATACTCTCAGATATTCTATCTTATTATTATATCATATAAGTCATTTAAACTTTTCCTATAGGCAGTAAAGACTCACAAAGAATGAGATTAAATAGTGTATTGATTAAAAAATAGTCATCTGGTGGCAGCAAAATACAATAATCCGAGTATAAAATTTTAAATGCCTGAGCGAAGGTGGTGACAAGTAGGATTGAGCTGAACCTCTAAAGAATAAATCACTAGGTACTAATGATTATCTACACAGTTATGGGAAGTATCAAAGAAAAACAACTATAAAAATTTGAGCCCAGATGACTGAGAGAATTCTGATACCATGCATCAACTAGGATTTTATATATTTTAGGTACAAAGGTATAACCAAGAAGTGAAAAGGAACATCTAAATAAAAATGTTCAGTAAGTGGCTAAAAATCCAAGAACACAATTCAAAGGGGTTCATGATTAGAAACAGATATTTCATATCAGTTCAATGATGATGTTCAAAAATATAACTGGATCCATTTTAAACGTATTCATCCTATACAGTTCCTTGGTGTAAGAAGTTCTATTTTTTTATTGTCCATAATAAAATGGTAGAGTAAAATATTGCTTATGTAACTCTCAAAGACTGATATAAAACTCTGAATTATCTCAAGCAGAAAAGAAATTAAGAAAAAACAATGTTGGAATCCACTGACCATTACAATGATGAAACTGGCAGGTGAGAAAATGAGAGCTGCCATTCGGATACTCGTTGTGCCAAGTTAGTATTCATGGATTAAAGAAAGCTGGGATTAAGTTTATGAGATGAGAATTTCCCAAATTCTAAACTGAACACCTAAATGAAAATTAAAAGCAAACCTTCTAAAAATGTAGTTTAGCCTTAAATAAAAATTAATTACATAGGATATTTAAAAAAAAATCAAAACAGAGCACACTTCCCACTTTGGAGCATATTAAGAATGAAGTAATGTAGCCTTAAAATCTTTTATAGAATGAGGAAAATAACTTACAAAGAAAAAAGTTAGTAGGGGGGAAAAAAACATCTAGAAGTAAAATGAATACATAGAAAAAAATAGTCAGAAAACAAATGTAAAGAGGTAAAATTGATAAAGATAAAATTGATAAAGATTGTTTCAGTTTAAATTTCATTTTTATTTTTCAAAACACAACACAGGAGAAAATTAGAAAAATAATCATGCACAACTCCATCCTAAAAACTATTTTCTTATTCCTGTGCCCCCCTTTTAAGTATTTATATGTAATTTTTATAGCTGGAGTCACAAAATATACATTTTTTATGTTCTCTTCCTTTTAAATCAAAGTTTTAAAATGGAAAGAATGTTAAGTGTTCTGCACACATTAATCTCTCTCAAAAGTGCTATGAGGAAATGACTGATTAAACAACTCATCCAAGGACACAAAACTAGCAGAGCTAGTATTCCCAACCGAATTTGATTCCATACTCCACACACTTACCTGCAACATGATTACTATTGGAAATTAAATTAAAAGAAAGTTTAGCATCTTCTACATGGTAGAACTGAGCTATTCAATACAGTAGCCACTAGCCAAATGTGACTATTTAAATGAATTAAAAATAAACAGAATAAGCCATAACTGGTTTGGCTCAGTGGATAGAGCGTCAGCCTGTAGACTGAAAAGTCCCAGGTTCGATTCCAGTCAAGGGCATGTACTTTGGCTGTGGGCACATCCCCAGTAAGGGGTGTGCAGGAGGCAGCTGATAGATGTTTCTCTCCCATCAATGTTTCTAACTGTATTCCTCTCCCTTACTATTAAAAAAAAATCAATAAAATGTATATTTAAAAATAAATAGAATAAAAAATTCAGTTCCTCAATTGCACTAGCTATATATCAAGTGCTCAACTGTTACGAGGTTAGTGCTACCACAACAGACAGTGCCAATATAGAATATTTCCACAATTGCAAAAAGTTCTATTGGACAGCACTGTGTTTGACTTGTACTAACATATACATGGAAATTGATTAAGGCATGAGTGGTTAGCAATTTCTACTTGAGAATTCATATTGGCTCTAGCTCAAGTAAACATTTGCTATGTTACCAGCTTCCCTTATCTTGTTTAATGGAACCTTTCTCCATACTTTGCTCTATTTTCCTAATAGCACTTATCATCATCTGAAATTATCATGTTTATTTATTTATCAACTGTCTCCCAAAGGAAATGCAACCTTCAAGAGAACAGGAGCATAATCAACCTAATTTAGTACTGAATCTACTGAATAATACCTGGTACAAAGTGAATGTTTTAATAAATATTTATTGAGTTAATATGTTTAGAACTTCTGTTAGTCTCCAAAGATAGCTTCTAAAAATTGGTATATGTATATGATGCTCCTCACATCAAGAAATGGAGCTTAGGCCAGTGTTGCTCAGTGGTTGTGACACTGCCCCATGAACCAAGAAATCAGTTCAATTATAGATCAGGCTCAGATCCCATTAGGGGGCATGCAGGAGACAGCCCATCAATAATTCTCTCTCATCACTGATCTTATTTCTCTCTCCCTCTCCCTTCCTCTCTGAAATCAATAAAAACATGTTTTGTTTGTTTTGTTTTTTTAAAAAGAGTTTACTTTTCCTTTGCATGAACCCGAGCTGTTCCTGTGATTGCTTTGACCAGCAGAATATGGCAGCAGAGGCTTCCTGGAATCCTCAAGCATGGGCCTTAGGAGAATCAGAAGTGTCTTGTCTCCTTCTTCATAGAACACTGGCTCTTGGGATTCTCCCCTTTGAAACCTAGACACCATGATGTGGACAGCCATGTGAAGGAGAACCAAGTCACTCCCATTAACAGCTCTAGCTGAGCTCTTGGCCAACGTCATCATTGAGCCATGTGAGTGAGTCCTCTTTTTTTTAATTAATTTTTATTAATTTTTTATACATATCTCCCCATTGACCCCCTCCCTCCCAGGCACACCCCAACCCCCCAGTGTCTGTGATCATTGGTTATGCTTATATGCATGCATACAAGTCCTTTGATTGATCACTTACCTACCTCACCTAACTTTAATCTTTCTGCTGTAATTTCACAGTGTTTGATGCTTTATGATTTTTGTCCTCCTGAGAATTATCAGTCTTCTCCCTTTCTGTGCTCCTGATTCTATTATATTCACCAGTTTATTCTGTTGATCAAATTTTTAATTCACTTAATTTTTAGATTCACTTGTTGACAGATATGCATTTGTTGTTCATAATTTTTTGTCTTTTACCTTTTTCTTCTTCCTCTTCTAAAAGAGTACCTTTCAGCATTTCATATAATACTGGTTTGGAGTTGATGAACTCCTTTAGCTTTTTCTTCTCTGTGAAGCTCTTTATCTGCCCTTCAATTCTGAATGATAGCTTTGCTGGATAGATTATTCTTGGTTGTAGGTTCTTGCTGTTCATCACGTTGAATATTTTTTGCCACTCCCGTCTGGCCTGCATTGTTTCTGTTGAGAAATCAGCTGACAGTCGTATGGGTGCTCCCTTGTAGGTAATGAACTGTTTTTCTCTTGCTGCTTTTAATATTCTCTCTTTGTCTTTTGCTCTTGGTATTTTAATTATGATGTGTCTTGGTGTGGTCCTCTTTGGATTCCTTTTATTTGGGGTTCTGTGTGCTTCCTGGACTTGTAAGTCCATTTCTTTTACCAGATGTGGGAAGTTTTCAGTCATTATTTCTTTAAATAGGTTTTCAGTATCTTGCTCTCTCTCTTCTTCTGGCACCCCCACAATTCTGATGTTGGTACGCTTGAAGCTGTCCCAGAGGCTCCTTACATTATCTTCACATTTTTGGATTCTTTTCTCTTCTTGCTTTTCCAGTTGAATGTTTTCTGCTTCTTTATATTTCAATTTTTTGACTTGATCCTTGCCTTTCTCTAGTCTGCTGTTAGGACTCTGTATAATATTTTTTATTTCAGTCAGTGTATGTTTAATTTCTATTTGGTCCTTTATCATCTTTAGTTGGACCTTTTTCATCTCCTCTTGGGTCTCACTAAATTTATCCATCTTTTCTAGCATATTCTTGAAAAAACCTTATAAGTGTGGTTTTGAACTCTATATCCAGTCATTTTTTTTTCCTCCATTTCTTTTGTTTGTGATCCCTTCCCTTGTCTCGGCATTTTCACTATGCCGGGGAAAGTTCTGTGTTGAATTCAGCCTTATAATACCAGACACAAAACCGAAGAAGCCTCTGTTGAGCTTGGGAGGGATGGAGTCTCGGGGCTTAAGGGACCGCCTTGCCTTCCAGTCCGCCCCGCCCTCCACAACCCCTAAGTCTCACGTGCCTGGGTAATGGCTGGAGCGGTCCTTGTGCCTCTAACCGCTGCCTTTCCAGCTCCCCTGCGCAGCAGGACCTCACGAGTCTAGGTCTCTAAGGTTTCATCCGAAACAGGGGCTTAGTGGAGTCAGAAGTGGCACAGTTGGGAGGGTCTGTCTCCCGCCCTCTTGCGAAAGCCAGTGGCACAATCAGCAGTCTGTCCTGCGTGCAGTGCCTTGCACGGCACCAGGCCTTTGATCTTTTGCGACTCCCCTAAGTTTCCGTGCACTTCTCCCTTTTCACAGTCCAAACTACCCCCGTATGAGTTTCGGCTGGATCTGGGGTTTAGTGTCGTAGGATAAGGGGTTCAATGCCTTTGAGAGTCTCTGTTTCCCTCCCGCCAGAGAAAGCCAGCCAGGTACTCCGGCACCACGCACGCGTCTCCGTACCTCAGCTTTTTGCAGCTCCTCTGGGTCTCCGTGAGCCTCTCTTTCCTTCTAGTTGTAGAACTTCCACTCAGCCAGCTTTCCTGTGGTTCTGTATGATGTCTGTTCTTTTAGTTGTAATTTTGAAATTGTTGTGGGAGGCAGCAGTGTAGGTGTTTACCTATGCCGCCATCTTGGATTCCTCTCGAATCACCGTGAGTGAGTCCTCTTAACTTTCGGCCCAATTAGGCTCTAGATGACTAAAGCTCTGGCTGAAATGATAGGGAGTAGAAACTACAACTCACCTAAACCTCGTTAACCCACAGAGTCCTAAGAGATAATTAAATAGTTGTTTCAATTAACTAAGTTTTGGGTAGTTTGTTATGCAGCAATAGATAACTGAAGTAGAGCAACTGGCAGAAAATAATTTTATCAATAAGCTTATTATGATCTATGATTTTCCAAAAATGTACTCTCATAACTATATAATATGAACTACATTTGTTTATAGAAATTTTAGTAAAAACAAGTAACCAAAAAATATTACTGGTAACCAGTTACCTCTTAGATGTTAAAACACCCAGTAAAAATTATACAAAAAAAAAAAATCTTTCCCATTAAACACATTCACTAATAGTGTGCAACTGCCCAGCAACACTAAACATAGCATCTTTCCTCAAAAATGTTTTTCATTCTCATTTTCATTTCTACTGATGGCCCCCACTTTCCTAGTGACTCACATTTGAACTGTAGTCAACTTTGATTTCTCTCTCCCCCTTACTCAAAACATGTATGAATTGCTAGGTATTCAAGATTTTATTTCAGTCAATGTCACTGGCATTTATTCCCTTCTTCCCAATCTCACTGTTACAAAGCTACTAAAAACCCATTTTTAAAATCTTTTTTTTTATTAATTTTTTATACATATCTCCCCATTGCCCCCCCTCCCTCCCAGGCATACCCCAAACCCCCAGTGTCTATGTTCATTGGTTATGATTATATGCATAGATACAAGTCCTTTGATTGATCTCTTATCTACCTCACCTAACTTTAATCTTCCTGCTGTAATTTCACAGTCTGTTTGAAGCTTTACTGTCTCTGTATCTATCCTTTTGCTCATCAGTTTATAATGTTCTTTATTATCCCCCAATGAGTGCGATCATGTGATGTTTCTCCTTCATTGACTGGCTTATTTCACTAAGCATAAGGCTCTCCAGTTCCAACCAGGTTGCTGCAAATGGTAAGAATTCCTTCTTTTTAATGGCTGCATAGAATTCCATTGTGTAGATGTACCACTGTTTTCTGATCCACTCATCTGCTGACGGGCACCTAGGCTGTTTCCAAATTGTGGCTATTGTAAATTGTGCTGCTATGAACATAGGGGTGCATAAATCCTTTCTGATTGGTGTTTGTAATTTCTTAGGATAAATTCCTAAGAGTGGTATTACAGGGTCAAATGGGAGATCCATTTTTAGTTTTTTGAGGAAACTCCATACTGTTCTCCACAGTGGCTGCACCAGTCTTGAGTTGAATTTTACTGAAGCCTCCTAATTAGTTTCTTCTCTATAGTCTTTCTCAGCTTCAATCCAGAGTAGACTCCAAACACTGCTCATAAATTAACAAAATCTAATACAACTGGCCCAAACCTATAAAGTCTGCTGCCCCAAGAGCTAGTTACCAACCACTGACCTAGCACTAAAGTTATGTCATGGAAATCCTAAAGAGCTTTCCCACTTGTAGTCAAACTGCATCCCTTCTTTAAATTAACTTTCAACCTTTACAGCTTTCCTCATGCTGTTCGTGCCTCTTGGCATTCAACTCTCAAACATTTTAAAATTCAAAACTCCTCTCATATTACACCTAATCTATGAAGTCTTTCCTGGTTTACTCAGCCTTCTGATGAATGTTTTGTGTCACTTCTTACACCCTAGCACTTTGAACATTTTGCTGTGTATACTAGTTATCTGTAGGTGTGTTTCTCTCCCCCATTCACTGTACTATAAATGCCTTTGGGGCAGCTGGCACATCCAACACAATACATAGAACAAAAACAGTCACAAATTTATGAAGTACTATATCCACTGTACAAAATTTAAGTCATTATTTCTTATATCTAGGAAGAGGAAAAATGGCACTAGATATTGGGTCAACACAACATATTTCTTTTAACTTATACCATAAAATTGGCAAGAAAATAAAATGTGGCAGCAACAGGAACAATCATTCATCTATGAAGAGTCTTAATCAGACATCTATGAATCATGAATTACTTCAAAAATGATTCAAAATATCAGAATGTGAAGTAATACTCTTAGACCTCTGGTGCTGGGAAGGATAGCACCATGGTTAAATTTAGTAAGCACAGATTCTATAGTCAGATATGAGTTTGAATCTCATATTTTGTAGATATGACTAAATTAAGAATCCTGAAGTGAAGTGTTTCCTGGATTATCCACGTGGGCCCAATGTAATCACGAAGTCCTTATAACAGGGAGCCAGGAGAGTCAGAGAAGGTAACATAATGATGATGGTAGCAGAAAGAGAAGCAATGACAGAAGCAGACGCAGATGTTAGAGTGCTGTGAAGATGGAGGCAGAACTCACAAGCCAAGGACTGTGAGCAGCCTCTAGCTGGAAAGGCAAGAAAACAGATTCTTCCCAAGAGCCTCCAGAGGGACACAGCCCCGCCAACACCTTGGATGATAGTCCTACAACACTAATTTTGGATTTCTGACATCCAGAACAGTAAGCTAATTAAGTTTGTATTGTTTTAAAAAACAGCACTCCCCTTCCAATAAAAAGGTTTAATGTTTAAAACCATATAATCTAGTATGGTTCAGTTTCAAGATATCTTACTCAAATAAAGATGATTCAGTGTAAGTGAATGGATAAAATGAGTTATGAAAGACTAAATCAAAGTGCACTAATTCAGTAACTCTGAGCAAAGCCAGACAAGAGTGTTGATTACTATCTAAGTTCTCCCTGCCACCCAGGAATCCTTAAAAACAACAAACAGCAAGGTCACTTGGAGACAAATGACACAAAGCAGTCAATGCTCATCTCTCAGCCCCTTGCATTCTTATTCTTATTTTATCTCTTACAGTATTTTGTATGGACCTGGGTGACTCCTGACCTAAAACAACATAGTTTTATACTCTTCTTCTGGAAAGTGTGTTATAAGTTGTCTAAAAATGTTTATTAGCTAAAATAGGACAAGAACACTTGCAACAAAGAAACAGAATTAAGATATACCTAAGAATTCAAATTCTTATTCTTAGTATAAATATATAGTGTCCCCCAAAAATGCATACATACACTATGAATAATTATAAACAGTGTTTATTAAAATACATTCCATTTTCAAAATTGAGCTATCAACCTTAGCCAGTATGGTTCAATAGATAGAGCATCAGCCTATGGACTGAAGGGTCCAGAGTTAGATTCTGATCAAGGGCATGTACCTCAGCTACAGGCTCCACCCCTGGCTCTGGTCTGGGAGGTGAATACAAGGGGAGGGAGCGGCAACCAATCCCTTTCTCTCTCACACATCAATGATTCTCTGTGTCCCTCCCCCTCCCTTCCACTCTTTCTAAAAATCCATGGAAAAATATCCCCAGGTAAGGATTAACAAAAAGAAAAAAAAAATGGAGCTATCAGCTCGTAAACTGTGTTTACATTTTTGGGGGACACCCTGTATACACATTGGAAGATTGAAGAGGTATACTCTCCATTCTTAAAATAACTGTTTTTTAAGACTAAGAAAAAGTTTGCCGTGCTAGCGTTGTAACTTTTAGTAATTTATTCCCTTAATAACCATTCTGAAATATATCGTGCAGCTAGCCCCGCAGTGTGCTCAGTGGTTGAACCCGGACCCATGCACCAAGATGTTGCCGGTGGGACTACTCCTCTCCGCACCTGCAGGGTTTGCGGGCTCACTCCCCAGGGGAGGGCGTGCAGGAGGCGGCCGGCCGAGAGTTCTCAGCTGGATGCTCTCATCTTACTGAGGACCCACTCTCTCTCTTCCCCTCTCCCTTCCTCTCTCTAAAAGGCAATGACAACATTGAAAAGTACTGTGTAACTAATTTCGAATAAATGGGACCTAATCAAGAGCAATGCTTGGTCTGTTCTCTTTCGGCTGCGGAGGGCGGGGAGGTTAAATGAGGAAGGCAGGAGGCAGTGGCTACCGTCTCAGGTGCCAAGAGGAGGGAGCGATGCGGGGCAATGCAGGGTGGGGGGGGGACGAAGGTGACCGGCTTGCGGACACAGGCCTGGAACTGGGGGAAAGCTGGGGCAGGCTCACGGCGCATCGTCCCCGGCCGCCCCTTACCCACCGAGGACAGCGAGGCCCGGGCGGGGCTGCCACTCACTCACCTGGTTGGTGACCTGAAACGGAAGCAGAAAAACAATTTAGGGAACGACCTTTCTCGCACCAGAAGCCCGCTCCCCCGGCTGCCTCTCGCCCAGGGCTTACCTTGGCCTTAGCATCGAGCAGCGGCTCCTTAGACCCCTCCATGGCGAGCGTCCAGGGCTCGGCACCCCCCCGACTCAGGCGGACGCTCCCTGAGCTACCCACACTGCCGCTTCCTCTTCCCGGCGCGGGTGGCCTGGCGCACGCACAGAGCGTGGGGGAGCAACAAAAAAAGCGTTTTTGTGTAACTCACAATATTATCAATTAAATACTAGTGTTAAGGAATAGACTCAGAAAAAAATGAATTGATATAGGAATATGTTCCCAGCATGTAGGCCATGTCCTGTTATGGAAGGAACTAGAACTTTTAGGATGCCGTCTTCCCCTACTAACGCTGTAGGTGTGGACTCTTCTTATGGGGGGGCGGGGCACAGCTCCCTCTGCGCAAGCGCCAGCTAGTGGCTTGCCCCGAGTAATTGATCCTAATCAAACTGGAAAGCGGCAGGAGAGTTTGTTCTACAAGGGAGAAGTTGTGGAAATTATAATTAATAACCAGCTTTCGTCACTCGGGTTTCCTTCACAGGAGTCGCTGGTGGGGGTGGAGGAGGTGGGGAGGTGCTTTATCCCCGCTGCCATCCTGCCCGCAGCAATAGATACCCATCGGGGCTTCCCGCTTTCCTCCTATTCCTTGCAAATCCACCCCCTATCCAAAGAGATTTCTTTTCCCCCCGCAACTTTTTATTTTGAAAAACTTGATTTTTTTCCCCAGAAAAGTTGCAAATAGTTCAATACACATACGTATATACTTCATCTAGATTCACCCACTTAACATTTTTTTAATATATTTTATTGATTTTTTTACAGAGAGGAAAGGAGAGGGATAGAGAGCCAGAAACATCGATGAGAGAGAGACATCGATCAGCCGCCTCCTGCACGCCCCATACTGGGGATGTGCCCGCAACCAGGATGCATGCCCCCGACCGGAATCGAACCTGGGACCCCTCAGTCCAAAGACCAACGCTCTATCCACTGGGCCAAACCGGTTTCGGCCCACTTAACATTTTTACACATTTGCTTTAATACTAGTTACATAATAGGTGTACCAGTTAATAATCAAAGAAAATATGACAATTTCAAGAGAAACCTCAAAAGTGCTTTATTCAAAGTAATGTCCATCGCTAGCTACACATTTCCCCCATCTTTCAGGTAATTTGTGGATACCGTCCCAATAGAACTTTGTTTTGAGGCAAACCATTCAGAGACCCAATTTTACACTTTTTCATACGTTTTGAAGTGCTGCTCAGAAAGTGGGTGTGCCACTGATCAGAACAAGTGGTAATCTGGAGGAGCAAGGTCAGGTGAATACAGTGGGTGGGTTAATACTTCCCAGGCAAGATCTTTTAACGCATCTTTAACTGATTTTGAAGTGTGTGATGGTATATCATGAAGCAAAATTACTTTGCCGCGTCTTCTGGCACAGTGGTCGGCAAACTGTGGCTCTCTGTGGTTTGCTGCTCTGTTGACTAATGAGTTTGCTGACCGCTGTTTTGGCACATTCTGGTTGTTTCATAATCAAAGTGGGGTTCAAATTGGTTATTTGTTGTCAGTAGCGATCGGTATTAATGGTTTCATAGGCTCATAATACACCATACCTTCCTGATCCCACCAAGCGCAGAACATTGTCTTCTTTCCAAAGCGATTTTGCCTTGCAGTAGATGTTGATGGTTGACCTGGATCAACCCATGATTTTGTGCATTTGGGATTCTCACAATAAATTCACTTTTCATCGCCAGTCATAATTTGATGCAAAAAAGACTTTCATGCCATTGAAGCAACATTTTACTGGTGACTTTTCGGTTTTCCATTTGTCTTTCGTTCAGTTGATGTGGCACCCATTTTCCTTCCATTAACATCTTTCCCATTGCTTGTAAAGGATCGGAAATTGTTTGCTGAGCAACGTTTTATCTTTCTGCCAGTTGTTTTTGAGTTTGACATGCATCTTCTTCCAATAATGCTTGTAATTGTTGGTCTTCAAACGTTTTCAGTTGATTTGGACATTCTATATCTTTTGCATCGAAATCATTACTTTTAAAGCATGTAAACCAGTGTCCACAAGTATCTTGAGATGGAGCATGTTCACCATAAGCTTCCCGAAGTGTACCATAACTTTCAGCATCACTTTTCTTCAAAATAAAGTACAGTAATGAATTATAACTTCCCATAAATGCTCTTTTTTGGGCACAAAATTTGACATTTTTAAGTGTAAAAGTATATATGATGTTAACACCTTCAGAAAATTTGACATAGAAGTTTTGAAGCTTGTTGTCAATACAACAAAATAGCATACATATCAAATTTGTATCGCATATATATCAACATATGTGTAACTTCATCTATTGAAAAAAAGCTGCATTATTACCCAGTACACTTAGTAATGCTGACACATTATCCCTAAGTCCTTGAGCAGGTATCTTCCAAAAACAAGGGCATTCTCCTGAAAAAAATCACGTTTATCACACTCAGGAAATTGAAAACTGTTAAAATATTATCTACCACATGGGCCAAATGCAAGTTCCTTCCATTGTCTCAATAATATTCTTGAAAATTGTACCCACCAATTGTAATGAACAGCCACCAGATGCGTTTGGTTATGGTGTCTCCTTTCATCTAAAACTGCTCTGGCAAAATGGCAGCACTGCCTTGGTTCCTCGCTGGAGGCTCCAGGGGAGAAACCACTTTCAGATTTGGGCAGAACTCGGTATGCTGCCATTTCCTTGCTGGCTTTGGAGCAGGGGAAGGGAGGAGGAGAGTTCTTCAGCTTCTAGAGCAGTGGTTCTCAACTTTCCTTATGCCTCGACCCTTTAAGACAGCTCCTCATGTGGTGGTGACCCCCAACCATAAAATTATTTCCGTTGCTACTTCATAACTGTAATTGTGCTACTGTTATGAACTGTAATGTAAATATCTGATATGCAGGATGTATTTTCATTGTTACAAATTGAACATAATTAAAGCATAAGGATTAATCACAAAAACAATATGTAATTATATATTGTGAAATATTTATTTCTAATTACAAATAAATGAAATTTTGTCTTGAATTGTGGTGTAGCATGGGCAACAGTCTTCATATAACAACAGTAAACTACATTGCTACATTTTGCTACACTGAGGAGCGGTGTGTTGGTTCCTAAGACCATGGGAAATAGGTGTTTTCCAATAGTCTTAGGCGACCCCCAAAGGGGTCGTGACCCACAGGTTGAGAACCGCTGTTCTAGAGGCTACCTGCATTTCTTGTCTTATGGTCCCCTTTCTCCATCTTCAAAGTTAGTAATGGCAGGTCAAGTCCTCTGCACACTTGGAATCCCTCTGACCTACCATTCTGCATCACCTTTCTTTCACCACATAATTTTTAAGGTCTCAAATGATGACATTGAGTTTACCCAGTTAATCCAGTATAATCTCCCTATCTTAAAGTCCATAACCTTAATTTCATCTGCAAAGCAGTACCTAGGTTGACTCTAATTGAATGACCAGGAAGAAAACTCTTGGGGGGAGGGAAGGACATCTTTTAAAATTCTGCCTACCACAAAAAACCTTCATATAATTGTTAAACTACATTATTTAACACGTGTAAAGCCCCTAGAACTGTGCCTGCCATGGAGCATTCAGAATATATGTATAAAAATGCCAAGGTTTTGGACTCAAGGTTATTGGACCTGATTAAAAGTACGTAGGATCACAGTCTCTGAATGAGAAAAATTATTTCTTTTCTATGGAAGTCTGATGAAAGGTAAGACACTGTGGTGCCTCCCTCTGGTCAGTGCATCCCATTCATTTGTCAGGGAATATTTCTGCAGCCCTTGGCTATGATCAGATTATGATCCATGGCGGGAATTGTGCTCTATGCAAAGCTGTATGCACACGCACATGCAACTAAACACCCAGGCCACATGTGTACACACACACGTGTAAGTCTTAACTATATAAAAACTAGTGGCCTGGTGCACAAAATTCATGCACAGGGTTGGTGGTGGTGGGGGGGGGCATTGTTCATTAGACCGGCCTGTACCCTCTCCAATCTGGGACCCCTTGAAGGATGGCCTACTGCTGGTTTACAGGGATTGGGCCTAAACCTGCAGTCAGACATCCCTCTCGCAATTGAAGACTGCTGGCTCCTAACTGCTCACCTGCCTGCCTACCTGCCTGACTGCCCCTAACCACTCTGCCTGCTAGCCTGCTCACTCCCAACTGTCCACTGACGCTGTCCTGCTCACCCCCAAATGTTCCCCCTGCCAGCCTGATCACCCTCAACTGCCCCCCATGCTGGCCTGCTTGCCCCACCTCCGCTCCCCACTGGACTGCTCACCCCCAACTGCCCCCCTGCTGGCCTGCTCACTCCAAAATGGCCCCTCCTGCTGTCCTGATCACCTCCAACTGACCTCCACTGACAGCCTGCTCGCCCCCAACTGGCCCCCCTGCTGATATGCTTACCCCCAATGGCCATGCCCCCCACCAGCCTGATCACCCATAACTGCCCTCCCCTCTTTGCCTCTAACCATCTCTATCTCAGCCCCACCACCATGGTTTTGTCCAGAAGAATATCCAGAAGGTCTCCAGGAAGGTCTCCCAATCTAATTAGCATATTACCCTTTTATTAGTATAGATTGAGGCCTGATGCATAGGTGGGGGCTGGCTGGATTGCCCTGAAGGATGTTCCAGATCAGGATGGGGGTTCCACTGGGGTGCCTGGCCAGCCTGGGTGAGGGGCTGATAGCCATGGCCCCTGGCAACCCAAGCTCACAGCCCCTCCTTTTTGTTGTTGTTTTTTGTTTGTTTGTTTGTTTGTTTGTTTTGTTTTCAGTGCCTCCTTGAGTAGAGGCCAGTGCTGGCTGGAAGCAGGTATCAGGGATTTATTTATCTTCTATAATTGAAACTTTGTAGCCTTGAGTGGAGGCCTGGGCCAGCTCGGATGGGCAGGAAGCTTGGCTTCCTCCATCACCAGGGGCAACCCAAACCTCCTGCTCACTGCAGCTCTGGCTGCTGCCATCCTGATTGGGTTAATTTGTATACTCGCTCCTGATTTGCTGGTGGGCATGGCTTGTGGGTGTAGTGGAGGTACAGTCAATTTACATGTGTCTCTTTTATTAGATAGGATGCCCCCAAAAGATGAAAATAAATACATTTAAAAGTTACATTTTTTAAAATTTCTCTGTATTTTTCATGCATTCCCTTTACAACTTCATTTTTTACAAATTTAAATTAGGCATGACTGTCCCTTTGTAAAAATCTATTGATCTAATTTGGGAAGAGTAAAATGTCAGTTGTGTGTAACCCAATCTCTGCTAATTGTTACTCTTGTTCTTGTGCTTCTGACACTCTAGCAACACATGTGATCAACTGTTTATTTTTAAGGCCTTCATCTTACGAAATATCAGATTTTGTGCAAGTTTAAGACATGGAAAATATAGATTTTATGAATAGAGTCAAGGAAAATGCTAAAATTAAAGGTGTGTAAGCATAACTTTTGTTTATTCATATTTCATTTTATGACATAAATCAGAAAATTCTTTTTAAAATATTTTTATTGATTTTTAAAGAGAAGGAAAAGGAGAGGGTGAGAGAAACATCCATTCCCAACATAGGTCAGCCTCCTCCTACACTCCCCCACACCAGGTATTGAGTCAGCAAACTGGGCATGTGCCCGGACCAGAAATGGAACCGACCAGCTTCTGGTACAAAGGATGATGCTCAACCAATTGAGCCACATCGACCTGGGCAATCAGAAAATAGTTTTGAAGCCTAGCTGGTGTGACTCATGGTTGAGCATCCACCTGTGAACCAGGAGGTCACTGTTTGATTCCAGTTGGGGCACATGCCCAGGTTGCAAGCTCTATCCCTTGTAAGGGCATGCAGGAGGCAGGTAATCAATGATTCTCATCATTGATGTTTCTATCTATCTCTCCCTCTGAAATCAATACAAATATATATTTTAAAAAAGAAAATAGTTTTGGAGCTCTTATAATAAACCTGGTATTTCAGAAGTGCAGGAAGATGTCCCAAGAACTATGGCAAAAATGCTGATCTCACAAGAATTACAGTGTAATGGAGAAAAGAAAATTGACACACAGGAAGCAAGTAATATTTCAATCCAAGCTTATATTTTTTGGGCTTTTGGGTGCCCAGTGATATAAATCCAATTCAAACTAGCCTGAGAAAAATATCAGAAATTATTGTCTTACAGGAGTAGCCTCTGAAATTTAGGGGTGGAACAAAAGGGCCTGATCTCTCTTTCCCAGTTGTGATATGGCCTTCTGTTCGTCTGTTGGCTTCATTCTCTTGGGCTTATCCCCGCTATGGGGGAAGGGTGTGTGCCTATGCCTATTTGGCCACCAGCATCTCTGGGGTCACAGCCTATAAAGCTCATGATCCAAGGGGAAAGAGGCAGCTGCTCTCCTGTCTCAGTTCTCAGGGAGGGACTCTGATTTTCCTGCATGGGTCATATGTTGTCTCCTTGGACCAAAATAAAATTTTTAAAAATATTTTTATTGATTTTTAAAGAGAAGGAAAAGGAGAGGGAGAGAGAAACATCCATTCCCAACATAGGTCAGCCTCCTCCTACACTCCCCACACCAGGTATTGAGTCAGCAAAGTGGGCATGTGCCTGGACCAGGAATAGAACCGGCCAGCCTCTGGTATAAGTGCAATCAATTGAGCCACATCAACCTGGGCAATCATAATTTTTTTTCCTGTGCTCCTTGTTATGGCCACAAAAGGTAGAATTGTGTGGCTGGCAGAGTTACTAGCAACAAAAGGAGTGAAATGTGCCATATAGAAGAGAGAAGTGCAGACAATGCAATAAAACGTGGGTGAAAACACTCTGGGAAAACAAAAACAATAGATATCCACTAAACACATTACTATACCATACCATACCATACCATACCATACCATACCATACCATACATACCATACCATACCACATAATACCATACTATACCACAACATACCATATCATACCATACCATGCCATGCCACAACATACCACAACGTATCATACCATGCCATCAGTGGGGGTAATAGGCAGAATAATGGCTCCCCAAGATGTCAACTTCCAAATCCCTAGAATCTGTGAATATGTTAGGTTACATGGCAAAGGAAGATTAAGGTTGGTATAGAATTAAGTTTATTAATCAGTGGACCTTAAAATAAGATGTTTCTGAATTACCCAGATAGACCAATGGAATCACAAGTGTCCTTCAATGTGGAAGATATGTGGGAACAGAGGAGTCAGAGTCAGAGAAACTTTCAGGGATATGATGTGCAGGAGATTCAGCCAGTGCTGCTGCTCTGAAGATGGAAGGTGGCCAAGAGCCATCGAAGTAGGCGGCCTCTGGGAGCTGGGAAAAGAAAGAAAACGGATTCTCCCATATAGCTTCCAGAAGGAACATAGCCCTACCCAGACCCTGATTTTAGTCCATTGAAACCCCTTTCAAGCTTCTGATCCTCAGACTGTAAGGGAATAAATTTGGGATGTTTTAAGCTGCAGAGTTTGTGGTAATTCGTTCCAGCAGCAGTAGGAAACTATGACAATGGAGGACCATGCGATGTGCTGGAAGCTTTAGAGTTACACAGGCCTGAACTGAAATCTGTCTTCTACCACTCAGCTGTGTGACTTCAGTAAAGGTAGCCTTTCTAAACTTCAGCGTTCTAATCTGTAAAAATGAGGCTATTAATATTTGTCTCACAAGGTTTTTATAAAAGGTTAAATGAGATCACATATACAAAGCACATGGCAACATTCCTGAACATAGTAAGGACTCTGTAAATACTAGCTCCTATTAGCATCATCATGATAGTCAATCCTCTAAAGAAACCTCTATCCTGGCTGGTGTTTCTCAGTGGTTAGAGCATTGGCCCTCACACCAAAAGGTCATGGGTTCAACTCCTAATCAAGGGCAATTAACTGGGTTGCAGGGATCAAATGTTAAACAACAACACTTAGCAAATGAAAAACATTGTTTTTAATTTACAGACTGCAATCTGATTTCAGAGAATTCCAAAGGGATTGAGCACTCCCAGTATACCTGCTAAAATTCGTCCCAGGTGCCTTTTGCTAATTGAATGTTCTATTTGTGCTTCAGGCTATTCAAGAATGTGAATAATTGAGTGCATGTTGTGGGGGTGGTGGATAGTGGAGGTAATCAGTGGGCAGCATAAGCAAAAATGCAGAACTGGGAATAAAGTATATTTGTGATCCTAGGATCACAGAGGTTTTAGAGCTTAAAGCAAAGTACACACAAATTCTTAGCTTCTGTGCCAAACCTGGCTTACCCACATATTTAAAAGAAAACAAAAACAAAACAAAAAAAGAAAAATTGTATCGGAAACTGAATGAGAATGCATTCAGATTGGCCTCACGTTTGAGTTTTGTCTCTGTCCCCACGTTCTTATTTCACTCCACCTGGCCAATTAACACAGTTTCCTGAAAGCTGCATGAAAGGACATGTTTTCAACTTTTGGCTTAGGAGGATCTTACAGAGTCTCTCATTTTAAAATCAGGTCTAACCTAAGTAGGTTAAATGCCTGATAGATTATGGTAGTCACTATTTCTGACCAAGTGGGGAGAATTATTAAGCCATTCTGGAGACAAAAATATAAAATCTAAATATGTTCCCAAATACTGCAGAAAGGCTGTTTGGAGGTGGTTGTTTGTCAATGGAATGCAGACTCAAGACAGATGACAGACTACATACACATGCAGCAGGAAGACAGCTGGATATATTGCTATTAAAATGAATAATATAAGATAGCATGATGTCACTGTGGTGTTCCATGAATGAGTTATAGGTACATAGAGAAACTGGCCCCCATAGCTCTAGGGGAAGCTGGGTGGAGCCTGAACCCAGAAGATCCCTGGGACTGGTTAGGAGGACTATGACAACTGTATTTGATTAAGTCAGGTGTTATATAAGTACTGCATTTCATCAGTTGTTCAGTTTGTACTTTTTCACATGTAATGTCTCAGAAATCATATCGCACGTTGCATCAGATGGCTTCTTACAGTGACAGGGAGCCAGGCAGCAGTTGTGACTCAGTAGTTTTTGCATGTGTATGCATGAACTTGGTCATAGCTGTTCAACACTTCTATTGAGCTATAGGTATTGTTAGCTGTATATTATGATGTTTAACTATCATTCAAAATGTCTTTGAAAAGATTGTGCTGTGATTTGGCATAATAAAAAGTTATCCACATATAGAAATAGGCATGAAAAGAGAACCGTGGGTTGTAAACTTGTATCAGTAAGGCAAATGTAGATTATTGCAGGGATGACCAAAATTCCAGGTTTTCTTACAAAGCAACCAAATAATTTACAGTTCCAAAATAAGATGGATAGTCTTGAGTAGAAAATCAAAAGGGTTGCTTATTTCAGTTTAAGGGGAAGAGATTGCCAAATCCCTCAGAATATTTAAAAACAACTTATTAGGATGAATGAGCAGGTTTTGAGGCACAAGTACTATTGTTAAGACATCAAATATCAAATTGTCCAGAACTTCCTGCTGTTTTTGAATAGAAGCTGTTGAATTTTCATCAGTTGCTGAGAAAATGAAACTATGAGTTTAGTCAAGTAAGAAATGGTGGGAAACCTGATATTCTTTGACAACCATCAAAATGAATATGTCAATATTAAAATTGCATAGTTTATATTATAATTTTATCTGTATCATGTGGTGAAAAGGCTGGGAAGTACTAGAATAGATAATAAATGCAACTGGCTTTTGAGAAAGAATTTTAGGATGGATGGAGACTGTAAAGTAATAGCCGATTACAATTTCAAAAAATATTCAAACTTATTAGTGATCAATGAAAATAAAATTTCTTGACCTCCCATTAAGTGCTAGGATCTCTCATAGGTTCCTTTTCATGATTCTAACTCTTACTTCCTTTTATTTACTCCCTCACTCTCTCCCTTGCTTTCTTCCTTTCTTCTCTCTCTTCACGTTCTTCTATCATGCAGAGAGGGTTAGCAATGACGTGTTGTTGGGTGTCCTGCTGTCTCTGATGTCCTAAGGTCTCAATCTCCAATTAAGAGGCTCATCAATGGAATCTTTCTGAATAGACAATTCCTTCCTAAGAGGAATTCAGACACTGCTGTTGCAACTATACACTTTTCACTTTGTTAAAATTGTACTTGTAAAGCTTATCTATCTATCTATCTATCTATCTATCTATCTATCTATCTATCTACCTACCTACCTATCTACCTACCAACTTACCTACCTACCTATCACCCTAAGCGACCAGTCAACTGTTTGACCTGATGTGCACTGACCACCAGGGGGCAGACTCTCTATGCAGGTGCTGCCCTCTGGTGGTCAGTGTGCTCCCACAGAGTGAGTGCTGCTCAGCTAACAAAGGAGCTCCAGACTCTGGGCTCACAGCTGGTGAGCACAGCTGCGGTGTGAACCTCTCCCACCTCCGTGGCAGCACTACCTAGAAGTGGAGGTGGTAGACGCAGCAGGGCCAGGATGAGCGGGAGCAGTGCAGTGCCCAGTGGGAGTGGGGCTTGGGCTCCTCCCCACCACCTGCCACTTTGTGCACTACTACATCTCTGGAAGATGTTGGACTGCTGATTTTGGCCTGATACCTGCTGGCCAGACTAAGGGACCCTACTGGTGCACATGAATACACACACCAAGCCTCTAGTAAATAAATAAAGTCATTATCATAGATCAAAGCAAGTTTCAACTCCTAATTATTTTTTATATCAAATGCTGCTCTCTTTTTTAAATTTTTTTAAAATTATTATTATTAATTTTAGATCCCCCTCCCTGGGGATCAAGCCTTCAACCTTGGCATGTACCCTAAGGAGGAATGGAACCAGTAACCTCTTGGTTCATGGGTCGAGCCACACCAAAATGTTTCAACTCTTGACCCAAAATAGAGGCAGATTTGTCCCTAGAATAATTGACAGCTTATTTCCCTTTTAGCCTTCTCCAACCCACAGCTTTCTGAGTTTCATTCCCTGGCTTGTGAACATCATGCTGCTCTTCTCGTTTCTCTCCTGCTTTGAAAAGAGTCCTAGATATGGCTGCAGAAAATCTAGGCTGAAATCATCTACAACCTTGGGAAATAGCTTAACCTTCCCAAGCCACCCTTACCTTATTTGTAATATGGTGACAACTGTATCTCCTTCCCTATCCATTTCATAGACTGTGGTGGGGATCAAACAAATATATGAGAGATGTCATAAGTGTAACACCTAAATCAAGTGTGAATATCTATTATTTTCATTGCTAAAATAACATCTCTTTTAGTTAAAATAATTAAAGAGATCATTAAAAAACTAAAGTTGCATTAATGTATACATTTATTAAAGAATTTGGAGGTAAAACCACACATTTGTATTTGGTTAGTAGAATTTGGGGGGCTCCTTTCTGAGTCTCAGCTGAAGCGCTATTCCCTATGCAATCACAGCGTTTTGCAGGCTGGAGCTCTCTGGTGGGGTTTGGGGGTGGGGCAGTTCTGTCAATTAACTGGATACTCCTTTTAATTCGATTATTCAAATTCCTGACAGGTATAGCAATTAGCTTTTGCCAAGTAAAAATATAAAAATGGAAATGTCCTTAAATCCCCAATGGCATGCTACAAGCAAACACTTATTTAGCTTACTTGTCTGGGGAGCTAGTGGTGGGTTGGCCAGTCTAGACTGGGCTCAGGTGTCTCTCACTCTGCCCCTGGGACCAGCTGGCTAGCCAACTAAGCACATTCTTCAAGGCTATGGTAGAGGTTGCAAGACATCAAGCAATGGTTTGTTGCAATGGTTTGTTACAATTTCTAAGCTTATGTCCTTCTCTCTCTCTCTCTCAAGCAGAAACACAAGCTCGTTATGGCTCAGATGTGGAACTGGCACACCATTATTTCTCTCCCATTTTATTGACCAAAAACAAGTCATGTGGTGGAACTCGGTGTCGAGGAATGGGGAAATATACAGCAGAGTCTCATTACTTGTGGTATTTACGGTCTATAAAGTCACCATATACACTGAATTAGTAAAGACTAAATCATTGCTCCCAAGGGAAATACAGGTTAGGTTTCTGTGAGACTCTGGTCACATTTTCATCCACAGATCAATACACAGTCTTATTTATGTGTGTTTCTGTTTAAAGACACCTCATTTACTACATGTTTGGGTCATACATATACACAGTGAAATCACCAACAAAGATGCAAAAAAGTGTGGCTCAGCAGTTGAGCATCAACCTATGCACCAGAAGGTCAAGGTTCAATTCCTGGCCAAGGTAAATGCCTGGATTGTGGGCTTGATCCCCGGTGGGGGGCATGCAGGGGATAGCTAATAAATGATTCTCTCTCATTATTGATGTTTCTCTCTCCCTCTCCTTTCCTCTCTGAAATCAATAAAAATATATATTTAAAAACACAAAAAAGTGACACAAAATAGACCGCAAAATTAACACTTGTTTCCAATATGAGACTTCAGTTGGGAATTGGAGTTTTTTGCCATTCTTCCACCCATGTCTGCAAATGTCTGTGAAAGTGACAAGAGTATTGATCTGGAGGGGGGAGGGTTATTGAATTATTAACAAGTAAATGTTAGCAAGTAGGCCAATTTAAAAAGGAGGATTCATGAATATTGAGGATGAACACTACTTTCCCCTTAGTGGGAAGATCTTAATAATATGGCAAAGGATGTGGATGGAGGAAGGGTTAAAAATGGGGGTCAATAATGTAGAATCTTGGGCCCCATCTCAGACTTACTGAATCAAATTTGCATTTCTGACTCCCCAGATGTTTGTATGCACATTCAGATTTCAGAAATACTGCCCTCGATATGAGTGTAGGTATACCCAAGGCAGAGGGGGACAGTTAAATCCTACAAAGATTAGGGGCCTCTGTATTAACAAAGTTTTATAAAATTGATTTTTCTAATCTTCACTCAAGAACATGGTTAGAGAGTGAAAGGTAGAGAGAAAAAGAGGGAAATTGATGTGGGAGAGAAACATGGATTCGTTGCCTTCTCTACGTGCCCTGTCCAGGGATTGAACCCACAACCCAGGTATGCATCCTGACCAGGAATCAAACGAGCAATCTTTCAGTTGCACAGGATGACATTCAGTCAACTGAGCCATTCTGGCCAGGCTAATAAAGTTTGTGGGTTTTTTAAAATCCTTACTGGAGGATATATTTTCATTGATTTTTAGAGAGAACGGAAGGGAGAAGGAAAGACAGAGAGAAATATCAATGTGAGAGAAATATATCAAGTTGTGTCCTGCAAGCATCCAGACCAGAGATTGGGCCAGGAAGGAGCCTGCAAGAGAGGTAAGTGCCCTTGACCAGAACTGAACCCGGGACCCTTCGATCCATAGACTGATGCCCTATTCACTGAGCAAAACTGGCTAGGGCTAATAAAGTTTTTATACGGGTCCAAAAGTCTGGCATGCTGGACAACCTTTTTAAGGTGAAGAAAAAGTTATTGCACATTTCATTTTCTATTAATTGCGAAGAGGTGGAGCATTTGGTGGGACTTTTTTTGGCTTTTGGAGACAGGGGAATACAGCTGCAAGACCTTCTTTGGGAAACGCAGGCAGCTGCCAGTTTAAGTGGGTCCCTGAGTGCACTATCCCAAGTCCAAGTTAAATGCCAGCTGCCTTGCTATTTGGCTCTATGTCTCAGCAGATCCAATGGTGCTTGAGATGTTCATAGGAGTTAAGGATGCCGTATGGAGTCTAAGGTAAGCCCTAAGAGGAAAGTCATGGGGCAGAAACTCAGGATCTAGAGCAAGGCCATATCTCTGACAGCAAGTCATTTGTAAAATAGCCCCTCGTATGCCACTGAGAGCCTCTATGGTAAAACTGCAGCTGCCCATCGTGTGCTGGATATTTCAGATTTACCAAATCACAGTTGGGTGTGGATAGCAGCAAGCTATTGGGAAGATAAGAAAAAAGAGGAGTAATGGATTGGAAATTCCTTAGAGGTCAAAGAACAGTGACCAGAAAAAAACATGAGTGGGAGAGTTGGAAGTTTCCCGAGAAAGGCAAACTCGGCATAATAATCTTTTTCTCACTTTCTGTTTCTCTCCCTGGATGCCCTCTATTGGGTGCATAATAGTAAAATGCATTCTACCCCAGGTCAAATCTCTGGAGTTACCATTGACAATTCCTGCTCATCCAAGGGATGCTCCCTTAAACAGTATCTTTTTAACCTCCCTCTCCATCTCCATGATTACCACCTTAATTCAATCTCATCAGTTCACGTGGAAGTTTTCTACATTAATGACAAACAGTGTTTCTGCATACCAGATTATTCTATCCCAGTGGTTGGCAAACTCATTAGTCAACAGAGACAAATATCAACAGTACAACAATTGAAATTTCTTTTGAGAGCCAAATTTTTTAAACTTAAACTTCTTCTAATGCTACTTCTTCAAAATAGACTCACCCAGGCCGTGGTATTTTGTGGAAGAGCCACACTTAAGGGGCCATGGCTCACGAGCCGCAGTTTGCCAACCACTGTTCTATCCACTCTTCATATATTTATTGTGCATCTATTATGTATCAGGCACTGGGTTAATTATAGGGGAAACAATGTGAAGAATTTAAAAATATGCTGCTGCAAGCCTTATGGAATTTACAGTCTGGTAGAAGAGAGATATGGAAATCCTCCCGAAAATCCTTCCATGACTCCCTGCTGTTTCCAAGATGAAGCCCAAATGTCTTGATTGTCCCTACCTATCTCTCCAGTGTCACCTCTAAAAACTGTTCTGCAATCTCGCAGGCTCTGCAGCCACAATGTACTCTTTCCCTTCTTCAGGGCACCTCTTTTAAAAGGGTTCATTCCCGCTGTCCACCTTCTCCAGGAAGCCTTCCAGACACTCCCTTCCCCCTTTAGCTGCACTTCTCTGTAGTTCCAGCACACCTCGTGGCACCACTACCACAAATACATCACACTTTATTATTCCACCTCTTATACTTGATCAAGAGCTCAGTTTTATATAACCAATATTTAGCACAGCTTCTGACTCATAAAGGGTTCTGTACTTGACCTTTTTTGTCAAACATGCTCTCCGCTCTGCAGTAGCAAACAAGGTCAGCACATCACTTCTGCACCTCGACAAAGGAGCTTCTGTGGCATGCCTCCCTGGTGTCCTCAGGCCTTAGGGCTTTCAGATGGGCAAGCTGCCCTCGAGGGTTCAGTGGTGCGCCCCCTCGCGCCGCCGGCTGAGGCTGCAGGGATGGGTGGGGCGCTCGCCACCACGCGGTCCCAGACAGACGCAAGGCGCATGCGTAGCACGAGAGAGAGCTCGGCTCTAATAGGAAGAGTCCAAGCGTGAGGGGAGCGAGCTGCATTACGCACGGTATATTTCCCTTTTGCAGTAGGGAGGTGGCTCTTATTATTTTCCTCTCCGATTGGCCCTTAACTTAAAATGTAAGGCTTTCCGTGCAGATTTGCAGCGAGCGAGAGAGGGGCCAGGGTGTCGTCCAGCTCTTCTTCGTCCTCTAGCACCCCTCCGGAGGGCGGAAGGTCGGACGGCCCCAGGTCACGGCCCGGGGGGCGGAAGCGGCCGCTGCTGCGACCGCGAAGGCTGTCAGAGCTGGCGAGGGGCCGGGCGGAGTTACCATGGAGCGACACCGCTGGCTGCCTCTGGAGGCCAACCCCGAGGTGAGCGCGGCTCTGATTTCGGCCGGGGGATGCGGGCGGGGGCGAGGGGAGCCGGGCTGTCGCAGCTGGGCAGGGGCCGTTTGTCTCTAAAGCGTGTTCTCTGCTTCGTTTCCAGGTCACCAACCAGGTGAGTGAGGTGTCTGGTCGCTCGAGACCCTGGAGCCCTCCCTGGCCGTCCACACCTCCGCGCCCCGCAGGAAGGTCCCTCTGGCGGGGGTGCCCGTTTTGTGGCCGTCTCCCCCTCCCCGCCACCTCGCTCCTGGACACGCGCCCTCCTGGACAGCTGGCGCGCCTCCTCCTGCGCTCCCGTTCCCCCCGTCGCCCAGGCTTCCCTGCACCCAGGCGTGGGAGGGATGCTCATTCGCCCTGCATTCCTGTTCCTCCTCCTCTCTTGACGTTTCCCTTCTTTCCTGCTCGTGCCGGTTCCATCGCTTTCCCACCCCAGTACCTCCTGGGCGACGACTAATTTGCCCGCGCTGCCCGACTCCAAGCGCTGTAAACTCGCCCACCCGGTCCTTGTAATTTCATCCACCTCCTGCCCCATGAAGTCATCTTCCAATCATCTCTTGCCCCATCAAGTCACTTCTCTTCCCCGCCACGCCTCTTTTCTCTCCCAGTTTCTTAAAACTGGAATTCAGTTTTTTTTGTTTTTTTTTTTTATAACATGGGAAACTCGGGGCAGTTAATTCCCACACTCTTCTTTGCCACATAACAACCTTTAAATTTCGTCTGGGTTTGGGGCGCGGGGGGGGGGGGAAGGTCAAGTTTGAGGAGGCAGAGGGAACATCCCCCAGCCACTCCCTTAAAAGAAGAAGAAGTGCTCCAGGTGTAAACTTTAGATTTTCTCAGGTCTGTTTTGCCTTCCAGTCTCAAACAGGTAGTTTACTTTTTATTGCCGTCGTAGTTTATTTTTACATATAAAATTTCCTCCCATAATCTTCATTCCTGTCACCAAAGCATAACGTTTGCCCCGTACTTAATTGGCTTTTGGTTTCCGACATTTGCAGAAAATTCCTTATGTAATGAAAGTAGATAGACGTATTTGAATGTGGGCAGCAAACCCTTGGTCTTACTCAGATTTATTATATGCTTTTGAAGTGACTGTTATTTCCCCAACTCATCTCTAGAAAAAGCTTAAAACCCAGCATATATCTTTTATCTTATTCTAATGGTGGCGTTCCTATCTATGTTAATTTCCTTTTGTATTACCCCCTTTGAAATTTGCTGTTCATTTTTTTGCCCCCTAACACATTTTGACCACTTTATAAGCTGAGAGTTATCTTTAGGCAGAAGTCAGTATTTGCAACTTCTGACTTAATGCCATAGGAAAGAAGCATATTTCTCTTAGACTTAATCCAAAACTAGTTCTATACCTTTTGTGAAAAATCAGTTTACCATATATCTGGAGAGTGTAGGATTCCATTGATTTATGTGTGTGTTCTTTCACCAATACCAAACTGTTTTGATAACTGTAGTTTTATAGTAAGACTTATTTTTCAAAATTGTTTAGGCTATTTTAGTTACTTTGCGTTTCTATGTAAGTTTTACAATCAGCTGGACAATTTCCACAAAAGTCCTATTATGATTTTGATGGTGAATGTGTGCCCAAATCTATAACTACATTTTGAGGGAAATTAGCATCTTAACAACATTGAGTCTTGCAATTCATGAAGATGGTATATCTCATCATTTATTTTATTTGTTTCAAAAGTGTTTTATAGTTTCAGCATGTAGCTATTGCACATATTTTGTTAGATTAATACCCAAGTGTTTAGTGATTTTTTTGGTGCTATTTTAAGTTATACTATTTTAAAGTTTTAATTTCTAAATCATTACTTTATGTAGAAGTACTGTTTATTTTTAATGTAAAAGAAACTTTATTTCAGATAAAATTAATTTTTTTCCAAAATCAAGGATAAAGCAAATATACTTCCTTGTGTCCATTATTTTAGGTAATTATGATTTCCATGAACAGAGTTACTGAGTATCATTTGAATATTTGTCTATGTGTTTGTTGGAAGCTTCTGTAGCCTTGATAGCAATTCCAGTTTTTCTGAATTCTTCTTTTTCCTTCAGGCATTCCATGTTGATTTCTTCATAAAAGGTAGGATCATTGTAGCAAGCCATTGGACATTTTTTCAATGCAGAATTTTCTTTCCAGCATTTTACTACCTAAGGATTCCAGATTCCTTGCACATTTGGTAAATCTTGAACTTGTTCAAAACATCTCTCTTGGGTCTTTTATCATTATTTTAGGGATCAAAACATCTTTTTCAACATGTCTGAGGTGCTATTCTATTTGGTTGAGTGCCATCTTGGCAACAGAGCTCAAGATACTGTTTTTTATTTATTGACTAGAGGCCTAGTGCATGAAATTCGTGCACGAAGGGCTGTGTCTCTCAGCCCAGTGTCTCTCAGCCCAGACTGCACCCTCTCCAATCTGGGACCCCTTGAGGGATGTAGGACTGCCCGTTTAGGTCAGATCCTACTGATAAGATTGGGCAGTCAGACATCCCTCTCATAATACAGGACTGCTGGCTTCCAACTGCTCGTCTTCCTGCCTTCCTGCCTTCCTGATTGTCCCTAACTGCTTCTGCCTGGCAGCCTGATAACCTGCCAGCCTGATTGCCCCTAACTGCTCTCCCCTGCAGGCCTGGTCACCCCTAAATGCCCTCCCCTATAGGCCTGGTCCCCCCCAACTGCTCTCCCCTGCAAGCCTGGGTCCCCCCTAATTGCCCTTCCTGCAGGTCTGGTTGCTCCCAACTTCCCTAGTCTGCCAGCCTGGTCACCCCTAACTGACCTCCTCTGTAGGCTTGATTGCCCCCATCTGCCTTCCTTTGCAGGTCTGGTCCCTCCCAACTGCCCGCTCCTGCTGGCCATCTTGTGATAGCCATCTTGTGTGTTGGAGTGATTCTTTTTTTACATAGGAGGATTAGATAGGATAGAGGCCTGCTGCACGGGTGGGGGCCTGCTGATTTGCCCTGAAGGGTGTCCCGGATCAGCGCAGGGGTTCCCTTGGGATGTGGGGCAGCCTGGGTGAGGGGCCTGTGGTGGTTTGTAGGCTGGCCATGCCCCCTGGCAACCCAAGTGGAGGCCCTGGTATCTGGGATTTATTTCTCTATCATTTGTAATTAAAACTTTGAAGTCTTGCCTCCTGCTTGCTCCGTTGCTGCAGCCATTTTTGTTGGGATTTATTTATCTTCTATAATTGAAACTTTGTAGCCTTAAGTAGAGGCCAAGGCAGGCCAGGACAGGCAGAAAGCTTGGCTTCTTCCATTGCTGGGGAAACCCAAGCCTCCTGCTCTCTCCTTGGCTGTACCCATCTTGATTGGGTTAATTTGCATACTCATTCCTGATTGGCTGGTGGGCATGGCTTGTGGGTGTAGTGGTGGTATAGTCAATTTGCATATTATTCTTTTATGAAATAGGATTTTGTGTCCTCCTACCTTGCTAAAGTCGCTTATTCTAATTGTTTTTTAGATGCTGTGTGATTTTCTATATAGACAATCATATTCTCAATGAGTAGACTGTTTTATTTCTAACTTTTCAATCTGTGTGCCTTTTATTTTTTATTGCACTGGTTAGGACCTTCAGTACAACATGGAAGGTTGGAGACAGAATATCTTTGCCTTTTTCAGATGTTAGAGGGAGAACATTTGATCTTTCATCATAAAAGAAGTTAGTTGTAGGGTTTGGGTAGATGCTTTTTATCAAGCTAAGGAAGTTCCCTTCTTAGTTTGCTGAGAGTTTTTATTCATGTATCAATGTTGATTTTTCTCAAATGACTTTTCTGCATCTCTCGAGATAATCATAGAAGAAATAATACCAATTCTACATAAACGTAGAGGAGGGAGGGACATTTTTCAACTCATTTTATGACCAGCATTACCAGACAAACCATAATAACAACTGAGAGCCAATATCCCCCGTGAACATAGATATAAAAATCCTCAACAAAATATTAGCAAAGATAATCAAACAATATATAAAAGGATAATATATCCTGACCTAAACAGTTTATCCTGGTATTATAAAACTGGTTCACCATTCAAGTCAATCAATGTAATTACCTATATTAACAGACTAAAGAACAGAACTATTTTTAAATTATATTATTTCCTTTAATAAGATGTAAGCTTGTTTTACTGGAAACATATTCTGTGATTCAGCTATTATTGGACTTTGTTCTCAGATAATCTTGTAAACTATAAAAAAATTCACTTGTTCACATTAATTAAATAATATTTTGGGAGCATCTTTTTAAAATTTATTTCAGAAAGATGAAGGAAGAGGAAGAGAGAGAGAGAAACATCAATGATGAGAGAAAATCATTGATCGACTGCCATCTGCACACCCCTTACTGGGGATTGAGCATGTGCCCTGACCTCAGGGGTTCATGGCTCGACCCTCAATCCCTTGCCACACCAGTCAGATGGTGGCATCTTTTATAATACCAGGTACCTGAGCAGGAGATGGTTATACTGTGGTGATTAAAACATTCATTGTTTTCTGTTTTTCAGTCCTATGGGAAGAGACAGAAAAGTACATAAATAATTAGCAATAATATAGGTGCAATGTTAGAAATTAACAGGGTACTGTGATGAAGACAATCAGAGAAAGCATCACAGGTTAGATGGTGACAAGGAGACCATTCTGAGGTGTCAGAAACAGAAGAAATGCTATTTGTATATGATTGTATTCTATTTCTGGCATGCTTTGTTGTGGTTCAGTTTGTTCTAAAATAATTTATAAAAGAAGTGATGCACTTTTAGTGGGAGAATGTGCAAGTATGTAGGCAATGATTAGTTTTAGCCACATTTTTTGTGGTTGTTTCTTTATTCTCTTTGTATTAGTGATAAAACTGAGGATAGATAATGAATAGATATTTAATCAACTGACTTAGCATTACTAGAATTAAGCCACAGCTAAACCCCAACAACAATATCCATCTATACTTTTTCTAATTTTCTCAAATTAACAGAATAGAAGGCCTTTCACTTACCTTGATTTCACAGTGTCACCACTTGAGAGTTGCATGTGTTATTATTGTACTTTTAGTTTGAGCAAATATTGGTATTGCTCTAATGATGCCTACTTTGAATAAGAATGATCAACAGATCATTATTAACTACTACACATTAACTCATAACCATGTGTCTCTAGGTATGTTAAGCAATGATTTATTTTGTTGGATAATATGCTATCAATCCCTTCTAAGAATATTTTCTGCCGAAACTGGTTTGGCTCAGTGGGAGAGCGTCGGCCTGCGGACTGAAAGGTCCCAGGTTCGATTCCAGTTGGGGACACATACATTGGTTTTGGGCACATCCCCAGTCGGGGTCGTGCAGGAGACGGCTTATCGATGTCTCTCTCTCAATGGTGTTTCCAACTTTCTATCCCTCTCCCTTCCTCTCTGTGAAAAATCAATAAAAATTAAAAAAAAAAGAGAATATTTTCTAATGCTACAGGTAGGACTTACCTAAAATGAAGTAATAGAAATTTTATTTAAAAAATTTAAGCATCTTTTAATTTACACATACATTTAAAGGGGTAATAGCAGCTTATAGCAGAGTTTAGGTAATTAAGCATAAGAATTATAACTTAAAAAAAAATACACCTCCAGTCTGTGATATAGACAATTATAATATTTCTTCTTATGAGCACACTAGATTTTCATCCTGATTTATGTTTTGTGATTTGAGTACAACACAGCCACACTATGTATATTTTAAGTGTTATTATGTTTTAGAACCAAAAATTTTTAGTATGGAAATCCCCTAAAAATATTCCTAATGGTGATTTTATTGAAGAGGTAATATATTTTCTAGTATCTTATCTAATAAAGAGGGAATATTCTAATCAACGGTCATGCCCTCACAAAATGGTGGTACCCACAGCCAATAAAGAAGAAATATGCTAATTGACTGCCATGCTCTCCCAAGAAAGATGGCAGGGCCACAGCCACAAGATGATGGCGCCCATTCCCCCGAGCCCTGCCTCATCCAGTTCCCTCAGCCCCACAGGGGAAGGCAATTGGGGGTGATCGGGCTGGCAGAGGAGGGCAGTTGGGGATGATCATGTCCGCAGGGGAGTGGTTAGGTGTCAATCAGGCCAGCAGGGGAGTGGTTAGGAGGCTATCAGACTGGCAGGCAGAGTAGTTAGGGGCAATCAGGCAGGCAGGCAGGCAAGTGGTTAGGAGCCAGCAGCCCTGGATTGTGAGAGGGATATCCAAGGGGTCCCAGATTGGAGAGGGTGCAGGCTGGGCTGAGGGACATTCCCCATCCCCGAGCACAAATTTCATGCATCAGGCCTCTAGTAATATATAATATCTAAAGGACAATAAATTTAACGTAACTATTATATTTAGCTTAGATGCTTAGAGTTGGAAAAAGAATTAGAGATCATCTTCTGGACTTTTGCCATAAATATACAAAGATTTTCTAGTCCCATCTTAGGGAAAAACCTTGTTACTGTATCCTCCTTTAACTATTGTCTCACATCTGTTTCCCTTCTTTGTCAGAATTGTTCATAGGAGCTGTTGCTACTTTTTTTAAAAAAATATATTTTATTGATTTTTCACAGAGAGGTAGGGATAGGGATAAAGAGATAGAAAAACTGATGAGAGACAAACATTGAACAGCTGCCTCCTGCACTACCCCTACTGGGGATGTACCCGCAACCAAGGTACATGCCCTTGACCAGAATCAAACCCGGGACCCTTTAATCGGCAGGCCGACGCTCTCACCACTGAGCCAAACCAGTTAGAGCTGTTGCTACTTATCATTTTCCTTCTGTGTTCACTTCTATCTGACTTGTTTCTGTCCTCACCATTTCATATTAAGTATTTTTGTAGTTTTCTAATCATCACTTTGCCAGATCTATTCATCATTTTCTGTCCCACAATTTCTTGATCTCTGAAACATTTGATAGAGTAGACCATTCCATCCTTCTTGAAACATCATCTTTTCTTGGCTTCTGTGATAGGTAATTCTGGTTTTCCTCTTTTTTATCTGTTTCTTAAATTCACCTTTGCTAGATCTTCTCCCTCTCAGCTTCTAAGGAGTTCTAAGAACCATGTCCTAGATTGCTAATCTTTTCTATGTGCATTATCTCCCTAGTGATGTTTTCTATTGTATAGCATTAATACTATCAGTCATCACATAGTTGATCATATTTCCTCTAAGCCTGGACTACACCAACTTATAAACCTGTATATTCAACTACCTCTTTGATATCTCCATTTTGATGTCTTATAGACACCTCAGACTTAACATGGCTAAAAAAGAAATCTGGATTTAACCTCCTCTTGCCTGTCTTCCAAAGGCATTTCCCCCCAGGCTTCCAAGGGCACTGCCTTTTTATCTAATGCCCAAGTCAATGTCATCGAATCTTCTTCGCAACTATGCTAATTTGGAGAGGCTGTATTGTATTGATTTGACACCTTGGGTTTTATCTGGGCTGTGAGACTATGAGTAGTTCCCTAACTTCTGTACCTTAGTTTCTTATAATCTCTCCTAATCTTGTAAAATTGTAAGGATTATTTAATAAGTGACTATATGTAAAGTATGTAGAGCAATTTCTAGAACAAAGCATTCACTCTATGAATGTTAACCTTTTAAATTATTGTTCTTTTTCCTAACTTCTTTGATCCTTATAGACTTTTCTTTCAAATTCTATTCCAAATCTGGCCATTTTCTTCATTTCTACTACTGTAGCCCCAACTACCATCATCCTCAGTTTAGACAACTGCAGTAATCTCCTAACTAGTTTTTCTGCTTCTCCTTTCACCTCCCTAAAATCTAGTCTCCATATGTACCCAAAGTGGTTTTTTAAAAATGCAAGTCATATCTTTTGTCTCCCTGCTTAAACAGAACACAACATGGTCTTCCGAACCTACTGTGGCCTGATGAGGAAGGACTATCCACTGCTGTTCCACTCCTGCTGAGCTGTCTTTGAGTGCCATACCCATTCCTGTTTCAGAATCTTTGCATTTGCTCACTTTTTGCTTGAATCATTCTGATCTGGGTTGTTTCATGGCTGTTTATTTCTTGTCATTTGTGGCGTAATTTGAAGTCAAATCTTCAGCCTTTTTTTCATTAGCAGTTGAAATTCCTCCCCACTCCCTGAATCTGCACTAACATTGTGCCTTGTTTTATTTCCTTCAAAATATGCTATGCCTTGTGAAATAATCTTGTTTATGTCTTTAATTGTTTATTGGGTGTATACACTACTAGAATGTAAATCCTGTCAGAGCAAAGACATGTCTGAAGTACGAAGAATGGTGCCTGGTTGCTAGCATACTCTCTACATATAGTGAGTGGGAGAATGAATAAACATATAACTGCTCCAGAAAATCTTTCTCAAAATCATCTTTAATGTGGTCATGAATCTTTTACATGAGCATTTCAATGAGCAGCATTCTATCTCATAAGGTGGTTTAATTTCTTATAATAATGAATGGTATATAATAAGAGCTAGAAGAATTATATTTATTGAAACAAAATCTATTTTTCTATAACTTCCTCCAGTTGCCCATCAGTTCTCCCAGTGAAACTATACTGAATAAATCTAATTGCTCTTTCATGATATTACTGAAAAATACCTGGGGTTAAGGATCGTAACAATTTAAGGCTTTTTTGAATGTGCCTAGACTCTCCAGCTTTGATGTTTTCCAAAACCTTATCATTCTTGGTCACTTTCCTTTGAACTTGCTTCTGCTTGTCATTGTCCTTTATAAAATAGACCTCCCAAAGCTAATATTATAAGATTTAAAAATAACAAAAACATTTTCAGTTATAGTTCACTAGATTCGTGCAATAGGCCTTCCTTCCCCTGGCTTCTGACACCAGTTTTCCTCCGGCACCTGGGACCTGGACCACAGCAGAGCTAAGCCTTCAGCCTTCAGGTTTGACTCCGCCCACAGCTGCAGCCAAGCATTCAGCCTTAAGCAGAACCAAATATTCAACCTTCAGGCTTGACTCCAGGCACAGCAGAGCCAAGCTTTCAGCCTTCAGTGGACCCAAACCTTCAGCCTTCAGCAGAGCCAAGCCTTCAGCCATCAGGCTTGACTCTGGCTGCAGGGAAGCCTTCAGTCTTCAGTGTTCGCTCTGTGCCTGCATATGCAAATTAACCCACCATTTTGTTGTATTAATTTGCATACTCATTCCTGATTGGCTGGTGGGCATCATGGAGGTATGGTGAATTTGCATCTTTCTCTTTTATTAGTGTAGATATTCAGTATTATTTTATAATAGTTTCAAGTGTACTGTCTAGTGACTAGACATTTATATAATTTACAAAGTAATCCCTCCCCTCCCCATAAGATCGAGGACACAATTGGCACAATACCTAGTTATTATTGACTATGTTCCCTATGCTATACTTTACATCCTGTGACTATTTTGTAACTATCAATTTATACTTCTAGTCCTTCACTTTTTTCACTTTCATCTGGCAACCATCAGTTTCTTTTTATCTATGAGTCTGTTTCTGTTTTGTTTGTTCATTTATTTTATTCTTTAGATTCCACATAAACATAAAATCATATGGTATTTGTCTTTCTTTGATTGCCTTATTTCACTTAGCATAAAATCCTCTAGGGCCATCCATGTTGCTGCAAATGTTAAGATTTTATTTTTTTCTATAGCTAAGTAATATTTATATTGTATATGTATGTATACAATATGTATTGTATAGGTACCACCTCTTCTTCATCCAATTATCTATTAATGGGCAGTTAGGTTGCTTTCAAATTTGGGCTATTGTAAATAATGTTGCAGTGAATAAAGGGCTTCATATATCTTTTCAAATTAGTATTTTGTTTTCTTTGATAAATAACTGGAAGTGGAATTGCTCGGTCATAAAGTAGTTTTATTTTTAATTTTTTTAGGAGCATCCATGCTGTTTTCCACTGTGGCTGCACCAATTTACAATCCCAGCAAAGTGTTCTTTTTTCTCCATATTCTCACCAACATTTGTTTGTTGATTTATTGACCATTCTGACAGGTGTGAAATAATATCTCGTTGAGGTTTCAATTTGCATTTCTCTGAAGATTAGTGAAGACTGAGGAACAATTAAGCATCTTTTCATGTCTATTGGAGAAATATGTATTCAGATTCTCTACCCATTTTTAAATTGGATTGTATATTTTTTTGGTGTTTGTGTTCTTCATAAATTTTGGATATTAACCTCTTACTAGATGTATCATTGGTGAATATCTTCTTCCATTCAGTAGGTTGGGTTTTTTTGTTTTGTTAATGGTTTCCTTTGCTATGAAAAACTTCTTAGTTTTATGTAGTCTGATTTGTTTATTTATTTATTTTTTTTGAGGAGATATCCAAAAAAATATTACTAAGAGCAATGTCAGAGATTTACTACCCATGTTTTTCTTCTAGGAGTTTTATGGTTTAGGGTCTGACATATAAGTTTAAAATCTTTTTAGCTTATACTTGTATATAGTGTAAGAAAGTTTTATTTATTTTTGTATGTAGTATATATAGTTTTATTTTTTTGCATGTATTTGTTCAGTTTTTCCAACACCATTTATTGAATAGGTTATCTTTATCCCATTATATATTGCCTTCTTTATCATAGATTACTTGACCATGTCGGCATCGATGTATTTCTTGGCTCTCTATTCTGTCCCATTGATCGATGTACCTATTTTTATGCCAGTACCATGCTGTTTTGATTACCATAGTATTGTAGTATAGTTTGATATCAGATAGTGTGATACCCCCAACTTTGTTCTTTTTTCTCAATTTGCTGTGACTATTTTGGGGTCTTTTGTGATTCCATATAAATTTTAGGATTATTTATAATAGTTCTGTGAAAAATATTATTTGATAAATGAATGCAGTAAAATAATACATCTTTTTATAAAAGACTAGCATTGCATTACTTTTGTTGACAATTGTGTAATCCATATTGAGCCTTCAGAGAAATAAGTCCTTTAATTCCCACATAAAACATTTTCAGTATTTCTCTATTCTGTACTTTAATTTCCTTTCTTTACTACATCTCTATTAAAATCAATTTTGCTAGTTTCCATATTTTAAGAACCATCGTTTTCTCATTTAACTATTAGTTATGTTCCTAGTTTTGCATCTAGCAGTTACTGCTAGTATACTTTTAATAGTTAAATCAAGCAATTACTAAATAAGTATAATTTCTGTCATAACCCACAGCATTAATGAATTTGTAATAAGTAAGAATCTATTGCTGTCTAGGATCTTAGGTCTTAAAGACCAGAGAAAGGGGCTTTAGAACAAATTTGAAAGAAAAGTAAATTTAATTTTTCTATTAAAAATTATAAATTCAGATTTTTTGTTATTTGACTGTCACCTAAAGATTGAGGGACAATTCATTATAAATCAGGGAAGAGGCTAACAGTGTTTAGATAGAGAACTGCAATTTGTGTGCAAAAATCTGAAGGGAAGAGATGGTTATAGACCTTTTAAGAACTTGAATTCATTATGGCTAAAGTTAGAAAAAAAAGGAGAAAAAGATACTTCAAGCAATGAGAGATGGAGCTGGAAAAGTAAATAGGTCCAGCACTTCCAGAATTTTGCATGTGGATTCTGGCAGCGAGACCTTGAAAAATCATGTAACCTCTCAAACTCAGTTTTCTTATTGGTGAAAACATGCCTTACCCATTGCAATAAAGTTGAAGTACATTAAAATTCTGCAAATGGTTTCTGATATATAATAATCTTAAAAATTATTATAAGTAATTTAAAATACTTTTTATCTGGTGGAAAGTTTATCATTGGGCCATTGAATAAAAAGGATAAGTTGACCAAGGATATTGTTATTTACTAATTTTTTTGACTGGCCAATATTTTAGAAGCATTGTGAAAATATAGTGAGCTAATCAATCAGAATATTTTGTTATTATATTACCCAGTGTTTAGATAAGCCAGAAGACTGGTGTTAGAAGTTTTAAGCAAAACTTTATTTTGCTTCATGCAAACAGTATGCTAATTGTATAGAGATGGCTTTGCAAATGCATAATATAAGATACTTTTTTCGTGAGTGGTCTAGAAAGATTTTTGAAGGGGGTAGTTCTAAGACTTATATTGGGTTTTCTTCCAGTTTTTAAATTTAAATAAAATACACACAAATCACTTCTACCAATTTGTAACTTAGAAGCTGGATTTAGCTATTACAAAATTATACTTTTTTAAAATATTAAAAATAAAAAGTTGAGTTCACACTGTTCAAGCTAACTGCTGTTAATATTTTAGAAATTTTTTTCTTATTTTTCTTTATTTGCATATAATCATCAAACCCACAAAAAGGTTGGTTTTAAATTATAAAAGTACAACACCTTTAAGATTTAAAGAGGCAAAAATTGACGACTTACCTTATACTTAATAGATATTACTTTAATTGAACTTTATATCAATCTCATTTGATAGGGTGATATAAATAATACATTAAGGAAAACTATGACTCCAGTGACAGTTTTTGTATTTAATTTATTTTTGTATTTAATTTAATTGACTGTTTAATCATTAATTGTGTCTGCAGTTTGATATTACTCAGTCTCACTATAGTTGCTGTCTTTGGAGCTTGGTACTTTTTATACTTGTTAGCTTATAATTCAACTAGAGGCCCAGTGCATGAAATTTGTGCACGGGGTGGGGGGAGGGGGTTGTCCCTCAACCCAGTCTGCACCATCTCCAATCTGGGACCCCTTGAGGGATGTCCGACTGCCCGTTTAGGTCTGATCCTAAACGGGCAGTCGGACATCCCTCTCACAATCCATAACTGCTGGCTCCCAACTGCTCACTTGCCTGCCTTTCTGATTGTCCCTAACAGCTTCTGCCTGCCAGCCTGATCATTCCCTAACCACTCCCCTGCCAGCCTGATTGATGCCTAACTGCTCCCCTGCCAGCCTGATTGCCCCTGTCTTTCCCTGCAGGCCTGGTTCTCCCCAACTGCTCTCTTCTGCAGGCCTGGGTCCCCCCCAACTGCCCTCCCTTTCAGACCTGGTCCCTCCCCTGCTGGCCATCTTGTGGTGGCCATCTTGTGTCCACATGGGGGCAGCAATCATGTGTGTTGGAGTGATAGTCAATTTGCATATTACTCTTTTATTAGACAGGATAGTTGCCTGGTGCATGGGGGGAGAAGAGGCTGGCTGGTTTGCCCTGAAGGATGTCCCAGATCAGGGTGAGGGTTCCCTTAGGGCATGGGGTGGCCTGGGTGAGGGGCCTGTGGTGGTTTTCAGACCAGCCATGTTCCCCCTGCAACCCAAGCTTCCTCCATTGCTGGGGACACCCAAGCCTCCTGCTCTGTCTGCAGCTATCTTGGTTGGGTTAATTTGCATACTCACCCCTGATTGTCTGGTGGGCGTGGCTTGTGAGTGTAGTGAAGGTATGGTCAATTTGCATATTACTCTTTTATTAGATAGGATTAAAATATGGCTTTTAGGGGTACATTACATTAACATATACATTTAAATCCTCTTATCAGGGTTAGGGCTGTCAGTCCTGTGCAGGTAATATTTGGAGTTGATTAAATGAATGCCTGAATTTAGATTAATAGCCAATTTTATCTTTTTTACCTCTTTAATGTGACACAAATAAGAACTAATATATAACCCTAGCTCAGTGGTCGCCGTTTGCCACTCTGTTGACTAATGAGTTTGCCGACCACTGCCCATAGCTGTTTTGGCTCAGTGGATAGAGTGTCAGCCTGTGGACTGAAGGGTCCTGGGTTTGATTCCCAGAAAGGGTACATGACCTGGAAGGCAGCCAGTCAATGATTCTCTCCCCCTCTCCCTTTCTGAAATCAATTTTAAAAAGTATTTAAATAAACATTCTAGTATATCTAAGACCTTATTTTTGACCAATCATATGATCGTTAGAGTTTCTTCTACTGGCTGAGAAAAGAATGGGAATACCTGTGTGTAAGATTAATAATAGTGTTTATGTAACATGACTTACTTTCAATCAGTGTAGCACAGCAATTTTCAACTGGTATGTTTTAAGGATTTTTAAAACATGCAACACCTGACTGTTGAGTCAGGGACACTGACCTCTTTTCTCTTAGATTGTGAAATAAGAAAATGACGACAGCCAACACAACAATAGCTGTTCTGTGTGAATGACCTGTCTTAAACCATAAATATATAGGTCATATAATAAAGTTGCATCTTATTGGTCATGTTGCATTAAATTTCTTGATACCAGAAATACTTATATCTAAGTATAGACGCCTGAGTTTATAAAATATATTTTTCTTGAATCAGACATGAAGGGAGGAAAGATAGAAACATCAAAAATGAGAGAGAATCATTGATCAGCTGCCTCCTGCATGCCCCCTATTAGGGTTTGAGTCTGCAACCTAGGCATGTGCCCTGACCTGGAATTGAACTGTGACTTTCTGGTTCATAGGTCAATGCTCAACCACTGAGTCACACCATCTGGGCAAATAACAGATTATTTTAAAAGTCACTTTGGAGCAAAAAGGTTAGGTAATAGCTTGTTATTTTTTTAATCAAAATTATACCTATTTTTTGTTAGAATAGCAAAATATACTTTTGGTGTGCTGCAGAATTTTAGTAGTTTGTGTGCTATGAGATGCAAAAGGTTGAAAGTCACCGATTTAGCAAAATCTGATCTAATCTAAGAACATGTAATCATTCTTTAGGGAGAAATACCTTAGGCACCTTTTTATTATTTTTTTAACATATTTTTATTGATTTCAGAGAAGAAGGGAGAGGGAGAAAGAGAGAGAGAAACATCAATGATGAGAGAGAACCATTGATCAGCTGCCTCTTGCACATCCTCTACAGGGGATTGAGCCCACGACCTGGACATGGGCACTGACACAGAATGGACCTGTGACCTCCTGGTTCATAGGTCCGACACTCAAACACTGAGACATGCTGACTGGGCAAGCACCTTTTTATTTTTAAATTTCAGATGATGTTAGACCAATAGATGCTATAATGTATTTTTGAGGTAAGGTATAATGATGAATTCTTAATAGGATTTTTTTTGTTTCCTTTTCTCATTTTTTTATCATCTGGAACTTATTTTGTGATAGTACACTTTAAAAAATCATCTTTATTCAGTACAGACATTTGTTAAGAATTTATTAAATTGACATAATTCTCACTATTACATTTTTATTTTTTCTCTCTGCAGTAGATTAGGGCCTGACATTTTATTTTCCCATGAAATCTTAATTAAAAAAAAAAATTCTTGCCCTGGCCGGTGGTCTCAGTGGTTAGAGCATTGACCTGCACACCGAAGCGTCATGGGTCCATTCCCAGTGAAGGGCATGTATTTGATTGCAGGTTGGATCCCTGGCCTGGTCTGGGCACCTGTGGGAGGCAACCCAGTCTATGCGTCTCTCTCAGATCATTGTTTCTTGCTTAACCTCTTCCACTAGTATACTCCTTATATCAAGCATTCTCTGGTGTTCGCACAAGTCTATTGGACTATTTTTGGCTTTATGTACTCTTTACTTATTGACATGATTTATGATATCTACCTATTTATTTTTAAACTTCAGGCATCATTGGTAAGTAGGATAAATTGTGTTGATCTTCTAAAATAATTATCTGCTAGGACTTGTATGGGTTTGGTGAAATCCTGGCGTATTATGTTCCATTCCAAAGTAATGGATTTTGAAAAATGTTTTGCTTAGTATCATTCCCTATTAATGGGAAACCTATTTCATTCTTATTTAATATCAGTAATATTTGTATCTTGCATTCCCTTTTATGTATTAGACTAGAGTCTGGTGCATGAATTTGTGCACAGGTGGGGTCCCTCAGGCTGGCCGGTGATTGGGGCCTATTGGGGGACCGGCCGGCAATGGGGAGGGCTCATAGGAGGTTGGCCAGCTGGTCAGGGGGGACAGCCGGCTGGGGTGAGGGGCTGCAGGAGGTTGGCCAGGCAGGGGGAGGGGCTACAGGAGGTTGTCCAGGCAGTGGATGGGCCGCAGGAGGTTGGCTGGCTGGCTGGGTGTGGGTCGGAGAGCAGCCACGGGAAGTTGGCTGTGGGAGTGCACTGACCATCATGGGGCAGCTCTTGTGTTGAGCGTCTTCCCCCTGGTGGTCAGTGTGTGTCATAGCGACTGGACAACCTATTGTTCATGTCATTTGGTTGTATTGGTTGCTTAGGCTTTTATATATATAGATAACAGTATTTACATGTTGATTATTTCCTTATTAACACTACGTGTGTGTGTGTGTGTGTGTGTGTATGTATATGTATATGTATATGTATATGTATATATATATATTTTTTTCCCCTTCTTTTACCAGTTTCTCAAACAATTAGGTCTACATCCTAAATGGCAGTTTGTTGATGTATATGGAATGGATCCTGAACTCCTTAGCATGGTACCAAGACCAGTGTGTGCAGTATTACTTCTCTTCCCCATTACAGAAAAGGTAATTGTTAAGTAAGATATAAAGTTTTCAGTAAGTGCAAAGTTCTCTTTTATTGTTCTATTAAATATTATGCTCTTCTTTAACAACAAATGACTCCCTTCTTGCATAAAAAGAAGAAATCTAGGTAGCGGGGATACCTTAAAAGTTTAGTTTTATTGAAGAGATGATATTTAGATTTTGACTTATAGATTGATAATAAAATACTGAGTCAGTCTTTTAAACTTGTGTAATTTATTTCTTTAAAAAATTTGGTGAGGTCCTAACTGGTTTGGCTCAGTGGATAGAGAGCATCGGCCTGCAGACTGAAAGGTCCCAGGTTCAATTCCGGTCAAAGGCATGTACTTTGGTTGTGGGCACATCCCTAGTTCGAGGTATCTAAGAGGCAGCTGATCGATGTTTCCAACTCTCTTTCCCTCTCCTTTCCTCTCTGTAAAAAATCAGTAAAATAATTTTTTAAAAATTGGTGAGATTGCCTCAACTAAGTTTTGATGTGACATTTACTCACATTTTGATGTATATATTTCATTTATTTTAAGAATTTTTTATTGATTTTTGGAGGGAGAATGATGGAGAGGGAAGGAGAATCATTGATGTGTGAGAGGAAAACATCCATTGGCTGCCTACTGCACGTCCCCTACCAGGGATTGAGCCCACTACTCAAGCAGATGTCCTGACTGGGAATCAAACCAGTAACTCTTTAGTACACGGAACATCAACCAGCCAACTGAACCACACTGGCCAAGGTTTGATGTATATACTTTAGAAATGTTAAGTAATATGTTGATCTTAAATCTGTCTTAGAAAATATATGAATAAAGAATATGTTCAAATTTTCAGTATATAAAATATGTAAATTTAAAAATATATATGTAAAAAGAAATCTGATTTTTTTTAATGTAATAGCTATAACTAATGGCATGGGTTATATTATTTTCAGGATAAATTTGTTTTGGGTAGAAACACTAAGATTACATATAGTTTAATTAACAGATTTAAGATATGTTGGAATTATAGTTATTAGATTTCTATTTAAATTCCAGTCGCTGTATTTTAGGCCTTTCTTCTAGAATGATGACAGATAGATATATGTATTATGGAGCCAGAACAGTGAAGTTCATTTTAATACAGCTTGTAAGTCCCAGTCTTTCTGATTTTAGGTTGAACTTGGTAGTTTAAAATGATGAATTAAATGTTTGGGAAGGTATATGAGAAATGAGGTGTTGATGATTTGGCATAAAATGCTCAAGTCATCTTATTTTTTAGTAATAGAAGGAGCTGTGTCTCACAGAATTTTAAGTATTAGGCTTTTCGCCAAAACTGGTTTGGCTCAGTGGATAGAGCGTCGGCCTGCAGACTGAAAAGTCCCAGGTTCGATTCTGGTCAAGGGCATGTACCTTGGTTGCGGGCACATCCCCAGTAGGGGGTGTGCAGGAGGCGGCTGATCATTGTCTCTCTCTCATCAATGTTTCTAACTCTCTATCCCTCTTCCTTCCTCTCTGTGAAAAATCAATGTATTAAAAAAAAAAAAAAGAATTAGGCTTTTCTTAGTCCTAGAAATTCCTGGATCATTTTCTTTATACCAAAACTAACCTCAGTTCAAGATAAAATAAAAAATACTAAAATATTTTTCTTTTTTAGTTAAGAGTGCTGTAAAACAAGTTAGTTAAAGAAGGGATATTTCTTCATATTAGCTGTTTGTAATATTCATAGAAATTTACAGTTAGAAATTTCTTGTGCTTATCCAGTATTAGACTGAACACCTATTTTTAGTGGTAAGGTTGTGATTATTCTGGAATTTGAGGAAGAGTTGGACAAATACTTAAACTTATACTCTTCTACCCCAGTGTTAACTTTCCCTTTCTCAGATTGTTAAAATAAGCAAGGAGATACCTACCTCAGGATCCCAATCATAAGGAACAGTACTAAATAAATAAATAAATAAATAATCAGATTCTTAAACCTTAGGCTTTTGATTTCATTTATTTAGTGGGTCAGCAGTATTAAAAAGAGCATGTTATCCTTATCAATAGGACTTCTTCATCTAAGTGAATCATTAGTTCTGAAAAGCTTATTGTAAGATTGCCAGAAAGAACACACACTTCTATAAGTTATTTACAGATGCTGTTAAGTACTAGAATAATCTTAAAAGTGTCTGTAAATAACTTATAGAAATACTTATATAAGTAGAGAATATAGTGGTATCTGTTACTTTTTCATGTCTCTTTCAATTTGGTAGGTTCTGCATTTCAGCTCCTGAGTGACTTATTACTCTAAGGATATCTAGTGGATATTTTAAGAGATACAAAGTGTTTTGGTCTGTGTTCTAATTTAGGAATTGATTATGTTGTTGCAAATGGCTTAAGCATACTAAGCCATTTAGTAATAGCAAAAGAACTGTCATGGGTACCGCATTACCCTTTAAATAAAGTAAATTATGGTTTTAAATGTGTGCTTTATAGTTTAATTTACCAGCCAATGAATCATAGGTGGAAAGGTTATAGATTATTTCTTTCTGATATTTTGATTGTCTCTTGACCATGTGTTTTCACTCTGATCTGCCATAATTACATTTTCTTTTTTTCTATACTTGCTCTGTATCATTTTAGGATTTTTTTCTTCTAAGCATTAAATCTTGTGAAGTAATCAAATATTTTGCTTTGTTTGCAAGCAAAAATAATATTAAACATCAACAATAAATTGAACTGTAGAACCATACAAATATATCAGGATAAGACCTTACTATATTGAACATTTCAGTTTTTTATCAACTGAACTTAAATGAATGAAATAATGGTTCAGCATTTATTATGAAGACATAAGTACTAGTTTGTTCTTAATCTCTTCCCCTTTCTCACCCAGCCCCCTAACCCCTCTCTCCTCTGACAACCGTCAGTCAGTTCTCTATATCTTTGAGTCTGTTGCTATTTTGTATGCTTATTTACTTCATTTATTAAAAATTAACTAAATTATTTATTTTTATTGTTTAAAGTATTAGAAATAGTAGTACAATGTCTCCTTTCCCCCCCATTGACCTTCCCCTATTCCCCTACACATCTCCCCCTCCCCCCCACATGCCCTCACCCCAGCCTCCAGAGTCTTGCATCCATTGGTTATGCTTATGTGCTTGCATACAAGTTCTTCGATTGATCTCTTTCTTCCTTCCCTTCCCCTCCCCAGCCTTCCCGCTGTAATTTGACAGTCTGTTCGATGCTTCTCTGCCTCTGTATATATATCTTTTTGTTCATCAATTTATAATGTTCTTTATTATTCATAAATGAGTGAGATCATGTGGTATTTTTCTTTCACTGAAAAAATTTTAAATTTTTGAGGAAACGCCATATTGTTTTCCCAAATGGCTGTACCACTCTGCATTCCTACCAACAGTGCAGGGGTCCTTTTTCTCTGCATCCCCTCCAGCACTTGTCCTTTGTTGATTTGTGAATGATAGGCATTCCCTCAGGTGTGAGGTACCTCATTGTTGTTTTGATTTGCATCTCTCAGGTGATTAGTGACTTTGAACATGTTTTCATATGTCTCTTGGCCTTCTGAATGTCCTCTTTTCGAAAAGTGTCTATTTAGATCTTTTGAGACACTTTTCTTGATTGGATTGTTTATCTTCCTTTTGTTAAGTTGTATGAGTTCCCTGTAAATGTTGGAGATTAAACCCTTATTGGAGAGATCATTGGCAAATATGTTTTCCCATGTAGTAGGCTTTCTTGTTGTTTTGTTGATATTTTCTTTTGCTGTGCAGAAGCTTTTTATTTTGATGTAGTTGCATTTATTTTCTCCTTAGTCTCTCTAGCCTTAGGATCTGTGTCTGTAGAGATATTGCTACAACATATATCTGCAATTTTGCTGTCTATGGAGTCTTGCAGGATGTTTATGCTTTCCCATCTTACATTCAAGTCCTTTAGCCAAAGTCCTTCAACAAACAAATTTTGAGTTTGTTTTTGTGTATGGTGTAAGTTGGTGATCTAGTTTCATTTATTTGCATGTATCTGACCAAATTTCCCAGCACCGTTTATTCAAGAGACTATTTTGATTCCATTGTATGCTCTTACGTCCTTTGTCAAATATTAATTGAGTATAATGGCATGTGTCAATTTCTGGGTTTACTATTCTGTTCCATTGGTCTATATGTCTGTTCTTGTGCAGTTTTGAAAACCGTGGCTTGGTAATATAGCTTGATGTCTGGTTTTGTGATCTCTCCAAATTTGTTCTTCATTCTCAGGATTGCTGTGGCTATTCAGAGTCTTTTTTTATTCCAGATGCATTTTTGTTCTAGATATCTGAAATATGCAATTGGTATTTTAAGAGATATCACATTGAATCTACAGATTGCTTTTAGGTAGCATGGACATTTTAATGATGTTGATTCTACCAATCCATTAACATGGTATGTTCTTCCATTTGTTTATGTCTTTCTCTGTCTCTTTTTTCAATGTCCTGTAATTTTCCAAGTACAGGTCTTTTACATCTTTAGTTAAGTTTATTCCTAGGTATAAAATGAGCTCTTGGTTTTATTGATCTTTTGGGTTTTTTGTTTTGTTTTTGGTCTCTGTGTTGTTTATCTCCCCTCTGATCTTTATTATTTCTTTCCTTCTGCTTACATTGGGCTTTTATTGTTACCCTCTTCCTAATCTTTGAGTTGTAGACTTAGGTAATTTATTATCATTATTTCTTGTTTTTTGAGGTAGGCCTGTAGAGCTATGAACTTCCCTCTCAAGACTGCTTTCACTGTGTCACATAGATTTTTGGATTGTTGTATTTTTATTGTTGTTTGTTGCCATGATGCTTTTTATTTCTTCTTTAATTTCTCTAGTAACCCAGTCATTGTTTAATAGCATGCTATTTAGCCTCCAGGTCTTTGATTTTTTAAAATTTTTATTATTGTAGTTGATTTCTAGTTGTATGCCATTGTGATCTGAGAAGATACTTGATATGATTTCCATCTTCCTGAATTTGAAGAGTCTTTGCCTGTGTACCAATATGTGGTCTATCTTTGAAAATGACCCATGTGCACTTGAGAAGAATATAGTCTGTGGCTTTGGGATGAAATGTTCCGAGGATGCCAATTAATTCCATCTGATCTAATCTAGTGTGTCATTTAGGGTTGATATTTCTTTGCTGATTTTTTGTTTAAAGGAGTTTTCCAGTGGGGTATTAAAGTCCCCTATTATAACTATATTGCTGTCAGTCTCTCCCTTGATATCCTCCAGAAGATTTTTTTAATGTATTTGGGTGCTCCTCTATTGGGTGCTTATATGTTTACCACAGTTAAATCTTCTTTTTTAAAAATATATTTTATTGATTTTTTACAGAGAGGAGAGGAGAGGGAGAGAGAGAGTTAGAAACATCAATGAGAGAGAAACATCAATGAGCTGCCTCTAGCACATCCCCTCCTGGGGATGCACCCACAACCAAGACACATGATTTGGCCAGAATTGAACCCAGGACCCTTCAGTCTGCAGGCCGACACTCTATCCACTGAGCCAAACCAGTTTTGGCCAGAGTTAAATCTTCTTGTTGGATTGCTCCATTTAGTATTATGTAGTGGCCTGCCTTATCTTTTGTTATGTTCTTCACTTTGAGATCTAATTTGTCCAATATAAGCATTGCTACCCCAGCTTCTTTTTCATTTTCATTCACCTGAAATACCCTTTTCCATCCCTTCACAATCAGTCTGTGTACGTCTTTTTTTCGGAGGTGGGTTTCCTGTAGACAGCAGATACATGTTTTTTATCCACTCAGCTACCCTATGTCTTTTGATGGGGGCATTTAGTCCATTTACATTTAAAGTTATTATTGATAAGTACTTATTTGTTGCCATTTTTATTTTTTATGCCTGTGTTTCTTCTTTGCTTCCTATTCTTTTCACAGCAGACCCTTTACATTTCTTGCATTGCTGATTTGGTGGTGATAAACTCCCTTAGTCCTTTTTTTCTGTGAAGCTCCTGATTTCATCCTCAATTATGACTGATATCCTTGCTGGGTACAGTATTTTTTGATTCAGACCCTTCCTTTGCATGACTTTGTATATTTCATTACATTCTCTTCTGGCCTGACGTGTTTCTGTTGAGAAATCAGTCATTATTCTGATGGGGGATCCTTTATAGGCAACTTTCTGTCTCTCTCTGGCCACTTTTAAGATTCTTAATTTGTCGTTGGTGTTTGCCCAATTAATTATAATATGCCTTGGTGTTGGAATTAATTGACATCTTTGGAACATTTCACCCCAAAGCCACAGACTCTATTCTTCTCAAGTACACATGGGTCATTTTCAAAGATGGTCTTTTGAGGTTCAATTTGTTTGGGACTCCTCGCTGAGCTTCTTGGACTTACATGAGCTTTTTCTTCCCTATATCAGGGAAGTGTTCTGTCATTATTTCTTTTAACAGGTTTTCTATTTCTTGCTTGGTTTCCTCTCCTTCTGGCACCCCTATTATGCAGATGTTGTTTTGTTTCATGATGTCCCAAAGTTCCCTTAGGTTCTCCTCCTGTTTTTTTTTTTTTTTTTTTTTGGCTTTTTTGCTAGATGCTGCTCTACTTGGGTATTTTTTTCTACTTTGTCTTCTAGCTCACTGATGCAGTCCTCCGCTTCTTCTAGTCTAATATTGATGCTTTCTATTGAGTTCTTTATTGCAGTGATGTTATTTTTCATTTCTTCTTGGATCGTCTTCATTTCTTGGTTCTTACACATATTGTTGAATTTGTCTTCCAACCTTTTTAGTAACCTTATGCCCATTTCTCTGAATTCTTTTTTGACATATTGCTCACCTCTATTTTGTTTATTTCCTTTTTTGGGTATGTCTCCTTTCTTTCATATGTGGGCTGTTTCTTTGTCTCCCTCGTAAATGGACTTTTTAAAATTTAATAAATCTTTATTGTTCAATTTATTACATTTGTTCCTCTTCCCCCCCCCCCCATAGCTCCCCTCCACCTGGTTCCCCTTCTGCCTTTACCCACTCCCACTGTCTTCATCAATAGGTGTATGATTTTTGTCCAGTCTTTTCCCATTCTCCCTACCCCTTTCCGCCCAAGAATTGTCAGTCCACTATCAGTGCAAACATGATATTAAGAAACAAAACCTTTTTATTCCACTGGTTCTGTTATATTCACCAGTTTATTCTGTTCATCAGATTTTTTATTCACTTGATTTTTAGATTAACTGGTTGATAGATATGTATTTGTTGTTCGTTATTTTTATCTTTACCTTTTTCTTCTGCTTCCTCTTCTTAAAGAATACCTTTCAGCATTTCACATAATACTGGTTTGGCTGTGATGAATTCCTTCAGCTTTTTCTTGTTTGTAAGGCTCTTTATATGACCTTCAATTCTGAATGTTAGCTTGGCTGGGTAGAGTAATCTTGGTTGTAGGTTCTTGCTATTCATCACTTTGAATATTTCTTGCCAATCCCATCTGATCTGCAAATTTTCTGTTGGGAAATCAGCTGACAATCATATGGGTGTTCCCTTATAGGTAACTATTTTTCTCTTGCTGCTTTTAATATTCTCTCTTTGTCTTTTGCTCCTGGCATTTAATTATGATGTGTCTTGGAGTGGTCTTCTTTAGATTCCTTTGTTTGGGGTTCTCTATGCTTCCTGGACTTGTAAGTCTATTTCTTTCATCAAGTGGGGAAAGTTTTCTGTTACTATTTCTTCAAATAGTTTTCAGTATCTGCTCTCTCTCTTCTTCTGGCACCCCCATAATTCAGATGTTGGTACGCTTGAAGTTGTCCCAAGGCTCCTTACACTATCTTCATATTTTTGGATTGTTTTTGCTTTTTTTGGTTGGGTGTTTTTTGCTTCTTTGTCTTTCAAATCTTTCACTTGATTCTTGCAATCCTCTAGTCTACTGTTGGATCTCTGTATATTATTTTTTATTTCAGTCAATGAATGCTTAATTTCTAGTTAGTCTTTTTTCATATCCTTGAGGGTCTCACTAAATTTATTGGCCTTTTCTAGAAAATTCTTGAAAAACCTTATAATCATGGTTTTAAACTCTATATCCAGTCGTTTGCTTTCCTCCATTTCTTTCATTTGTGACCTGTTTCTTTGTCTCCGCATTTTGGCTGATTCCCTGAGTTGATAGAGTGGCTTTGTGTGCTAGTTATCCTATATGGCCCAGTGGCTCAGCCTCCCCAGTTACCTGAGGTGGACACTCTTGGTGCACCCCTTTGTGGAATATGTGCATAGTCTTATTGTAATTAAGCCTTGATTGTTGTTGGTATCACTGGGAGGAATTGATCTCCAGGCCAATTGGCTGTGAGGATTAGCTGTGTCAATGCTGGGAGAACTTCTGTGCTGGAGACAGCCTTATGCAAAAGCCTCTGTGCTCAGCTTGGATGGGGCAGAGTCTCCAGGCAGAGCAGACAGCAATAGCTTCCTGTCAGCCCTGCCCTAAGAGGCCCCTGAGTCTCAGTATCCCGCAGTAATCACTGCAAGCACCTCTGAAAGAAAGCCGCCCTTGAGTTTTGTCTGCTGCCAGAGTCCAGTTTCTCCCCAAATGAGTTTAGGTCCCCAGAATCTCATCCAGAACTAGAGTTCAGAGCATTTGGACCTTTGTCTCCCTACTGCTTGAGAAATTCAGCCACATACTCAGTTGCCAGTCCTTCCGCATTCGTGTGTGCCTGCGTACCTCTGCCTTCCACAGCTCCTCTGAGTCTCAGTGTGCTTTTCTCTTTCCTTCTAGTTGTAGAATTTCTACTTAGCCAGCCTTCCTGTGTTTCTGGATGTCCGTTTTTTCTTTTAGTTGTAGTTTTGAAATTATTGTGCAAGGCAGCAGTTTAGGTGTTTTCCTATGCCGCCATCTTGGTTTTTCCTGGACGGTTTCTTTGTCTCTCCTCTCTGTGTGTCTTGTTATGTAGCTCTCTCCTGCGTTGACTTAAAGGCACAAAATACAACACAACAAGGCACAATGCACAAGGTACTTAACACAAGTGTATTCATGATACTGGTAAACCCAACTAAAGGTGACCACCAGAGAAAAGCGACTTAGGGGATAAAAAAAAGTAGGAGTGCAAACATGATATTAAGACAAGGAAAAGAATGTAAGAGAGAAAAGAGAATAAAAAAGACGGGTGAAAAAACTATTTATATGGGGAGAAAACTCCAATAGAAAAACAGCTAATCCAAAAAAAAAAAATGCAAACAACTAACACCCAGTTATGAATGCAAACTACAAACAGCAGCTAATAGCAGGGTAGGAGAGGAAAAACAGAAGCACAAAAAAAAGAGAAACAATCACACAAACAAAAAAAACACAATCTAATCAATAATCAAACTAACAACAACAATAGGACAGAGAGATAGATGGACAAAACAAAACAAAATAAAACAAAAATAAATAAATAAAACAAACAAAAAAAATACAGCAGAGAGAAAAAAAAAATTGGATAGTAAAGAAAGAGAAGAGAGAAATGTGTATGGACCTGCATCAGAGGATCAGAAATTAGATATATAAGTAGTATGAATTCTTAAAAGGGGTAAAAATAAGGAATAGGGAAAATCTAAAGCAGGAATATTTTAAGAGAAACAGGACAACAACAGGGGAAAAGTGAGGAAGAGCGTGTTGGCATAAAGGTAATGTTGAGATAGAGTAATATGATACTAAAGGAAAAATGATAATAGAATATTGAATATTAATCCCAAAAATAAAGAGAAAATAAAATGATTTTTTTAAAGGCAAAAAAGAAGTAGTAATAATACTGTTTAAAATAAAAATATATTAATAAAAAGGTAAAATCAAGTGAGAAATACAGAAAGCAATTTAGTTTCTTAAGTAAAAGATAAAAAATAAAAATATGCAGTAGTGAAGGTCATTCACTTCCTCAACTATTCTGTTTGGCATGCCTGTTTCCTATCAGGTAGTCAGGACAGTATTGAAGTTTCTTGCATTCCACACTGTCCTCTGTGTTGTAAAGCACATCTTATTTTCAAGCAGGCAGTATTTCTTCCTTACATGTCCTGGCTATAGTTGTATACACAAGGGAGTCAGTTTGTGATTTAACCCCTGGGTGGCAGTGTTTCTGTATTGACATCTAGGTTTATAAGTCCTCTCTACCCAGTATTTAGAATTTGTTTTCCCTGCTGCACGTAGTACTGTTTTTGGGGTATGGACTGCCCCAGATCTGGTTTTCTAATCGTTTCTCCCTATTATGCTCCCCAGGTTCCACAAAAACAACTTTCCCCTGCAGTTTCTGAGAGTGTTTTTAATTGGGTGATCCTATGTATGTTAGTAATCAAAAGCAAGGATAAAGAGAAAAAGGAGCCAGAGCAAGTGTGTGAACTCCTTTGTGTGCAAAAACATTTTAGTTTGATGGAGACAGTACAAAAATAAAACTGTCCTTCTAAAACAGGCAGATTTAGCCTGTAGGTTCTAGTTTGCTGACTCCTTACTCTTGGAATTTGAAAATTATGGGCAAAACAATAAAATTCTCTTTCTATTCTCCCCCTTCTTCTCACTCATTTTTAACCTTTAATAAATAATTTGTCAAAGCTGCACAGGTAATAATGGCAAAGCAAGGAAGGATGTGAACTGTGACAGTCATATGTAGAGCTCACACTTTTGACATCATTATGCCATATTGACTTTACAATCAATTTTTAAAAATAATGGTGAATGTTATGAATATTGTATGCTTATAAATATATTGTGAGTTTTGTTATTATAGGATGATTCAACTATATAGAAAAGTAAAAGGAAAGTAAAAAATCTTCTAGGAATCTCTTATCCCAAAGATAACCTCTGTTAATTTTTTTATATCTTTTCAGATTTTCAATGCATATATAAAATAAATATTTTAAAATTATAAATGTGAATTTTTATTAATGTGTATTGACCTACAAGCACTCTATAATCATAGATAAACTTCTAAGTAAGAATATGTAAATCTACTTTATTCTTTTAAAAGTGCTATGTAGTATTTTAGTAACATATCCCATACAGTTAAGATTTTTGAAGTTTTTTGTTTAAGTCCTTTTTAATATATCATTTTCATATTTTGACTATTGGCTTTTTCTTCAATAGTATGAAGTATTCAGAACAGAAGAGGAGGAAAAAATAAAATCTCAGGGACAAGATGTTAAATCATCAGTATATTTCATGAAACAAACAATTAGCAATGCCTGTGGAACAATTGGACTGATCCATGCTATTGCCAACAACAAAGACAAGATGCATTTTGGTAAATAATTTTTCATTACTGCTGTTTTCACCCCTTAAAGTATAAGCTAACTTATTGAGCAGTAGGTGGTGCTCTAATTCTTTGTTTCAAAGTATTACATAGAATATTTTTCCTCCCTTCTTTCATGTATAATGGGGATGTATATTTTGTTAGAAGAACTAATAATCCTTCTCAGTCTTTTATATTGTTGATAAATGGAGGTTTAAGAAACAAACAATTAACTTAAGCCTTATCATTTAGCCCAATATTCTTACATGCCTAATTTACCAGTGAAAGGTTTTACCTGAAAAATAGGCAGCATGTTTCTAGTATTTTCATATATCAGTCTCTTTGAGACATCAAACCTTTTTAATTTTATCTTCTTTAATATTCTTAGAATCTGGGTCAACCTTGAAAAAATTCCTAGAGGAGTCAGTGTCAATGAGCCCTGAAGAACGAGCCAGATATCTGGAGAACTATGACGTCGGTACCTCCTATTTGTCTTATTTCATAAGTGTGCAAAGTTTTATGGAGTTGTAGATTCAGTTTGGGGTTTTTTCTTGAAACTGTCATTTTGAACAATTGTGAATTTGGTTGTAGCCATTAAAAAGGCATTTTTTTTTTTTTTTATGTTTCAGGTAACAATACTGAAATATCCATAAACTTACTGCTTCATTTCTATGTCCAGAGCTGAATGAGAGAGAAAGAGCAGTTTGTTTTACAAGTTTATAAATATCTTATAATAGACTATTTCTCACCATTCCCTCCCTCTAATAAGTATATGCTCCGTGTGTCTTTCCCGAAGAATTTGGAGTAAGGCTGAAGACCAATGGGAAAAACAAAGGTTTAAGGGTAGATATTAGATCATACCATAGTTCTTTTATCAGCAAAATATTTTTGCATGTGTGAAGACAGAGGCCACACAGTCTAATTTTAAATGATTATACCATTTCATAGCATTTTCTTAGAATAGTATTTAAATTTCATTATTTTTGAAATTTGTTTTTCTTTTGAAGGCATTTTACCTTTTTTACAATTTATTTTTCAGTTATACTTGACATCAGATATTAGGCTTTCTACCTATTGGTAATGTTAAGCAAATTGTAAGTTCTTTGAAATTAGAAGCACTGTGGTGTATATATATTACTCAGCTATAATAGTGCTTTATGCAGAGTTTGTTCCCAGTAAATTCATTGATTTGATTATTTATTTTTACCATTGTAATATAATTTGACTATTTTAATTTGTTTTTTCTTTAAAAAACCTGCAGAGCTCATAAAACATCTTCATTTTACATAATAAGGAAATAACACAAAAGTCAATAGTAATCTCACCAATGAGATGTAGCCACCATTAATATTTTTTACAGAGAGTATATATGTATATACAAACTTTTTAAAAACTAATATTTGATAATACTGTAATATTGTTTCATAACTTGCTTTTTCTACTTAACTTATCACAAACGTATTACATACCAGTAAGTATATATTTGACATCATCATTTAATGGCTGCATAGCTTTCCCTTGTGTAGTATTTTATTTAACCAATAAATTATTGTATTTTTTCCTCTTTTCACTGTTTAAAAAATGCGAGGTATATCATTATAGCTAAGTCTTTGCAAATACCCATAATTATATATACTTATATACAATTATATGTAAATATGTAAACTTATAGAAGAGAAATTGCCGAATCAAACACAGTGCATGTTTTTAAGGCTTTGATAATTATTGCTAAATTGCCATGCATTGAGATTGTACTTTCACTTGTAATTTACTACTTTGCCTATTTCTCTTCATCTTTGCTAATAATGGTATTATAAGAGCATTTTTTTTTAACTTCAGGAAACTAAACTCTCTAGCTTCTGATAAATGCATGCTTTTTACTCCACATTTCTGAACTGCTGCCTGAAGCTGCATGGTTAAGCATAACTACAGCCAGAGCTACAGAGGAGCATGTAACCTGAAGAAACAGATGAGCTAAGCTTTTTCCATCTCTGTTGTGAGATGCTTACTTCATTCTAATCTCAGTTGAATAAATTGTTAAATGTTAGTCCTAACAAATTAGGTTTCCCAGTTGCACCTAGAAATTACAAATAATTCAGTATTTAATATCCTAAGTCTTCGGAGAATTGTGGGTTCGAAAGTACAGCAATTCATTCTTAAATATTTCAAATTAAACTTTTCCTGAATTTAGTTCAGTTTGTTGTTTCAGCAGTATTTAGTATTGTTTTCATTTAAAAAGTAGGATATAGTCATTTTTCCCCCCTATTAATACCTTGCATTCCTATTACAGGCTATTCGAGTTACTCATGAGACCAGTGCCCATGAAGGTCAGACTGAGGTATTTCACATTTTTCAAAACTCCTCTCCCATATGTAAACTTAATCACAATGTTATTATATAACATGTAGTTTTAAAAAATTCATTGGACTTCTTTTTTTCCTTTGAAGGAATTTTCTCTTATGCAAAAATTAGTCACAAAGTAGCACAAAAACACATTTTGACAGATTGTTAACAGGCACATTTATATCGGCCATCTAGTTTGTTCTAATCATTTAGATAGATTGCAGATTGTGTGTTATTTGCTTTGGGTGACCAATAGTCTAAGACTTCCCTATAACAGCGATTTTCAACCTTTTTTGTCTCATGGCACATATAAACTAATTACAAAAATTCTGCAGCACCCCAAAATATATATATATTTTTGCCACTCTGACAAAAAAAATAAGTATAATTTTTGTTCATTCATACCAGACAGCAATTGCGTTGGCTTGTGTCATTTTTTTATTGAACAGACTAAGGGAGAACAGATCAATAGACCTAGCTAAATAGGTATTGCATTTTTTTAAAATAATCACAGCCCTATGAGATTCCTTTAACTTGCAGATATTTTGAGAAAAATACCTGCACAGTAGTACAGGTAGATAACCTGCTGATTTTTAAGAGTCTTTATCACACCCAGCTTCTAGCAAAAAGCTGCATCAATCTCTTTGCTCAGTATATCTGTTTTGGGGCATTGTGATGATCTTCACCATCTGTGCTCTATTAGCTAGTTGTTAGGTTGCCTCTCCTCTTTTCACCCCCTTGTTTCATTCGAATGGTTTTTCTCATTCTCTCCTTCCATTTCTTCTCTTCCTTCTCTCAACCTCACACTCCAAATCTTGGGGGAAGTTTGTGAAAAGGTATTTTAATCGAAGTGACTATAATTTAATTAAAGTCATTTGGTATATTTATAACACATTTAACACCAGAAAATTAAATATATTTTCTTTTTCATCCCATGTGTGACTCTAAGCCATACTTTTTAATGTACAAAGCTGACATTGCCTTTATGTCTTAACAGTGCTTTTTAAATACTTGATTTAAAAATAGTTAACTGAAATATTCCTACTACTTTAAAAAAATTTTTAAGGAGACAACAATTTGATACTATGTTGAACAAATTGTTGTAGAGCAACAATTTTTTATAAATAAAACTGGATAACTGAATGTTTATAATAAAACTATTTAGAAATTTAAACACTAATTCTTCCTAATTATATCATACCTTCTTGGTTGCTGTCAGCTTCTGCTTTCAGAAATGTGAACTTTTGTTTTTTTACTGTATACATACAGACACACACACATACAGATTTACATGTGTGCAAAGAATATCTAAATAGCTCCAGATTGGAAATTACTGAAATGCTCTGGTTTTTGTTTTTGTTTTGAATTGCTTTATATGATCCTGGTATGCTTTGCTTTTTTAAATTTTAATTTATAGTGTTAAGCCCTAGCTGATTTTACTCAGTGGTTAGAGTGTCAGCTCGTGGACTGAAGAATCTCGGGTTCAATTCTGGTCAAGGGCACATATCTCAGTTGCAGGCTCAATCCTGTCAGGGCGCATGTGGGTGGTAACCAGTGGATGTGTTTCTCTCACATTGATGTTTCTTTGTGTCTCCCCCCATGCTCTTCAAATTTCTCTAAAAATCAATAGGAAAAATTATCCTCTGGTGAGGATTAACCAAAGAAAAAAAATTATAGGGTTAAAATTAGTAATGATGATGATGATCAGCGTGAGATTTATAAACTATGAAAACAGTTATTTGTAATAAAGGAACCAAATGCTTTAATACTTGTTTACTTTTTTAAAAGTGTCTTTAGGATACTTCTCTTACCACCTTTTAGTTGCTTTATTCAGTTACAGCTTTATTGCCTCATGTTAGATAATGTTCAGATCTCTTTTTCCAGATCTAAACTCAATAACCAATATTTTAGAATGCACATATTCTTGTGTGAGTTTTTGTGTCTTGTGTCCTCAACATTTTCTTCCTTTTCTACCATATATTTTCCCCACTAATCCTAATGTAATTTAAATTAGTTTAACTTCTTGCCTGGAAAATCAGCTACTTATGTACATTTTCAGTCTTTAATATATTTTTTTTCTAATTCTTACTCATTTTTACACAATTGTGCTGGATTATCTTTATTAAAATATAACCTGAATCACTTGGCTACTTAAATTTTCTAGGGATTCCCTAAATTATTCTTAGGGTGAGATAGATGGAGAAGTTGGGATAGTCTAGATGGCTTTTTCAAATTGTATTCTTCCCACAAGAATTAATCTCTTCTGCATGTCTCTCATCTCCTATACTTGGTGTATGTTATAGCAATAAAGTGCATTGGAGCAAAAAAAAAAAAAAAAAAAAGCAAGCTTTTGCAAACCATTACCCAAGCATCCTATATAATAAAAGGCCAGAGGCGTCACAACTGGAAAGACCAGAGACCAGACCACCACGGCTCCTGGCCGGGCTGGCCCCACTCCCAAGCAAGTAGGTAGGGGCAATCAGGCAGCCAGAGTGGTTAAGGATGACCAGGTAGGCAGACCAGTGGTTAGGGGTGATCAGGTAGGCAAGCCAGCAGTTAGGGGCTATCAGGTAGGCAGACGGCTCCTTGCAGGGCTGGCCCTGTCCCCCATCAAAGAAAGGAAGGCACGGGCCAGCCAATTGTACCCCAGCCTGTTGCCTGCAGAGGGAGGCCACTGGTGGCAGGGGGTGGGGGCAGCGCTGCAAGGATGGCAGGCAGTGGCAGCAGCGGGGGTGGGGCCAACTGCCTGTAGCCGGGAGAAGGAATGCCCCTATAGGCCCTGATCTCAGGCCAGGTCTAGGAACCCTATTTGAGGGGTCCCAGATTGTGAGAGGGTACTGGCCAGACTGAGGGTCCCCTCCCCCAGTGCACAAATTTTCATGCACCGGGCTTCTAGTATATAATCCTTGCCTACGTGTATACAAGATTTGCTTAACCCTTGTCCTTCCAGATTTTCAACAGTGTTATCTTTTTAATTATTTCTCTCTAGCCATCCCTCACTTTATTGTTGCTCTGTTTTACCTCTTGCATTTCCCTCTTCCTAAAAATACTCCTTCTTTCAATCTCCAGTCTTCCTAGTTCTACCTATCCTTTAAGATTGGGCTTAAATATCTCTTTTTTCATGAAGCAATCCATCCCTTCTACAGACTCTTTCATATGACTCCTACTATTTCATTTTAACTATTTTCATTTATTTAAGATATATATTTATTTATTTTAATTCTTACCCAAGAATATAATTATTGATTTTAAAGAGAGGTATGGGGAGGGAGAGAAGACAGACAGAAACATCCCTGTGAAAGAAACATTGACTAATTGCCTCCCATATGCATACCAACTGGAGACTGAACCTGCAATCTAGGTATGGGCCCTGACTAGGAATCAAACCCACAACCCTTTGGTATATGAGACAATGCTCCAACCAATTAAGTCACCTGGCTAGGGCAAGATGTATATTTTTTTCACATTGGAACAGCTCTGAAATTAGGATGTGTCTTATAATTGATGCCATAATTTATTTGGTGGAATTCCCTTATGTTATCATTTTATAATATACACTAGAGGCCCAGTGCATTAAATTCATGCATGGCGGGTAGTGGTGTGTGTCCCTCAGCCCAGCCTGTACCCTCTCCAAACTGGGACCCCTCAAGGGATGTCTGACTGCCGTTTAGGCCCAATTCTACGGGCAGTCGGACATCTCTCTCATAACCCAGGACTGTTGGCTCCCAACTGCTCGCTTGCCTGCCTTCCTGATTGCCCCGAACTGCTTCTGCCTGCCAGCCTGATCATCCCCTCATCCCCTGACCACTTCCCTGCCAACCTGATTGATGCCTACCTGCTCACTTGCCAGCCTGTTTGCCCCTAACGGCCCTCCCCTACAAGCCCGGTCGCCTCCAACTTTCCTTCTTTGCCAGCTTGATCACCCCAATTGCCCTCCCCTGCTGGCCATTTTGTGGTGGCCATCTTGTGTCCACATGGGGGCAGCCATCATGTGTGTTGGAGTGATGTTCAATTTGCATATTACTCTTTTATTACATAGGATTATACATCTTATAACAAGTGGTGCCTTAGTTTTGATGAAATGTGGTGTCATATCACTCTTACTGTGGCTCTTGGGCCTCGGGTTGGTATCTGGTTAATTTGGGCTTTCTCCAAGTATCCAACACCATTCCTTGCACATAGGCTCAACACACTTATGAATTCACCAGAATTGACAGAATTAGCTCAGAACTATCCTTAGTGATGTAAGAACTACCAAAAAAAAAAAAGGCTAAATCTTGTTTTTTAGTAAGTCCTTTAGTAAAGAAAACATATTCAACATATTCATTAGCTTTTATTCCTCAATAGGGCACTGTTTACATTTTTTAAAAGTTCCAGGTCTTTGTTGTGTGGGCCTATTTTGTGGAATATAGATTGTTATATTCTAGTCACTGTTCAGGGATGGGCAAAAGTAGGGTTACAGTTGTGAGTATGTGAAACACAGAATTTATTCTTGTATTATGTATTTTTCCATATGAACAGCTATTCATGTACTTCTGTCCACTCCTTTATTTTAGTGATTCCCAGTCACTGAGAGAACAAAAACCTACATCAAACATTTCCAAACCCAGACTTAACCAGCTTAAAACTCCTGCAGCAGAAACTATTTTTATAATCATCTCATTTCTGGTCCATCTAACATCTAGCTACTTACATCTTTGAATATTAACTCCATTGCTCTCTATATGCTAGCACACTAGTTTTGTCATTTTCCATAAATAGCTAGATTTTTCACATTTGTGGGGTTTTTTGTTTGTTTGTTTTTCACTTGGCTGCCATATCAGAACACCGAGACTCAATGACTTTAACAATAGACATTTATTTTCTCCCTGGTCTGGAGGATAGAAGTTAATATTAAGGTGCCATCAGGGTTGATTTCTCGTCAGGCCACTCTTCCTGACTCATGCACACCTGGCCTTTCTTCTTTGTGCATTAAGAGAGAGAGAGAGAAAGGTCTCTTTCTTTTTTTATAAGAACACCAGTGCTGTCAGATTGGGGCCCATCCTTCTGTTTTCATTTAACTTGAATTACCTCCTTAAAAGCCCTCTCTCCAAATACAGTCAACATTGGAGGTTAAGGCTTCAACATATGAATTTTGGGGCAATATAATGCAGTCCATAACACCATCTTTATGCTTTCTTTAAAAATATATAAAAATGTTTTTATTGATATTAGCAAGAGAGATAGAAACATCGTTGAAAGACATTGATCAGCTGCCTCCTGCATGCCCCCTACTGGGGATCAAGCCCAAAACCCAGTTTTGTGCCCTGACCAAGAATGGAACTAGTGGCCTCTTGATTGATGGGTCGACTCTCAATGATTGAGCCACACTGGAATACAGATTATTATATTCTAGGCCCATCTTTGTGTTTTCTAATGACTGAGTCAGCACCTTCTCATGCTTACGTCTTACAAGTAATTTTCAAAGAGGCTTTCTTTCAATATTGTTAGGTATTTCCACTATGAGTTTATTTTCTGTTATATAATCTTGTTTATTTTCTTTCTGATTTTTTTTATTGTGTTACATGTATACATATCTCCCCATTGCCCCCACTCCCAGGCTGATGTTTTTTAATAATTTATGTTTCTTCTGTTCTTTATTTATTCTTTTTATTTACTAGAATTTGAGTCCCATGTGAGCATACACCTTTGTTTGTCATTCATTTGACAACTCAAGACAGTGCTTAGCATACATAGACATTTATGAGAAATCACATAGTGTAAAAGTAAGGAGCATAGGATGTAGGTTTGTATACTGACTCCACTGCTTAGTAGCTTAGGCATGATACTTTTATGCATAAAATGAAGATAATAGCATCTACTTATGAAATTGCTGTGAAGAGTAATGAGTTAATCCCATAAAGTAATTAGAATTGTGCCTGGCATTTAATGGGTCTTCAATAACAATTAAGTGGTACTTCTATTTTACTAGGCATTCAGAAAAATGGATATGAATGGTAGAGGATGGAACCAAAAAAGAAGTAAACTCAAAGGGCAGCTAGAATTTGATAGACAGTAAGGAACTGCCAAAGATGGTGTGTTTAGTACTCAGCATAGTGAGTTTAAAGGTCATTTGGGTAGAATTGGATATGGAGTGTAAAGCTCTGGGGAGATATCCAGTCTTTTAGATTTGGGTAATAGAACCTTGAGAATTCTAAAGAAGGAGAATAGTGGTGGACCACAGTGAAAACCTGGGGCATGTGGGTGATAAAGGAATGGGCAGAGGAAGTAGAGCAGTAATAACAGTGCAATAGCAGTGCCATTCATCACTGACATCATTAATGCTCTCTTTCAGAACATTTTCATGGGAATGGAATAGGCAGGAGCCTTATTGTATGTAAAAATTCATAGACTAAATGAGGTATCAGTAATTTGAGCCACCAAAAGACAGCAGTCTTTTAGGAGGATTAATGGTAGCATGCTGCTATAGGATAATTGTTTACTTGTATGTTTTTCCCTATTCCACCATGATTGTTCAGAAATTTGGACAGTAGCTCTGCACTGTCATTAACTTATACTGAAAGTTAATGCTTTTATGTTTCAATTTAAGATGGGAAAAATAAAAGCAATACTGGGATATGAGGAAATTAAAATGTGTTTTTTAAAATTATGAACAAAGCGGCCTGCGGACTGAGGTCCCAGGTTTGATTCTGGTCAAGGGCATGTACCTTGGTTGTGGGCACATCCCCAGTAGGAGGTGTGCAAGCTGATCGATGTTTCTTTCTCATCGATGTTTCTGACTCTGTATCCCTTTTCCTTCCTCTCTGTAAAAAATCAATAAAATATATAATTAAAATTATGAACAAAGATCAATGATAGAATAATAGAAGCAATCTTCAAGTCAAATATGAAGGCAAGGAAAAAAATCCAAAAGGATATTTTACTTGTCTTCAGACTTGACTTTTACTTCATTGATACTTATCTAAAAAGCAATTTCTAAATTTTGAGATTTGTTTGTATTAATCTAGGAGCTAACCCAGCTAGAGATCTCTTGATTTAAAGTTTATTTGGCTTTAAAAAAATTTTTAATCTGCTCAGGAACCTAACCTGCATGTCAATTTATAATGAAAAATAATAGAAACTGGCACAATTGTTTTATTTCTGTTTTTAAATAAAAATAGTATGCCAATATGGGAAAGGTAGCAAAAAAAAAATACAACACACTTTTAGCACTTACTTTATTTAGTTTGAATCTTTTTAAAATTCATTTTTAAAACAGTTAAGATCACAAAATTTTGTGAATTTTTTTCTTAACACTTTATCATAAGTATTTTCTTATGACTGAGCATATCCCTTCCAGAGACTGAGCCCTGACCAGGAATTGAATTGTGACCACTTGGTTCCTGGGTGGACACTCAACCACAAGCCCACACCAGCTGGGCATAATTTCCTTAACTTGATATTTAAATTGTTTTTGTTTTCAAGTTAAAAATATAACTTCCTTGAATATCTTTGATTAGTAGTATCCATGGATTCATTCTAAGATCTCTCTTTAAGGTAGTTTCTTGTAGGTAGAATTACCTTGAGTCAAAGAAATGAACATTTTAAAGATTCTTGTTACATAATATGAAATTGTCTTTCATTTAATGAACCAGGTTACCTGTATGAGCACCTACTATGCCAGGTACTGTGTTAGGAGCTGTATGTACACCTGAATAAAACATAGTTTGTATCTTCAGGGATCTCTTATTTCAGTGGAGGTAACCTCAAAAATAGACATTGCCAGTGTTTAATTCTATTTTTAGATTTTAAATTTTGGCTTGTTTGATAGAGGGAAGTATTAAATTTGATTGCTAATGATCATTCAAATATCTTTTGTAAAAGTTTATGAAATAAATTTAAATCATGAAATTAAATTGTAATTAATTTAATGAAATGTGTACTCTATTTTGGTCACTACTAACCTATAAGAAAAGGATTATTTGTTAAATAAGCAATGGAATATTCTGATTTCAAGAAATGTTCATATACTGCATGGGACAAAAGTAGGTTTACAGCTGTGATTATGCAAAACACATTTATTCTTATTAACTAGAGGCCCGGTGCATGAAATTCATGCATGGGGGGGCGGTCTCCTAAGCCCAGCCTGCACCCTCTCCAAACCGGGACCCCTTGAGGGATATCTGACTGCCGGTTTTGGCCCAATCCTGGGGGTCGAGCCTAAACTGGCAGTTGGACATCCCTCTCACAATCCTGGACTGCTGGCTCCTACTTAATCATCTGCCTGCCTGCCTGTTTTCAAGTTAAAAATATAACTGCCCCCTGCCCCGCCGGCCTGATTGCCTCTCACTGCCTCTGCATGTCGGTCTGGTCACTCCAAATTGCACGCCCCCCAACCCGGGCCGGGGCGCCCCGGACGGGGGGGGGGGGGGGGGGGGGGGGGGGGGGGGGGGGGGGGGGGGG
>JAAGEH010000012.1:47653096-48002976 GCA_011751065.1 Lasiurus cinereus
TTATATTTTAAAGTAGATTTTTACCCCTTAGTGCTTATTCTAAGAAATTTTTAATAGTGCTTATCACCATATAGTTTTCTTCTGCTCATTGTTCTAGTGTTTTGTATGTTACATATTTTATGTATATTTCTTTTTTAAAAACAATTTGATATAATTTCATTTTAGTGAGTTTTAAAAACATATATTTTTATTGATTTCAGAGAGGAAGGTTGAGGGATAGAAAGACAGAAGCATCAATGATGAGAAAGAACCATTGATTGGCTGCCTCCTGCAAGTCCCACACTGGGGATCAGACCTACAACCTGGGCAGGTGCCCTGAAAGGGAATCGAACCGTGACCTCTTAATTCGTAGGTGGATGCTCAACCACTGAGCCTTGCCAGCTGAGTGCCTTTTTTTTACCCCAGACAAGAGCTCTTGCTCATTTTATTTAGTGACTTGTGTTCAGGAAATGTCAATATAATCTGCTTTAGGTAGAAATAACAAAGACAGAAGCGAAATAAAATATCATTGTATGCTTGTTACTGAGTGTTCTTATATGTTGTCTTTAAAAAATGCATTTAAAAAGTGTCATTTATGATGCTCTGCAGTATTTTACAGTATTAAATTATATTACTTAAATTTATATAATCACAATTTTTAAATTCACAGATTTTTTTTTAAAGCTGGAAGGAAAGTAGTAAATCATCAAGACTAAATGCTTCCCTTTATAAACAAGGGAATTGAGGTTTCAAGAAGTGAAGTGACTTACCCAAAGTCACCAAGAGTAGAGCTGGCAACCTCTCAAGTCGATTGTTCTTTTCTTCCTTGATGCCTGCTATTCCACTTTCAACTTGTACTGTCATTTATCAAGCTTTCTCTAAAATGCTATCTATAACAGAACATCTAGCTGGATAGGATGTTGAATGGTTTTGTTTGTTTGTTTTTCCAAAAGAAGGCTTTGATTAGTAGTATTTCACTCCTCCAAGAAACATGAGTAATAATGCCCCTGGATTTCAAGTCAGTCAAATGGCCCTGGATGAATTCTTAGGTATATATTCAAAGGAGCAGGTTAAAAAAAACAACACAAAAAAGAGGTATTATTTTGCCTTGTCCAACTAAGAAAGGAAACTTTATGACAGATTTTATTAATCAGAGTCATCAAACAATTAAATTGCAGCCTATATTTTGTTCCTAGAGAATTTGAATACAATCAGTGCCACTAGTCTGCTATGCATATGAAGATATGTAAATATTTTAGACGTGCATTTACAGAACCTATGGCATATACCCTGACCTTGATTATATATTTCCACTTTATCTGCTTTTAACCAATACTCATTTATGATCTTTTTCTAGATTATGGTTGATTAAAAGTGCTAGACCATATAAATACAAGTATGACCATACGTTGCTTTAAAAAATAAATGATCGCCCAGTGACGTGGTCTAAGTAAAATGTTCTCTTTTTTAATTATGTAGTCCTCCTCGCCATCCTCATCACAGCCTCATTGTAGCCACTGCAGAACGAAGGCCTCATCATTGTGTCACCATGCATCCCTGCCCTGGGTCAAACGTAACCATGTAGACCCTGCAAAGGCTACCAGTCCATCTCTCCGTCTTCGTCGCTGGCGACCCTTCTTACGCCTACCATCTTTGGGTCTCCATTCTGTTGTAAGTGTAGTCAATCTTCCATCTCTTCTTCCAGTGACAAGGGCAGTCCATTTTTTCCCTTAAACTTCTTCAGTCTTCAAAATGCTTTTCTCTTGGTTCACTTAGCCATTACTTTTCTCTCCCAATAGGATTGTAAGCATACCTCCATGCTTTGCATTCTAGCTTGACTTTCACCAATGCCTTGGTAAAATCCATCTTTCCACTTCATATCCTACCACTGTGAGAATACTTGCCTTTTGATGAGTGTTAATTGACATTCGTGATAATGTTTAAGTTCCTATCATTGTTAAAGTGAATATGTATTCTTTTACCCTTCATCTTTCCGATTTCATTTAGTTGACTCAGGTCAACAAATGCTATGTACCTTCTGAGTTCTATACCATTTCTTACTTTTTTATTTTTTCATGTTTCTGAGCATGACTATAGGCTCTTGTCATGCTCTGGGATGCTTTACTTATTCTATCCTTAATCTAATACTTCATGGTGTAGGGTGTTCCATCTAAGCTATTTTTTCCTGAGGTGGCTCAGGTACTTGGTTTAATCTTGATCCAATCTTCCCTGCTATTCAGTTTAAAGAACATCTTTCCAAGTAAGAGGCAGAGATTTTTTTCCTTGTGAATTGATGTAGGTTTCCCACAAATTTTAGGATTTGTCCTTCTTGAGTAGATATTAGCAAACTATTTAAAAGTGAGTATATGTTCTTGTAATCTTGTTAATTTTCTTAAATGTTGAGGTTGATGATGGAATTCTAATTATTTTCATAATTGAAATAAACTGCAGGTTTCAGCAACTACAGCTCTTGTCTTTCTGATGTTTTAGACTATTAGTGGCAATGACTATGGATTGGCTGAGCCTACCTAGAAATGTTGTATCTGAGAGATTTGGTATATGCCATACATTTATAAGAAACTTGACATTTCTATAAATCATCATGACTTTCAAAGCCAGAGGAAGTCTGATTACACATAATGTTTAATGCTTAAAAAAAAAAGTTGGTGTCAAACATTCTTTCCTCCCTTTATTTACTCTTCTAGAACTATATTCAAATTATGAAGTGGAGTCGTGGCACTTTTCCTTAAACATCTTCCTCCAAATATCAGTATGATCATCAAAAGAGCCTTTGATTTTTGCTGAGTATCAACAAAACTGGTGTCTCTATGTTTCATTATCCTCATTGGGTCACAGTGTGTATTTGTCATTTTTATTCATTTATCATCGTTGTTTCCCTATTGTGCCAATTTGCACAGTGGGAGGTATAAGGTGAATTAAATGATCAGAGTAAAACCCTAATTTTGTAAAGTCTGCACACAATTGATTCTAAATATGAGTAAATTCCTTTGTACTTAAAATTATTCTAAATATAAATGAGCATATCATAAAATTAGTTTTTTTTCAGGTTTATGTGTTTTTATATAATTTTGATCTTTGCTCAATATTAATTCCATTGCTTTATATTTTCATAAATATTTTCATAGCCTAGTGGTTAAGAACACAAATTCTAGAAAGACACTGCCTGGATTTGTGATCCAGAACATGTTACTTAATGCTTCCATGCTTCAGTTTTCTTGAGAATAAAATGGTATAATTATATTACCCACCTTGCAGGGTTTAAATGATAATTAATTGGTCAGTACATATAAAGCACTTCGAACAGTGCCTAATATATATTAAGTACCATATAACTATTAATTAAGTTATAGCCATATTTTTTTAATTTGAAATATCTATATAGTATTTAATTTCTATCTAATTGGTTTGTTATATTACTTTTTAGTTATTTAAGTATTTTATTCTAAATTAGGGAACTTTATAAAAAATAATATATGTAAATGTAGGCAAAAATGTTTTTTGCCCTTTGTTTATTATATGTTGGTCATTTTTTTTAATGAAAAACTTATTGGAATTTGCTTTTTATTTATTCTTGTTTTGGGGTGGAATCATTTTTAAGCAATGAATAATTGCATGTTTCAGATTACACGTAGACCAAAGGAAAAGGCTCATAGCAAGTATTGACACACAATTTTGAGTCACTAGATTTAGTGATTTCTTATATTTGATAATGTAGTAATATTGTTATAATATCAATATTGTTATAATTGTTTAGTATCACTTAATTTACAAAGTAATACATTTCATTTAAACCTCAAAACAGATAACAAAATCAGTGTTTACAAGGATTGAGTGTATATGTTCATATCTCTGACTCCAATTATACTACTTTTATCTTTAGCATAGTTGTATTTACTGGCCAGATATGAAAAAGGAAGCTATAAGATACAATATTCTTAAGGAGAAATGGTGTTAAAATAATTTAAAAATTTTGAAAACATAGATCAAAAGATTTAAAATACTTGATATCCTTTTGGAGAATCGTATCTTAACATGAGAAAACCAGACAGACCCTTTCCTAGGTGAATAAAAAATTCTTTCTGGCATTTTTTATCGAATTGAACTTATTTGTAGAACTGCCTAGGTTTAGCTTTGAAAAATTGAATTCTTTTTTGGTCATTGGTATTAGATTGAGCAATCAATAATATATTTGATCCTCTGACCAGGAAAGTAAGGGAACTCATTATCACCATCTTTAATTATTTGAAGAAACATCATTCTCGGGAAATATTAGTTTTTTTATAAGATGATGGAAAGCACTGGGAAACATATTTTAGCTTCAGTATGAGGGATAACTCTAACAACGCTGTCAAAGATGGAATGGAGTGCTTCAAAACCTAGTGACAGTTCCTTGTTGGAGGGCCTACCAAAAGTACGGGCTGTGGTATAGAGGAGATTAACAACAGTAACCTAGGTGACTTTGTTACCAACTTCAGAATTCTTTAATTCTTTGTTGAAGTTAGGAAGAGCTAATTGCCACATCAATTTTTGTTGCTGTTCTCTCATTCATAAACTTGAAGAAAATAATTTCTGAAGAATAATGTGAAATTACATGAGTCACTCTATCTGTAAATGTTTTAAGAGCGTTCAGGAAATCCAAGATAATATTTCTCCTGTATCTTTCAATTTCTGCATCTGAAAACTTCATATTACAACTACTTAAAATTATATATTTACTAATGAGTAAAAAAAATATGCATTTTAGAGTTAAACTACTATTGTGTTACAGGATGTTATGTAATATGAGAAGTAATTTGATTTATGTCTTTTGAAAACTTTGTCTCTAAAATTTGTATTTCCATTAACACTGTACTTCATTTCACACCATTTAGAGTTGATAGATAACACATATTTGTATTAACTGTGTAGTTACTGTGTATTAAAGACAGTGTCAGTGAATCATGTATTGACTTTGCATAAGTTACTTGAATGTTTAACAAATGTATCAGATAATATGGCTCATGAAAATTGAATTTGCTAAGCCAAAAAATATGGGTATAGTTTTAATTTCAAAGTGTTTACTAAGAAAGCAAGAGGAAAATTACAGGCTACAGTTAATTTTATTTTAATTTGCTCTTATCCTTATTTTCCCCCTTTAACCTTTTGGGTTATTTTCCTGCATCTATTCATTTATAAATTTTTGAATATAGAATGAGTAAAGATACTTATTTTACTCTAGAACTCTTTATGTTCTTTTTTTTTTAAATAATACTATTAAGGTCAAGTTATTAAGGGGAGAATTCACTTTCTTGAAGTCTTAAAACTTGAAAAGAGTTTTTTAAAACTCTATGCAATTAAAATGTAAAAGATTTTATTTTTCAAATTTCAAAAATTAGACAAATTACTTTATGTATTCATTTCATTTGGAAAGCATACAGTGCACATTTACTATATACCAGGCATTGTGTGAAGTGCTGGGACCTTGAAGGTGAACAAAGCTTTAGGTATTTAGATTGAGATTAAGAAAAATGTGTTTGTAGTTGACATTTTTCTTGTTGATGGGTGAGCACGTTGTTATACATGTAAACATATTTACTCATTGTCCACTTTATCAAAGGTTAAGCCTTTATTTATTTTGGATAAACATTCTCTGATGTGATTTGATATTTGTATGTGTTTATATGTACTTGATTGATTTGTTTGACTGTTAACTTATGTAATATGTATGTTTCCTCCTATTGCAGGCACCAAATATAGATGAAAAAGTAGATCTTCATTTTATTGCATTAGTTCACGTAGATGGGCATCTCTATGAATTAGGTAAGAACTTTAAAAATTTACTCTGGGGAGAGAAATTGGAAATGAAAAAGTCTGTGTTTATGATAAACAGGATTGTTGATATTTATTATTTACTTAAACTAATTGATTACCTTATAGCATTGAATTGGCATAAATGAAAATTTTTCATTTAAGACTTTTTACTAGAAAAAATAAAATTTTTCTTTGGTGTTCAAGAAACTTACCATTCAAGAATGTTTGCATAACACCTTTACATTTTAGCAAAGCAGTAAAGTAAAAATCATTATAGGAAACTCCTGTAAATCACTCCAGCAGTTTTTACTAAATTATTCAGATAGATATCAACATCTGCATAAGCTATTTTGATCCTGAAACTAGTTTTAAAACATAGTGTAATATTGATGACTAGTTTTTATATTTGGTAATGACTACTATTAGTTTTCAGGCTTTTGTATTATCCCTTTGTATTACATCTGACTTTTTTTAAAAATGTATTTTTGTTGATTTCAGAAAGGAAGATACAGAGATAGAAACATCAATGATGAGAGAGAATCATTGATTGGCTGCCTCCTACACACCCCCAACCAGGGATTGAGCCCACAACCTGGGCATGTGCCCTGACCAGGAATCTAATCATGACCTCCTGGTTCACTGAACCACACTTGCTGGGCTATATCTGACTTTTTAAGACTTTACAAGAGACTCTTTTCGGGCAACTTCCTAAGGCATATGTCAAATTACACATGATTACTTACTTAGTATTTTGACCTGTAAATGCACTTAGTTTTTAAAAAGTTTCTATAGATAGATTATTTCAGGGACTATTTGAAGGAGATCTTCATAATTTTAATTGTTTCATTCAGATAGAGAACTTATGACTCCTTCATAATTGATACATAGTACTTTAGTACTTCTGAGTCCTTCTTGTTCTTCTCTATGAGATCTTCTTGTGTTAAAAATGGGAGGAGCAAATAAAGAAACAAAAAAGTGAAGTACTTTTCAATATTAATTTGCACTTTGAATTTTCTTACTTAAAGACGGTTTTTAAATTTTTCAAAAATCTTTTTATTAGAGTTTGCATTCCACACTTTTTTGTACTAGTTTCAGGTGTATAGCATAGCTGATAGACATTCATGTAAGTTAAGGACAAAGAGTTTTGAAAGGGTTCAGACTACAACTGCAAATGAGGTCCATAAAATGGATTCTGTGTTTGAAATCGCTCTATTAAAGGGGAAAAGGAGAAGAAATAACATAATATTTATAAAAATTGATGGTTGTCTTCTATAGTCAAATAATTTCAGTAGGAATCAAACTAAAATGAAAAGAAATAGTTATGGGCGTATATAATAGACCTCAGAGCTTCACTAATTTATTCTATAAATTTTATATTTGCTAAGTCAGTCTATAACATTTATATAGAAATAAGGTGTAATATGATTGGGGATTTCAGACTGATTGCTGGAAACTGCATTTCCACTCTGAATAATAAGGAATTACTAGTAGAAATGGAAATAAAGAGAGTGCTGAGACTTACCTGACACATTCTATTGACTTCAAGGAAGTAGATTTAGAAAAGGCCAGAGAAACGATACATATCATCCATAACTCAGGACTAAAAAAAATGATGACTTTCAGGATAAAACACTTAGTAAAAAAATAAAGATATTTAGGGAAAAAAAAATCTATGATCAATGGAAAGCAAAAAGTTTTTTAAAAAACTCAATTTGACTAGTTAGCTAGCAGTAGAAAGAAAGACATATGTCAAAAGTAAGCTACATATGAAGAATGTCCTATTTTATAGCATGCCAAGATCAACACAAAAGTATTTTAACATTGGCTTGAAGTAAGAATATCAGAAAAGAAAGGCAGAACTATTGAGATCTTGTTTGTTTTAGGTGTTTTTTTTAGCAAAAATAATCAGTAAGGCTGATGGAGAATTAGAGCCCTTTGTGGATAGCAATCTTTAAATGATTTTAAAGAACTTCAGTTCTAAAGAATAGTCATAATCTTTGATATATCAGAGAGCAAGGGATATTTACAAATGTAGTTGAGCAGTTGCAAAGGAAATTGACAATAACCCTGATATAGATTCCTAATAAATTCAAAAGAAATCTTGAGCAAGAGAATTGAGTTATTGAGTAAAACATTGTAGATGACATGATACTATATATAAAGAACCCCAGAGATTCTACCAAAAAAATTATTAGAACTGATAAACACATTTAGTAAAGTAGAAGGATGCAAAATTAAGAAATGCAGAAATCAATTGCATTTTTATATACCAATAATGAACTATTAGAAAGAGAAATTAAGAGCATTCACTTTACAACTGCATCAAAAAGAATTCAGTACCTAGGAATAAATGTAATAACGAAGGAGGTAAAAATTCTGTACTTGGAAAATTTTAAAACACTAGTAGCCCATCGCGAAAGACCGGGGAACCCCTTTCTGCCTCTTCCCTTTCCCCCCTCCCCTTTTGCACCATAGGACCTTACCCAAATGCTCTGAGCACAAACCCCTGCACTTGCTACTGGGATGAGGTTCATGTGGGTGGCCATCTTGGCTACACCCCCTTACATCTCACTATACCTCTCACTCATGTCATTTTGCTTATTCACATTACACCCCCATCTGCCCAACAATGTCTTAAGCCATGCCCTGGCCATGCCCCCTAAGGGCACCTCAGCTTTGCTCAGAGCCTCTTCCACGGTCTCGAGCACTTGCGTGGTAACTTGGCCCGCTCCTGCCCTCCCCCTGGGTTCAAACCTCCTCCTAGCAGGACTTTCTTTGCGATGCCTCTAACCGGAGCACCATCATGTTCGGAGTACGTCCTTGTGTACACTACTCCATGGCCCCTCCTCTCTATTGGTGGTCACCGTCATTCTGCTGGCTCCACGTATAGCCCTTGTGCCCATGTCCCTGCTTTTAACTCTAATAATTCTTGTGCCTGAGTTTACCCCTCTTGCAACCTCTGGGCTAGGCCAAGGCCATACCCCTACCCACAGGGCCAGTGCCTGCTCTCTTTTCCACAATTCCAGGCTCTGCTTCTTCAGTCCCACCCCACGTGGCTGGTGTGCTGTGGGACAGCACTGAGTTCTGGAGTGCTGCCCTGATGTCCTGCCTCTGGACAAGTGGAGCCGTGGAAACCCTGGCAGAAACCGCATGAAGTAGATGCCAGGACCCCCACAGGACTGCAGGAACCCCAGCAGAATCCGTGGGCCAGTAGCTCTGCAGGGCCTGGCCGCTCTGTGCCCGCTGCCCAGAGGCTCTCCGTGGCCCAGAGGCATTCTGCTAGGCTGCTCACACTGCCTGCTTACAGTGGACTGGGGGACTCTGGCTTGGCTGAGAGGACTGGGTGCCACCATCTTGTGGCTATGGGTGCTGCCATCTTTGTGATGGAGTGATTGTTAATTTGCATATTACTCTTTTATTAGATAGGATTGAAGAAGATACAAATAAGTGGAAGCATATATTGCACTCATGGGTAGAAAAAACATTCTTAAAATGTTCATACTACCAAAAGCAATCTATAGACTCAGACCAATACCTATCAAGATACCAATAGCATTTTTCAAGAACTGGCATGAAAACAGATACATATATCAATAGAACAGAATAGAGAGCCCAGAAATAAACCCAAACCTATGCCAATTTACCTATGACAAAGGAGGCAAAAATATAGAATGGGGTAAAGATAGTCTCTTCAATAAATGGTGTTAGGAAAACTGGACAGATACATGCAAAAAAAATGACCTAGATCAGTGATTGGCAAACTGCAGCTCTGTTGACTAATGAGTTTGCTAACCACTAGGATAGGGGCTTAATCACAAGGAACAACAACAGCTTCGAATCGAGAGTCTAGGTCAGTGGTCGGCAAACTCATTAGTCAATTGAGCAGCACACCATGGTTCATAAGCCGTGTGTGGCTTGCAAGCTGCAGTTTGCTGACCACTGACCTAGATGACTTTAACACCATACACAAGAATAAACTCAAAATGGATTAAAGACTTAAATGTAAAACTTAAAAACATAAAACTCCCAGAAAAAAAGATAGGCAGTAAACTCTGACATTGCTTTTGGTAATATTTTTTTTGGTATATTTCATCAGTTAAGGGAAATAAAAGAAAAAACAACAACAACACACAAATGGGACTACATCAAACTAAAATGTTTTTTTGCACAGAAAAGGAAACCATGAACAAATGAAAAGACAGCCTACCATATGGAAGATATTTGCCAGTGTTACATCCAATAAGGGGTTAATATCCAAAAGATATGAAGAACTCATACAACTCAACACAAAAACAAAACAAAACCCATAAATGCTCCAGTTAAAAAATGAGCAGAGGACCTGAACAGGCACTTCTTAAAAGAGGACATACAGATGATCAATAGACATATGCAAAGATGCTCAAAATCACTAATCTTGAGAGAAATGCAAATTAAAACCACAATAAGTTATCACCTCACATCTATCAGAATAGCTATCAATAAATCAACAAGCGTTAGTGAGATGTGGAGAAAAGGGAACCCTCTTGTACTGTTGGTGGAATATAGAATATAGTATAGATGTTCCTCAAAAAATTAAAAATAGGGATTGTGTTTTATGAATTGTATTTGAAGTGTAATTGTGCTATACTCCTGAAATTAATATTGAATGTCAACTGTAATTGAAAAAATATTTTTTTCAAAAAGATTAAAGGAATCAAAAAGAAAATGGTAACTAAAATGGTATGACCCCACAATTCCACTTCTGAGTATTTATCCTATTAAATTCAAAATACTAATATGAAAAGATATATGTTTCTTTATGTTCATTGTAGCATTATTTATAACTAGAGGCCAGGTGCAGGACATTCGTGCATGGGGAGGGGGTGGGTCCCCTCAGCCGAGCCCATGCTCTCTTGCAGTCCTGTACCCTGAGGAATCCTTAGTGCTCCAGTAGAGGTGGGAGAGACTCACCAGCCATGAGCCCAGCTTCCGACTGTGTGGTGTTCCCCTTTGGGAACGCACTGACCACTAAGGGCAGCTCCTGCGTTGTCAGTGCATGTCATAGTAACTGGTCGTTCTGCATTTCGTTTGATTTGCATATTAGGGCTTTATTATTTGGGTAGCCAAGATAGGGAAGCAACCTCATTTTCCATCAGCCAATGATTAAGTTAAAGAAGATGTAGTACATATATACAATGAAATATTACTTGGCCATAAAAAATAATGAAATCTTACCACTTGCACTAACATGGATTGACCTAGGTGTACTATGCTAATTTAAATAAGTCAGACATAGAAAGACAAATACCTTGTGATTTCACTTGCATGTGGAATCTAAAAAAACAATAAATGGAACAACAAATCAGAAACAGATTTGTACTTACAGAGAATAAATTGATAGTTACCAGATGAGACAGGCATTAGGGGCTGGGTGAAAAATGTGAATGGATTAAGAAGTACCAGTTGGCATTTACAAAATGTAACAGGAATATAAAGTACAGCATCCATACTAACAAAAGATGCTAATTAGACCAAGTCAATTGGACATCTGCCGGACGTCTGACTTTTCCTCCTGACAGTTAGGGGGCGACCAAACCAGCAGGGTACCAGTTAGAGGGCAATCAGGCTGGCAGGGGAGGGGGGCAGTTAGCAACCAGGCAGGCAGGGGGACAGTTAGGGGTGATGAGGCCAGCAAGCAGAGGCAGTTAGGGGTGAGCAGGCAGTCAGGCAGGTGAGCAGTTAGGAGCCAACGGTCCCAGATTGTGAGAGGGACATCCGGTGAGGGGTACTGGATTGGAGAGGGTGCTGGCCAGGCTGAGGGACCTCCCCCTTCCCTGTGCATGAATTTTGTGTACCAGTCCTCTAGTCCATGTAATAAAAGCCTAAGTGACCATTATGGTTAAACAGCCAGAACGACTGGTTGCTAAGATGCACACTGACCACCAGGGCCAGATGCTTAATGCAGAAGCTGCCCCCTGGAGGTCAGTGCACTCCCACAGGGGTAGAGCTGCTCAGCCAGAAGCCAGTCTTATTGCTGATGAGCATAGCAGCGGTGGCAGAAGTGTCACCCACATGCGCGACAGTGCTCAGGAGCAGCAAGTTGAGCGTTAAGGAGCAAGGGGTCCTGGATTGCAAGAGGTCACAAGCTGGGCTAAAAGGACCATCTCCCCCCCTCCTCAATGCATGAATTTCATGCACCGGGCCTATAGTAGGAAATATAACCAATATTTTGTAATAACAGTGTGTGGTGCAAGGCGGGTACTGGAAATATCAAGGGAAATACTTTGTAAAGTATATGATTGTCTAATCACTGTGCTATACTCCTGGAATTAATATAATATTGAATGTCAACTGTAATTGAAAAAACATTTTTTTCAAAAAGATTAAAGGAATCAAAAAGAAAATGGTAAATAACACCACATGGTTTTTAAGAAAAAAATTTTTAATTATCCATATTTTTTGGTTTGTTTAGTTATTTTTGCTTATATATTTTCTTTAAATGTAGTACCTATTAGTCCAAGTCTAGTACTACAGATACATATTGATTAAATTTTTATTATATTTAGAAGCCATAGAGTTATAGAAGGGATTGTGTTTTATGAATTGTACTTGAAGTACCACTTATAAGACATCTGAGATGATAAATTTTGATGCACAAGATGGGGCAAAAGTAAATTTACAGTTGTAAGTATGCAAAACAGAGTTTATTCTTGTATTATTATTTATTATTAAAATATTTTCCATTTGAACATTTGTAAACCTTTGTGTAGCGTTATTAGTTATCTTTGGGTAGCATGAATTTATATAATTCTAGACTTTTTCATAGTATTGAAAAATTACTTGTTTAGTCAAGTAACTATAGTTGCAGTTAGTTATTTTTGCTGGTCAGTAAAGTAATCCTGGTTTATTTAGATGATTCTATACTACAACCTTGGGGGTACACAATTAGTAATAATATATAAAACTTGGGATGCCTCCCTTTTGTCGATGTAAATATGTAAGTCTTACTTAGAAGCCTTCTGATTCAACTTTTAAAGTGAAGAAATTTTTTTTTTCATATTTTTGAGGGTAAAAATAGATCCTAACTTAAAAAAAACACTGACTTACAGTGGTACCTCGAAATACGAGTTTAATTCGTTCCGTAACCTTGAAGCGTGGGAAACTATGAGACACTTGAGTCTCGGTAAACTGGTGGGTTGTGTGCAGCCGGCCAATCCGCGCAATTACTCGTATCCTAACTGTTGCTCATATTTCAAAGCAGAAATCTCTTGCTCGACGGCTCTTATCTCAAAAATCTCGTATGTTAGGGCACTCGTATCTCGAGGTACCACTGTATTAATTTTGCATATTCCTTTCAGGAAATTAAGTCCAGCCAATATGTATTTATAATAAAGTCTGGTTATGAATTTAATTTAGGTTTCAAACATGAAAGCAAGGTTTTAATAACTTTACTTTTAATCTAATAACTTAATGTTAAAGAATATTCATAGGTAGCGCATTTAAAATATTTGTTTTAGGACTTATTATTTTAAATACTAGAGGCCAATGCACAAAGATTCGTGCAAGACTAGGCCTTCCATTCCTTGGCTGCTGACACCATCTTCCCTCCAGCACCCAGGACCTGAGCCTTCCCTATGGCTGGAGCAGAGCTGCCTTTCTGCTTTCCGCCTTCCCTCCAGCCAGAGCCGTCTTCCACCTCTCACCTTGTTGCATCAATTTGCATATTCTCTCCTATTGGCTGTGGGCACCACCATCTTTGTCATGGAGTTATAGTCAATTTGCATATTCCATATTTATTAGGTAGGATCATTAACTTTTGCCTCACTGTGAGAGGAAGAAAGTGGAAGTTGAAGTACATTATCTTATACAAACAGCTAAATATTCAACTGTCTATTTTTTATAGATGGACGGAAACCATTTCCAATTAACCATGGTGAAACTAGTGATGAAACATTATTAGAGGTAACAGTAAAACTTGTTGGCTCACTTTAAGTGTTATTATTGTTCTTGTTATCTTTGAAACATCTCTAAAAATCACTTGTATAACATTTTATCTGTATTTGAATACTTCCTTGTCCTTGCTCTCTTGAAAAAAATCCAAAGAGAGAAATTTGAACTACTGTTAACCTATAGCAAATAAAGAAGTCTTCAGAGCTCTTTGTGTGAACAAGTATCAAATTTGAAAAGGGCAAGAATAGTTTTGCTCTGGCTGAGTGACTTATTTGGTTGGAATGTTTTTCCACACACAAAAGGTTGCAGGTTTGATTCTAAGTCAGGGCACATACTACCTAGGTTGGTTCTATCCCCATTTGGGGACATATGGGAGGCAACCAATTAACGTTTATCTCTCTCTCCCTCTCTCTAAAAATCAATAAAAACATATCCTTGGTTGAGGATTTTAAAAAGAAGGAAAAGGCAAGAATAGTTTTGAAAGAATTGCACATTGTATCACATATATCATTAAAGGCAAGATATCGTCATTTGTATCTTGAGCCTGATTTTAGAGATTTTTAAATTTATGAACAAATTGTGTGGCTTAGAATTAATGAAATGTAATTGTCAAGTTAAAAGTTTCTTAAAAGCATGTTAAGAAAGAATACTTACTGTATCTTATACTTTTGGACTAAGCTAATTAGGCCACAAAATATTCGTTCTTCTGGTGTGCTTTAAGTTATTCTTCATTTGGAAAAAGAAGTGTGCAGTGTAACATTAGTACAAACTAGGAAAGTATAAAATACTTACGATTTGCAAATAAAACATGTGTCTAAACTGAAAATTTATACATCTTTCCCCTATAGGATGCCATAGAAGTTTGCAAGAAGTTTATGGAACGTGACCCTGATGAATTGAGATTCAATGCAATTGCTCTTTCTGCAGCATAGTTGGTCAATAATGGAAACACCAAGTACTGTATTATTTGCAACAAAAGTTTAATTTCTGCTGCCACACTAACTCAAAAATTTTGATATTTTCATTAACTTGACTGATTAAACTTTATGTGAATTAAACTTTGACTGAATCTGTGTTTTATATTACTTTGTCTTGAATTAAAGCTGCATTTCTTTACTTCCCTTTGTTTCCTGAGAAGGACTTAGCTTGATGACTAACAATAACTTTCTTACTCTCTGAATTTTATGGTAAGTTTTGTATTGGGACACAGACACAGTTTCCATCTGCATAGTATATATATACAGGGTGTCCAAAATACATGTATGCACATTTTAACAGCTGATAGCTCAATTGCTGTTTCTTTCTTTTTAGTCAGACTAAACTTTGAACAAAGGAAATTCATTCTAAAATGCTATTGGAAGTTTAAAAAGGCGGTTGAACTACAAACACTGCCTTTATAATTATTCAAAGTGTGTATACATTTTGTATACACCCTATGTCCCCAATAATGTATATACTTTAACAGTTAATAACTCACTTCATATTCACTCTTTTCAGGTTTAACTAATTGAAATAATGGGTGAAGCTTTGAACAAAGAAAATTTGCCCAGTAGACTTTTTTATGGGGCTACATAAAAGGTGAAGTTTATTGTACAAAACTAGGAACAGTCAATGAATGGAGGGGACACAAATACTGAATGAAATGATTCCTGATGTTTGTGATTTACATTATCTTGTCTGGGCCAGAACAGTCATCAGTTTGAAAATGCACTGACAAAAAAAATTACTCATTTCTGTAGATTTGTTTTAAATTTTGAAAATGAAATGTATGTTAATAAACACTGTAAAATCATTCAGAGTGTGTATACACCTTTTGGGGACACCCTCTGTATATTATGTGATAACATTTATTTAGCAAACATTTGTTGAGCAATGAGCTGGATAGCATTCTAGGTGCTGGAATTACACTGTGAGCATTATTGACAAGTTCCATTGTCATGGGGCTTATGTTTTTTTGTGAGAAGAGACAAAACACATTAATAAGATACATGCCAACAATAGATGCTATGCACAAAATTAAAGTAGAATTTGTGTTAGACAGTCTGAGTGTCTACTTTAGATTTTGTGGTCAAGGAAGGCTTCTGTAAGGAGGTAACTTAGAAGTTGAGTTCTGAATAGCAAAAGTAGCCACTAATAGAAAAGTAGTGGGGAAAAGAAGAGATAATAAATGCAGATCCCTAAAGTGGGAATATGTCACTGTGTTGTAAGACTAGAAAGAAGATTCATATGATCAGAGTACAGGAAGTATTGGAGAAAAGGAGGGGCTTAGTGATACAGAAATACATAAAAAGGCATGGATTTATTACAGCTGTGATGGTAAACCCTTGGAGGGTTTTAAGCAAGAGAGTGACGGGATTTGATTTATAATTTTAGGAGGTCACTGAATACCCTGGATAATATTTTGGGGTGTGGTAAGAACAGAGGTAGGAAGACTTGTGGTGAGCCCATGGCATTTGTTCAGTTGAAGATGATGGCCAAGTCATGAAAGTACAGTAGTTCCCCTTAGCTGGGTTTTGCTTTCCATAGTTTCAGTTAGCCATGGTCAGACAATCTGAAAATATTAAATGGAAAATTCCAGAAATAATCCAGAAGTTTTAAATTGTGCACCATTATGAGAAGCATGATGAAACCTCACACTGCCCTTCTCTGTCCTTCCTGGTTTGTGAATCATCTCTTTTTTTTGCATCATATCCACACTGTTTGCACTTTGCCTATTAGTCACTTAGCCTTCTCAGCAGTTCCACCATGATAGTATCTTAGTGCTTGTATTCAAAGGGCAAGAGTAGTGATGCTGGTAATTAAGATATGCCAAAGAGAACCCAGAAAGTGCTTCCTATAGGTGAAAATATTTGTATGTAGAGGAAAATGTATACACTGAGTGGCCAGATTATTATGATCTCTGAACACACAATAATCTGGCCACTCAGTGTGTGTGTATGTATGTATGTACCTGTATATATATAGAGAGAGAAAGGCCCAGTGTATGAATTCATGCATGGCTAGATTCCAACCAGCCTGGCCAGGAGGAGGGGACATGGTTGGTTGGCTGGCCTGCCTGCTGTTAGAACTCCTGATTGAGGGGAAAACTTGCATATTAGCCTTTTATTATATAGTATATACACTATGTGGGTAAATTATTATGTGTTCAGAGGTCATAATAATATGACCAAACCATGTATATAAAATTTGCTACCATCCACACTTTCAGATATCCACTGGGGTATTGGAACATATGCCCCATGGATGAGGGGGAAATGTTACAGTAGTAATTTAGATAGAGGTCTATGAGTGGTATTGGGGCATGTTTTGAAGGAAGGGTTTCAGTTGAGTCTGAAAGGAGAGGTGGGAGGCAGTGGAAAGGTGGCAGAGTTATTTACGGAGCTGGGTCAAAACAGGGTTGTGTGATGGCAATGTCCTTCCTGTAACTTTTTGGGAGAGAGTGTTGGTTACACATATGTATACATTTACGGAAACTCAATGAATTCATTGTTCATTTAAACTCTGTACTTCACTGTATATTCATTTTACTTAAAGAAAAAAAGCAGAGCTGAATTGGATGGATTGGAATCAGTATAACTGTTGTCTTTTTTTATTTTTAAATAAATCTTTATTGTTCAGATTATGACAATTGTTCCTCTTTTTTCCTGCCCATAACTCCCCTCCACCTGATTCCCACCCCAACTTTTGCCCTTACACGACCCCACTGTCAACACACCTCTTTCCCCCTGAGAATTGTCAGTCCACTCCCTTTCTATGCTCCTGATTCTATTGTTGATTCTGTTCATCACATTTTTTATTCACTTTATTTTTAGATTCACTTGTTGAAAGATAAGTATTTGTTGTTCATAATTTTTATCTTTACCTTTTTCTTCTGCTTGCTCTTCTTAAAGAATACCTTTCAGCATTTTACATAATACTGATTTGGCGGTGACAAACTCCTTTAGCTGTTTCTTGTCTGTGAAGTTCTTTATCTGCCTTTCAATTCTGAATGATAGCTTTACTGGGTACAGTAATCTTGGTTGTAGGTTCTTGCTATTCACCACTTTGACTATTTCTTGCCACTCCCATCTAATCTGCAAAGCTTCTCTTGAGAAATCTGACAATCATATGGGAGCTCCCTTGTAGGTAACTAACTTTTTCTCTTGCTGCTTTTAATTTTCTCTATTTTTTGCTCTTGGCATTTTAATTATGATGTATCTTGGTGTGGTCCTCTTTGGATTCCTTTTGTTTAGGGTTCTCTGTGCTTCCTTGACTTGTAAGTCTATTTTTTTCACCAGGTGGGAGAAGTTTTCTGTCATTATTTTTTCAAATAGGTTTTCAGTATTTTGCTCTCTCTCTTCTTTTGGCACCTCCATAATTTGGATGTTGGTATGCTTGAAGTTGTCCCAGAGGCTCCTTACACTATCTTCATATTTTTGAATTCTTTTTGCTTTTTGTGGTTGAGTGTTTTTTGCTTCTTTGTATTTCAAAACTTTGACTTGATTCTTGTGATCCTCTAGTCTGTATATATTTTTTATTTCAGTCAGTGTATGTTTAATTTCTAGTTCTCCTTTTTCATATCCTCGAAAGTCTCGCTAAATTCGTCAACTTTTCTAGAAAATTCTTGAAAAACTTTATAACTGTGGTTTTGAACTCTATATCCAGTAGTTTGTTTTCCTTCATTTCTTTCATTTGTGACCTGTTTCTTTGTTTCCACATTTTGGCCGCTTCCCTGAATTGATAGAGTGGCTTTGTGTGCTAGGTGCCCTATAGCATCCAGTTACCTGAGGTGAACACTCTTGGTGCACTCCTATGAGGGTTGTATGCACAGTATTGTTGTAGTTAAGCCTTGATTGTTGTTGGTATCACTGGAAGGAATTAACCTCCAGAACAATTGGCTGTGAGGATCAGCTGTGTCTTCGATGGGAGAACCTCTGTGCTGGAGACACTCTTATGAGAAAAGACTTGCTTCAGTGGGGCTTTGGTGCTCACTGAGTCTGCCCCCTGAGTGTGTTCCTTATGGATCTGGGGAGTTGTAATTTGAATGGTCCCACTCTGATCCCTGGGTACACTGACTCTTGGATCTCCAAGGAGGTGCTAATTTAGCCTCTGCTTGAGGGCAACCAATTTCCACTCAGCCAGCTTTCCTGTAGAAGAGATCTGCAGATTTCTCTTTGTTTGGGTTTTGGAGGTGCCCAGATGAGGCCCAGTTGTGAAGCAATGCAAGCTGCTATGGGGCCTTGGGCCTTCTTTTGGATGTTCTGGGTCTCACGACTCATCTGCAGTTTTAGATTGCAAAGATCTAGGCCATTCATATGCAAAAGCCTCTGCACTCAGCTTGGATGGGGCAGAGTCTCAGGGCAGAGAAAACAGCAATGGCTTCTGATCAGCCCTGCCCTAAGAGGCCCTGGGTCTCAGTGATCTGCGGTAATTGCTGCAAGCACCTCAGAGAAAGCCACCCTTCAGTTTTGCCCAGTTTTGTCAGTCCAATTTCTTCCCATATGAGTCTGGGTCCCAAGAGTCTCATCCAGAACTTTTGTCTCCCGATTGAGAAAGCCAGCCACATATTCAGTTGCCAGCCCTCTCCATGGTTGTGCATCCGTACTTCTGCCCTCTGCAGTTCTCTGAGTCTCAGTGTGCTTTTCTCTTTCCTTCTAGTTGTAGAATTTCCACTCAGCCAGCTTTCCTGTAGTTTTGGATGATGTCTTTTATCTTTTAGTTGTAGTTTTGAAATTGTTGTGCAAGGCAGCAGTTTAGGTGTTTACCTATGCCGCCATCTTGGTTTCTCTGGAATCAGTATAATTTTTAGGAGAAATATCAAATTGGTCCATAAAATTTTAGTGTAAATGTTTATATAGGATTCACTAAGTTAATGTAGATTCCTGAGACAGTATCATGAGATAAGTAGTATTTTAGGAAAAGTAATAGGACCATAGCTTGCAGAATGGATTCGATTTTTGTTATTCAAAGTATGGTTACATCAATATTACCTGGAAACTAATTAGAAATGAAGAATTCCAGACCTCCCTTAGACCTACTAAATCAGTAACATCTTACTGCATTTTAGGTAAGGTCCTTGAGTGAGTCTTATACATACAGTGGTACCTCAAGATACGAGTTTAATTCGTTCCGTGACCTTGAGGCATGGGAAACTATGAAACGCTCGAGTCGCGGTAAACTTATGGGTCGTGTGCAGCTGGCCGATCTGCGCAATTACTCCTATCTCAAATGTGCTCATATTTCAAAGCAAAAATCACTCGCTCCACGGCTCGTATCTCAAAAATCTTGTATGTTAGGGCACTCATATCTCGAGTTACCACTGTACTAGTTTGAGACTATGATGAGGGAGGTTTACCACCATTCTATGGTGAAGAGGGTTTGAATGAAGCCTTAATGTCGGAAACCAAATATTGTTCTCACTAGATGGATGTAAACAGGAAGGCAGAAGGCGGGTCAACCTTAATTGCTCTGAAAGGTCAGAGCTATTTACTCACTGTTTAGTTGAAACATTATTGGTTGAAGCAACCTCTATGTTTGTGTCTTGTTAATTTCTGTTTTTGTTATTTCCTGCCTAAAGGCTAGGGGTGTGTCCCAAAGCCTTAATAAAAGGGAGAAAAAGGCCAGAGCAAGTGGCAGTCCTTTCCACTAGAGGAAGGCTCCCGCCTGGCCCCCCAATATCGCCAAATTTATGCTTTCAGTCTCTCATTTCGTTTGCGTGCGGCCTCCTTCAGAACCCGAACCCTGACCCGGGAACCCTGAACCACGCGGGACGTGGAAAGAGGTTCCCACACCTTAAGCACAGGCCAAGACAGGCCAGAGCTGCAGAAGCTTGGCTTCCTCCATTGCTGGGGACAACCCTAGATTCCTGCTCTCTCCAGCTCTGTGGCTGCTGCCATTTTTGTTAGGATTTATTTATCTTGTATAATTGAAACTTTGTAGCCTTGAGTAGAGGTCTGAGCCCACCAGGGTGTGTGGAAATTTGGTTCCCTCCATTGCCCGGGAAACCCAAGCCTCCCTCCTGCTTGCTCCATGGCTGCAGCCATCTTGGTTGGGGTTAATTTGCATACTCACTCCTGATTGGCTTTGGGGGGTGTCTTGTGGGTGTGGCTTTTGAGTGTAGTGAAGTGGTGGTTAATTTGCATATTACTCTTTTATTAGATAGACTAATTTAAAATGCTTAGAAATATAAAACATTTTAATCTATAAGGCAGATATGTGTGTAAATTGAATAACTTAAAGATCCACGTGATCAAGAATGAATCTCAAATGATATGGATGACAAATTTGATTGTTTGTGCCCTTTAGAGGCCCGGTGCATGAATTTGTGCACAGTTGTGGTTTCTCAGCCTGGTCAGCAATTGGGGCTGATTGGGGCCTGCAGCCCTAGGGGAGGGACCACAGGAGGTTGGCTATGGGAGTGCACTGATCACCAGGGAGCAGCTCCTGCAATGAGCATTAGCTCCCTATGGTTAGTGAGCATCATAGTGATTGGTTGACTGGTTGTTCGCTTGACTGTTTGCAGTGGTCACTTAGGCTCTAATATATTTGGCAGTCCTCGAGTTATGTTGGACTCAACGGCATTTCATGGTTATGTCAACATCTCTCGTTTATTTATATAAAAAAAGTTCCATCATTTTGATGTATGTACATGTGTGCTTTATGTTCTTTATTATTTACTGTATTTACCACAAGTAAAGGTCAGGAATTATTATCTTTATTTAAAAATTTTGTTACTATTTCACTTCATTACTGGTATGTGCTCCATGTGAGTGATATAGGTGCTTATGCAGGAGGGTTCTTACAGCAAAAATCACATTACGTCACGCAATAGGAATGGATCTCCAATGCAACCTGAGGACCTCCTGTATAGTTAAACAAAATTTGTATTCAAGTTATGTCCAATAGTGTATCCTTTAAGAGCTTAAAGGATAAGATCTCTGTGTCCTATACATGTTCTGTGAGGATAAGATGAAAATAAATTGCTGGAGGCTTTATTTGTATCTTAAACATGAAAGAAAAAGTACATGGATGCAAAGGTTGTAAATTAGACTATTCTTAAAAAATGTTGTAAAACCTGTCTGATAGAAAGTTGTCTGCTGAGAATTTAACTACCAGTGGTACACTATGACAAAAGACTACATTTGAGTTTTCCTTTAGGGCTAAGTATTAGTTACTTTTCTTTATTCTGCCCTGAATACTAAATATTTGAATCCAGAAATTCCTCCTTTCCACCACCAGCATAGAAATATGCACATTTGATAAGAGTGTAAAGTTAATGCTGGTATTATATTGTTAATATTTGTTTTGCCAGTGAGACCAAAGCATGATATAACTAGTCTGCACATCATTTAAAAAATGCATTCTCTTGATAAATTGACAGCATAGAAATATGCACATTTGATAAGAGTGTAAAGTTAATGCTGGTATTATATTGTTAATATTTCTTTTGCCAGTGAGACCAAAGCATGATATTTTCTAGCCTGCACATCATTTAAAAAATGCATTCTCTTGATAAATTGATTTGATTTGTTTTATAAGAAAACTGCAAATGGCATAAACTCCCCTCCCTCTCCCCACCGGCTGGAAGGCCCCAGATCAGCAGTGATGGAAGGAGGGGCTAGGCAGGGAGGCAGGGAACCTGATTGGCCGTGATTGCTTGCCAGGCCTAGGGACTCTAACCTGTGCACGGAGTTCGTGTACTGGGCCTCTAGTAGCTTAATAATCAGGTACATATGAAGTATTCAGGACAAGTACTGATTCTGTTTTAAGAACTAGAAAATATGGCTTAGGGGCAAAATAAATAAAGGAACAATGTTTACAGCCAACTGTTCACCTGTTTTACCTTGCTCTTTTCCAGTTTCAGAAGACAAGAGCTTACTAATATACCTCAATTGCTATGAGTATTACAATGAAATTTATCTTTATTGTTGGGAGTATTACAAATGTTCCCCCATTTTCCCCCATAGCCCCTTTCCACCTGGCTCCCACTCCTCCCCAAGATCTTTTAATTTTTCAGGGCTAGTAGCATGGAATGCCTAGAGAAAGTGATATCTGTAGTTAAATTAATAAAACATGTCAATGTAAGAAATCTTCAAACCTGTAGAGAATTTTCATAACTTTATTTGAGCCAAATTGATGAAAGTTGTTGGGAAGCAAAATCTCAATGGATTGAGAAAATTCTTTGGAAAATGGCAGTTTTACCAGTTATTTTATACATCACAATCAAAGGGGAAAAGTTAAGGGGGTTATAAGAAATTCATTAGGGATAGATTAAGGAGAAACCAAGATGGCAGCATAGGTAAATACCTAAACTACTGCCTTGCACAACAATTTCAAAACTACAACTAAAAGACAAAACAGACATCATCCAGAACCACAGGAAGGCTGGATGAGTAGAAATTCTACAACTAGAAGGAAAGAAACACAGACTCACAGGAGCTACAGAAGCAGAAGTACAGAGGTGCACATGCATGGAAAGGGCTGGCAACTGAGTACGTGGCTGTTTTTCTCAATCGGGAGGGAGACAAAAGCTCCCAACTGCTCTGAACTCCAGTTCTGGGCGAGAATCTGGTAACCCAGACTCATTTAGGGAGAAATTGGATTGTCTGGCAATGGTCGAAACTCGAGGGCAGCTTTCTCTCAGAGGTGCTTGCAGCAATTACCACAGGACACTGAGACCCAGGGCCCTCTTAGGGTAGGGCTGATGGGAAGCCATTGCTATTTTCTCTGCTCTGAGATCCCGCCCCATGAAGCCATTGCTGCTTGCTCTGCCCTGAGACTCTGCCCCATCTAAGTTGATCACAGAGGCTTTTGCATATGAATGGTCAGGTCCTTTGCAATTTAAACTTAACCTAACAAACTGCAGCTGAGTCAGTGAGACCCAGAACCTCCAAAAGAAGGCCCAAGGCCCACAGCAGCTTGCATTGCTTCACAACTGTGCCTCATCTGGGCACCTCCAAACCTCAAACAAAGAAGAGGAATCTGCAGATCTCTCCTTAGCTCCTACTGGGTGGCCTTGGGGAGGGCTAAATTGGCACCTCCTTGGAGATCTAAGAACCAGTGTACTCAGGGGTCAGAGTGGGACCATCCAGATTACAACTCCTAAGATCCATAAGGTACACACTCAGGGGGCAGACTCAGCACCAAAGCCGCACTGAAGCAAGTTTTGTCTCATAAAGGTGTCTCCAGCACAGAAGTTCTCCCAAAGTAGGCAAAAGCCAATCCTCACAGCCAATTGGTCTGGAGGTCAATTCCTCCCAATGATACCAACAATAATCAAGGCTTAACTACAACAATACTGTGCACACAGCCTACAAAGGAGGGTAGCAAGATTATCCACCTCAGGCAACTGGGGAGGCTGAGCCACTGGCCCTATAGGACACCTAGCATACCAAGCCACTCTATCAACTGAGGGAAGAAGCCAAAATGCGAGACAAAGAAACAGGTCACAGATGAAGGAAATGGAGGAAAGAAAATGACTGGATATAGAATTCAAAACCACGGTTATAAGGTTTTTAAGAATTTTCTAGAAAAGGCCAATAAATTGAGACCCTTGAGGATATGAAAAAAACAACAACTAGAAATTAAGCATACACTGACTGAAATAAAAAATATATACAGAGATCCAAAAGCAGACCAGAGGATCACAATAATCAAGTCAAAGATTTAAAATACAAAGAAGCAAAAAACACCCAACCACAAAAAGCAAAAAGAATTCAAAAATATGGGACAACTTCAAGCATACCAACATCCAAATTATGGGGGTGCCAAAAGAAGAGAGAGAGCAAAATACTGAAAACCTACTTGAAGAAATAACAACAGAAAACTTTCCCCACCTGGTGAAAGAAATAGACTTACAAGTCCAGGAAGCACAGAGAACCCCAAACAAAAGGAATCCAAAGAGGACCACACCAACACACATCATAATTAAAATGCCAAGAGCAAAAGACAAAGAGAGAATATTAAAAGCAGCAAGAGAAAAACAGTTACCTACAAGGAAGCACCCATATGATTGTCAGCTGATTTCTCAATAGAAACTATGCAGGCCAGATGGGAGTGGCAAGAAATATTCAAAGTGGTGAATAGCAAGAACCTACAACCAAGATTACTCTACCCAGCAAAGCTATCATTCAGAATTGAAAGGCAGATAAAGAGCTTCAGAGACAAGAAAAAACTACAGGAGTTCATCACCCCCAAACCAGTATTATATGAAATGCTGAAAGGTATTCTTTAAGAAGAGGAAGCAGAAGAAAAAGGTAAAGATAAAAATTATGAACAATAAATACAGATCTATCAACAAGTGAATCTAAAAATCAAGTGAATAAAAAATGTGATAAACAGAATCAACTGGTGAATATAATAGAATCAGGGGCATAGAAAGGGAGTGGACTGAAAATTCTCAGGGGGAAAAGGATGAGAGGGAAGAGACTGGACAAAAATTGTATACCTATGAATGAGGACAGTGTGTGTGTGGGGCATTTAAGGGAAGAAAGTAGGTGGGAACCGGGTAAAGGGGAGCTATGAGGAAAAAAAGAGGAACAATTGCGATAATCTGAAAAATAAAGATTTACCTAAAAAAAAGAAAAATCTGCAGAAAAATATTAACACAGGAAAGAAATGGGATGAGTGAGGGGTCCAAGACAGGGGTAAGGTATGCATCATCTAGAAGAGTATTTCAAATTTTAATGATCAAATGAGATCCCAGATCTTATTAATATGTATATTCTGATTTAGCCATTAGGTATGGGGCCTGAGATTGTGCATTTCTGATGCATTCAGCCTGCTGATTGGAGGACCCCACTTTGAATAGGACGATTCTAGAACCTAGTTGAAGAAGTAAACCTTGGGCAGGAGGAATAGACACCTTTTCCTTTGAATTTGGAGATCCTGGCTGATAGCATGTTTTAAGAGATACTTTTTTTTTTCCTACTGTCAATTAGCATTCTTTCCTACTACGTGAATATTTTATGAAAATTGCTTCACTAGAACCCTGGCCGTGTGATTGGATTGGTTGAGTGCCATTCCATGCACTAAAAAGTCAGCAGTTCAATTCTCAGTCAGGGCACATATTTGGGTGGCAGGGTTTGATCCCCAGCTGCGGTATGTATGGTAGGAAAACGATTGGTGTTTCTCTCTCTCTCTCAAATCAATAAAAACCATATTAAAACCCTAACCAGTGTGGCTCAGTGGATAGAGTGGTGGCCCACCGACTGAATGAAGGGTCCCAGGTTTGAATCCAGTCAAGGGCATGTACCTTGGTTACAGACTTGATCCTGGGCTGATCCCCTACTAGGCTGCAGGAGGCAGCTGATCAATGAGGTGTTTTCTCATTGATGTTTCTCTCTATTCCTCTCCCTTCCTCTCTGTAAAATCAATAAAAAAAAATATTTTTAAAACATTAAAAATTGCTTTACTAGAAAAGATCTGGCCTTGGTAATTCAGAATTTAAGTGTTCTTATAATCTAGATTGAAAGCATGATACTGAGATTGTAGTCGTTCTACAAAAGCAAAAGACATTATTCGGATCTCTAAGAAATATCTAAACATCATTGCTTCATGAACAGAGCTCAGACTTTGGTTTTAGACATGGCTTGATTTTGGCTCTGACTCAAGTGATCTTGGGCAAACTATTAACACCTTAAGTAAAAGTACTCTTTTCCAGGTTTTTTGGTGAAAATTATAAATGTAGTACAGAATAGTCAGCATGCAAAAATGCTAAATGCAAATTATCACAATCACCCCAAGAGTACAATAAGCTATATTGAACATAATTTCAAAGTTTGTTTCATGAATCATCAGATTCATCTAATTTTCTAAGGAATTTAAATAACAAGATGGAATGAATAGATTCCATTTTATTTCCATACACAAGGGAACTGTGCATATTTTTTCTGTAACTCAGAAATGGTTTAACTTAAAAAAAAATCTCAAAATAGCTGAAGTTAGCAGACATGCAATTTAGCAAGGATGATTGGAATTTTCATGTTTCCTTTAATAATACCATACCAAAGCATACTACTTATTAGAAAAACATTTTTATCTGAATCATCTACTCTTGGAGGACAAGATTGCTGGCGTTTCTTTTATCGATATGTTTATACAATCTAAATAACTGAGAGTATTTCAGGATTTCAAGTTATTATTTCTATTCATGCTTCATTTACAACTATTTGAATTTTGATGAATTTCAATACAGTGCTAGAGTGGCAAAACAAGGTCAGGTAATTTCAATATATGGCTACGGTATAAACCTATTTTAATTTTTATTACAACTTCTATGAAGAAAGTTAGGACATACAATATTTCTACTTTAAAAAATATATATTTTTATTTATTTCAGAGAGGAAGGGAGAGGGAGAGAAAGAAACATTAATGATGAGAGAGAATCATTGATCAGCTGCCTCCTACACGCCCCACACTGGGTATCGAGCCTGCAACCTGGGCATGTGCCCTGACCAGGAATTGAATCGTGACCTCCCAGTTCATAGGTTGATGCTCAACCACTGAGCCATGCTGGCTGGGCAATATTTATATTTAAAAAAATATGTTTTTATTGATTCTAGAGAGAGAGAAGAGGAGGAAGAGGGAAAGAGAAAAACATTGATTGGCTGCCTGCTGCACACCCCCTACTGGGGATTGAACCTACAACCTGGGCATGTGCCCTGATGGGAATAGAATCAGTGCCCTTTCCATTTATGAAATGATGCTTAATTAACTGAGCCAAAGCACAGAATACCTACTTTTTTTCAGTTGGATTTCCTATGCTGAGAATAGACTGCTGAGTTCTGGAAAGTGGAGGCAACTGATCAGTGCTCATATCTGAGCACGTGTGGGCTGGGAGGGATCCAATGGCACAAAAGGTAATAGTTCTTTGACTACTATATTGTTGCTTTGAAAGCAATAATGCATAATCTCTCCATTTGGCTTTCTTTGAGAACATATGCATATAAAAAAAGAAGGTAGGTAGCAGGTTAAGAAGTAAATTAAGATATAATTGAAATCCACTTGCAGAGTGTCCTCAGTCATATTTAACTTGAACTTATATTGTCAGTAGCCACAACATGAAAAATAGTTAGCCTTCTCTTAACCATTTTGTAATCATTAGGATTAATGATCTCTTGCACTGATAGAATATGCCTGGATGATGGAAGATATTAAGAGAGCATAAGGTTACAACACAACATCAAGAAGACAAACATCCCAACTTAAAAAAAATGGGCAAAGGACCTGAATAAACACTTCTTCAAAGAGGACATATTTCAGGCCAATAGGCATGAAAACATGTTCAGTGTCTCTATTCATCAAAGAGATGCTAATTAAAACCACAATGAGCCAGGCCGGAGTGGATCAATTAGTTGAGCATCATCCTGTACACCAAAAGTTTATTGCTTTGATCCCGTCAGGGCACGTTGCGGGGTTATGGGTTCCGTTCCTGATTGTGGCTTCCGATCCTGGTTGTGGCATGTACAGAAGGTAACTGATAAATATTTCTCTCTAACATCAATGTTTCTCTCCCTCTCTTTTCCTCTATCTCTAAAATCAATGAAAACATATTAAAACAAACATACAAAAAAACCAATGAGATATCACTTCACATCTGTCAGAATGTCCACTACTACCATAAGCCAATGCTTTGAATATAACTATCTTTGGAATCTGAGCAAAAAAGTTAAGCCCTTTGCAGGTATATCCAGATTGCTTGCCTTTCTGCCCTGTGCTCATTTGTTGGAGAGAGCACTTTTTATTCATTGTTCACAGGGCCAATCTGTACCCTACTTTAAGAATATTGCACTCACTGCCTACTGGAGTTGGTTTCACTTAAGGACTTAGTAGACATCCTTAGGCACAAGAATGCACACAGTAGTACATTTTCCCAGTCTGAGTTATGGGAGAAGTGGTGGGAATGGTGGCACATGTGCATGGCAGAACAATACAGGAAGTAACTATGACTTTTCTTGATGTCTGTTGATCTCCTCTGGGTGCCTTTAGATAAAACAGAAATTCACAGAAGATCTCTCAAGGTCAAACAATTATTCTCAGTGATTGGACAGTCTTAAATCCACATTAAGGGAAGGAAACAAGTCTTTAAAGCCAAAATATCTTGCAAATAATGTTTCCTGTTCACAGTGAATGGCCTTTTATATTTTATACAGGAAAGTTTCAGGTCTTCCCTCTTCTCCCCCTTCCCCTCCCCAACATTCTTCTCATTATCTAGACTTGGCCTTAGGTCTTTCTCTGCAAAAATAAAATGAAGCTGATTATAATATTTCTATTTCTTCAAATAACACAGCCAGGTAGCCCTAATCACTATCCTTAACTATTCAAAGATCCAACAAAAGAAGAGATTTGTGTGCGTGTAGTGTGTGTGTGTGTGTGTGTGTGTGTGTGTGTGTGTGTGTGTGTGAGTGTGTGTAGCCTTGATCCTTGCTGAAGCAAAATGGAACAGTTGTAGATAGATGTCTTCTCTCTCTGTCCCGAGCTTGCCCCAATGTCATAAATTAAAAACATAGGATTGAAATGATTTGGCCAAACTGGTTCATAAGGATTAAAGAAGTTTAGAGTGTAGTAATGGATGGGGCATTTTTAGTGCAAGAACTCCTGGGAGACTTTGATGGTTTACCTCAGAGACCATCTGGTTTTGTTCATGATCCTTGTGAGCATTCTAAACTGATGCCCGCATCAAGGAAATGCCATTCCCTTGTTTCATACAGAACTTTTGACTGGACTAGGTCCAAGGTTGGCCTCTCCCAGGATTATTTCCAAACTTGCGGGGAGCAACAGACCTGTTTCTGACTGTAGAGATGGTGTGGCCATGCTGGGCCCTGAAGAACAGCCAAGGCTTCATTCAGTTCATGACTGTGGGTAAGGTTTCATCTTCTGCATGAAGGTGAAAGTGAGGCTTGTTAGAGGGAAACCCAGCAGTAAACCTAGGAGCGCAGCTGGGGTTCTTTGTTTCCAGTCCATTTTGTGGTTTTTGAACCCTTTTCTTTATTTTTTTAAAATATTTTTTTCTTGATTTCAGAGAAGAAGGGAGAAGGAGAGAGAGATAGAAACATCAATGATGAGAGAGAATCATTGATTAGCGGCCTCCTGCATGCTCCACACTGGGGATCAAGACCCCAACCACTGAGCCATGCCAACCAGGAGAATCCTTTCCTTGTTGAAGATAATATACAGGTGTGGGCAAAAGTAGTATAATAATGATAATAAATAATACAATAATAAATAGATAATACAAGAATAAATGCTCTATTTTGCATACTCAGAACTGTAAACCTACTTTTGCCTATCCCTGTATTATCAGTACCATCCAATATCCACAGAATAGGAATATTAAAGGGTTTTTTAGAAAAATATGTACTTTTAACTTTTAGAAGTTTCCCATAATGGATGGACTTTTTCTTCTCTGGGCCCAATTTCAAAACGTAAACCAAAATGGCTCTTACAGTTGTTAAAGTATTAAGAAGATAGTAAACAACACGGTGTTTAATTTTTTTTCCTGCTATTTTCAGCAGAGCAATTTTAACAGATAGTAAGGTTGTTGCTTCTTTCAAGTAAACTTAATGAGGGGTCAGGGAGAACTTCTGTCCTAAAACAGAAAAGCCCAAAGAAAAGAATTAAAAGTTTTAAAGAAGTCAGAACTTGACCATTATTATCTTTGATTATCATTACTAAAGATGTCCTTTGAGGGAAAATACAGTTTATTTTACTCATTTCACTGGGCTTCAGGAAGAGAAGATTAGTTAAACACACATTCTCTCCTTCTTTCCCGGAAGCCCCAATAGTCTACTTTAAAGCTAATTCTAGGGTGAGTCTCTTTGATCTCATTGCTATCACTTAAAGAATTATAGTGTAGTTTTGCAATTCTGGCTAGAATGTCGGAGTTTATAAAAGAAAAAAAGGTCTTAGGCTTTATGTTAAATAATTTGAGTTCAATGATAGGAAACTCTTCTATATGTTAAAAAAAACAAACAAACAAACAAACAAAAAACACAACTAAAACCTTTAAGATTTTTGAAGTAGGAAGAAAATAACCAACTGCCGTTCAAATTATGGGGTTGGTTTCATGTTTTGAAAGTTACCATCTCAGATGATCTATAATGAGATGTCTGAGCACACAGGGGGATGGTCGATAAGAACCAAGGGCTTCTTGTCTATCCTTTCTTGGTTAACCATCCAGCGGATTCATCCACTGAGCAATGCACTCATCATCCCAAGGCTGTACTGAAATCATCCTCAACATTTGTCTGCCTCTTGGGGGAGTGGTAAAACATGAATTTATCTTGTTTTTATTCCCTGTCTACCTCTTGGAACATCTGCATTCCCCACTCCTAGCTTCATTTTTTAGAAATCATTACCTATAACATTTTTGGCTTCTTTATCTCTCTCTGGCTTCCACTTCCAAATACAGAATCTACCTGGCTGAATATCATTATGTAAGTACTGAGAATGGCATAATCCTCTAATTACTAACACTGAAGGATTATGCCATTCTCAGTACTTACATAATGATATGCAAATAGAGATGGGATAATTAGGACTTATTATTATACTAGAGGCTTAGTGCACGAAATTCATGCACAGGTGGGGTCCCTCTGCCTGGCTGATGATCGGGGTCGATCGGGGCCATCTTTCCCAGTCCTGATTGGCCAGACCCCAGCAGCAAGCTAACCTACCAGTCAGAGCATCTGCCCCCTGGTGGTTAGTGCACTTCATAGCAACCAGTGAGTCAACAGCTCAGTTGGAGGCTTAGCATATTTGGCTTTTATATATAGGGATTGTAACTCACAGCACAGAATGCTTGGCATGTACTTTCCCTCCAGCCCCTGGTCTTGGAGACCTCATGTCCTTCCAAGGTTCTGCTCACCCTCTTCAGCTGCCACAGGAAGTAAATTACATCGTGTGTGTTGAAACCCTTTGCAGGCTCCAGGGGTGTGTCTTTACTTCGCTGCAGTTCCAATTACCCCAACATAAGGACACAAACCCTCATTATTAGGAAAGACCATCATGGTAAGACCCCTGCTTAGCCTACTGCAGTGGTTTTAAATAGGCCATGGGTAGCCCTAGCTGGTTTTGCTCAGTGGATAGAGCCCCCACCTGTGGACTGAAAGGTCCTGGGTTAGATTCTGGTCAAGGGCACATTCCTGGGTTGCAGGCTCAATCCCCAGTAGGGGGTGTGTGGGAGGCAGCAGATCAATTTTCTCTCATCATTGAAGTTTCTCTTTCTCTCTCCCTCAGCCTTCCTCTCTGAAGTCAACAAAAATATATTAACAAAAATAAAAATAAATAGGCCATGAATCAAATGTCACTGCTCTCCATCCATCCAGTGCCCTCACACCCTCTTTTGTCTTCCTCCCCCTGCCCATCCCCACACACTCTCCTGGGGGCTATAGAATGGGGTCAGGATTTCTGCTTCAACCAAGGACGATACTTCCACATGGTCCTCCTTCCCCGCCCATCTCTGTTCCCAGTCCTGTGGGGTCTCTCCCTCCCGCCCCTCCATCTAACTCTTCCCAGTCCTCCTGCGGGGCTGTGCTGGGCAGGATTATGTGCAGAGGGACTGTGTGGGGCAGAGCGGGGCTGTGCAGGGCAGGCAAAGCAGTGCCTTCGAGGCAGTGTGGACAGGGCTGTGCAGCAGTGAGGAACCCTGCAGGATGAGCCCAGGCAGGGCCTCGGAGGAGAGCTGGGGTGCTGGGTCTTGGGTAGGAGGAGGGAGGGATGTGGAGCCTGTCCCATGGGAGAGGCACTGGGCTCCTTGGCTGCCCCACCCAGCAGCTTTTCTAGGCCCCTGAGCAGCTCTCAGCCTCTGCTCCTCACTGCTTCCCACTTCCTTTCAAGTTTTGGACTCGGTTTCTCTGACTCAGCCCCGCCCCCCTCTCTGCTGTCTCCCCAGGAGGGTGTAGGCCTGGCTGAAGGACTCCCCCTGATGCACAAATTTCATGCACTAGGCCTCTAGTTCTTCAATAAGGTTAGTTAACACTTCCATCACCTCACCTAATTACCAGTTTTTCTTTTTTGGGGGCAGTGATAACACTGAACATCTACTGTTTTAGTAACTTTCAAGTATATCATACAGTATCATTAACTACATTCACCATTCTCTACATTAAGTCCCCATAATTTATCTTATACCTGAAAGTTTGTACCCTTTGACCAATGTCTCTTCATTTCCTCCACCTCCTAGACCCTGCTCCTCACTGCTTCCCACTTCCTTTCAAGTGGGAACCACAATTCCATTTCCATAAGTTTGGCCTTTTTTATATTACACATATAAATAGGAATATACACTATTTGCCTTTCTTTGCATGACTTATTTCATAATGCTCTCAAGATACATCAATACTGTCCAAATTTCCTATTTTTTTTGTAATAGCTAAATAATACTCCAGTGTGTGTGTCACTTTAAAAAAAAATAAATTCCTCTGTTGTTGTATGTTTAGATTGTTTCCATGTCTCAGCTACTGTAAACAATGCTACAATAACATGAGATTGCAGATATCTTTTTAAGACAGTAACTTCATTTCCTTTGGATACGTACCCAGAGGTGAAATTGCTGGATCATATGGTAGTTTCACTTTTAAAATTTTGAGGACCCTTCATACTGTTTTCAATAGTGGCTATACCAACTTACATTCCCACCAATAGTGCACAAAGGTTCATTTTTCTCCACATCCTCACCAGCAGTTGTAATCTCCTATCTTTTTGATGATAGCCATTCTAACAGGTGTAAGGTGATATCCTATTGTGGTTTTGATTTGCATTTCCTTGGTAATGGGTAATGTTAAACACTTTTTCATATACGGTTGGCCATTCGAATATCTTCTTTGGAAAAATGTTATCTTCATGCCCTTTGCCCATTTTAAAATCAGGTAGTTATTTTGCTATTGGAATATATCTACGTGCATATAATTTTATATTTTAACCCCTTATCAGATAGATGGTTTATTAATATTTTCTCCCATTCTGTAGGTTTTCTTTTTATTTTGTGGATTCTTTGGCTGTTTAGAAGCTTTTTAGTTTGATGTAAACCCTACTTGTTTATTTTTGCTTTTGTTGCCTGTGCTTCAGGGGTCATATCTGAAATATTGCCAAGGCTGATGTCAAGGAGGTTTTCCCTGTGTTATCTTCTATGAGTTTTACTGTTTCGGGTATTACAGTTAATCCATTTCAGGTTACATCTTGTGAGTGGTGTAAAATAGGGGTTCAATGCCATTCTTTTGCATGTGAATATCCAGTTTCCCCGACATTATTTATTGAATAAGCTATTCTTTCCCAGTGACTATTCTTGGCTCCCTTTTCAAATATTAGTTGACCTTAAATATTTGGGTTTATTTCTGGGCTTTGGATTCTGTCCCGTGGGCCTATGTATCTGTTTTTATTCCTGTACCCTTTTGATTACTGTAGCTTTGCACTACAGTTTGTAATCAGGAAGTGTGATGCCTCCACCTTTGTTCTTTCTTAAGATTGTTTGGGCTTTTGTAGTTCCATATGAACTATAGGATTGTTTGCTTTGTTTCTGTAAAAAATGCCAGTTAGCAGGGGTTATGCTGAATCTGTAGATCTCTTATAATTGTTAGTGTATAGAAAGGCAACTGATTTTTGTATGTTGACTTTGTATCCTGCAACTTTGCTAAATTTTTGTTTAATTCTAAGTTTTTTTTGTGAGGTCTTTAGAATTTTCTTTAGGTAAGATCATTATCATCGGCAAACCAAGACAATTTTCATTATATTTATTATTTTTTCCCTCTACCTTCTGGAGTTATTCTTCCTATTAATACATTTATTATATAATCATGAGAAGTATACATGCAATCCAGATATTGGCTATCTTTGAACTCATAAAAGCTGATACTTTAATGAATCATTATTAACCGTAGTGAAAATTTCAGTTCTTTTATTAGAAGAATTAGAGTCCCTGTGCACAAGATTCGTGAACTGGAGTGGGGGAGGGGTCCCTCAGCCCGGCCTGTGCCTTCTTGCAGTCTGGGAGCCCTGGGGGGATGCCGGACTGACTGCTTAGACAGCCCATCCTTAGCGCTGCTCCGAGAAGGGAGAGGCTCCTGCCGCCGCCACTGTGCTCACCAGCCGTGAGCCCTGCTTCTAGTTGAGCAGTGACAGGGGGAGCACACTGACCACCAGGGGACAGCTCCTGCATTGAGCATCTGCCCCCTGGTGGTCAGTATGCTTCATAGTGATGGGTTGTTCCACTGTTCGGTCGATTTGCATATTACCCATTTATTATATAAGATTATATAGGATTCCCAGTATACCTGTGTCTTCTTCCAATTATTTTCAGCTACCAGGTCCCTTCTTTCTTATAATCTCCAATCATCATCCAGCCCACTTTCTCTTTTGCCCCTTCCTCCTTTAAAATACAGAATAGCCCTCCCCTCGTCCATGGTTACTCCTCTCTATTGTACTTTACACACTTGCTTTAAGAAACTCCAGCCTGAATTACACTTCTACTATACCAAAGCATGAACTAACAAGACCAGTCTCTCCCTATAGAGCAGTGGTTCTTAAACTGGGAGTGATTTTTGCCCTCCACCCCCCACATGTCTGAGAACATTTTTTTTTGGTCACATTTATAGAAGTGCTACCAGCATCTAATGAGTGGAGGCATGGGAGTATGCTAAACATCCCTCAATGCACAAGACAATCTTCTGTAACAAAGAATTAGCTGGCCCAAACTGACAATAGTTTATCAACTTCTGTTAAGAAACCCTGCTAAAAAGAAATTCTGTGTTAGCTGCATTAGACAATGATATTTTTTACTTTGTTACTATCAATGTTTTCCTACTTCTCAGAATTGAATTACAAGTTTTGTATCCACACACACTTTGGTCAATAAACAGTTGTTGAACATCAGATATGTGTTAGGCACTGAACCAGTCACTCCTAAGTCGCTCATGGTTCAAGGAGGAAAACAGACGATCTTGTACCTTGTGAAAGGGGCTATAACTGTATAAAGAAGAGATACCTAACCTACCCTATGATGGTCTGTAAGAGTTTTTTTTTTTTTAAGCATTCTGAGAAGAGGCCTGAGTTGAACCTGGAAGAATACACAGGAGATAAAGAAAGGAAGAGAAGCACATTTCCTACAAAGGGAAAAACCCGTGTCAAGGTACATGGTGAGAGGAGTGGACTGCTGGTAATCATCAGCTAGTCCTTACAGGCACTATGAGCCCCTGAATGAGGAGTAAATTTTTGGGGATGTGTTGGTAGCATGATAAGATTTACATGTTAAAAAGGTCATTCTGAAATCAAGATGAGAGCTAATGAGGGCCGTAACTAAGGCAGTGAAAATAGGGATGGGGAAGAAGGGCCAATTGGAGAGATATTTAGGAGATAAAAATGGACAGAACTAGAAATAGGGTGGATATGGGAATGAGAGATGAAGAAATCTAGCATGACTCCCCAATTTCAGGTGTGGTACCATTTACTAAATCAGAGAAGAGGCTGAAGTTAGTAGGACAAGATAGAAATAAAATTTGGACATATCTTTGTGTCATGCAAAATGGTTTCATTTATAAAAGCAATATACTTTTCTTTTGCAAAAACAAAACAAAACAACCCTCCCCCCCAAAAAAAACAACAAAACAAAACACTTGTTAAAGAGAGAAGTACAAAATCTCCATTTAGAAATAGCCAGTACAAAATTTGGCTAAAGTTTTCTCCCCAATTTATTCTATGTAGAAAATGGTACATTTTAAAAATATAATCATAAATTAGGGTGCTTTATACACTTTCTTTCAATATATTTGAAATATCTCCCTGGTGTCATTGAATATTGTTTTATTATTTAACTATTAATTATTATTTTTTAATCCTCATCAGAGGACACTTTTTCCCACTGATTTTTAGAGAGAATAGAAGGGAGGGAGGGAAGGAGAGGGCGGGGAAGGGGCAGGGGGAGAGAAATATGGGTTGGTTGCCTTCCATACATGCCCCAAGCCAGTTGGGATTGAACCTGCAACCCAGGAACCTACCCTTGAATGGAAATGGAACCAGTGATCCTTTAGTGCTCTTACCACTTAACAACTCTGGCCAGGGCTACTATTTTATATTTTTAATGACTGCACAGTTTTTTTAACTTTATGGAAAAACCATAACTTATTCCACCATTCCTATTGTTGGAGGTTTAGATTGCTTTGGGATTCTTATTTGTAATAAATCCTGCTTGATGCCATCACTGATGGGTCCTCCAGAGGCTGATACATAGTGTTTGAAGTGTTAGGTATTTATTAAGAATCAACTCTAGTGGACCTGAGAGGGAGGAAGCAGGAATGGGCCAGGAAGAAGTTGAACTGTGACACAGGCCTATAGCCTTAACCGAAGCCATCTTTATGGACAGGGCCCATCAGTTGTCCTGCTTTGGGCAGAAATGCCTTTTAGGTCACTCATGTCACTCAATCACCAGACGAGGGCTGCTCTGGGGCTGTGAGGCTGTGAGGCTGCGCTCTGCAGTTGAGTCAGACTTCAAAGGTGCTGACAGATGGAGATTGTCTGCTGACCACGCTCCTCCTGTAAAGGGAGGTTTAGTTATTGCATCTCAATGTCCAAACCATAGATGTTCATTTTCTACACATACCTTTGCTCATAGCCTTAGGATAAATTCCCAGAAGTGAAATTGCTGCATTAGAGCATGGGCTTTTAAAACCTTTTTTCCCTCTTGAACATATTTATATTGATTTCAGAGAAGAAGGGAGAGGTGGAGAGAAATAGAAGCATCCAGTGATGAGAGAGAATCATTGATTGGCTGCCTCTTACATGACTCCCATAGGCGACTTAAAAATTTTTAATATGTATTGCCAAATTACCTTAGAGAAAGATTGTAATGCCGAGCCGGCGTGGCTCAGTGGTTGAGTGTTGACCCATGAACCCAGGAGGTCATGGTTCCATTCTCAGCCAGGGCACAGCCGGGGTTGCTGGCTCAACTCCTAGTAAGGGCTGTGTAGGAGGCAGCTGATCAATGATTCTATCTCATCATTGATGTTTCTATTTCTCTCTCCTTCTCCTTTCCTCTCTGAAATACACACACACACACACACACACACACACACTGAATGGCCAGATTATTATGATCTCTGAACACATAATAATCTGGCTGCTAGCAGGCCCAGAGGGAAGCCAAGCCTCTGTACCTATCAAATATCTGAGACAATCCAGATTTTGGCCTGACCCCACTAACTGATATAGGCCCTCTAAGGTGTGTTCTAGAAAGAGCACAGGGAGCTGGCATAAGCACATGAAAGAGGGGGTGTGACTGTGGATCCCTGAAGAGGCTGTCCTGATGGCTGAGGATCCTGGAGTACAGCTTCCCTGAATATCCTGATGGTGTCACTGACCTGGCATCACACATCAAGGGCATTCACCGAGTGGCTTTGGGGTGCAAAGCTTTCCACCAGGTTCCTTCAGGACACAGAACACGCCTTTACCCAAGACGTTACCCTGAAATATCAGTTCAGGCTAATTTTCTCATCAGCTGACTGGGATGAGCGGCACTCCCACAGCGAGCCCGATCCCTACAGGCCACGCCCCCCACCAGTGCACTGGGCCTCTAGTATATGTTATTTAAAGATTGTACCACTTTCTCCCATCAACAGCTCATTTCATCACTGATGGGTAAGAATATGACAACTGCGTGCCACACCAGCACAGCCAAGGGTTTGACAAGCCTGAGGTGGGCCAGGGAAGGATGAAGACAGATCCAGATTGCAAGCTGAGCCTTTATTTTATAGTCAGAGGTAAACACGGTAATTTACAATGTTCTTGTGAGTTTCACTTGTTTTGGGCAGCACTCGCTGTACCTCCCACAGCCCATTAGCTACCCAGGAAAGATCCAGGGAGCTCACAAAGTCAAGCTTAATTATGCTAAAGGGCTGTGCTCTCTAAGCTGGGACTTGTTTTTGGCCAACAGGTCAGTCCCAGGCTTAACTGGTCCCTACACAACTGTACTGTTTTTAAATGTTGAAAGATACCTCAAATTTCTTTGGAAAATAAGTGATGTTCTTCATGTTTTATTATTGTGAATTTTATTTTAAACTTCCAAGGCAGGTTACCTTTCTCTATAGGTCTCTATACACATGTTTCCAGAAGTTTGATAAAACACTCTAATGACTGATGTTAGGAGGCAAAGAATTGGATTTGGATCTTTGGAGTTGCAAGCTTTCAAATCAAAGAGAGAAATGGCTTATGTCTTAGCTGACTTGAAACAGAATCTGTTGTACCTTGTAGCTCTTTCCATGTGAGTATCTGAGCAAACAAAGTAATTCCCATTTATTAGGAAAAATCCATATTTGATATATTATGAGAGAGAGAGAGAAAGAGCGAGAGAGAGAGAGAGCGAGAGAGAGAGCGAGAGAGACACTAATGGGAAATAACCATCATTTCTTGATTGTCTAATCTATGCCAGCAATTCCCCGAGTTTTTACAGATACTGTGATATTTAATTCTCATAAGAACCCTTTATGTAGTTATTTCCCACATTTTTCAGACTAGGAAACTAAAGCTCATAGATTTTGGTAACTTGGTAACTTTAGTCACTTAGGCTCCCACGCCTGTGCACTTCCTATGGTTCTGGGTTGCTGTCCCCAAAGCTATACATCAAGTCACAGAGCGGCAGCTTTAAACAGTATAATAATAAGCCTGTATAGTTGCTGTCGTAACAACACTCATGAAGATTGAGAAGTCTTTTTACTAGACTGGAAGTACATGAGGTTCAGTGTCAAAATTTAAAAAAAATTTCTGATAATACTTATGACATCTAGCGCTTTACATATAAAAAGTGGTCACTAAATATTTAACAGAATAGATCTTAAGTAGTCAGAAAGAGAAAAACATTTTCTTTTATCCTCTCATCCTCATTTTTTTTTTGTTTCGTCTGATCATAGTATAGCCAGGAGGCAAAGAGATGGCCCAGTCAATGGCCTCCCACTTCAGCAAGAACAATTCTCAGCTCTTCCAAAATATAACCCATTGATTATAGAGTGCCAATGAAAAGAATGGTTGAACGAAGATAAACCTACAAATAAAAATCATTCTCAAGAAGTCACCCCTAACAGGAACAATGTGGGTAAAGTCTTTATTCAGAAGAGTAAATGAGTTGTAACCTAGCCTTTAGAGCTAACTTCCAGGTAACAGGAAATAGAATTATGATGAAGACACCATAAACTAAATCCATAAGGCTGCCCCTGTTTCTTTTATAAGACAACATTATTCTAAAAATAGATGGTAGGGAGAAGGGGAAGGCTAGTCTGGGTTAAAAACAGATGTAACCAAATGCAATGTGTGGTCATTGTTTGGAGCCTGGTCTGACTTAGTCAGCTGTGAAAGACATATTGCGATCAGCCATGGGGAATTTGAGTCTGGATTGGCTATAAATTATAAAACCAAGGGTCCCTTATTGAGTTTAACTTTAAATCCTAACTCTAGAAATCATCTTTCTGCGTCTCTTTTTCTCTTTCCCTTCCTTCCCTCTTCCTCAGAGACCTCACCGTCCCAGTGACCCTCCAGGCAGCAGAAGACATCAGCTGGCACCCGACTAAAGGTCCCAAGGTCTGGACCTCTGCCAGGCTAAAGATAACGTTTATAGGTTTCACGTACTAAGCTGGAATGACCACCATGGCTCCTTTTCTAGAAGACCTAAGAGGGGCACTGGAAACAGACCTCAGAGCTGTCCTCCAGACATGAAGAAATAATTCATTACCCTTACATCACCTCGCACCAATCAGCTCCCAACTCGATGGAACCTCCCCTAACCCATGGTGTGTTGTGGTTTTGCCCTATATAATCTGTAACTTATGTTCCAGATGGCTTTTGAGCATTAGCTTCCCTTTCTCTTGAAGGTGCCATTCATAATAAAATAGCCAACAGTGCCTGACTGATGTGGCTAAGTGGTTGAGTATAGACTCATGAACCAAGAGGTTGCTGGTTTGATTTCAATCAAGGTACATACCCAGATTTTGGGGTAGATCCCCATTAGGGGGCTGGCAGGAAGCAGCTGATTCATGGTTTCTATGTCTCTTCCCCTACTCCACCCTCCCCCAAACAATAAAAACGTATTTTTTTTAAAAAGCCAACATTTCTCCACTTCAGTTCTTAGTTTCTAGTGTTTGGCTCAGCTAGTGCTGGTGGACACTTTCTGTTCTATAATTATTTTTAGCTTTCGTTACCTGTGAAAATGGTAATATGGTTATGTAGAAATTGTTCTTTTAAAATCGAGATGTATATTGTAATACTGAGGAGTGAAATATCACAATATCTTCAAAACTTCAGCAGAAAAGGTGACGAATAAGGCAAAGTGTAAACAATCGTTAAATATTTGATGTCGTTTTTCATCACAACCAACCAGGAGAAAGAAAAAAGATTTTAAAGAGGAAGAATCCTTTCTGACATTCCTGCAAGGTTGCTGCCATTACTGGGTTTCAGTAGCATATGAGCGCGGTCTCACGGGAGTCAAGACAGGTGATCAGCTTCCTTTAGGATCTGATCTGTGTGTGAAAAGAACTCAAGTGAGCCAACCCCCCCCAATCCCCCAGCACTGTGCAACTGTGCACTACCCAGGGACACCGAGGATACGTCACCTCCTGGCCCCCCGAGTGTACCCAAAGCACAACGGGTAGAGGGACGGACGCTCAGGGCGAGGGCGGTCCTAGGACCTGAACTGGGCGGAGTGGGCAAAGGGCGGGAGAAAAGCCGGATCCCCTCCACTCCCACCCGCGGCACGCGGGCAGGTACCTCCCCCTCACCCACCTGGAAGCAGGACGGAGCGGGCTAGGCTGGGGGAAACGGGCGGCGTGTGCCCCGGCCACTGTCCTCACCTGCCGCCAGGAGGGCCGGGGACGCGTGGGGTGGGGACCACCGCGCACCTGGCCGCGGGGCCCTAACCGGGACCGCGGGCTCGGCCGGAGCCGGAGCCGCGCGCCGCGGGTCGGGCCGCAGGTGCGGGCGGCGGGCTGGGCGGGGTCGCGCTGCCGGCGGGGGAAGTTTCTTGGCCGGGAAAGGTGCAATTGTGTGCAGCTATTCCTGGTATTCAGGCGGCCACGAGTCGCGGGGGCGCCGTTTCCAGCGGCCCCGGGAGAGGGAAGGCGGCCTGGCGGGCGGAGGCGGGAGGGATGCGGGCGCGGGGGCGCATCCCCTCGGGGTGCGTGCAGCGGAGGTCTAGGCTGGCAGCGCGAGCGGGAGCCTGGCCCGGGCCCGGGCCCCTGGCCGCCCGCGGCATCCCCGGGCCCAGACAGGCTGACCACAAAGGCAGCGGCGGCCGGGGAGCCAGCCGGGGGAGCCGCAGGGGGCGGACGGAAGCGGAGACTGGGCGGCCCGGGGTGGGCTGGGGCGGGGCCACCGGGGAGGGCCGCGGCGCCGGCGGCTGGCAGCGACTTTTGAAGTCCGGGCAGTTGTGGGAGCCGCGCGCCGCCGCTGGCCGCCCTCCCCGCTGCCCGTGTCCCGGCGGAACTGGGGTAGTTTTCTGGCGTCTGGAGAAAGCGACGTCTTCAAGTTCTTGCAGGTTTGAGAGCTCCCCGGTCCGCGGAGCGCAACAAAGGGAGGGAGAACCCCAGCGCCTCGCAGACGGAGCGGAGGCCGAGCCCGCGAGCCACCCCTAACCCCGGCCCGCGCCCACGCGTCGCCCCGCTCTCGCCCTGGTCCCGGCAGCCATGCAGGAGGTCGAGGCCGGCTGCGCCGACGCGTTCGCCGAAGCCCAGAGATGGGTGGAGGTGAGTGCCTGTACTCCTGCCCTGGGTGCACGGGCTTGCGGGCGTGGCGCGGCGCGGGCCCTGCAGCCCCTCCCGGGACCTCCTCGGGCGCTGGGCAGGCGGCCGGTTTGCGCGCGCCGTTGGGGGGTTTTGGAAGTGCTGCTTCTCCGAGGTGTTCACGTCCAGCCCAGCTTACCTCGGCCCTCCCCCGCGACGGGCTCGCCTAGGCGCCCAGGGCTCCTCTGCCAGGGCAGGTTCCAGCGCGGACCCACCCGGGTGCGGGGACTGCGCATCGCTGAGGACCAGCCCCTGAAGGCACCGCCCCGCCCCTCCGGGATGTCTCCCTGAGGGACACAGCCGGCCCCGGGTCCTTTGGTGCTTTCTCCTTTGGAAGATGCGGAGACGCCCAACACACGCCTGCCCGGGCGCGCGGGTGTTGGGTGGGAGGGCTGGTGGCGGAGTGTGGACACCTGTGGCACTTGTGGGGCGACGCGTTCTCTGAGGAATCCGGAGCCCTGGGGATGGGGGTGGGGTGGGGGGGTGGAGGTGGGGTGGGTGAGGTCAGGGCTTGTATTTATTCAAAATCTGCGTTGGGGAGAGGAGATATCCTGGGCTCCCTCAATGAAGGGCGGTTACTTTCCCAGCTGTGCCTCAGAGACAAGATCCTCCATCCCCTTCTTTCCCATGAAAAAAAGAAGACGGTCTTCCACATCAACCTTTTAGGGCTAACGTGTTGCAGGTTAACTCCAGGCTTCTAGCCATTATTCCACTGGATGAAAAAGATGACTTTTTAACATGATGCTAAAGAAGTCTTCCCAGCAGATGTGAATCACTTGCTTGTTAGAAAATCGTTGCCTGCACCTGCCTTGAAGTCATTTAGGAGTTATTGATGCCAGGTGTTAGCTTATTCATATTTAGTTCAAATTTAATTGGTATTCAGTTCATTTACTTTTAAATATGTCTTTTAAAGTATTTAAAAATGAAAATTAGGTTTGAAGATTATCCTATGGAAAACACCATATTCAAGAATTCCAAAGCAAAGTGCTTAAAAATAATTCATTTGTCCTTAAAGAAATAACTGTATTTATGTTTAAAAAATAAAGAGAATAAACGTTCAACGTTAGATTTTTTTACTCTAAATAAAGGAATATGAAATGTGAGTAGCATTATTCGTTAGACAGGGGAAGTCTAAGAAATTCACATTTAGTGTCTCTTTTGGACTGACACTTTGTGCTAGCTGAAGGTGACTTAGAAAGATGTGAAGGGGGGGCGGTGTGGGGAGGTTGGGAGAAGAATAAACATGGTATTTTGAATTGAAATGAGAGTGGAAAAATTCCAGCAATGTAGTTAAGAGAAGTAACTTCCCTCATTCATCAACTTTGAAGGGTCAGGGCTACCAAAGGTGATTTCAATTATTAGTGTGTGTTCTGTATAATTTTAGAAGAGAAATTAAATGTCCCTTTTTGTATTTGAGTGTTGGGGATGGAGGGAGGGAGAAGGGAAGACATTTTTTTGGTCACACATGGCTCCCGCGTGGAGTTTCTATCTGCGTGTTGTATATTTGCTTCAGGAAATCTGCGGCTATGCATGATTTCACACATTTTCTTTTTAGCAGGCATACTTTTAAAATCTGGAAATTCCTGGTTTATTGTAGCTTGCTCATAATTGTGTAGGTTTTCTGTGAGGAATTTATGTTTAAAAAAGTTGGGGAAGTGTTTTGTGATAAAAGATACAGTGCATGGTAAACGTGCCCATCTTCCCACTCCCATCCCACCCCATCTAAAAGTGTTTTTCAGCAACGATTTGGCAAATCTAGAGTTTTGTTCATCATTAGCAGAGAGCCAAATCTTTTTAAAGGTTTTGACATATGATTTTAATATACTTAATCAAACTAAAATAAGTGATTTTTTCTAGTGTCACAGGGAGCAAGGTAGTGTGTTTATTGCAGACATGTGAATAAATGGATTTATATATTTACATACTCTTTGCTATACTGTAGACACTTGAAGTGACAGCAGTGTGTTAACTTTTAGGTTTATTTATTTTCAGTGTCCAGATTTACTTGTCTCCTTAGCTTTGCCTTTACAACCGAAACACATACTGTAATTTAAAGTATTGTTTTTGCCAAAAGAAGCCAAATGAACAACTCTCTCATTGCCACAACCTCTTTAACTCTGAGAACCCCTAATTTGAAGATAAAATATTGGTTCCAAAGTCTATTTTATGAAGTATTTTGGAAAGTGAGGAAGACTATAGTGTAAATTTTTCTCTTGCTTGCTAATATTCTTGCTCCATTTTTCCTTTCTGCTATACTTTCCTTTACATATAGTGAAGCATAAGTAGGTCATTCATGTGTGTGTGTGTGTGTGTGTGTGTGTGTGTGTGTATGTATAGACATGTATACATTATAACACATTGTATAATATGTATCTATAATATTATAGCTTATAATATTATAATTTACTGTTATTCTTAGCTGCAGCTTTGAATAACCCAAGGTCAGGAAACTCCAATAACCTTGTAAAACTTTGAATGGTGACCAGAGTCCATGTCAGTATGCCGTTGGCATTTCCACTCTCTATCTGTGATTTTACATAGGTAATGTATTATTGCCACATCAGAGTTAAAGTTTTATTTATTTTATCTTGGGAGGGAAGGAGAAGGAGTGAGGTGAGGTCTAGTGGTTGTTATTCTGCCAATTACTATCATTTTATGACTCTTGTTTTTATTTATTTCAAATTCTACATAGGTATTTATAGTATATTTACACTTAACCTCTGGCTAGTTTAGTTTTCAATTCTAAACAAATGTATGAATGCTACTCTTTGAGGTAATTCAGCATAATGCTGTTGGATATTATCTGGTTAGAAATGTTGTTTGGAATATTAATGATGTAGCAGAGCTGGTTTATGATTAAACACTAGTTTAAAACCAAATATGTAATTAGAGGAGAAGCTTGATTTCAGGAAAGTCATGGAGTGGGTGAAGCAGTGGTAGAAAATGTAGTGAGGACCCTCTAATTTTAGTCCTTTTCTGCAGCACCTTTTAATTTTCTGAACCTAATAGTTTCCTCTGTCTCTCTGTTTTGGGGCATTCAAATGCCTTGTAGTAATCAGTCAAAATACCAGTGAAATTGGACCCTGGGTATGTATGGCTCATTGTACTGGTTGGTCGCCCATTTCCAGTGTGTGAGTTAACATACCTGTCTAGGTTGAGGTTTAAATACAGTGATAATGTTTATGGCTAGAGCAGAAGAGGCTAACTTACTTCACCACCTCCCTGCTCACCTGCTCTTCCTGTTATCTCTGGGTTTGATTCTTTAGTATCACTGTCACCCTGCAGGACTTGAAGGGGTGCCAGCAGAGCTCATTGCCATGCCTGGCAACAGAATACGAATCTTTCCCTAGTTGCTTCCAACTGACCTCTCAGCCTCCATTTTTATCCTTCAGGGATGTTCTAGTCACCACCTATGTTTATCTTTGGTGCTGCATTATGAAAGAATTGCACTCTGCAGGTACCCCATTGATCTAGGCAAAATCCTTCCAAGTGGTTTTCCTTTTTCCTGTAAACTGCATTCCTTCCTCTAGTGGTCTGGTCTGAAAGGGTTTGCCTGGCACACATGAATCCTTATGTATGCCAAGTGTTGTCTGTAGATGCAGCTCTCAGGGTTTTGTACTGTTGCTTTCCAGATGTATGTAGAGTGAAATAAACAATTCTTTGGAAAATGTTACTGAATTCATAGAACTTTTTTTGGGGGTAATTATAATAGAATTTCAACTAACGGAAATTAAAATGGAAAATCCTATGATGGTAAATGTTTGTTAAAACATTTTAAATTTTAGAAAGCAATTCTTGCCCTAGCTAGTTTGGCTCAGTGGCCTTTGGATTGAAGGGTCCCAGGTTTGATCATGGCCAAGGACATGTACCTCAGTTACAGGCTCAAGCGGGAGGCAACCAATCCATGTGTCTTTCTCACATTGGTGTTTCTCTCTCTCTCTGTCTCTCCCCCTCCATTCTCTCAATAAAATCAATGGAAAAATATCCTTGAGAGAGGATGAACAACAACAGCAAAAAGAAGCAATTCTTATACTAGCTATTGCTGTCAAAATTATGTTTTCAGAGTAAAAACCTGATTTTTGTTATCCTTGATTTCGGGGGAAGTCATGAGAAGATTTTAAAGACAGCAATCTATTTATATAAAAGCCTAAGCAAAAAAAATGACCAGTCGATTGGTAGCTGTGATGCACACTGACCACCAGGGGGCAAATGCTCAATGCAGGAGTTGCCCCCTGGTGGTCAGTGTGCTCCCACAGCCAACCTCCTGTGGTCCCTCCCCAGGGCCAGCCAGCCCCCAGATTGGCCCCAATCACTGGCGATACCAAGGGACCCCACCCATGCATGAATTCATGCACCGGGCCTCTAGTCCTTACATAATGCCATAAAGTGTAGCATTCACAACCTTTTATAATCTGGTTTCTGCCCATATATCTAGCTTTATTTTGGAGCCAGTTTCTCTATAACTATTTGTGTAGTTGCAAGATAGCATAGAGAATAAGAGAACAGTTTTGTATATTACATTCCAATACTAACCTTTTTTCTTTTTTTTTTTTTTACATTTTTAAATTTTATTTTTATTGTTTAAAGTATTACATATGTCTCCTTTTTCCCCCCATCTCCCTTTCCCTGGCCACTTCCACCCCGCAGGATAAGCCCCCACCGTTTCCATTGGTTATGCTAATATGCATGCATATAAATCCTTTGGTTGATCTCTTACAGCCTCCCCCCTCCTCCAACTCCCCCCAATCTTCCCTCTGGGGGTTGGATTTCCAGTTGGGTATTTGTCTCTGGATCTATTTTTGTTCATCAGTTTATGTTCATTATATTCCACAAATGAGTGAGATCATGTGCTATTTATCTTTCTCAGACTGGCTTATTTCGCTTAGCATAATGCTCTCTAGGTCCATCCATGCTGTTGCAAATGGTAAAAGTTCCTTCTTTTTTATAGCAGTGTAGTATTCAATTGTATAGATGTACGATGGTTTTCTAATCCACTCATTTCCTGATAGGCACTTAGGCTGTTTCCAAATCTTAGCTATGGTACCAGTAAATTGTGCTCCTGTGAACATAGGGATGAATATGTTCTTTCTGATGGGTGTTTCTAATTTCTTGGGATATATTTCTACAAGTGGGATTTCTGGGTCAAATGGGAGTTCCATTTTTAACTTTCTGAGGAAACTCCATACTGTTTTCCACAGTGGCTGCACCAGTCTGCATTCCTACCAGCAGTGCATGAGGGTTCCTTTTTCTCAGAATCCTCACTAGCACTTGTCGTTTGTTGATCTGTTGATGATAGCCATTCTGACAGGTATGAGATGGTACCTCGTTGTTTTGATTTGCATCTCTCCAATGATTAGTGACTTTGAGCATGTTTTCATGTGTCTCTCAGCCTTCTATATGTCCTCTTTCGAAAAGTGTCTATTTAGGTCCTTTGCCCATTTTTTGATTGGATTGTTTATCTTCCTTTTTTTAAGTTGTATGAGTTCCCTGTAAATTTTGGAGATTAAACCCTTAACTGAGATATCATTGGCAAATATGTTCTCCCATGCAGTGGGCTTTCTTGTTGTTTGTTGATTTTTTTTTTAATAATCCAATAAATCAATATGTTTTTGTTGGTTTGTAGTGAAAGAAGGTGAGAGAGAGAGAGGGAGAGAGGGAGAGAGAGAAAGAGAGAAGTTCCTTCCCATACGAGCCCTGACCAGGGACTGAACCTGCAACCCAGGTATGTGATTGGGAATCAAACCCACAACCTTTTGGTGTACAGGACAATACTCCAACCAATTGAGCTACCTAGCCCAGGCCCCTGTACTAATTTATCTTTTAACTGGAAATTTGTATCTTTTGACTACTTTTAGCCAATTTAGGGTGACCACAGTTAGCACTGCTTGTATATATTTTGAAAGATGCTAAGAAAGTAGATTCTAAAAATTTGCCTCACAAGGAAAAAAATGTTTTTTATGTGTAACTACATGAGGAGATGGGTGTTAACTGAACTTACTACGGTATTCAGTTCTCCATATACTGGTATGTAAGTCAAGTCATTATGCTGAACACCTTAGACTTAGAGCTGTATGTCAATTATCTCAATAACTGGAAAAAAAAAAGCAGGGAGGAAGCACAGTTGTGGAATCAAATCAAAATTGTGCAAGTCCTAGCTCTGCCGTTTCTCCTGTGGGCCTCCCCGGTGGTTGTGCCCTGAAATGAGATGCTGAGTGTAAGGCAGTTGGTGCTCCCTAGTCCTTCCTGGGTTCCTCTCACCCAGGATGCCATTCCCCACCTCCAGCCTGCTGTGACCCCACTCCTCCGGATTCCTTTTTTACCTAATATCCATTACTCCCTCTTATTCCTCCAAACTTGGGTTCAAATCTACCTTTACAAGTGGCCTTTTCTGAACCACACCCATTGTTTCTCTTCTTTGTTTCTTGTATAAATCTGCCTTTTTGCATACTGTGGTATAATTCTATCCAACTTTCCCTTTTAGATTATAAACTAACTGAGGGCAGGAACAGTATCTTATCTTTCGCTGGAGGCTTTGTCATGGTGTCTGATAAAAAGACTGCAGCTTTAACAAACTTTAACAATGGGGCTTTAAGGACCATTGGTATAAGGGAAGCTTGCACAGTATGTAGTGATGGCATTTAGGAGGCCGCCTGGTGGTCAGGCAGGCTCACAGAAGAGGCAGCACTGAGATGAGGCTGGAGTGGAGTGGGGCTAACACATTTGCCCATTGGGCTTTGGGCATCCTCGCTTTGTAACTAGTTGCGAGATCTTGAAGTTGCATTCAGCACAACTTTTAGGAATTGCTCAGGGTACTTTATTTTTGCTTAGAGTTTTATTTTACATATATATATATATATAATGCACACACACACACACACACACACACACACTCACGTACCCTGCAGCCCAATCAGAACATAAAACATTTTTAGCTCAGTTGGTTAGAGCGTCATCCTGATGCACTGAGGTTGCAGGTTCCATCCTTGATCAGGGCACATAAGAGACCAATTAGTGAATGCATTAACAAGTGGAAAAATAGATCCATGTTTTTTTTCCTCTCTCCCTTTCTCATTCTCTCTCTCTCAAATCTATAAAAAATGTCTTATTCCCTCCCAGAAGGAGTCAGTCTCCACCTCTCATACAGACAACTACTCTCCTCATTTCTAGTGTCATAGCTTTCTTAGGGTAGATTTAAAAAAAATTATTTATTTTTTTCAGTTAATCCTCCCCCAGGATATTTTTCCATTGATTTTTAGAGAGAGTAAAAGGGAGAGGGAGAGACAGAGAGAAACATGGATATAACAGTGACACATCAGTTGGTTGCCTCCTGCACACTCCCCAATCAGAGCCAGGAACTTGCAACCCAGGTACTGCCTTTGACTGGAATCGAGCCCGGAACCCTTCAGTCCACAGGCTGACACTCTATCTACTGAGCCAAACTGGCTAGGATATCTTGGGGTAGTTTGATATCAGTTTGTTCCTTTTTACTTTACCAGCATTTTACTAGTACTTGAACACATCTTTGGTTGGCAAATACCTAAGAAAGGATCCTAGGACAGGAGAGGTGGCTGAAGAGGGCGTTCACAAAATCATCTTGAGAAGGAACTGAGTCACAAATAGGAACCAAGGTAGGGATGCCTTTAAAATAGTCTGACTCCAGGAAGTATAAACAGATAAGTCAGGGCATTTCCTGAGGAACTGGGAGGATTCCAGTACAGTGTCAGTCCCTCTGGATCTTCCCAGTGTGCTGGTGCACTGAGAGCTGAAAGTGGACCTATTATAAAGGAATGGTGTCTTTAAAGAAACTGTGTCCCTGAACCCATTAGAGAGGCAGGCTAACTGGGCCAAAGGGAATTAATGATTTTCTGGTTCTCGATGCATATTACCAAGTTATCCCCTGAAAGCTCTGTGCTAATGTGCAATCATGAACAGGAATTGAGAGTCCCAACTTCTCCATATTCTGGCCAGAATTGAAAAACTGTCATTTGCATTTTCCCTTTAAATAAATAAGTGAAAGATACATAATGTTCTACTTTTTTTTTTCAGATCACTAATCATGTTAAGCATTTATCTAACAGATGACTGACTGGGTTTCTCCCAGTGAGGAGGAATGAAGTTGATACAAGGTGTGTTTTGTCCCCTCTAAAGGAAATCACAAAAGGCTCAGAGAGTCTCTGTCCTGGTATCCAAGTCTCCAAGGTGAAGGGTATGGTCTCCCAGGTCATTAAGGAAGTGTCCCTGGGTTGGCTTGCTTTTCATGTGGGTTGTTTGGAGATAGACCTTTGGAAAATGATGAGATGAAAAATGGAACAGTTGACTGTTTTGAGGAAGCAGAGCACCTTGATGTTTCTTCATCAGTTTGTAAGACCTAGAAATTTGTCAAGCTTTTCCCAGGCTGAGAGGAATAATGCCCTGATGTGTGGCAGCGAGTGTGCTGCCCATTTGGTTCCTGTCCTTCCATGCAGGGCTTGAGCGCTGTCTCTCTCTGGATGCCTGGGTGCTTTGGCTCAAAAGAAACTGCTTTGGGACTAACTGGTTCCTTTGACTTCCCCTTTCCTTTCTAAACTCCTTCTCTGCATAACAGCACTTGAGTACTAGAAAAGCACTTGTTTTGATAATGTTAAGAAATACACAACTTCAGCAAATTTTTCCAATTTTTCTTATTTGGAGAAACTAGACTTTGGAGGGTGAACTGCTTCATCTGTTGCCATCTGTTGTTCCCCTATCATACAGAAAGTTCTCAAGTGCTTGTTGAAAAAATGAATGTTTTCTGTCCAGTCAAAAAGCTTGGCTTATTTAACCGATGTTTGCAGATCGTCTTAAGCCTGTTAAGTGTCTGTCACAAATGTATTTGAGTCCAAGGAACAAATTATGCATACCTGTGCTTACTCTTTAGTTTCTGAAGGTAATTATTGGGTGTGTTTCTTCAAAAGCGCCTTTGATGTACCCAGAGCTCTTAATCAGGGTAAGAGCTGTCACATGTGCACAATGTTGAGCACAGAGATTTAATGGTCTCAGTCTGCCCCTCTGCTCTAAGGGGATGGACATTAGCAAATTCTATAAATGAATCTGAACACAGCCCCCATAAACAGCCTTTCCAGATTATAACAGCTTCCCTGTTGGAGTGCTTGAAGACTGGTTCTAATTTATGGGTACAGTATGCCCAGTTTGGTGTTTGAGTGAATTTAGATAATGTTGCACAGCACCAGACAGTATGCCTATACAGTGGGATTTTCTTAAGGAGAGAAGATAGAAAACTTTTGTGTGGGTTCAGAGGGCAGAACTGGTCCTAACTGATTGGTTACAGCGAGACTTTTTTATATGACTCAAGTATTTTCAAGACCCTTCTGCTAATAAAGAGCTGCCCTACACCAGCCTGGGCTGACTTGAATAGTGAGATACCAGTAAAGGTTTTACAAGAGAAGGTGAGTAACTGACAGTTGGAGCAACTTGTGTTGCTTTTATTACCCTTGCCATGTGCAGGATAAGTGGTGGCCAGTGCACTGTACATGCATACCCCCCTGATAACCAAGGGCCATTATTACCTCAGGGCATGTTTTTCAGATGAGGCAAAAGCAGGGGAGAGGTAAGATAAGTTGTTCAAGGAAACACTAGAACCAGTAAGTGGTCGCTGGGGATTGGAACCCAGACAGTTTGACTCCATAGCCTCACTTCTTAATCCCTACACTCTTACTGCCTGGGCAAGTGACACTGATCAGTAAGTCCTGGTAAAGGATTTCTAAGTCAGGAAGAGAATGGGCTTCTGGTCTTCATTCCACCAAAAGTGGTAAGACCAGCTATTTTCCATTTTTGACTAGTTCTGCACACAACAGGTTCTGTCTTGTGATGTTAGTGCCTGGAGTGTGCATGATGAGCAATTAGAGTATTATATTAGCTGCAGAACTGCTGATAAGACACCCTGAGCATTGCAGGCTTTAGATGTATATGTTATGTGTTTAAGTGTGAATGGATTAGGGCTCGATACACCATTTAAAGTGTTATAAAAGAGAAGCGTTTTTATATGGTGACACTGGGTTATATTTTGAGCTGGAGTAGGAGACAAACTTTATGCAACTAGTTTCTTCTGTATTATTACCATTTATAAAAGTATATTTCTTCTTTTAAGTGATCTAGTAGTCCATGGCTTAGCAAAAGTTCTACAGACTTTTACTCCACAGTGTTTTCAAAATATATATCATATTTTGATGAGGATACTTTCTAGTTAGTGTTTTAGTCATGTAAGTACTGAAGTAAAGACCATAATTAAAGATTTTGCCTTCTTGAGTGGATTGATACTTGACCTAGATGTCTGAACTAGGAAGAAAATAACTGAATTATTTTTTTACACCACCAATTTATAATATCCAAAGGAAGGGAAACCAATACCAACCTCTTTATAAACTTTGATTCTGGAATTGTTTCTCATTAGACTTTAGAGCCTTTCATTCTGTCAGAGGAAGGAAAAAAAAGCAAACATTTAACCTTTACTTTTTTAAAAAAATATATATTTTATTACTTTTTTACAGAGAGGAAGGGAGAGGAATAGAGAGTTAGAAACATCGATGAGAGACATCGATCATCTGCCTCCTGCACGCCCCCCACCGGGGATGTGCTCGCAACCAGGATACATGCCCTTGACCGGAATCAAACCTAGGACCCTCCAGTCCACAGGCCGACACTCTATCCACTGAGCCAAACCGGTTTTGGACAGTTTGGAACTTTTGTCCAAACACGATATTGCCCATCTTATCAACAGCATCAGACACAGTTGACACCTCCTTTCTGGAAACATGTCCTTCAGTTGTGCTCTGGATTTTTCTTCCTTTTTACCCCTGTGAAATGACTGTTTTACTGGCTGTGCTTCATTCAACAAGAGAAGGTGGTTTTGATTTATTAGGGATTTTATTCTTCTCCAAGTTCAGTTCTAGATAGGTTAAAGCATGTTGTTTTAACAAAGAGTGTTTAAACCATGATAAATGGGCTTTGTTCATCTATTGTAAAGATTCCCAAGGTAAACAAGTATCATAAGACTAGAGGACCAGTGCTTGAAATTTGTGAATTGGGGAGGGGGGAAGTCCCTCAGCCCGGGCTGTGTCCTCTCGTAGTCCAGGAGAAGGCCTAAGCCGTCAGTTGGACAACCTTAGCGCTGCCCCAGAGGTGGGAGGGGCTCCTGCCACCACCACTGCTCTCACCAGCCATGAGCCTAGCTTCTGGCTGAGCAGTGCTCCCCCTGTGGGAGCACACTGGCCACCAGGGGGCAGCTCCTGTATTAAGAGTCTGTCCCCTGCTGGTCATAGCGACCAGTCATTCCATTGTGGGGCCGAAACCACCTCTCTGATATCCCCCAAGGAGTCCCGGATTGCGAGAGGGTGCAGGCCAGGCCGAGGGACCCACTGCTGCTGGGGAGGGATGTGGGAGGTTGGCCAGCCAGAGAGGGGCCACGGGAGGGCTCATCTCGCTCAGTCCTGATCAGCCAGACTCCAGCAGCAAGCTAACCTATCAGTCAGAGCATCTGCCCCTTGGTGGTCAGTGCACATCATAGCAACTGATCGGCTGGTTGACTGTCTGTCTCCTAGTGGTCAGTGCACATCATAGCAAGCGGTTGGGCATCCTTAGCATATCATTAGCATATTATACTTTGGTTGGTTGATGGGTCGACTGGCTGACTGGACACTTAGCATATTAGGCTTCTATTATATCCTATCTAATAAAAGAATAATATGCAAATTTACCATCACTCCAACACAAAATGGCTGCCCCCTTGTGGTCAAAGATGGCTGTCTCCATCTGGACACAAAATGGCTACCACAAGATAGCCAGCAGGGGAGGGCAGTTGGGAGGGACCAGGCCTGCAAGGGAAGGCAGTTGTGGCCAATCAGGCCAGCGGGGGAGGGCAGTTAGGGGTAACCAGGCTGGCAGAAGAGGGAAGTTGGGGGTGACTAGACCTGCAGGAAAGGGCAGTTTGGGGGGGACCCAGGCCTGCAGGGTAGGGCAGTTAGGGGCAAAGAGGCTGGCAGAGGATTAGTTTGGCATCAATCAGGCTGGCAGGGTAGTATTTAGGGAGTGATCAGGCTGGCAGGCAGAAGCAGTTAGGGGCAATCATGAAGGCAGGCAGGAAAGCAGTTGGGAGCCAGCAGTCCTGGATTGTGAGGGATGTCCGATTGCCTGTTTAGGCCCGATCTTGGGCAGTTGGAAAACCTCGAGGGGTCCCAGATTGGAGAGGGTGCAGGCTTGGCTGGGACACCTCTCCCCCTTGCACGAATTTTGTGCACTGGGCCTCTAGTAAAATAATAAAGATCTCAGAAAATTTGAAGATGAGTCTCCTTAGCTGAATATTCTGCACTGGAGACAATACACCGTCATGAAACTTTGGGGATTAGTCATAGAAGTATCTTAGAACTCAAAAGATTAATAAGCTCTAGCTTGAGCATGGATTATACCTAGGTGCTAATTGGAGATAGAGAAGCAAGAAATAGCTTTACTCTGTTTAGAAATAGAAGAAAAGTTAAAAATTTGAGAACAGGAACATTCCTTCCATCGATCCCAGCTCAAACATCAGAGGCCTACCACATGCTTCCAAAGTATGCTGCTCTTTATCCCAGCTTGTCAGGAATTGCACTGAAATGGCACATGCAGCTGAGGGGTGGAGGCTGCCAAAGAGCTTTGATTGGAACTGAGGGAAAAGGGAAGACAAAACTCCTCATCTGTTTTGATTAAAACTAATTTTCACTTTTTTTAAAAAAAAGGTTTCTCCTCCTAGTTGTCATATGAATTAAGTGATAATGTTCTTTTTATAAATATATGTATATTTTATATAGATGAGAAAAGAGTGGCTAAAAGAGTTTTTTCCCCCCAACCCCACACAGTTGATACTGATCAGCCAGTATTCTTTTTTAAATATATATTTTTATTGATTTCAAAGAGGGAGAGGAAGAGAGGGATAGAAATAGCAGTGATGAAAAAAAGAAAAGAAAAATAGCAGTGATGAGAATCATTGGACAGTTGCCTCCTGCATGCCCTCTACTGGGGATCAAGCCCACAACCCAGGCATCATCTGCCCTTGACTAGAATCAAACCCAGGACCCTTCAGTCCTTAGACCTGCACTCTATCCACTGAGCTAAGCCGGCTAGGATGATAGACCAGTATTTGAAGTTGGATTTTTCTAACAGAAAAATTCAAGCTCTCAACCACTTCATTTAGTTTCCTCTGTTGCCCTCCCTGTTTATGGTTGTACCTGCTGTTTTGGCACACACACTCTGTTGTACTGTTAGCTATGCAACAAGTTGCCTCTGTCTCTCTTCACATCTTCCTCCTTCCCCCACTTTTCTTATTTCATTATTAGGATTAGTTAAGAAGCATAAAAGAATGCTTAGACTTTATATAAGGTGCCGTATAAATTCATATGAAAATGTGAATTCAGTGTAACCTGGGTTCTCAAATTTAATTTGTTCCAGAAGGTTGTCCGAGAAGTGATTTGTTTGAAAACTGAGTGATTTTTTTCCCCATTAGAAATAATGTAAATTGAATGAATCCATTCGAGACCCATGGATGGTTTCCTGTTTTAACCTTTCTATATACCATACATGTCTAATGTACTGTTTATAGATAAATGCTTTTTTTCTTAAATTTATCAAACCACTTCCTACTAGCCTTAAAGTAATCACTTTCAGCCCTGGGGTGTCTTTCAGGTCAGCATGTGGCAACTTGGCTTGTTCATATATCACTGCCTCCAAAATGCTGTCACTGGCTAACTGCTTTTAGAGAGAGAAATAGAAACATCAATGGTGAGAAAATCATTGATTGGCTGCCTCCTGCACACCACCTCCCCCTTACTGGGGATTGAGCCTGCAACCCAGGCATGTGCTCTGACTGGGAATCGAACCGTGACCTCCTAGTTCGTAGTCATGCTGGTAGGGCACATTAATACGCTTGATGGCCTTGTTATATTTTAAAATTCTGTTAATCGAAGAATGCTTTTGCCAGCAACAAAAGCATTTTCTCCTTTGTTGACTGAGAGAAGCTTTTTGTCATGCTGAGGTATCAGCATAAAATGGTTGTCAGGTCGAAAACCTAAGTTTGATTTGAAACCCAAGATATTTTTTCCATGAACAAATTGGTCAAGAATCAAATTGTTCTAATGGGAGAAGTTTGAGAACCGAGGTTTGACTGTAACTTCCTGTGTTGAGAAGTGATGACTTACCTGCAGTGTGTGTGTGGCAAGGAAGTGAGGACCCTTGCGGTGGTGGTTCTTTCTGAGGCTTGTCCTGATAGGAGGGAAACTGTCCCAGGGCTGCCGCTGCGTGTGGTGGAAGTGGGCATGTTGGACAGCGGATCTGCAGGAAGTCTGAGGATGGGAAAAGCATTTGGAAGCTACTAGAGAAGATCCTTTTGGAGCTGGACCAGAAAGACAATGGGTGGAAAGTAATGTGGAGGGCAATTGAGTTGGGTGGTGGTAGTGTTAGCATGAGCAAGGGTCCAGTATGCTTTCCTGATGCAGGACAATGAAGCTAGAAGTCTGCTTAGTGTGGAAGGTGTTTATTTGAAGGTAATGAGAATTACAAGACTAAATTGTAGATAAAGACTTGATTTTTTTTTCTGTAATTGCCATATCAGGTAATGTTGGAACCCATGGGACAGAATGGGTCAGTGGAGAGAAAAGGGCATATCACATAGAGAGAGAAACAAGGACATAGCCTTAAGTGGTCTTTTATTAAGGGAGCAGGAAGAGGAAAGGGAGGTTATGGTCTAAAAGCTAGGCAGATACCGAGCAATGTGTTAGGGATCCTAAAGGAACTCTTGGTTCATGAAAGATAGTGAGGAACAAAAAACTAAACATGGAACTAACTCCCATTTGACCCAGTGATCCCACTTCTAGGAATATATCCTAAGAAATTAGAAACACCAATCAGAAAGGATATATACACTCCTATGTTTATAGCAGCTCAAATTACCATAGCTAAGATTTGGAAACAGCCTAGGTGCCTATGAGTAAGTGAGTGGATTAAAAAACTGTGGTACATCTACACAATGGCATACTATGCTCCTATAAAAAAGAAGGAATTCTTACCATTTGCAACAGCATGGATGGAACTGGAGAGCATTATGCTAAGTGAAATAAGCCAGGCAGTGAAAGAAAAATACCACATGATCTCACTCATTTATGGAATATAATGAACAACATAAACTGATGAACAAAAACAAATCCAGAGACAGAGAAACATCTATCAGAATGTCAAATCTCAGAGGAAAGGTAGGGGAGGGTGAAAGTAAGGTGGAGAGACCAACCAAAGAACTTGCATGCATGCATATAAGCCTAACCAATGGACAGAGACACCAAGCGGGTGAGGGCATGAGTGGGGGTGAGTGGGGAATCTTGGGGGGATAAGGACACATATGTAATACTTTGATCAATAAAGAAAAAAATGAAAAAGAGAGCGAAGAAGAGGATTGTCAACAGAGTTCAGGACTAGATGAATTGATAAAGGGGGGAGGAAACTAGGAACAAGGCCATTGAACTTGGAAAGATAGCATTCTCTCATTTGTTCACAGTACAGTTTTGGAGTGTTAGTTTGAGAGCCAAACCAAGGTTCAGGAAATTCGTCAGGAAAACCTTAGTATAGGGGCAGGTGCCGCATGAGAGAACATGTAAGAAGCGTTACCAAGAAATCAAACCTCTTCATTTGGGTTAACAAAAACATTATCTACCTGCATCCTACATGATTAGGTATATTAGGAGTACAAAGCCATCATATTCAAGGGAAGTATACTTTAGGACAAGAGGTCTGAAAGAATCATTGTGATCTGCTGTATAAAGCACTAAAGTTGAAGCACTCTACTATATTTTAGAAATCTGTGACCTTGACATCTGGAAATCACTTGAATCTTTTGGACTTATTTCTTCTTTTCTAAACTGGGAAAAGTTTCTTCTGTCCCCAGGGTTTTTATCTGATAATAATTTGGTGAAGAGATTATTTTTTTAATGTTTAAAATACATGTATCTTAGCTTGATTTAATGACTATGAAGCTTACAGTCCGATTAATCTGGAAACAGATACTAATAAGAAAGGAGATAAAACATTTCTAACTTTTAAATATAGGTACATATAGTTGCCATGAAAGTGTACATTTTTGGCATGTTGTGTCTTTGTTTCTCTTCTGTGTTCTAGCATGGTGTAGTGTTAAGAGTGGCAGAGTTGGGGTCATAGTGCACAGCCACAGTTTGTACATGGCAGATCCCAGAGTGAAATGTGTGACTGTGTCAGGCCTAAATTTTGACAACTATGCAGTGAGGATTGCAAAGTAGTGCTAAGTTATAGAAAAACATCTGGAATGCATGTAGGTACTCAACAAATACTAAGTGCCATCATTATTCAGATTCTTACTAGTCTACTCAAATCTGTATATAATAAAAAAAATTGCTATTAAGTGGTGAGTTTTGTGTGTTTTTTTTTTTGTCTTTTCTGGAATGGCTGATTTTTAAGGTCAGGTATATATGTGTGTGTGTGTAAATCCCTCAGTGCACTTAGATAATTTACTGTTTATCCTAACCTCTAATTTGTGATTATGGGTTTTTGTTAAGTTCTTTGTATATTGTTCTTAAACTGTAATAAAAAATCTCTTAATCTGTGAGAAATTGAGATTGGAATGAACAAATACTTTAAGAGTAATGGGTTCTATTTCTTTTCTTTTTTAAAAAAATATATTTTATTGATTTTTTTCATAGAAAGGAAGGGAGAGGGATAGAAAGTCAGAAACATCGATCAGCTGCCTCTTGCACCCCTTTTCCTGGGAACGTGCTTGCAACCAGGGCACATGCCCTTGACCAGAATCAAACCTGTGACCTTTCAGTCCACAGGCCGCCATTCTGTCCACTGAGCTAAACCGGCCAAGGTGGGTTCTATTTCTTGATGGCATTTCTGTCATCTCTCTAGGGATCCTTGTGGTGATTTTAGCATTTTTTTAGCACTTTCTTTGTTAATCGATTATTTTCTATCAATGGACTTACAAATCTAAGGTTAGCTGACTTACCTGAGACCTTCTAAACAGAAGGAAAAGAATTCCATGTTTATTACACTATTGAAAATGCTATCATATATTTCTGTACTCCTCTCTTCTGTTTAGCTAGTAGCTATTGGAAATTTCACATTAGAGAGTAGAGGATGTATAGGTCAATGTATTATGTTTCTTTTTTTTACTCCATAAATAAATAGATAAATAAATTACCACAAATTTTTTTGTTCATTATGCATCTTTTCTATCCTTTAAGTTACTTTTCATGTTTTGTGTGTCTTTGAGTCATTCTTTTAATTTAGCTCTTCTGCTGTATTCAATTTGGAACAGGCACTTATAAGATCTTTCCAAGAACATTTTTATGATGTCATACTAAAAATTAGCCTAATGAGCTATTTTAGAAAAGAGGAGTTTTTTATGGCTTCCATCAAAAAAGAAATGCATGTAAAAAATATTTTGTTCAAAGGATAGTTTATACAACTGGCTGTTTTTAAGCCAATTTGCCAACATTTTTAGACTTGGAAAATGCTTGTAAGTCCTTAAAGGTATAACTTGCCAAATTGCTGATATTTTTGAAATGTGGCTTTAGTTCTGGTAAAAGAATGTGGTTGACAGCTACACTGCAATTTATAGTAATCCTTTTTTGTGTAAGGAAATGAATCTACTTTGCTTAATAAATTCCAGATGAGTTTCCGGCTCCTTGATTATTACCAAGTCATTTAAAATTCAGGTTTCATTATTCATTTTAGTTAAAGCAACCTGCTCTGTGCTTTTAATGACCAACATGACGTTAAAATCACTTTGAGGGAGAATTGCATTTTGGGTGGGTCATTTTTTGGCACAAACTTATGATGTGGCCATTGCCTCTCAGCATTTAGTGTCATGTGGGACTCGGAAGTATCAGTCATTTCTGGACTAGCTGTGGCTGGTCCAGGCTAGAAGATCATTTCGAATTCTGCTAGTGCTGTAAACAGGAACTTTCTTGTAAGCCGACCTATATATTTTTACTTACATTTCATTAGTCACCCTTATCTGCAAGGGGATCTAGAAAATGTTTTTAGCTGGACACATCACTGCTTCCAACAATATTGGGGATCTGTGACCAGGGAAGAAGATGTTGACAATGAAGTGTCTGCAATTATTTTCCAGTTGTTCCTTTCTCATAGCATTTTGCTGTGTTATGATTGCAATCTAGTGTCTTAGTTCTCTGAGGATAGTATATTCTTATTACTTTTTTTATTCCCTGAATTGTCTCTTGTTTTCTTCCAAGCTTCTTTTTTTTTCTTTCTCTTTTGGCTTTGGTCTCTTTTAAGTTGAAAGTTTCCTTTGAGCCTCTGATGATCCTTGTCCTATTGGTCTCTAGATTTTCTACCAACCTCTGTATATTCAGCTATCTTCCTTACGACCCCTCTCCTACCTGAAGGATATAGTGGCTCTAGACTCTGAGTCTTTTCCACTGGAATATCTGCTTTGCCTCTAAAGTATCCCTTTGCATGTTCTGAGGTTGAAATTTTCTTTTCCCCCCATAAGTTTGGTTAAGTTTTCTTCTATTGTCTATTTTTTGATTTCCTTTTAAACTTTTATGCTGTCATTTTGGTGGGGTTCTGTGAAGTAGTGAAGAGAGATGTATAGCTAGTTCATTGTGTTAAACCAGAAATCCTATATAATAAAACCCTAATATGCAAATTGACCAGAATGTGGAACAATAAGTTGCTATGATGCACACTGACCACCAGGGGGCAGATGCTCAATGCAGGAGCTGACCCCTGGTGGTCAGTGTGCTCCCACATGGGGAGTACTGCTCAGCCAGAAGCCAAGCTCACAGCTGGCAAGTGTAGTGGCAGTGGCAGGAGCCTTTCCCGCCTCTTGATTTATAGCACAAATTTCTTTTCTTGGGGAAGAGCAGAGGATAGTGTATTGATGAAAATGAGGAAAGTGCATTTTTTTATATGAAAAAGAAATTAGATTCAGTGTTGTCTTATGAGTTCAGTATTCACCATGGAGAGGTCCACTATGGCTGCACAGAAAGAAAGGTACACAATGAATTTTAATTATTTGTGGTCACAGTACATTAAGTGATTAGTGCAACCTGACCTAAGTTTATGTTTGAGTAGTATATAAATATGGTTAATAGTCCCAATTTCAACTTGTAAATTATCTATTGATTAACATAATTTCATCTAAATTCACTAGCACAAAACTATTTTAGGCTCCCTCAGAGACCTGGAGAATACCCACTTAACCACAAAATACCGAAAGCCGTGGCAAACTGCTTCCAGTTGGGCTGATGGCTTTCCTTCTCTTACTCAGCATTTCTTTCCTCCAGAAGCTACATGACTAAGTCATTGACTCTCAGTTCTCCTTCAATAAGAATTAATAGTACCAGTATTACATGCAAAGCATGGAATTTGTTCAACTCCCCCTCACCTCCCAAGAAATTTCACCTCAGCCATCGTCAAAGCTACTTATGCCTGACACAAACTTTAATGATAATTTTAAACTGGTAGAGAGGCATTAAGGAAAATAAAATGGTGGATTGTCAAAAAATTAAGAGTAGCCGAAACCAGTTTGGCTCAGTGGATAGAGTGTCAGTCCCAGGTTCGATTCCGGTCAAGGGCATGTACCTTGGTTGCGGGCACATCCCCAGTAGGGGGCGTGCAAGAGGCAGCTGATCAATGTCTCTCTCATCGATGTTTCTAACATCAATGTTCCTCTCTGTAAAAAATCAATAAAATATATTAAAAAAAATTAAGAATAGTGTTACCATATGACCTAGCAATTCCTCTTCTGGGTATCTACCTGAAAACTTGGAAACATTTATTTGCAAAAAAACATATGCACCCTTATGTTCATTGCAGCATTATTCCCAGGGGCCAGGACATAGAGACAAGCAAGGTGTCCTTCAGTAGAGGATTGGATAAAGAAGATGTGGCACATATATATGATGGATTACTACTCAGCTATAAGAAAAGATGAAATACTGCCATTTGTGACAACATGGATAGACCTTGATAATATAATGCTGAGTGAAGTTAGTCTGTCAGAAAAAGCTAAAAACCATATGATTTCAGTCATCTGTGCGATATAAAATGGAAACTCATAGACACAAATAACAGTATGGGTACAGAGTAGAAAAAGGAAAAGGGGGGCTAAATACATGGTGACTGAAGACAATTGAACTGTGGGTGGTGGGCACATAATGCAATATACCAATCATGTATCATAGAAATGTACACTTGAAACCTATGTGAGCTTATTAACCAATGTCACCCGAATAAATTTAATAAAATTAGCATTATTTCCAAATTAAAACCTGATCATTTAGTAATCCTGCTTAATATTCTTTAATCACTTCTCATTGCTGTTGAGATGAAAATCAAAATCTTTAACAAGGTTTAAAGAAAGGGCTATGGAGGACCCTTGTCCTCACACCTGTTGGGCCTTTTACACCACTTTCCTGTAGTGTGCTCACCTGAGGCCACAACATTCTTTTTTCAATTGATCAATTATACTTTCTGGCTCAAAGCTTTTGCTGGGTTTTGTTTCTTTTTCCCTGAAAGCCTGCTTCTTCCAGTTCAACTTTAACTTCACCTTGTATTCATTTTTCAAAATTCAATACAAAGGCTGATCTTTCATGGAAACCTTCACTGACTACCCAAATGATAATCCTACTAGAGGCCCAGTGCACAAAATTCATGCATGGGAGTGGAGGTGTGTTTCCCTCAGCATGGGGATCGGGCCTAAACTGGCAGTCAGACATCCCTTTCACAATCCAGGAATGCTGGCTCCTAACTGCTCATCTGCTTGCCTGAATGATTTACCCCAACTGCTTCTGCCTGCCAGCCTGATTGCCCCCTAGCTGCTCCCTACCGGCCCGATCGCCCACAACTACCCTCTCCTGCTGTGACCCACCTCCTCTGTTGGGACCCACCTCCATGCCACACAGAGCTGTGGGACCCCCAGGCCTTACCATGCTGAATGGCTGCCAGGCCCTGCCTCTGCTGTGTGCACAGCTATCTTGTGGAGACCATCTTGTGGCGACATCAAGAGGGAGGGCCACCTAGGCTTTTATTAGTATAGATTAAGTCTTCTAATAATGGATCTTGTGTTTATTATTATTATTTAGCAGGAAATTAGAAATATGAGTTTATAATTCTGGGAAGAAATCTAAGTTTTGAATATAAATCGGGAGTTATTAGTATTTATATAAAGCTAGAAGGCTAAATAAAAAAATAATAACTTCAATCCCCAAAAATCCATGAACTTCTGTGAATTGGATATCAGTTTTACATTTAAAGAATTATACCTACCTTCCAATACTATTTGAAATCATAAGGGTACAAGTGGCAATAGGTTTGTTTTTCTCTAATAAAGGGGACAGAGAAGTTATTTGAAACATTACATCTCTCTCACCTATTTCTTTCGTGTATAGGTATATCATCAGCTCATGAGTTTCCCTTTCTTTATAGTCCACTTAACTTGCTCAAGAGAGCTGCTGGGTGATAAATGGTGAGCTGGGTTTATACAGAGGATATTGCAAAGAAATGAAGCAGGATTCCAAATGTGGCCCAGTGTCACTCTACATTGACTCTTGGGGACTATTCCTACATAATGATACTACTTAAAACTGTATTTTATTCAGACTCACTGTATTACATCATTTCATATATCAGTCTCCTGGAGGAGGCTATACCCTCCTCAGTATGTTCCCCCAACAGCACCCAGATCATCATGCTGCTAAACAGTATGTGGTGCGTGCTATATCTATAATTTACAAACACACAGTTCTCTGCAGGAAAAGAAACAAGCAAAATATTAGCTAACTATAAATTTTCAAGTGCTGAGTGAAATTATATACTTTAAAATAACAAATAATGACAAAATGTTTTGGGGAAAAGTCTAGATTCAGGAACAAGATTTCAGGGAGAAACCAAGATGGCAGCATAGGTGAACACCTAAACTGCTGCCTAACACAACAATCTCAAAACTACAGCTAAAAGACAGAATGGACATCACTCAGAACCACAAGAAAGCTGGCTGAGTGGAAATTCTACAACTAGAAGGGAAGAGAGGGTCACATGGAGACTCAGAGGAGCTGCAAAAAGCTGAGGCACAGAGACATGTGTGTGGAGAGGACAGGCAGTGGAAGGCCTGGCTGGCTTTCTATAGCACGAGAGAGACAGAAACTCCCTACTGCTCTGAACCCCAGTTCTGACTGCACTGAACTTCAGTTCCGGGCGAGACTCATATGGGAGGAGTCTGGACTGTCAGGAAAGAGAGGAGTACACGGAAACTTAGGGGAACTGTGAAAGGCAGAGGTTGGGAGGCGCGTGTGTGTGAGTGCACGCTGAGAGGACTGACTGCTGATTGTGGCGCTGACTTTCTCTAGTGGGAGGAAGACAGAACCTCCCAACTGCGTTGAACTCCAGTTCCGACTTCACTGAATCCCAGTTTTGGGCAAGACCCTGGGGACCCAGGCTCAGAAGGGTCCCCAGAGTGCATGGAACTCAGGGGAGCCACGAAAGGCAGAAGGATGGAGGCATGCATGTGTGAGTGCACGCAGAGAGGGCTGCAGCCATTACCGAGGGACACTGAGACCCAGGGGCCTCATAGGGCAGGGCTGATGGGAAGCCAAGGCTGTCTGCTCAGCCCTGAGACTCCACCCCATCCAAGCCGAGCATAAAGGCTTTTGCAATTTTGCAAGCCTTGTCTCATAAGGTTGACTCCAGCACAGAAGTTCTCCTGGCATGGACATAGCTGATCCTCACAACCAATTGGTTTGGAGGTCAATTCCCCCCAGTGATACCAACAACAATCAAGACTTAACTACAACAAGGCTGTACACACCGTCCTCAAAGGGGTGCACCAAGAGAGTCCACCTCAGGTAACTGGGAGGCAGAGCTACTGGGCATATAGGACACCTACCACACAAAGCTATTCTACCAACTCAGGGAAGCAGCGGAAATGTGGAGACAAAGGAACAGATCACAAACAAAAGAAATGGAGGAAAACAAACGACTGGATATAGAGTTCAAAACCATGGTTATAAGGTTTTTCAAGAATTTCCTAGAAAAGATGGATAATTTTAGCAAGACTCAAGAGGAGATGAAAAAGAACCAACTGGAAATTAAACATACACTGACTGAAAAAAATATTACACAGAGATCCAAAGGCAGACTAGAGGAACACAAGAACTAAGTCAAAGATTTGAAATAGAGAGAAGCAGAAAACAGTCAACTGGGAAAGCAAGAAGAAAAAAGAATCCAAAAATGTCAAGATAGTGTAAGGAGCCTCTGGGACAACTTCAAGCATACTAACATCAGAATTACGGGGGTACCAGAAGGAGAAAGAGAGCAAGATACTGAAAACTATTTGAAGAAATAATGACTGAAAACTTCCCCCACGTGGTGAAAGAAATAGACTTACAAGTCCAGGAAGTTCGCAGAACCCCAAACGAATCCAAAGAGGACCACACCAAGACACATCATAATTAAAATGCCAAGAGCAAAAGACAAAGAATATTAAAAGCATCAAGAGAAAAATAGTTAATTACCTACAAGGGAGCATCCATATGATTGTCAGGAGATTTCTCAACAGAAACTATGCAGGCTAGACGAGATTGGCAGGAATATTCAAAGTGATAAATAGCAACAATCTAAAACCAAGATTATTCTACCTAGCAAAGCTATCATTCAGAATTGAAGGTCAGATAAAGAGCTTCACAGATAAGAAAAAGTTAAATGAGTTCATCAACACCAAACCAGTATTATATGAAATGCTGAAAGGTACTCTTTAAGAAAAGGAAGAAGAAAAAAAAGGTAAAGATAAAAATTATGAACAACAAATACATACCTATCAACAAGTGAATCTAAAAATCAAGTGAGTTGAAAATCTGATGAACAGAATAAACTGGTGAATATAATAGAATCAGGGGCATAGAAAGGGAGTAGACTGACAATTCTCAGGGGGAGGGGTGTGAGGGGTATGAGAAGAGACTGGACAAAATTCCTACATCTATGGATGAGGACAATGGGAGGAGGTAAGGGCAGAGGGTGGAGGGAAGCCATGGGGAGAAAAAAGAGGAACAATTGTAATAATTTGAACAATAAAGATTTATTAAATTTAAAAGTAAATAAATTAAAAAATAACAAAATTTCACAACTTCCAACCTCTTGGCATTGGGGGCCAGATAAACATTTGTTATGAGATATTACCTGTGCATTTCAGGATGGTTCATAGTATCCTGACTTTTACCCAGTAGAAGTCAATAGTACTCCCATCCCAGCTGTAACAATAAAATATGTCTCCAGACATTCCCAAATATCACCTAGGAGGCAAAATTATATCTAGCAGAGAACCAATGCTCCAGAAGAATAGGACTATCATTTTGGTCCAAAATTCACATAGAGTAGGTAATATTTAAGATATGTTGAAGTTTAACACCACCAGTTTCAGTAGATTTCAGGATGAGAGGTAGGGATGTGCCTCCTTCACACATGGGTAGAAGAGTATAAATACACTTAGGAGCAGAGCAGTTTCCTACTGGTGTCTCAGGTGGAACAAGGATGTGCCTGGCAGATTTCTTGCCCACCATCTGGACAGAAACCACTGAGTATCTACTAATTGGGCGATCCAGAAGCTGGACCTGAGTTAGAATGAGACAAGGAAAAAGAACCACATATCCATGAAGGTCCAGCAGCGAAAGAAAGAAATCCATAAAATTGTCCCCACTCCAGCCCTGGCTTGGAGGTTCAGTTGGTTGGAGCATTGTCCCTTGCATCAAAAAGGTTGCAGGTTCAATTACAAATTGTGGGTTCCATCCCCAGTTGGGGTGGGTACGGGAAGGCAACCAATAGATGTTTCTCACATTAATGTTTTATCTCTCTCTCACTGTCTCTTCCTCTCTCTCTAAAAAGCAATTTAAAATGTCTTCAATGAAATAGAGCTAATAGAACACTCACATGACAATTTGAGCAAAAACAAGCACTTCAGGAAATTCAAATCAGTAAAACAATTCTTTTTGTAACCGAAAAATATATCATTCATGAAATAAAAATAATTAGCAGATGAGTTGAAGCTTCAGCACTACCAAAATCAGTGGCCTCAAATATCAACCACAGAGCAAAACCACAGAGATAGAAAACATGAGAAGACTTTAGGGGAGAGCTATAGGAGACCTAAATACAAACAAAAAGTTACAAAAAATATGAGTGATAATTCAATTTCAGGGAGTCGGATAAAATCTGATATGATGAAGAAGTAGTTCCAGATAAGACTTCTCATCTATAAGATTGGAAGTGAGAAGACTGAGGAACAACTCTACAGACTTCAGAGAAACAAAGTCTGCAGTCTAAAACTAATATAGCCAGACAAGCAGTCATTCACCAATCAGGTAATAGGAAGATATCTTCAGATTTCGAAGATTCACATGTCTGAAAGTGCTTTGTAAATGTGACCACAAGCAAGTTACTTGAACTTCTCAGTGCTTTAGTTTACTTATGGCAATAGTATTTTATCCAAAGTGGGATCTAAGGAGAATATGAGAAATACATATAATTAAGCATATAACAGAGGTTATGAGATAGAAGATGAAGAAGAAATGATAATACACCAAGAAAAGTGACATTGAGATATGTAATACTAAATAAAGACTTTTTAAAAAAAAAAGTTTTTATTGATTTTAGAGAGAGAGGAAAGGCCGGGAGGAGGAGAGAGAGAAACATCAAAGAGAGAGAAACATCGATCAGCTGCCTCCTGCACATCCCCCTATTGGGGAGCAAGCCAGCAACCTGCGCAAGTGCCCTGAATGTAACCAGGTACATGGGATGACAATCAACTGAGACACACCATTTGGGGTTAAATAAGGACTCTTAAGGTCAAAATCCTGCAAGGAAAATTCTCAATCTAGACCTAAAGTTGGGCTGCAGGAGAAAAGAGAGAAAGAGGGATAAGTATATTTTATGTTGGTTATTTCATTTGCTTTTATTGCAATGTTACATACTCAAGAATGGGATTGCTGGGTCATAGGCTATGCACACATTTATTTTAACCATTAAATACTTGCCAGATTGCCCTCCAGGAGGTACCCACAACTACATACTATCTAGCACTGGGTAAGTTTCTCTCTTCTTAGCTCTTATCCTTATTGATAGGTGTTGAATTGTGTCTCCTAGACATGATATGCTGAAGTTTATTTGTTTTTAAAAATACATATTTTTATTGATTTCAGAGAGGAAGGGGGAGGAAGGGAGATAGAAACATCAGTGATGAGAGAGAATCATTGAATGGCTGCCTCTTGCAGGTCTCACACTGGGATGTGTTGCCTTCAGTAACTGTGCTGAGTGACTCACTCTGTCCTGCTCCTTCTCTCCTCTCAGGGTCTTTACTACTTTTGCTTTCTTCAGGTCCCTCTGCTCCCTAAGGGTAGAGGGGCACCTTGGTCTTAAGAGGCTATAGAGTAGGCATATACTGTGCAGAAAGGTTGGCTGAAAGGTACTTTGTTAATGGCATTCAAGAATGTTAGTAGGGCCAAAACCGGTTTGGCTCAGTGGATAGAGCGTTGGCCTGTGGATTGAAAGGTCTCAGGTTTGATTCTGGTCAAGGACATGTATCTTGGTTGCAGGCACATCCCCAGTAGGGGGTGTGCAGGAGGCGGCTTATCGATGTCTCTCCCTCATCGATGTTTTTAACGCTCTATCTCTCTCCCTTCCTCTCTGTAAAAAATCAATAAAATATATTAAAAAAAATGTTAGTAGGGAGTATGGAATCCCTCCGAGTGATGTAAAATGCAAGGCCACATTTTTGCAAACTGATTTTCACATTTAGTTTTCTCACTGTTCATGTAAAATCACTTATTCTAAGAAATTTTGGTTATTCTCTCCAGCAATAATTTTTCCTTCTATATATTATCTTATATTTTAATTTTACCTGTATTTTATATATATTACATCTCTTTTAAAACAATGACTTTTGCTTAGTTTTGTCTTCCATTTTCCCAGTTTTTTTCATCTTTGTGTTTCCAATAGTACTGTGTATATATAATAGATGCCAAAATGGTTGAAGTGTATTGAACTATTGTTAAATACTAATGTTAGAAAGGAATGATAGCTTCTTGCCATTGGACAGCCAAGAATAAAATTCACATGTCTGAAAGTGCTTTGTAAATTGACCACAAGCAAGTTACTTGAACTCAGTGCTTTAGTTTTCTTATTGCAAAACTAGAGGCCCAATGCACAAAAATTCGTGCAGATATAGGCCTTCCTTCACTGGGCTGCTGGCACCAGCTTCCCTCTGGCACCCAGGACCCAGGCTTCCGTCCTATGGCCACCCACAGGCACCTGGGCTGGCTTCCCTCTGGCTCTGGCTTGGTCAGGAAGGATGTTCAGAAGATGTCTGGTATAATTAGCATATTACCCTTTTATTATTATAGAAGAAGATTGTAGTAGAACCTGCTGCATGGGATTTGGGGGATGAGACAGGCAAGTAAAAGAGTTGTGGCCACCAGAAGTGAAGAACAGTGCCAAGTTCCAGGAAGGTAACAAAGACCCTTGAGAATGCACAAAGAAAGAACAGTGACTGGTAACTAGACACCCTTCTGACCACTGCCACCTGTTTCTAGTTTCTCTTCCTCCTCTTGCTGGCGGAATACAGCTGGCATGAGAAATGTCCCTGTGCTGGTACTGGCACATCCAGAGTGCATCTCCAGTGGAAGCAGGTGATTCCTTTCTCCTATACTTTATTTTTATTTTATTTATATTTTAACAACTTTATTGAAGTATATTTTACCTCCCATAAAGTATTTAAAAATATTTTTATTGATTTCAGAGAGGAAGGGAGAGGGAGAAAGAGATAAAAACATCAATGATGTAAGAGAATCATTGATTGGCTGCCTCCTGCACAGCCCCTAGTGAGGATCAAGCCTGAAATCTGGACATGTGCCCCTACAGGCAATTGAACTATGACCTCCTGAGCCACACTGGCTATGCTCCCAAAGAAGTCTTGTGCTTTAATAAAGATTCTCAAGCATCCAACCTCCTACTCAACCCCCCTTGTCATAATGATGTAGGGTTACTTTTATAGTTGAGCAATCTTTATTTATTTTATATTTGTAAAATATATTTTATTAATGTTTTACAGAAAGGAAGGGAGAGGGATAGAGAGTTACAAACATCGATGAGAGAGAAACATTGATTAGCCGCCTCCTGCACACCTCCAACTGGGTATGTGCCCACAAGGTACATTCTTTTGACCAGAATCTAACCCAGGACCTTTCAGTCCGCATGCTGACACTATTCACTGAGCGGGGGTTAGGGGATGTGCGGGGTTGGGGGGTGATAGAGGAGACGGGGGAAGGTCAATGGAGGGGAAAACGGAGATATATGTACTACTATTTATAATACTTTTAAAATATATTTTAAAAAATGGGTGTGCCTTTCTGCTGCTAGAGATTGTAAATGTTTTTTTGCTTACTTACCTGCTATTTTTAATTGTCTTCTTTTGTTATCAGAATTCTTTTTCACTTGCTATTTTAATATTAAGTGAAAAGTGACACAGTTAAACTGAATGGCTTCTCATGCCTGACTGTGACTCACCCTTAATCATGTGTTAAACTAAATTTCTTAATGTTCCAAAGGTTCTTCGGTGTGGACCCATGGAATTTTTAGAAACTGATCATTTAACAAAGGCTATAATTTTCAGCTATCTTTTTGTTTTCTTATTTACCTTTACATTCTTTTTTTAAAAAAAATACATATTTTGTTGATTTTTCACAGAGAGGAAAAGAGAGGGAAGAGTGTTAGAAACATCCATGAGAGAGAAACATTGGTCAGCTGCCTCCTGCACACTCCCTCCTGAGGATGTGCCTGCAACCAAGGTACATGCCCTTGACTGGAACCAAACCTGGGACCCTTCAGTTCGCAGGCCAACACTCTATCCATTTCATGAAGTGTTAGGCCATTTTTATAATTACACTGTGAGGACCAATGAGGGAGATAATAACCTCTTAAAGAGGAAGGACTGTGTGAGCAAAGATGGTGATTTAAGTGTCCCAGGTTCACATCTCTCCTATTGATGTTGGTGCTTTCAGGCTTTTAAATACCTCCTGTTGTTCTCATTTAATCCTTCTGGAAGGTTCTCCTTTAGGAGCAGCAAATGATGTTCCCATTTTACAGGTGAGGAAAGTGAAGCCTACTTAAGGAATTTATTTACACCTCCAAATGGTGGAGCTAAGGCCCTCTGATCTGAACCTTAATATCATTTATAGGTTGAGTGTATTTTCCTATGGGTTTTTCTACTTGTTAATTAAAAGTAGATGTAAAGTTTCTTTTTTTTTAATTTATTTTTTTAAATTTTTTATTAATTTTTTTATACATATCTCCCCATTGCCCCCCTCCCTCCCAGGCATACCCCAACCCCCCAGTGTTTATGTTCATTGGTTATGCTTATATGCATGTATACAAGTCCTTTGATTGATCTCTTATCTAGCTCACCTAACTTTAATCTTCCTGCTGTAATTTCACAGTCTGTTTGAAGCTTTACTGTCTCTGTATCTATCCTTTTGTTCATCAGTTTATAATGTTCTTTATTATCCACAAATGAGTGAGATCATGTGATGCTTCTCCTTCATTGACTGGCTTATTTCACTAAGCATAAGGTTCTCCAGTTCCAACCAGGTTGTTGCAAATGGTAAGAATTCCTTCTTTTTAATGGCAGCATAGAATTCCATTGTGTAGATGTACCACAGTTTTCTGATCCACTCATCTGCTGACGGGCACCCAGGCTGTTTCCAAATTGTAGCTATTGTAAATTGTGCTGCTATGAACATAGGGGTGCATAAATCCTTTCTGATTGATGTTTGTAATTTCTTAGGATAAATTCCTAAGAGTGGGATTACAGGGTCAAATGGGAGATCCATTTTCAGTTTTTTGAGGAAACTCCATACTGTTCTCCACAGTGGCTGCACCAGTCTGCATTCCCACCAACAGTGCACAAGGGTTCCTTTTTCTCTGCATCCTCGCCAACACTTGTCGTTTGTTGATTTGTTGATGATTGCCATTCTGACTGGTGTAAGATGGTATCGCATTGTCGTTTTGATTTGCATCTCTCGGATGATTAATGACTTTCAACATGTTTTCATGTGTCTCTTGACCTTCCTTCTGTCGTCTTTCGGAAAGGTTCTATTTAGGTCTGTTGCTCATTTTTTATTGGATCATTTATCTTCCTTTTATTAAGTTGTATAAGTTGGCTGTAGATTTTGGAGATTAAACCTTTATCAGTGATGTCATTTGCAAATATGTTCTCCCATACAGTGGTCTTTCTTGTTGTTTTGTTGATGGTTTCTTTTGCTGTGCAAAAGCTTTTTATTTTGATGTAGTCCAATTTGTTTATTTTTTCTTTAGCTTCCATTGCCTTTGAAGCAGTATCAGTGAAGAAGTTCTTTCGGCATATATCTGAGATTGTGCTGCCTGTGGATTCCTCTAGTATTTTTATGGTTTCCCTTCTAATGTTTAAGTCCTGTATCCATTTTGAGTTTATTTTTGTATTTGGTGTAAGTTGGTGGTCCAGTTTCATTTTTTTGCATGTATCTAACACCATTTATTGAAGAGGCTATCTTGACTCCATTGACTGTTCATGCCTCCTTTGTCAAATATTACTTGAGCATAGTGGTTTGGGTGCATATCTGGGTTCTCTATTCTATTCCATTGGTCTATATATCTGTTCTTGTGCCAGTACCAGGCTGTTTTGAGAACAGTTGCTTTGTAGTATAGCTTGAAATCTGGTATTGAGATCCCACCAACTTTATTCTTCTTTCTTAGAATTGCTGTAGCTATTCGTGGTCTTTTTTTGTTCCAGATGAATCTATGAAGAATTCTTTCTAGGTCTGTGAAATACGTCGTTGGTATTTTAATGGGTAGTGCATTGAATCTGTAGATTGCTTTGGGTAGTATGGACATTTTAGTGATGTTGATTCTCCCAATCCATGAGCATGGTATGCTCTTCCATCTGTTAACATCTTCCTCTATCTCTTTTTTCAGTGTCCTGTAGTTTTCTACATATAGGTCTTTTACTTCTTTAGTTAGGTTTATTCCTAGGTATCTTAATTTTTTTGGTGCGATGGTAAATGGGATTGCTTTTTGAGTCGCTCTTTCTGTAATTTCACTATTAGTGAATAGAAATGCCACAGATTTCTTGGCATTAACTTTGTATCCTGCTACATTGCCAAATTCATTTATTAAGTCAATTAGTTTTGGGATGGAATCCTTCGGGTTTTTTATGTACAGTATCATGTCATCTGCAAATAAGGACAGCTTTACTTCTTCTTTTCCAATTTGGATGCCTTTTATTTCTTCTTCTTGTCTAATTGCAATGGCTAATACTTCCAGTACTCTGTCAAACAGGAGAGGTGAGAGTGGGCATCCCTGTCTTGTTCCTGTTCTTAGGGGAAATGGTTTTAGTTTTTGCCCATTGAGTATGATGTTAGCTGTGGGTTTATCATATATGGCTTTTATGATGTTGAGGTATGCTCCTTCTATTCCCACTTTGCTGAGAGTTTTTATCAAGAAAGGGTGTTGGATTTTGTCAAATACTTTTTCTGCATCAATTGATATGACTATGTGATTTTTATCTCTTAATTTGTTTATGTGATGTATCACGTTTATTGATTTGCGGATATTGTACCATCCCTGCATTCCTGGGATGAATCCTGCTTGGTCATGGTGTATGATCTTTCTGATATACTGCTGGATCCGATTTGCTAGAATTTTGTTGAGGATTTTGGCATTCATGTTCATGAGAGATATTGGCCTATAATTCTCTTTCATTGTGTTGTCTTTATCTGGTTTTGGTATTAGGGTGATGCTGGCTTCATAGAAGGTGTTTGGAAGTGTTCCTTCTTGAATGTTTTTGAATAGTCTGAGGAGGATAGGTTTTTATTTTACTTTATTTTTTATTAATTTTTTATTAAGTTTTTATACATATCTCCCCATTGCCCCGCCTCCCTCTCAGGCATACCTCATCCTCCCAGTGTCTGTGATCATTGGTTATGCTTATATGCATGCATACAAGTCCTTTGATTGATCACTTATCTACCTCACCTAACTTTAATCTTTCTGCTGTAATTTCACAGTCTGTTTGATGCTTTGTGATTTTTGTCCTCCTGAGAATTATCAGTCTACTCCCTTTCTGTGCTCCTGATTCTATTATATTCACCAGTTTATTCTGTTGATCAAATTTTTAATTCACTTAATTTTTAGATTCACTTGTTGATAGATACGTATTTGTTGTTCATAATTTTTTGTCTTTTACCTTTTTCTTCTTCCTCTTCTAAAAGAGTACCTTTCAGCATTTCATATAATACTGGTTTGGAGTTGATGAACTCCTTTAGCTTTTTCTTCTCTGTGAAGCTCTTTATCTGCCCTTCAATTCTGAATGATAGCTTTGCTGGATAGATTATTCTTGGTTGTAGGTTCTTGCTATTCATCATGTTGAATATTTCTTGCCACTCCCGTCTGGCCTGCATCGTTTCTGTTGAGAAATCAGCTGACAGTCGTATGAGTGCTCCCCTGTAGGTAATGAACTGTTTTTCTCTTGCTGCTTTTAATATTCTCTCTTTGTCTTTTGCTCTTGGTATTTTAATGATGATGTGTCTTGGTGTGGTCCTTTTTGGATTCCTTTTATTTGGGGTTCTGTGTGCTTCCTGGACTTGCAAGTCTCTTTCTTTTACCAGATGTGGGAAGTTTTCAGTCATTATTTCTTTAAATAGGTTTTCAGTATCTTGCTCTCTCTCTTCTTCTGGCACCCCCCACAATTCTGATGTTGGTACGCTTGAAGTTGTCCCAGAGGCTCCTTCCATTATCTTCACATTTTTGGATTCTTTTCTCTTCTTGCTTTTCCAGTTGAATGTTTTCTGCTTCTTTATATTTCGAATTTTTGACTTGATTCTTGCCATCCTCTAGTCTGCTGTTAGGACTCTGTATAATATTTTTTATTTCAGTCAGTGTATGTTTAATTTCTAGTTGGTCCTTTTTCATCTCTAGTTGGACCTTTTCCATCTCTAGTTGGATCTTTTGCATCTCTAGTTGGTCATTTTTCATCTCCTCTTGGGTCTCACTAAATTTATCCAACTTTTCTGGCATATTCTTGAAAAACCTTATAAGCGTGGTTTTTAACTCTATATCCAGTCTATTTTTTTCCCTCCATTTCTTTTGTTTGTAATCCCTTCCCTTGTCTTGGCATTTTCACTATGCCAGGGAAACTTCTGTGTTGGATTCAGTCTTATGATACCAGGCGTGCAAAGCCGCAGAAGCCTCTGTTGAGCTTGGGAGGGGTGGAGTCTCAGGGCTTAAGGGACCGCCTTGCCTTCCAGTTGGCCCCACCCTCCACGGCCCCTGATTCTCACGTGACTGGGTAATCGCTGGAGAGGTCCTTGTGCACGAGCCTGTAGTGCCTCTAACCGCTGCCTTTCCGGCTTCCCTGCGCATCAGGACCACACGAATCTAGGTCCCCAGGGTTTCGCCCGAAACAGGGGCTTAGTGGAGTCAGAAGTGGCACAGTTGGGAGGGTCTGTCTCCCGCCCACTCGCGAAAGCCAGCGGCACAATCAGCAATCTGTCCTGCGCGCAGTGCTGTGCGCGCCACCAGGCCTTTGATCTTTTGCAACTCCCCTAAATTTCCGTGCACTTCTCCCTTTTCACAGTCCAAACTCCCCCCGTATGAGTTTCAGCTGGATCTCGGGTTTAGTGTCATAGGATAAGGGGTTCAATGCCTTTGAGAGTCTCTGTTTCCCTCCCACCAGAGAAAGCCATCCAGGTACTCCGGCACCCGCTCTCTCCGCGCGTCTCCATACCTTAGCTTTTTGCAGCTCCTCTAGGTCTCCGTGAGCCCCTCTCTTTCCCTCTAGCTGTAGAACTTCCACTCCGCCAGCTTTCCTGTGGTTCTGGATGATGTACGTTCTGTCTTTTAGTTGTAGTTTTGAAATTGTTGTGCGCGGCAGCAGTGTAGGTGTTTACCTATGCCGCCATCTTGGATTCCTCCGAGGATAGGTTTTAATTCTTCCTTGAATGTTTGGTAAAACTCTCCTGTGTAGCCATCTGGTCCCGGGCTTTTATTCGATGGAAGCTTTTTGATGACTGCTTCAATTTCTTCCATAGTTATTGGACTATTGAGATGTTTGGCTTCCTCCTCATTGAGTTTTGGAAGGTTATATCTTTCTAGGAAAATGTCCATTTCTTGCAGGTTGTCCAATTTGTTGGAATAGAGTTGTTCATAGTATTTTTTAACAATCTTTTGTATTTCCACAGGGTCTGTTGTTATTTCTCCTCTTTCATTTCTGATTTTGTTTATTTGGGTCTTCTCTCTTTGCTTCTTGGTGAGCCTGGCTAGAGATCCATCAATCTGGTTTATCCTTTTAAAGAACCAGCTCTTTGTTTTGTTGATCTTTTGAATTGTTTCTTTGGTCTCCAAGTTGTTTATCTCCGCCCTGATCTTCACTATTTCCTTCCTTCTGAGTACACTGGGCTTTTCTTGTTGCTCTCGTTCTAGCTCTTTGAGTTGTCGGGTTAGGTAATTTATTACCATTGTTTCCTGTTTTTTGCAGTAGGCTTGTAGGGCTATGAACTTCCCTCTCAAGACTGCTTTCACTGTGTCCCATAAATTTTGTATTGTTGTGTTGTCATTGTCATTTGTTGCCATGATGTTTTTTATTTCTTCCTTGATCTCTCTGGTTACCCAGTTGTTGTTTAATAGCATGCTGTTTAGTCTCCATGTGTTTGATTTCTTTCTATTGTTTTTATTATAGTTGATTTCCAGTTTTATGCCACTTTGGTCTGAGAAAATGCTTGATATGATTTCTATCTTCTTGAATTTGAAGAGGCTTTTCTTATGACCCAACATATGATCTATCTTTGAAAATTACCCATGTGCACTGGAGAAGAATGTATATTCTGTGGCTTTGGGGTGAAATGTTCTGAAGATGTCAATTAATTCCATCTGGTCTAGTGTGTCATTTAGGATTGATGTTTCTTTGCTGATTTTTTGTTTAGAGGATTTGTCCAATGGTGACAGTGGGGTATTAAAGTCTCCTACTATGATTGTATTGCTGTCAATCTCTCCCTTAATATCCTCCAAGGGTTTTTTTAATGTATTTAGGTGCTCTTATATTGGGTGCATATATGTTTACCAGAGTTATTTCTTCTTGTTGGATTGTTCCCTTTAGTATTATGAAGTGGCCTTCTTTATCTCTTATTATATCCTTCACTTTGACATCTAATTTGTCAGATATAAGTATTGTAACCCCAGCTTTTTTTTCATTTCCATTTGCCTGAAATGCCATGTTCCATCCCTTCACCCTCAATCTGTGTGCATCTCTTTTCCTGAGGTGGGTTTCTTGCAGACAGCAGATATATGGATCATGTTTTCTTATCCAATCGGTTACCCTATGTCTTTTGACTGGAGCATTTAATCCGTTTACATTTAAAGTTATTATTGATAAATACTTATCTGTTGCCATTTTTAGTCCTTACCCCCGAGTTCCTTCTTCGCTTCCTCTTTCTTTTGATTACAGCAGACCCTTTAACATTTCTTGCATTGCTCGTTTGGTGGTAATATATTCCCTTAGTCCTTTTTTGTCTGTGAAGGTTTTGATTTCACCTTCAATTTTGATTGAGAGTCTTGCAGGGTACAGTATTCTTGGATTCAGACCCTTCCTTTGCATGACTTTGTATATTTCATTCCATTCCCTTCTGGCCTGATGAGTTTCTGTTGAGAAGACAGTAGCTAGTCTTATGGGGGTTCATTTGTACGTAACTTTCTGTTTCTCTCTGGCTGCTTTTAAGATTCTTACTTTGTCGTCGGTGTTTGCTAATTTAATTATAATGTGCCTTGGTGTCGGTTTGTTGGGGTTCATTTTTCTTGGGACTCTGTGAGCTTCTTGGAGTTGTGTGGGTTTTTTTTTTCCTATATTGGGGAAATTTTCTGTCATTATATCTTCAAACACATTCTCTAATCCTTGTTCAGTTTCCACTCTTTCTGGAACCCCAATTATGCGGATGTTGTTTAGTTTTATGTTATCCCAAAGTTCCCTTAGGCTCTCCTCTTGTTTTTTAACTTTTTTTTCTAGAAGCTCCTGTACTTGGGTGTTTTTTCCTACCGTGTCTTCTAGCTCACTGATGCGGTCCTCTGCTTCTTCTAGTTTACTTTTGATGCTTTCTATTGAGTTCTTTATAGCAGTGATGTCATTTTTCACTTCTTCTTGTGTATTCTTCACCTCCTCTAGGTTCTTCTGCATTTCTTCTTGCTGCTTCTTCATCACCTCTTAGGTCTTCTTCATTTCCTCTTGGCTCTTACTCAGATTGTCTATTTTGTCTTCCATTCTTTTCATCCACCTTATGATCATTTCTCTGAACTCTTTCTCTGGCAGACTTATTTTTGCTTCTATTTCGTTTACTTCCTTTTCTGGTGAAACCTGCCTTTCTGTGGGCTGTTTCTTTTTCTGTCCATGGTCTTTCTTCTCCGGGTGTCTGGTTATGTAGTTCTCTCTCTTACATTGATTAAAATGCACAAACTACAACACGACCTTTCCATGCACCGTGTGGATCTCCGAATCCGTAGCCCGCCTGTCCGGGCCGCCTGGAGAGCCATGCTCTGGGTCCACGGCTGTTCGGTGGGTGCCTCCACCAGCCGCAGCTTTCAGACCTCCACAGACATCCACCTCCCTCTTATCTCAGGTGAAATCTGACCTATCCATGTGCTCTGTGGATCTCTGATTCCGCCGTGTTTCTGCGCCGATTGGAGAGCGGAGTTCTGGACCCCCGGGTACCCGACTGCTCGATGGGTGCCCAGGCGCAGACTTCCACCTCCCTCTGCAAGATGGCACAGTCTCTGCGTTCGCGCTGGTGGCTCTGGCAGACAAAATCTCTGTGGCAGTGGGGCTGCCTGGCCAGGAGAGCCCCGTCCCGCAGTCCCCCACCTTCTCCTGGAGGATAACTGACTCTTAACTTGCCAACAAACACTCCCCGTGCGACTCTCAGCCACTCTCTCTCCCTCTGCCCAGCGACAAAGCTCTAGACGCATCCATCTACTTCGCCACCATTTTCTCTCCTAAAGTTTCTTAATATTCAATTTTAACCTAGTGAGTATTTCTCTATTTTCTGGTGTTTGCCTAGGAGAAAGAAGAACTTGTCCTTGTGCAGAAAGCATCTGGCCTTGTGGAATAAGCCAAGCCCTGACCTGTTCACAGAGGCGACCCTCTTACTAATTCTCTTTCATTACCTCATCACCCAGTTTTTCCCTTTTGGAAGTTTTCTGACTTTAATACTGAGAGTTTAAAGGAGCACATGTAGCATCCACTAGCTAAATAATATCTTTTATAGGACCAATGCATCTAATTTTACATATGCTTTTGATGTTGACAGTAACTGAGATGAATTGTTATAAGACGGACATTACTAATTGAAGATTACTAAAGGGCTTTTGAAATGTCCTTCTTGACTGTGTATATAGTATATTTGATCATAGCAGATATATTACATTTGTTTTAATTGCTAAGTGTAATACTTAGATATCAAAGAATTTTCAGAGATATCTATATTAAATTCAAGTTAAAAAATCTAATCATACATTTTTTTCCAAGTTCAGGCATAAATTTCTGTGTATATTGCATGCTTTAATTTGATATAATTTAAGGTACAGTTCTGAATTAAAATTTCAGAGTTTTAATGTTTTAAAATACTAACTTAAGAAACCTGAATGTAAAATAGTGTACATAATAATACTGAAGGTACTAAAATAAAGTGCTGATGTTTTTATTTACTTCCCTGTGGTAATGGTTTGGTAGAGCTAGTCCTACCAGTCTTAGCATATTGGGATAAATGTTAATTGTAAGATAAAATGGGTTTAGACTTACCTTTAATTGTCTTTAAGCTAATCATTTACCAACTGTTACGCTGAGGGGACACAGGATGAGGACATTGCATACTGCTGAAAGGTAAAAACAACCAAACCAAGTGCAACAACAAAATTCTTCTGAGGTATGATAAATAATGTGACTTAAAATTCACTGTACTGTAGATTTAATTATTTTGCTTGTTTTGTTTTTAAGAATCAAAATAGGATTTCCATATGTTTAAATCAAAATCTTTCCAGTGTCAAAATCTTGTGCAGCATCAGCACTAATGGTGAATACTAGTATATTTTAGTTTTGGGGTTATTTCTGGTGTTTATGTCACATGTTTAAGGCACAAAACACTTACGTATTACTTCTGAGTGGTACAGAGAAATTTGAAATATTTACAGGAATATGATTCATTTATATAATAGAAATCAAGTAACATAATGACTAGGGAACAATTAATATCTTTGTCCCCATGTGTTCATGTCTGTGACATTTGCCAAATAAAACAATGATTTTCCTTTTACTAACTCTTCATGATACATTGGAATCCAATAACAAGGTTGATTTTAATTTAGATAACTTCTGGTCTTTGAAAGGATCGTTATAAATATCCCTGTAAGGCAACTATATATGTGTGTTCCCACTCATAATTTCTTGGGAAAAATGTTTTTCATGGTTGAGGTCGATAGCTGGAAAGTATAGTTTTCAATTAGAAAAATGATTTATGTAGAGAGTGCCTAGGAAAGGCCCCTGACCTGATTGTCATCTGAATTCAGTGGTGCCTGGCAGGATCCTTGTCCTGGAAACATACCTTGCCAGAGGCAGGTGTGTTGTCAGCCTGACCTTCAGCTCAGGTGCCAGGAGGTGGGTTTCATCATCTAAATCCAGCCAAGCACCAGGAACAAACATGATTATCCAGGTCCACCCAAAAGTAACGATTACAAAGAAGCCACAAGAATGCACATAATCTCCTTTGTCTTGGGCTTTAGTAAAACTTCCTGATATTTTGCTGTATAAAATAAATGTGCTGTATCCACTCTGGGTCACTGTCTCTCCATTAGAGAACAGCTGTCCCCTAGCTTTTTCCTTCTATCTCTGTTCTCAATCCCCAGCCACCCCTACTCAGAAACTGGACCGCTCTATAGCCACACTGGACAGGGAAAAGATAGAACTATTTATAATGTGTCTCATTTTTGTTTGATTACTATTGTCAATCTAAAGAAGGGGTAAACTGAGGCAAACATAAATGACCAGAATTTGAGTTTATTTAGCAATAGCAGAAGAATTGTAATTTGGGAAAGCATGTGGTAGCAAGCAATAGGAGAGTCTGTTGAGGGTTTGGGATGGGCTGTATTTATGGTCAGGTGCAAAGGGGGAAGTCCAGCTGGAGTACAAACAGTAAGTGCTTTGGCGTGAGGATGGGATTGGATTGCTGGCTGAAGTTCCTTAGCCAAGAGATGGATCAAGGTCTGTAAATCAGGCACTTCTGGGAAATCAGTCTGTGGGTTCTTAAGTTCTTTTCTGACAGTGCATGCATGTGATTCTCCGTTTCATATCCTCTGGTTCCATTTTAGATAGAAATCCTTTCAAATTATGAAAATGTAAAAGTAATTTCTGACTTGTAATTCTTGTTGATTTAAACACACTGATTAGGTAAAATATGTTTATCCTATCTAATGAAAGGGAAATATGCAAATTAACCATCACTTCGTGACAAAGATGGTGGCGCCCATAGCGCCAAGGACTCAGAGGGAGAGAGTGTTGTGGTCACAATGTGGGGCTGCTGGGCTGGGAGCATGCTCCAAGCCGCTGCTGCTTGGCTTGAGGCACACCCCCAGTCCAGTGGACAGAAGCCCAGTGGACAGAATGCGGAGCTACTTGGCTGGGGCGTGCCTCTGGCAGCAGCTGCCATGTGGCTTGGGGCATGCTCCCAGCCCAGTGGACAGAATCCCAGCAGGCAGAACTCCCCCAGTCCAGTGGACACAATGCAGGGGGTCCTCTGCGCATGAGCTGCAGAGGAAACACCTTTTCTGACTGCTCATTGGCTAAGCTGCAGGTATACTACTCACAGCATTCTTGGTAACTTGGGTAATAAGAATCCAAAAAGGTGATCTAGGGTTTTTTCATCACACTCCTGCAGGAAAAAACTAAGGTCCACTGTTGGAGGGGCTAAGAAATGTCATATCCTGCCCTAGCCAGTTTGGCTCAGTGGATAGAGCCTTGGCCTGCTGACCACAGGGTCCCGGTTCAGTTCTGATTAAGGGCAAATACCTAAGTTGCAGACTCCTCTCTGGCCTGGGTCAGGTCAGGGCTCATGCAGGAGGCAACTATTCAAAGTGTCCCTCTCACATTGATGTTTCTCTCTGTCTTTCCCTCTCTCTTCTACGCTCTCTAAAAAAATCAATGGAAAAATATCCTCAGTCGAGGATAAAAAAAGAAATGTCATATTCTATGAAAGATAAATGTTGAAAATGCCTAAAGAAAGTTGTCATTTTTTCATGGTGAAGGGACTGGAGTCTGTGTTAATGAAAACACCTTGGTGGCTGCGGCAGTGGCAGCAGCAGAGTGATGGGGCTGGCGCCTTCCCGATCAGCCTGGTCACCTCCCGCAGAGGGAGGCCAGATTGCAGCTTAGGCACGCTCCCCATGGGGAGGGTCCTAAGCCACCCATAGGATATCCCCTGAGGGCTCCCAGTCTGTGAGAGGGGGCAGGCGGGGCTGGAGGACCCCCCCCCCCACCCCAGTGCATGAATTCTGTGTACCAGGCCTCTAGTTTTGAAAATGTTTATTGTTTAGGGTAGACTCCTTTCTGGACTTTTTCTTTTTAGGTAATTTTTTTCTAGACATTTCCTTAATACTCTACCCTGTGCCAATTTTTTTTTTCCAGTGTTATGTTCTGTGATATTTTCTCTTTGCTCTCTAATTTTTAAAAACATTTTAATATTCTGTAAATGGGATTTGGGGATAAAGAAAGATGAATATAAGAAAGTCTGTTGATGAATTCTTAAATACTGTTTTTTAATCTAAAACACTGTTTTGAGCCCTGACCATTGTGGCTCCATTAGTTGCATCTTGTGATGTACATCTAAAGGTTCCTGGTTTGATTCCCAGTCAAGGCACTGCCTGAGTTGTGAGCTTGATCTCAGGTGGGGAAGCATGCGGGAGGCAGCTGATCGATGTTTTCCGCTTTCTCCCTCTTCCTTACCCTCTCTCTAAAAATAAATAAAAAATCTTAAAAAAAAAAAAAGTAAAAAGTTGCCTTGATCCCTGGCTGATTCTGCTCAGTTGTCAGATCAGACTGAGAAGGAGCAGATTGTGCAGAACATGAGGGAGGGTGTTGTTTGCAGGGAACTCCTTGAACTTTATTAGCTGAAGCTTAGAAGAGTGGCTGGGCACAGAGAATCATCTCAACCCTCTGGTGTGTGTGTGTAGTGGGGAGGTCTAGAAGGTCAAAGCAATATTAAGCTTTTTTAAAAAAATAAATGTTTTTATTGTTTAAAGTATTACAATTAGTAATACATATGTCTCCTTTTTTTTTCTTCTCCTGTTGACCTCCACCCGGCCTTCCCCAACCCCCAGTACATTCCCTCACCTGTCCCCCTCTCCCCAAGGTCCCGCATCCATTGGCTATGCCTACACACATACATACAAGTCCTTCGGTTGATCTCTTACAGGGTCCCCCTCAGCGCCCCCCCCCCCCCCCCGCCGCGTAGTCTGACAGTCTGTTCATTGCTTCTTTGCCTCTGTATCTGTACCCCCCCCACCCCCATTCTTTTCTTTAAAAACATCTGGCCTCTGCAGGCTAGAAATAAACCTATAAGAACAAAAATGTTTGAGTCCCAATTTCAATGTCCAATAGTTATGAATTCCAGTTTCAATGTCAAACAGCTCCTTATTGTGTACACGTCATCAATGGTATCTGGATAGTGGACAAAAGATAGCAATGCAGGTCTGACCCTCTCTGGTTTGGTCCTAGGCATCCTGTAGTGACGCACAACTACTGACTGCTTGCATGGCAAGGTGTCGTCCATGTCTTCCATCTAATTTTTCACTCTAATTTTCTCAAGAGCATGCTGAGAAATTTCCAGAGGCTGTGTGTGATGACATCATTGCTCTCATGGTTAATGGGATAAGGACTTGTGGATTCTTGTGTTTGAAAACATTCTCACTTTAAATTTCTAAAACAGTAAATATCGATATAGGTAAACCTCCATAAGCAAAAGCTCTTTGGGGCCACCAATAATTTTTAAGAGCTTATAGGGGTCCTGAAACCGAGAGACTGAGAATGCATTTCTAAGAGTTTGGATTTTGAGTGACTTTTGCAAGAGGATGAGGTGATCAGTATTTTTATTGAGCCTGCTTGGTGAAGGGAGACAGGCAGTGCTTGGGGGCCAGCCTGGGGCAGAGACTAGAGGTTAAACAGCTACTACTGTCACTCAGGAGACACCTAAGGGCTCAAGCTGCTTCCTGTTGGGATAGATGTGGTGATACAAATAGATCTTAAGTATCTAGAATCAGTAGTCCTGGAAGTTTTGTATGAGGAAGAATGCGGCTGGCTGCCAGTATTCCACGTCTCCCAGGTTCTGACGTGGAATACTGGCAGCCAGTGCTCTCTTACCGGAGTGAACAGCTTTCTTTGCTGGCGCTTTGAAGGTGTGCTGCAGGTCCTGGCTTCCCTGACTCTGATGAAAAGAGCTTGTCACTCCAATCAGTGCACTTCTGGGTGCATTGTGTCATTTTTCTCTGGTTGTAGTCTGATAGCATTTCTCCGTATTTATTTGTTTATCTTACAGGGATTTTTGTTTTGTATCTGTTTATCTTCTTGAACTGCTAAAAGAGTTCCCTAGTTTTTTAGGATATTTTTTTTGCCATTGGCCAGGCCAATGTTAGATGTTTCAGTGTTGTTCCCCAGGTTCCTGAGATTTCATTTTGTCAATCTCGCATCATTCGTTTAAATGAATAGTTTATATTGATCTGTCTTCTAACAGTTCACTGATGCCTGCTTGTGTTATTCCCATCTCGTGAAGGTTTTATTCCAGATCCTTTCTTTTTCAGTGCTTGCGTTTTCATCTGTTACGTTTGCTGTCGTTATTCAGTGTTATAGTTAACACTTTTGTGTGAGGTTTTGAAATCCTTGCCTGCTCATTAGAACACCTGGAACACCTTGCTGTCTTGATTATCGTTTTCCTTAGGAATGAGCCCCAGTTTCCTGCTTTTATCTGAAGTAATTTGGATTGTATCCTGACATTATAAGGGACATGTTGTGGGAATTCTCAATTTTGTTACATTTTGCCAAAAAATTATATTTTTGCTTGTTTATTTGGTTAAAGCAAGCACTTAATTGGGGCTCAAACTGCAAATCCTGTATTTCCTATATAGTGGTGGCTGCCTAGGAGTCAGTGCAGCTCTTTGCCTCAGCTGAATGCTTGGAGACTGGCTGTCCATCTGCGCCTCAGGCGTTATATTCCCCTCTCTACCTCTTCCTTGCCTGGAATTTTCCTATGACTGCAGTTATCCTGGACTCTGTCCTCTAGTTCTGAGCCCAGTGAGACTGGTGTGTGTGTGTGTGTGTGTGTGTGTGTGTGTGTGTGTGTGTATTTTAACTAAAATTTGAGCCACTTGCATGGCACAGGCTGGGGCTTGTCCTCAGGCTATCAACCTTAAAATCTGAAAACTCCTCTAGTGCAGTTGCTTCTTCCGCATATTAACTCAGTAATGGCCTGCTTTCATTTGCTCTCAGTGCTTTCCGAAATTTAAAAAAAATAAATGAATTTATAGGGCCCTGGCCAGGTAGTTCAGTTGATTGGAGCATTGTCCTGATACACCAAGATTTTGGGTTAGGACACAAATAAGAATGAACCAATGAATGCATAAATAAATGGAACAACAAGTCAATGTTTCTCTCTCCCTTCCTCAGTCTCTAAAATCAATTAAAAATAAACAAAAACAAAAATATAAGTCCTGAGTTTATAGTTGTTTTTTTAAAAATATATTTTATTGATCTTTTACAGAGAGGAAGGGAGAGGGATAGAGAGTTAAAAACATCCATGAAAGAGAGACATCAATCAGCCGCCTCCTGCACGCCCCCTACTGGGGATGTGCCCGCAACCAAAATACATACCCTTGACCAGAATTGAACCTGGGACCCCTCAGTCCGCAGGCCGACGCTCTATCCACTGAGCCAAACCAGTTTCGCCACTGAATTTATAGTTTTTATCTGTGGGAGCATTGGTCTATTAGGAAGTACTTGGCCATCTTAGAAATGGAATCATGATATTTTGTTGGTATTAGTAACTGAGAAAATGATTATAAAGATAACTTAATTAAGTGGGAATGTGGGGAAATGCGGAGGAGGATGAATTTAATTTTGGTCATGTTGAGTATGTTCATAGCCCACGTGGAGTTAACCAACTGGTAATAGTTATGGTGTGTGAACCTTAGAGGTGTGGTTTGGGCTGGAGATACAGATTTAGGAATTCTAAGCATGCTGCTAATGACTGAGATAGTGAGGAGGGTGGAGGGGTGTTTTGAATGAAAGCATTGACCTGAATTCATAGCCCAGGGGAACAGCCATGTTTAAGAGGTAGGCCTAGGGAACCAATGAGGATATTCAAAATCTAAGTGGAGTAATAAGAGAAAGTTGTTACAGAAACCAAGCTAGTGGTCAGCAGCAGTTTGTTTTGTTCTTTTTTTAATTACAGTTGACATTTAGTAGCCTATTTAATAAAATATTAATATGCAGATTGACTGTCACTCCAACACACAAGATGGCCACCCCATGTGGCCAAAGATGGCTGCCCCCATGTAGACACAAGATGGCCACCACAAGATGGCTTGCAGGGAAGGGCAGTTGTGGGCCATCAGGCCAGGAAGGGAGGGCAGTTGGGAGGGACCAGGCCTGCAAGGGAGGGCAGTTGGTGGGCGATCAGGCCTGCAGGGGTGGGAAGTTGGAGGGACCCGGGCCTGCCTGGGAGGCCAGTTACAGGGGACCAGGTCTGCAGGGGAGAGCAGTTAGGGGTGACCAGGCTGGCAAGGGAGGGAAGTTAGGGGTGACTAGGCCAGCAGGGGAGGGCAGTTGGGGTGACCAGGCCTGCAGGGGAGGACAGTTAGGGGCAGCCAGGCCTGCAGGAGAGGGCGATTAGGGGTGACGAGGCTGGCAGGAGAGGGCAGTTAGGGGCAACCAGGCTGGCAAGGGAAGGAAGTTGGTGGTGACTGGGCCAGCAGGGGTGGGAAGTTGGGGGCCATCAGGCCTGCAGGGGAGGACAGTTAGGGTTAACCAGTCCTGTAAAGGAAGTAGTTAGGGGCAACCAGGCCTCCAGGGGAGGACAGTTAGGGGTGACCAGACCTGCAAGGAAGGGCAGTTAGGGGTGACTGAGCCAGCAGGGGAGGGCAGTTGGGGGTGACCAGGCCTACAAGGTAGGACACTTAGGGGTAAGCAGGCCTGTGGGGGGGCAGTTAGGGGCAACCAGGCTGGCAGGGGATGACAGACTGGCAAGGGAGGGGAGTTAGGGGTGACTAGGCCATCAGGGGAGGGCAGTTGGGGTGACCAGGCCTGCAGGGGAGGACAGTTAGGGGCAGCCAGGCCTGCAGGAGAGGGCGATTAGGGGTGACGAGGCTGGCAGGAGAGGGCAGTTAAGAGGCAATCAGGCCAGCAGGGGAGCAGTTAGGCATCGATCAGGCTGGCAGGGTAGTGGTTAGAGGGTGATCAGGTTGGCAGGCAGGCAGGTGAGCAGTTTGGAGCCAGTAGTCCTGGATTGTGAGAGGGATGTTTTACTGTCGCCCTCTCCCTCCCCTCTCCCCCCATCTTAGTGGGATTGGGCCTGAATGGGCAGTCGGATATCCCTCAAGGAGTCCCAGATTGGAGAGGGTATAGGCTGGGCTGAGGAACACTCCTCCCCTCTTCATGAATTTTGCACACTGGGCCTCTAGTTATTTTATATTAGTTTCAGGTGTGCAGCATGAAGGTTAAACATTTATATAGTGGTCAGCAGTTCTTAATCTGGGATATATTGATCTACTTGGGGTAGGAGAACTTATATGTATATTTACATAGCCATGGACACAGACGGTAGTGAGGTGAAGGCCTGAGGTGGGGCAGGAACGGGTGGGAGGGGGGAAAAGGGAGGATGGGGGACATCTCTAACACTCTCAACAATAAAAATAAATTAGAAAAATTTTAGGGAGTTTCTGAACCCTCTACTGTGTGTGTGTGATTTTTCTAGGGTGAGGGTTCATACCATTCTTAAAATTTCCAAAAATGTTGTGTGACCTATAAATAATTAAACCTTGAAATGAGCAGTATCAGATTGAAGTTCAAAAAAGTGCCTGAAAAATCTCTTATCCACAAATTTGGAGCTCACTGGTGGCTTAGAGCATTTCAGAGTGAAGAGCATTTGGAAGACAAGTTGGAGTCACTGAGAAGTAAATTGGAGATGCAGAGGCAGATAGGGAGTATAGAATTCTCTCAGGAAGTCTGGATGATAAGGGGGAGATTGCCTGATAGAGAGGAATAAGATTAAGGAAAGCATTGCACTGCCCGGCCCGGCCTCGTCTGTCCAGGCCACTTGCCATGCTATCTCCTTTGTGCTTCTCCTCGGAGCTTTTCAGTTTGTGAAAGCTGCTCTGGGGTAAAACTCTAGGGTCTGCTTGTGTGGGCTGGCATGTATGCATTCATAGCTTTTGATCCCAAAGTGGTGATGAGCTCCATGACAACAGGACTTATTTTCCTCTTTATTAGGGTGTTCTTTTCCTATGGCACCTTTTATTGTATCTGCATGAAGTAAGGATTTCATGGGGCTTTCTGCCAAAGGTTTCAGGATATGGGATAGGTCCACGATCTGGTGGAAACAGGGGTCCCAGTGCCAAGGTTGTAGGGAACATCTCTGGTGCAAGGTTTCCCTGACAGCTATGCCTGGACAGTCCCAGGTCCCTGGAGGGATTGCTGTTGTATACACCATAGCCTGGACTTCCGAAGGTGTACCCTTTATAGGCCTGAACTTTGTCTAGGAGAAGCAGGGAAATATAGAATGCATAATCCCTGTTAGGCCTGTGCCAACAGGAGTCAGGCCAAGAGACATTGGGAGAGTTTAAGAAATGTTTATTCCATTCTCTCACAGCGAGCTGAAACCAATGTGTGGTGTTACCCCCGAGGGAGTGTTTATATTCTCTGCTATAGGGACTGGGTCAGGGTTGCACCAGCCAGCTGGGGTGGCTGCCTGGACAGCAGGACATCCTTGGAAGATAGGATGTCTGATGGGCGCACAACTCTGGCAGAGGGGAGTGAGTGCCTGAGTCAGCAGGGGAGTGCCTGAGCCGGCTGGGGAGTGTTCTTATCATATGCATGTGCAGGCCGTTTGCTTCAAGGTATGGAAAAAACTTACAACAGTGTATTTCAGAAAACAGGTCCAAACAGGAGAGGCCAGGGGTAGTGTATCCTAACAATCCCCACCTCCTTTTTGGTTCTCCTTTCTTCATAGGAGAGAAGTGTGATTAGATGGGAGGACACTTGGCTGAAATAGTGTGGGAATCAGAAAGGTAACCCGAAGTAGGGGAGATGCAGATTTGGTATCTTCCTGGACTTAGCCTGATGTCCTTAAGTTAAAGTTGCAAATTAGCTATTGTGGCTCATTCCTGCTTCTTTTATTTTCTACCATGGAGAAGTAGACATTTCTCTACTTCCCAGTAGGTCCTCCTCATGAAGCCACCTAGTTGAGCACAATTCTTCTTGTCCTCCTTGCCAAGGGTCACTGTGCTTCTAATCCTGTATAATAATATTCTAATATGCAAATCGATGGAACGGCAGAATGATGGTCGGAACAACTAATCACTATGACGTGCACTGATCACCAGGGGGCAGATGCTCAATGCAGGAGCTGCCTCTGGTGGTCAGTACACTCAGTCAGAAGCTGGGCTCATGGCAGGCAAGTGCAGTGGAGGTGGCAGGAGACTCTCCCGCCTTGATGGCAGCACAAAGGAGCAGTGAGCCGGGCTCCTGGCTGGCGAGTGCAGTGGTGGTGGTGAGAGCCTCTCCCGCCTCCATTGAAGGTGGGCAGTAAAAAAATGAGGGGTCCTAGCCTATGAGAGCCCTAGGCTTCGAGAGGGATGTCTGACCCGCAGGGCAGTTGGGCCTAAGCCAGCAGGTAGACATCCCCCAAGGGGTTCTGGACTGTGAGAGGGTGCAGGCTAGGCTAAGGGAATCCCCGCCCCCACAGTGCATGAATTTTGTGCATTGGGCCTCTATACCAGATAATGGTGAAGATATTTCATCAACTATTAAATGGGAGCCAATTCTCCATCAACATCCAATTCTTATAATAGAAAGTTGCTTAAAAATGGATCTATAGTTGATTAAATTTGTGGTAAATGCGTTTTGGACCCTACTCTGCTCAGCCTCTTTTCAAGGAGTAAAACATAGCAAGTAGGCTGTGGACTTGCAGCTCCATAGCCAGCCTGATGCCTTGCTCTCCTCTGTGAGGGCTCGTCATCACTTTGCATTGGCCCTGCTCAGTGGGAAAGTGCAGGCTAACTGTGCTTCGTCAGTGACATAAATCTTCAGATGGCTTCTGAGAACTCTGAGTGCCTTGGGTAGTCTGCTTATTTCATTCATTGCTTAACTTTTAATAGTAAAAACGGAAACTTAGGATATATACTGTTTTGTTCCTTGGTTTTGGTGCTTAACAGTATAGCTGGACTGCCCAGATATGTTGGCAAAGAAAGGGCTTTAAAATTTTTCTTCTTACGTGGCAAAGTCTAATATCTGTAATTATGGTAAATCATGCAGTAGTTGAACTAGAATTTACCTAACTGTCCTCTTTTGTTAGATATTTAAGTTTGTTCTGATCTTTGTAATTATAAACAATATTTCAGCGAATAACATGGGGCACGAAAATAATTTTATGGTTGGGAGTCACCACAACATGAGGAACTGCATTAAAGGGACGTGGCATTAGGAAGGTTGAGAACCACTGCTCTAGAGGCTTATGTTCCCACCAGCCAGTTAGGAGACCATCTGTTACCTCTGTTTTTATTCTTGATCAATTGGAAAGATAACAATAATATCTAGTAGTTTTGATTTTGTAACAGTCTAGTAAGTGAGATTGATAAACTCTTAATATGTTTAAGAACAATTTGTGTCCATTCTGTTCTTCATCCCCTCTCCCACCCCTAGTCCTACTTTGTAGGAGCTCTTTATTAATTAAGGAATTTGGCTCTTTGTCTAGCATATATGAGGTGCAAATTTTGTGTGTGTGTTGGTTTGTGTTTTGTTTTTCTGGGGAGAAATTCTTTTTATTGTAGGTAGTTGAGTTTATTATTCTTTTCTTTTATGGTGTCTGGGTATTGTATATAGAGACCTTTCTCATTACCAGAGAACAAATGTTCTCCCAGTTTCTTTAGGTTATTCTGTAGAGTCCATCTTGTGTGCTTTAAAGTCATTGATCCACCTGGAATTAGTAATTTCACCTAAAGCATGAACACTGGATATAATTTTACTTTTCCTCAGATAGCTACCCAGATGATTCCCTTTTTGTTGTTTAGCATGATCTACCTTTGGCAGACATTACAGGTTGCTCGCTTGATGTCCATTCTTCTCTCTTCACCACTCTGACATTTATGAGAGTGTTTGTAAATCCAGATAAAAAGTTTTGTCTCCTCAGACACCTTTGAGGTGGCCATGAGTCACCTAGGACTAGGATATGGAGCTTCCAGGAGAGCTAGTGCCTTGCAGACCAAAAGGGACTGACTGATGGCTAATTCTTTGGTCTTACCCTGCCTGACTCACTTTTCCTATTTGATTGAGGATATAAGATGCAGATGTCCAGCATTTGTGGGTCAGCGTAGGAGTGATTGTGGATTATACTTTAAGAAACATTGCTATGGATGCTGTGAAAATCGCACAGATAATTGTGAAAAATATAACAAAAGTACAAATGCCTGTGGAAAAAATTCCGGGGTCTGGCAGGAGAGTCAGAGAGTATTTTTTCCCCCCTCTTGCTGGGTTTTAGATGTGTTTTTGAAAGGCAGAGAAAACCTGCCCAAATGAAATGATCCATTTGGTTTCAGTATCTGGATAATATTCTGATTAGAGTAATGAAATAAGTAGTAGGCATTCTTTTTTTAAAATAGAGATTTAATTGTAAAAGAAATACAGGTAATAATTTATTGAAATTACTGAATTAAATCTGCCAGGCATAGCAAATAGTTGGTAGTGAGTCTATGATTTCAGCATCAATTTCAACTCCCTATTCCTGTTATTTATAATTTTATCTTCAGCTTAAATTATAACAGAAGAAAGTTCAAATGTATTTGTTCCCTGTATTTATTCCCCTGTTAGTTATAAAGTCTTTTGTAAACCAAATTTAAGTTAGTTTTTTTGATCATAAAACACATTTTCGTAAAACAATATTTAAATAAGGTTGTTTAGGAAATTAGGCTTTATCTTTTTTTATATTGGCACACCTTTTTCCCCATCCTAATTTTAGGTTTTTTTTTAGCTCCATAAATAAACATGTTCTTGGGAGAAACCAAGATGGCGGCATAGGTAAACACCTGAAGTGCTGCCTCGCACAAACAATTTCAAAACTACAACTAAAAGATAAAATGGACATCATCCAGAACCACAGGAAGACTGGCTGAGTGGAAATTCAACAACTAGAAGGGAAGAGAAAAGCACACTGAGACTCACAGGAGCTGCAGGAGGCAGAGGTACTGAGACACACACACAGAGAGGACTGGCAACTGAGTACGTGGCTGGCTTTCTCAATCAGGAGGGAGAAAAAAGCTCGTGACTGCTCTGAACTCCAGTTCCAAGCGAGACTCTGGGGACCTAGACTCATACGGGGAGAAACTGAACTGTCTGGCAGAGGGCAAAACTTGAGGGTAGCTTTCTCTCAGAGGTGCTTGCAACGATTACCATGGGACACTGAGATCCAGGGATCACTTAGGACAGGGCTGACAGGAAGCCATCACTGTTTGCTCTGCCCTGAGATCCCGCCCCATGAAGCCATTGCCATTTGCCCCACCCTGAGACTCCGTCCCATCCAAGCTGAGTGCAGAGCCTTTTGCATATGAATGTCCTGGTCCTTTAAATTCTAAACTTACCTAACTACAGCTGAGTCAGTGAGACCCAGAACATCCAAAAGAAGGCCCAAGGCCCCACAGCAGCTTGCATTGTTTCACAGCTGGGCCTCATTTGGGCACCTCCAAAACCCAAATGGAAGAGGAATCTTTATAGCTCCTGCTGGGTGGCCTCAGGTAGAGGCTAAATTAGCACTTCTTTGGAGATCCAAGAGCCAGTGTACCCAGGGGTGAGAGTGGGACCATCCAGATTACAGTTCCTCAGATGCATAAGGGACACACTCAAGGAACAGACTCAGTGAGCACGAGAGCCCCACTGAAGCAAGTCTTGTCTCACAAGGGTGTCTCCAGCACAGAATTTCTCCCATCATAGACATAGCTGATCCTCACAGCCAGTTGGCCTGGAGGTCAATTCCTCCCAGTGATACCAACAACAATCAAGTCTTAATTACAATAAGACTGTGTACACAGCCCACAAAGGGGTGCACCAAGAGTGTCCACATCAGGTAATGGGAGGCTGAGCCACTGGGCCCTATCGGACACCTAGCACACAAAGCCACACTATCAACTCAGGGAAGCAGCCAAAATGCAGAGACAAACAGGTCACAAATGAAAAAACTGGAGGAAAGCAAATGACTGGATATCGAGTTCAAAACCACGGTTATAAGTTTTTTTCAAGAATTTTCTAGAAACCACCGATAAATTTAGCGAGACCATATGAAAAAGGACCGAGTAGAAATTAAGCATACACTGAAATAAAAAAAATCATATACAGAGATCTAACAGCAGACTAGAGGAATGTAATAATCAAGTCAAAGATTTGAAATACAAAGAAGCAAAAAACACCCAACAGGAAAAGCAAAAAGCAAAAAGAATCCAATAATATGAAAATAGTATAAGGAGCCTCTGGGACAAATTCAAGCATACCAATTATGGGGGTGCCAGAAGAAGAGAGCAATATAATACTGAAAACCTATTTGAAGAAATAATGACTGAAAACTTCCCCCACCTGGTGAAAGAAATAGACTTACCAGTCCATGAAGCACAGAGAATCCCAAACAAAAGGAATCCAAAGAGGACCACACCAAGACACACCATAATTAACATACCAAGAGCAAAAGACAAAGAGAGAATATTAAAAGCAGCAAGAGAAAAACAGTTAGTTTACCTACAAGAGAAACTGTGCAGGTCAGATGGGAGTGGCAAGATATATTCAAAGTGATGAGTAGCAAGAACCTACAACCAAGATTACTCTACTCAGCAAAGCTATCATTCAGAATTGAAGGTCAGATAAAGAGCTTCACAGATAAGAAAAAGCTAAAGGAGTTCATCACCACCAAACCAGTATTATATGAAATGCTGAAAAGTATTCTTTAAAAAGAGGATGAAGAAGAAAAAGATAAAGATAAAAATTATGAACAACAAATAGATATCTATCAACAAGGGAATCTAAAAATCAAGTGAATAAAAAATCTTCTGAACAGAATAAACTGGTGAATATAATAGAATTAGGGGTATAGAAAGGGATTGGACTGACACTTCTCAGGGGGAAGGGTGTGAGGGGTGCAGGAAAAGACTGGATAAAAATCGTACATCTATGGATGAGTACAGTGGGGGGAGGGTAAGGGCATGGGGTGGGGTGGGAACCAGGTGGAGCGGAGCTATGGGGGGAAAAATGAGCAACAATTGTAATAATCTGAACAATAAAGATTTATTTAAAAATATTTTCCTATAAAAAATAAAATAAACATGTTCTTTTGGCAGATATTCTCTCCTTTATTGTGTTGGTAGAAGTCTGACCCAAGAAGCCAAATCCCAAAACAACTTTGTTGCTAGAGAAAACTGAGGTTGTGGGTGAGCTTTCTGAGAGCTAGTTCTGTGTCTAAATGTTATCCAGCTACTCATTGCTGGAATGCTATTGTCTAATAGACAAAGAATGGGTTATTAATTTAGTTGAATAAGGTGGTCAATAAGACATGATACTGCAACATAAAATTGAAGAATATTTTTTAAATTGGTCTCCCCGTTCATAAATTTCTCCTCCTGGTAAAACACACACACACACACACACACACACACACACACACGCTGGAAAATTCGCAAAATTTCCCCTAAAATTGAACATATTTGTGAAAGACTGCAAATACAAAATCAAGTGATTAATAAATATATATGCATTGTTAGGTGCCGTCACATTCCTGTTAAAAGTATCTTTAGCATTCTGCTACCTGGAACATAGTAGACAGTAAATGTTGGTAGAATGGATCAATAAAATTATGCTGTCAAGTACAGCTTATTAATTTTTAAATATGTGAGCTTCTCCAGCCTGAATTTTTGACTGACTTGTTGCTACTCATTAATCTCTGTGATTGTTATTGCAATTACAGTTAATAACAAAAAGAGATTTTTCAGAGTTTGCCTTGTGTCTCAATTATGTACAAAGAATTAAGCATTGCCAGCTGGCTTCTTTACATTACTGTGAATGCCTACTTTCTCAATGTCTCTGACTACAGGGGCACATTTCATACCTGAAAGCAATGGAACAGGTAAGGTAACACCAGGGCGGGGGAGCTCAAATTTGTTAGGTGTTGATTCTCTTGAATTCTGTGAATGTCCCTCTCTTTGTATCAATCCACACCTGAAGATTAGGTTTTCTCTGCTGTGGATAAAACATTCCTTATTTAATGCATTCCACAGCAGCTACCAATTGAATGTGAAACTCAAGCCTTGTTTCACTAGCTAACAAAGAGGAGAAGGCATTACATTATTAAAGCTTTTGGCTGCTAAGAGGGATGCTGGTAGGTAAATAAGTTGAGGACAACCCTCCTCATTGTGTCTAAAACAAAAACAACCACTGGAGGTGCTCCTTTGTAACAAGGTGACAGTTCTTTGATGATGGCACATAAAGTTTTCCTAAAAGGCTTTTTACCTATTAACTGCTTGAAATTATGACTTGTACTTACAACTTTAGGCGAAGTTTTTGGTAGGAAAGCTGTGAGGTTTTTCTTTTGAATCACATCCTTGGTAGTACAATTTTTATTTTTTGTGCTTGAGATAAAAACATCTTACCTTTTTAAAGAAAATACCTTTAAAACATTATTGAGGGTATAGAAGGAGCCCAAGAATACCTTTTGTCCTGGAGTTGTTTTTCTGACTTCAACTGAGAAGTGACATAGCCAATAATATAATTAAACACCAGTAAGGATTGGCACATTGGAGTGATGGCATGGCTGCTGGTGGATATAGACCATGGAAAGTCCTCTACAGAAACATACTCTAATACTTTTGACTTTTTAGAGGTTTATGTAATTAAGTTTTTTAAAATTGCCTTTTTCCTCTGAGAGAATTAACCACTGTCATTCAGTTCTTACTAGTATCTGTAATCATATTTTGTATACACTGGGGTATGTTTTGTTTTGATGCTTATAAGCTACTTTATATGTATGTTTGTATTTATTTGTTAAATATATATCTATTTAAATATATCTATTGACTTCAGAGAGGAAGAGAGAGAGAGAAACATCAATGACGAGAGGGAATCACTGATTGGCTGCCTCCTGCATGCCTCTTACTGGGAATGGAGCCTGCAACTTGAATATGTGCCTTTGGTGGGAATCAAACCCTGGACCCTCCAGTCCTCGGGCTGATCCTCTATCCACTGAGCCAAACCAGCTAGGGCAAATATATTTTTATTTATTTCAGAGAGGGAGAGAGAGATAGGAATATCAGTGATGAGAGAGAATCATTGATTGGCTGCCTCCTGTAGCCCCACACTGGGGATCAAGCCTGCAGCCCAGGCATGTGTCCTCATCGGGAATTGAACTGTGACCTGGCTAGACTCAAAGGCTAACATGGGCCAAATAAACAAGGTTTAAGATTATGTGGGCCGCAAAAAATCAAAAGTTTCTATTTTCATAGAAATGTAGGTTTATTTCAATAGAGACATGCTGAAAACAAAGGGCTAAAATAAATGAATAATCATTAACATAAAATAATAGAACATTTTAATAAAAATTAATATATCTGGAACATTAACTTATTAGACACTGAATAACTGTACAAATTAATAAGCACAATGTAAATAAACCTATTTTTCTTGTTCTCCTAAAGTGAAATATTTCCTGTTGAGCACACCAAACAAGTCGGTCCAAGACCAATGACCAGCAATTGGCTGCTAGTATTAATGGAGAGAAATAGTGTGCCAGCACTTAAAAGAAATGAATGCAATATGATTATAGTAGTTATTAAGTGAACATTGTAGTTTGTTATTAATAATCCTATATAATAAAAGCATGATATGCAAATTGACCCAACAGGGGAACAACCAGTTGGCAGGGGGGCGGGGGTGGGGCCATGCTGGCTGGCCAGGAGCATCTCCTGATTGGCTTGCCTGGTTGCCTCCTGCAGAGGGAAGCCAGCAGGGGCAGCAGCAGGGTGATGGGGGTGACACTGTCCACTGATTGGCCCACCTGGTTGCCTCCCTTATGGGAAGTGGGCCTAAGCTGTCAGTAAGATATACCCTGAGGGCTCTCAGACTGTGAGAGGGTGCAGGCTGGGTTTAGAGGACCCTCCCACCCCCCTGAGTGCACGAATTTTCATGCACCAGGTCTCTAGTTATATATAACAGGATATTGTTAAAATTAAGTTATGAAATTTTTATGGAAACATTTCTTACATACCATTAATTGACTGGGCCACAAAAATACTCATTGTGGGCTGCATGCGGCCTGTGGGCCACGAGTTTGACATACTTATCATAGTTAATAGGTTGATGCTCTATCATTGAGCTATTGCTGTCAATTGGACAACTACTTTATTTTTAGATATTCATTCATTCAGTATATATTTGAGTATTGACTGTGAGTCAGTGACTTTTTACAGGTGTTTGGGATACAGAATAGCTACTGTGTTCATGTTATTACATAATTCAGCCAAATGTACTGAATTTGCTGAAAATCGTATAGTGGGAATGAGCTAGTCTTCTTATGAGTTCTAACAGAAGGCAATGCATTTGTCCCTGCAACCTCATTTTAGTGTGTGTGTGGAATGTGGGGCCTCGCAGGGCAGAGCTCTCCATGCTGACCTGCAGGGAGTGGGGTGGGGATGGCATTTACAGACTATAAGGGTCTTTAGTGATGTTCAGAAATTAATGCCACTCTCCTCCCCATCCAAACCTTTTTTATTAGACAAGCTCTTCTCCCTTCAGTTTGCACATGGGAATTCAGCGTGGTATTTCTTTAAAATAAATGCACTACTCTGGGTTATAAAGGAGTGGATTAATATTAGAGAATGGATAATTATTTTTCTCTTTGAAATTTGCTTTATCCCTGGTGGCTTAGATGTTCTGTGATTAACCTCTGTTGTCATATTAATCTGTGCTCATCTATGAGTTTAATTTATTTCTCGCCTTGCCAGCTTGATAAAAGGGTTCAGGACACTTAATAGATGATTATCAGAAATCCATAGTTCTCCTAAAATTGAAGGCTTGGAAAAATCCTTATATAGCAGCTGGTATTTGATCATGTTTATGATGCCCACTCCCTCATTAGGCTCTACTCCCTCTACTCACAGCTGTTTCTTTCTTTGTAACAGAGCAGCTAAAGGTGCTGAGCCTCGGAAAGGAGCAAGACTTACCCAGATGAGGGGCATTTGTGCCATGATAATGTGGCGAAACACCCTCAAAGGGTAGTTTTTGGACCACTTGCATTAAAATAATCTAGGATGGTTGTTACAGCTAGAGATTCCCAACTTCTGTGGACTGCACTATGGACTCATGAATGGAGGAGTGGAAATATGAAATATTAGCAGTTTGTCTTGTTGATCCCTAATTCTCAGTCCAGTTTAAGAATCACTATTTTAGACACTTTTTGAAAGAGGACATACAGAAGGCTGAGAGACATATGAAAACATGCTCAAAGTCACTAATCATCTAATAGATGCAAATCAAAACAACAATGAGGTATCATCTCACACCTGTCAGAATGGCTATCATCAAGTCAACAAACGACAAGTGCTGGAGAGGATGCAGAGAAAAAGGAACCCTTGTGTATGCTGATGGGAAAGCAGATTGGTGCAGGCACTGTGGAAAACAGTATGTAGTTTCCTCAAAAAAGTAACAATGGAACTCTTATTCACTCCAGTAACCTCACTTCTTGGAATATATTCTAATGCTGGTGGTCTCTCGATCCAGCATCTAGAAGGGTTCAGGAACCTGAAGAATTAAATAAGAGTCCAAAAACGAAACAGATTTTGGAAGGCAAAATGAGCAGAGAAGACTTAACTAAAAGAACTAAGTTCTCCTTGTCTCAGGACCCCTTGCTTTTTATTAACACAATTTGTTCTAAGGCGAGGTAGATATACATATGAAAGGGTAGGGTTTTGTATACATAATCCATTATCAGACTGGTGAATTGCTTATGGTTGTTCAGGTGTTTGGCTAGTAGGAGGCAATAATTTAGATTAAGTTGACCTTAGCTACCTGGCAGTAAGCAATCAATTTATGCTTCCTTTTCAGGTTTGGGGAAATGCCCTCAGCCATCTCCAGATGATTTAGCCCTGCTGACATGCTGGAATTGGCTTATATCCCAAGAAACTAGAAACACTGACCAGAAAGGATATATGCACCCCTATGTTCATAGCAACACGATTTACCATAGCTAAGATTTGGAAACAGCCTTAGTGCCCATCAGCAGATGAGTGGATTAAAAAACTGTGGTACACCTACACAATGGAATACTATGCTGCTATAAAAAAGAAGGAACTCTTACCTGGAGAGCATTATGCTTAGTGAAATAAGCCAGTTAGAGAAAGATAAATACCACATGATCTCACTCATATGTGGGATATAATGAACAACATAAACTGATGAAAATATATTCAGAGATTAAGAAACCTTTACAGACCATCCAACCTCAAAGAGGAAGGTGGGGTGGTGGTGGTGGTGGTAAGAGATCAACCAACGGACTTGTATGCATGCATATTAACATAATCAGTGGACATGGACACTGGAGCGGTGGGGGCTTGTCCTGGGAGGAGGGAATGAGGGGGAGGGTTAATCAGAGAAAAAAAGACGTAATACTTTAAACAATAAAGAAACAAATCTATTTTAGACCTCCTTTAATACCTGTTCATATAATGGCAACCTGTCCTGTTTCACATTCTCTCTTATATTTTTATTAGAATCATACTATGTGTAGACTTTAGACTCTGGCTTTTTTTACTGAGCATAATATATTTGAAACTCATCAGCATTGTTAGTATCAGTACTTAGTTCCTTTTTACAGCTGGGTAGTATTCCTGGAATGGACACACCATGGTTTATTGATACTCATTTGAAGGGCATTTTTTGTGTTGTTTATAGTTTCTGGCAATTATGAAGCCACTATGAACATTGATGATAGATTTTTTAATTTCACCTGAGTAAATGCTGAGCAGTGCAATTGATGGGTCTTATGGTCAGTACATGTTTAAATTTAAATTTATCAGAAATTGACAAATTGTATTCCACATTGGCCACACCTTTTTGCATTCCTATCAGCAATGTAGGAGCGTTCAGGCTCTTTTGCATACTTGTCAACACTTGTTATAGTTTTAGCCATTCTAAAATGTAGTTGTGGTATGTTTGTAATTAGTGTTATTAGTAGGGTACTCTCTGGTGGGAGTGGAGTTCTTGGGGTGCTACAGGGAAAAGAATTCCCCGAGGCTCCCATAGGAGGACGAGGTATTGTGGAAAGCTTTATTGATGATGTAACATTATGGGGGTTCCCTTCCAAGGTTCTACCTCCCTCTGTTTCGCCATGGAAAAAGTCCAATCTTGTCTTTAGCAGTGCAAGAATTAAGCCCCTGCCCAGAGTTTCTGCTCCATATTAAAGTTCAGTCCAGTCCAGCAGCTGGCTAGCTTAGATTGTGTATCCAGGTGCATTACACTGTGTGTGGGGTCTACATGGCCATGGATCATGCAGCTACTAAGGTCACATGGCAGGCGAGGGCATGGGTGAGTGTAGGTCAGGGGGAAAGAGAGGGCAAGGGAGCAGGAGCGAAGGAATAGGCAAGAGTGAGAGAACCCATTGGTGTTATAACCAGGAACTTAACCATTTAGCCCTTTAGGATTTCACTCGCTTGTAGTGACTGCGTCCTCCTAGCTAATTATCTTTGTTCCCAGGTTACACTGACAGGCAGGGACTTTCACAGCACAGGCACCTGTACCCCCTTTGTTTGATCTCTTTTCCCCATGATTTGCAGGAAATGGACCCGAGTGTAAAGTTGCAGCTTCCTGGTGAAGCTACCCAGATGACCATGCTAATATTGTCTGGCGTCCCCTTTGCTCTCTATTATTAACTAGAGACCCAATGCATGAAATTTGTGCAAGAGGTTTGGCCCCTGCCATAGGACCACTGCCTCTGTCTCTGCCTCTGTCCCCACCCACTGCGGTGGCTGCCTCTGCTTTGTCCAGAAGGTCGTCCAGAGGTCATCAGAAAGGATGTCCAGTCTAATTAACATATTACTCTTTTATTATTATAGATATTAATAACGAGCTAATTACGACAATAACAGTAGTACCTCCTACTGATATTAATTGGCATTTTCCTAAGGACTTGTTTATTTGAGTACTTAATATCCTCTGTTGGACACCAGGCGATAGCCCTTCCCTCCCTAAAAAAAGTATGCAGGTCAGGAGAAATGACACACAGGAACTAATGGTTGTGAAATAAAGTTTATTACTCACATAGTAAGCAGTAAAAGAGTTCATCAAGAAGCAGGGCTTAAGTGTTGTCTGGAGTGAAGCATAGTAAATAAGGGGTCAGTGGTTTATGGATGGAATCTGGATGGGCCTTTTTATCAGCCAGGCTTGTATGGTTTGAAATTTCCATTGGTGCCAGGGGACAGATGCGGCATATGAGCTTTCTTATCCAATTGACCAGATGTGGGGCAAAGAGGAAGCGACGGGCTGGGAGCTTGAAAGCTGTCAGAGTGCTAACACCAACACTTGAGTCTTTCTCTTCATGCATTCACAAGGTTGAGCACCTTTTTGTGCACTTATTTGCCATTCATATATCTTCATTGATGAAGAGTTTGTTCAGATTATTTGCCCATCTCTTAATTTGTGTTGTTTTCTAGAGTTCTATATTCCAGATATAAGTCCTTTGCCAGTTATTTCTGCAAAATATAAAAGAATGTTTTGCAAAACTCTCCCAGTGGTCTGATTTTTAAAATTTACTTAACGGTGTTTTTCAAAGAGTAGTTGTATCCCAGCACTAATTCTTGTCGCACTCATGTCCTTCTGTTTTCTTAACAGATTCTTGTTGAATGGTGCCTTTCTTCTCCAGTACTTCTAAACCATGGGCAGTATGTTAAATATATCCGTTAGAAGTATGGAGTAGTGGAAAAGAATATTTCCCATGTATCCAAACCATGACACTTTGAAATACCTTAGTTTTTTTTTTTTTTAATAATGGAAGGCAGAAAGTCTAGTGGAAAGGACATAGGAATTGTCCAGCCTTTTTATTAAAATTTGGTTCAATAAAATTAAAAATAGAGACTTAGAAATCTGTAGCATAGCTAGAGGGTGGCAGAGCCGGAATGGACAGCAGGTGTGTCTGACCCAAAGTTTGTGCTTTTTCTTTATTAGTATATCCTGTCCATTCCTCAGAAATCATTTTAGTTTTCTCTGTCTCTCACAGAGAGCTCTATTTTCCTCATAATGATTTACAGTTTACAGAGAACTTCAGATATCAGCTATTAGGTAACTTTCAAGGCTTGATTTTCTCTGATGTTGTGACTTATTGGCTGAACTCTGGTAAAGCCCACTTATCTTCAGCTAGTTGTAAATTATTATGTAAAAGCGGTGATAGGAGAAATTTTAAGCATGTGTTCCATTCCTTAATCATACAGGTAATTTCCTCAGAATTTGCTAGATGAGAAAAGGTTTTGCCTCTGAGTTAAAATGCCATGGAATTTGCCATTTCATTTTGCACAGACTTAGTAAACATCCTGAAAAAGGCAGTCATGACCTGGAAGGAACCTGGGTTCACAGTCTCTCAGGGAAGAGAGACTGGTCACTGGGAATGAAGTTGCACGTGGGAGTGTCTGACTTCCCCCTTCCCCCTCTCTGCCCCCCCCAGAGTTGCCTCCTATTTGTGTGAAGTGGAAGAAAACTAAAGCTTCATCCCACACTATTGTCTTCCAAAAGAATGCCAAGGAAAGAAACCAATTAACAGATGAAAGCATGACAGTGTGTTTTAATCTTCACATCTGCCCATCCTGCCTGGCCTCCAGGCCCTGTCAGAGAGGAAGCAGAGGAGCCTGTGGAATATTTACTTGGATTTGTCCTGTGGAAACTGACTCAGTGCTCAACTGTTCATAGTTTGTACCAAATGGCTCATGAAGAACACGTTGAAATGAAACCCGGGCTTTCAGCCTCACCTCTGTGAATGCATAGCCTCAGAGGTGTGTGCTAGTGTTGACTGATCCAAATATTGGTGAATGAGAAAAGATGGAGGAAGCTTTTAGTAGCTTGAATATAGAGGACGTATCTGTGGACTGGGTCCAATGGAAAAAACACACATACCCCAGAAACAATTCAGTAATGAGTTTTGATATCCTTTATTCAAGGGAAAACAATCTGTGGGTTGGGACAAACAGCACCTCACAAGCAATGGTTCTTGAGGGACTTGGTGGGGAGAGCGAGTGGAGCATTAGAGGAAGCATTGTGTGAATAGGGCATGATTGATAGGAGGCTGGGTAGTTCCTTGTAAGACCAGTCAGTGAGCTAGCTGCAGTGGTCTTGGAGGATTGCGACGGAGGAGTTTCCTGTAAGTGCAGGCTGACTTATGTAGATTTGGGGTACTGGGGTATATATTGTGGGTCCCAATATACAAATTAACTGTCCTCTATCATTATGTAAATAAAATAAGGGTGATGAATAGGGAGAAATGGCTACTTTGTTATATCAATTTACTGGGAAATGAGGCCCCATCAAGTCAAGATTTTTCTCTTACCTTTTTGTAACCCCTATAATGGATAAAATATATTGCAATTGGCTTTGTGGGTGGGGGTTTTAGGTGTGACAGGGAGTCTAGGCAGAATTCATAGGAGCAGTGTCTGAAAACGAATCCTTACAGTGAGAAATCTTGGGGAACCTGTGGGAGAAGCTTAGATGGTAAAGTATTTTTCAATTAAGGTGTGTACATAGTTTTTTTTGACATGATGCTTTTGAAATTTAATAGGCTACAGCATAATGTAAACATTACTTTTATATGTACTGGGAAACCAAAAAATTTGGGCGACTTTGTCACAATACTGTACTTGCTTTCTTGTAGTGGTGTGGAACTGCACTTACAATAACTGAGCTATCCCTGTACTATGGGAGACAGTGGACAATGGCACTTCTGAGCCACCAGAGGGCAGTATTCAACAAATATTTATTGAACTCAGTATCATTGAGAACTGTGGGAAAGGAGAGCAGCCTGCACTGCAGAGACAACTTTGTGCTGATTTTATGCTCTTCCCACCCCCACTTTCCTGTACCTGTACCTGGCTACCTCCAATAAATATAATTTTTTATTTATAAAACTTTTTCTTTCTCCCCAGGCAGAGTTATTTCACAGCATTTGGTACCTATTTCTATGTAGAACTTACTATATATTCTTTAGGTATGCTTAAATGTCTTGCACCAGGAACATAAATCTTAATTTATATTACTAGGATAAACTCCTTAGAAAAAGATAGAAAAGATCTGATCACTATCTCCCAAATATTATGCTTATTTCTTCTACTTCTGTCGATTTCCTGACACATTTAACACAAGCAGGAAAATCTTTTCCATAAATTGAGCACTTGGAGCTCACAAATATATACCAGCCAAGTTACATGTATCCCAAATTGTTTTGGTTTCCCACCTATTTTTTTTTTTTTTGCTTCAACCTCACACATGTTTATTCTTTTCTCAACTTATGGATTTTCAGCATCCTTTCTGGCTTTTACAGAGTTGCATCTGTCAAGAACTATGACACATTTTACACCAAGCTCCCTAGTAGGAAGCTGGTTGCCACTTTTCTCCGCATTCTCCATATTTCTGTTGTCCTGGTCTGTGCTCTCAGACACCTGATTTATTAATATTTTCTTTTTGTTTAAACATATCACTGCTTCAACTATTGAATACATTCCTTCCACCGGGCCTTATTTGAAGATTATTTCCTATGAGATGTCCATTCATTCTTTAGTGTATCTTTACTGGAGAATTATTTTTCCTCCCTCCCCCCTCCCCGGCCTACCTCCCCCACATCATTCCATCTTGAGGTTATGTTTTTATATTTGGAATATTTTTCATGTAATTCTTGCATTTCCTCCCCCACATATTTAAGGAAATTCCAGAAAGACAGGCTTCATATACATTTATATTTGCCTTTGTTTCAGTTTTTGGTCCATCTGTAGAGAAATCTGAGATTTATGTTTGTAATGATCCAATTTTTCTCTTCCTGTGAATTTAGGTTTCATCTTCTTAGGCCAGGAGCAAGCAGTCCACTCCATATCTTTTCTTAAAGGTCAGGTCTTCAGAGGGTAGCTCTAGAAAAGCACCCTTTCTCCTGCCTGCCTGCACACCCAGAAGTCTGGAGCTTTAGGGCAGAGCTTCACTCCAGTCCCAGTGGTAAATGAACTTTGTGTTCAGGAACCAGGTAGGCTTCTGGCCTGTTGACATTTCCATGAACTGTAGGTGTCTTCCTAGGCTACAGTGATTGCAAACACAGTCCATTTTCCCAGGGAGGAGCGTCCTCACCCCTCTCACTTTGGTTGGTGTGGGGCCGAGAAACCTCTTTTCACCAAAACACTGTGAAGATGCTGAGCTGTCCCTCTTGAGAAAAGTATGGGCCTGGCTGGGTCTTCTCTGACCCGATTCACCTTGCTGGGCCCCGTGACAGGCCCTCCAGACCAAGAGCCCAAGTCCCTATTTATTTTGTGTTTTGTCCTGTATTTTTGAGATTTTCCAGGGCAAGGTGTTTTGTGTCTATTTGTATCTATCCCAGAACTTGGTACTAATGTATTCGAACGAATATATGAAAGCACTTGATAATTTTTCAATGACAACGTTGGCAAACTTTTTCTGTAACGGGTCAGCTAGTAAATTCTTGAGGCTTTTTGGACCATGGAGTCTGTTAGGATTGTTTTCCCTTCAATAAAGGATATCAAACTTATCTCTCTCTGACTATGGTAATAAGAGCCTCATTGCAATAGATTAGTCTGTGTTCCAGTGAAACTGTATTTATAAAAACAGGTGCCAGGCCTGCGTTTGTCCCATAGGCCTTAGTTGGCCCAAGCCCGGTATAATTTTTAACACAAAATTAGGGTTGGAAGTTATTTTGTCTACCATAATGCTTTAACATTGCACTAATACATGCATTTATAAAGAATGGATAGATGAATTGTTGTTTCCAAAGGCTGAATGATAAGCACAACTACTTTTTCTGATAATGCTTCAAGGAAGTTTTCAGAGGACACACAAGGGATCATGTAGGTTGTCTGTGTAAATGTTTACTTTATAGTTGAAACTGAAGGTTTGATTTCAGTAAATGAAAAGTTTTGATAAGTCCATTTGAAATGTTCTCTTTATGCAAAACTGGCAGATTTTTCTAAGCCAAATTGTGGCTAAGAAGAGTGTGTGTGTATGTTGTTGTTTTTTTAAATTAGTTTTGCTTCAGGTTATGTGAATATAGCCAAAATATCTCAATGTTTATAGACCAATGATCTAATAAGTGAAGTATTACTCATCCCATCAATCTTCTGGGCGTGTGTAGAGTGGAAGATGTTTGTTTAGTTTCACAACGCAGAAAGGTATTTATAATAGGAAAAAAGTTCAGGATTTGTATGGCCATCGCTGACTTTGTGTCTCGACTTACTGTTAAGTGGAATGAGGAAATATTTACTATCATTTCTAAGTCCTTCTGGAAGCCCTCTAACCCCATGTGTTCTTCCTGGGCCCACGTTACTGCCCATGATGGAGGAGTTTCGGTCACGATGCTCACACTTGGCTTTCTGGCCAGTGCCCGGGCTTCTCCCAGAGCTGTCCACTCTGCCTTCTGGAGCACTTCTGTGGTGAACGCCCCAATGTTTACCCCTTTCCTAAACCTTCTCTTTACCACTTTGCTGTTAGAAAAACCCAGTCCTCTTTTTTTCTCCTGAAGTCTTCCCCAGTGGTGTTTGATGTCTTTCCCTCACCCTTATGCCTCAGGGCTGGAAGAAGTGTCCACTTCCAGACAATTAACCCGAAATGTTCAGATAGAAATATCTGTGCTTTATACCACTTGGTTAAACCTTCCGAGATCTCTCCTCCCTATTATCATTATTATTATATTTTTAAATATTTTTATTGACTTTAAGGAGGAGGAGAGAGGGGAAAAAGAAAAACATCAGTGAAGAGAGAAAAATCATTGATTGGCTTCCTCCTGCATGCCCCCTACTGGGGATCGAGGCTGCAACCCGGGCATGTGCCCGGACCTGGAATCTAACCGGGACCTCCCAATTCATACGTCGATGCTCAACCACTGAGCAACACCAGCCAGGCTCTCTCATTATTATTCTGATCTCTCATGTCTCTGCTTTATTCAGTGCAGAGTTGAGCACCTGTCTCAGTGCTATCTTTCCTTCCCACCCCCTCACTCCTCCAGCCCCCTTCACACACACACCCTGCCATCATGCTGGAAGAATAGACCAGGAGGGCCCATCAACTTCTCTTCGATTCCAATCCTTGACTTCCATTTCTATTCTAACAACTTTCTTTAACAACCTAACCCAGGATATACTTATTTCCTTGGGGGGTGTCACCATTGCATTATGAAATCCCAACACCTCACTCTGCAGCTTGCCCAACATTTTTACTTTGCAGCTTCAACTAAAGCTGCTTAGTCAAAATATCTTTACGTTCTTCCTTCTTACCAGCATCCTACCATTGCTTCCTTGCTTGTGTAGTGTCATGTGCACAGTCTAATGCTAAGCCACTTTCTTGACAATATCCTCAAACTTGCTCTATTGTTCTTACACATCTACCTGGGAGAACCTAGCTGTTGACACTCTGCTTAGGTCTTCTTGATCTGCACTAACTCTAGATTGCCCCGGCCAGTGGTCGGCGAACTCATTAGTCAACAGAGCCAAATATCAACAGTACAATGATGGAAATTTCTTTTGAGAGCCAAATTTTTTAAACTTAAACTTCTTCTAACGCCACTTCTTCAAAATAGACTCGCCCAGGCCGTGGTATTTTGTGGAAGAGCCACAGTCAAGGGACCAAACAGCCGCATGTGGCTCACGAGCTGCGGTTTGCTGACCACTGGTCCAGACTTTAGTGGTCTGTGGAGTGGGTCACCGTCACCAGACCAGCTAGTATCAGGGTTGTGTAGTCCTCTTGGTGTCTATTATTTAAGAGGTTGTCTCCCTAACACTGTAGGCATACTGCATTACCATACGTTGCCTTCCTGTGATCCTGCAGAAATGATTATAGCTACTCGTGCTCCTCCCAGGTTATCTAGTCAAGTTTTAGCTCTTCCAACCAGTCATCACATGGTTGTGCTTCCTCAAACAATGTCTTCCTGTAGGATACTGACTCTCTAGGAGATTTAACTTATTTTGTCAAGGCTCTTACAGAAGGCACATAACACCAATGATTTTCAGTCTTATTTTGACTTTAGACTATAATTGGGGAGCTAAAGATTAGCTTTTGGATAAATGTGAAACAATTCAGAAGCATTTTGCCTAGCTTAGATAAGCTAGATTTAATAAGGCACTGTGCATATTCTTGTATAAATCAGTCTGCTCATTTTGAGAATTAAGAATTTGTTGTTATAGAACAACTATATGCCAACAAGTTGAACAATTTAGATGAAATGGATGAATTCCTAGAAACATATAATCTTCTGAAACTGAGTCAGGAAGAATCAGAAAATCTGAGTAGACAGATTACAATTAATGAAATTGAGGCAGTGAAAAAAAAAAAAAACTCCCAACAAACAAATGTCCTGGACTGGATGGCTTCACAGTAAATTTTACCAAACATTCAGAGAAGATCTAATGCTTATAATTTTCAAACTAGTTTAAACAATTCAGGAAGAGGGAAGACTCCCAAGTTGTTTTTACCAGGCCATCATTATCCTAACTTCAAAATCAGATAAAAACACTACAAAGAGTGGAAATTGTAGGCAAATATCCCTGATGAACATAGATGCTAAAATCCTCAATAAAATATTGACAGCCGAAACCGGTTTGGCTCAGTGGATAGAGTGGCGGCCTGCGGACTAAGGGGTCCCGGGTTTGATTCTGGTCCAGGGCATGTACCTTGGTTGCGAGCACGTCTCAGTAGGGGGCATGCAGGAGGCAGCTGATTGATGTTTCTCTCTCATCGATGTTTCTAACTCTCTATCCCTCTCCCTTTCTCTCTGTAAAAAAATCAATAAAATATATTTAAAAAAATATTGGCAAATTGGATCCAGTAATACATTAAAAAGATCACTCAACATGATCAACTGGGATTTACTCTGGAGATGCAAGGTTGGTACAATATCTGCAAATCAGTAAATGAGATGCACCACATAAACAAAATGAAGGATAAAAATCAAATGATCATATCAATAGATGCAGAAAACACATTTTATAAAATTCATCTCCCATTTATGATAAAACCTCTCAGCAAAGGGGGATAGAAAAAAACATACCTCAATATAATAAAGGCCATATAGGACACACCCACAGCCAACATCATACTCAATGGACAAAAATGAAAAGTGTTTGTTAAGATCGGGAATAATACAGAGATGTCCACTTTCACTATTCTTATTCAGTATAGTCCTGGAAAGTCCTAACCACAGCAATTAAAGCATGAAGAAGAAATAAAAGGCATCTAAGTTGGAAAGGAGAAAGTGAAATTGTCATTATTTGCACATGATATGATGCTGTAGATAGAGAACCGTAAAGATGCCACCAAAAAAACTACTAGAACTGATAAATGAATTCAGTAAAGTTGCAGGGTGCAAAATAACCAGAAATCTGTAGCAATTTGTACACCAACCATAAACTATCAGAAAGGGAAATTAAGAAACAATCTCATTTACAAATGCATAAAAAAAGACCTTGGAGTAAATGTAACCATGGATGTTAAAGACCTGTACTCAGAAAATTGTAAGATACTAAAGAAATAAATTGAAGAAGTTACAAATGAATGGAAGTGTATACCGTGTTCATAGATAAGAAAAATTAACAACTTACTCAATTACTCAAAGTAATCTAGAGATTCAATGCAATTCCAATCAAGATACTAATGGCATATTTCACAGAATTAGAAAAAATATTCCAAAAATTTATACAGAACCACAAACAACCCTGAATAGCCACAACAATTTTGGGAAAAAACAAAGTTGGAAGAATCACGCTACATGATATCAAACTATATTACAAGGCCATGGTAATCAATACAGCATGATATTGACACCAGAACCAGGCATATAGATCAATGGAAAAGAATAACACAGAAATGAATCCATGCCTTTATGGTAAATTAATACTGACTGAGGATGCAAGAGCATACAATGGGGTAAAGATAGTCTGTTCAATAAGTGATATTGGGAAAAACGGACAGACGAGCACAAAAATGAAACTAGACCAACTTCTTTCACCATACACAAGAATAAATAAAAAGTGGATTAAGGACTTAATTGTTAGACTTAAAAATTATAAAAATCCCAGAAGAAAACATGGGCAGTAAAATCGTAGACATTTCTCATAACAATATTTTTTTCTGATATATCTCCTTGGACAAGAGAAAAGAAAACGAAAAAAATGGGACTACATCGAACTAAAACCTTTTTTCATAGCAAAGGAAGCCATCAACAAAATGTAAAGACAATCCACAGAATGGGAAAACATATATGCCAACAATACATCTGATAAGGGGTTAATATCCAAAATTTGTCAAGAACTTATAAAACTCAACTATCCAATTAAAAATGTGCAAAGGATCTGAATAGATATTTCTTTAAAGAGGACATATAGAGAGACAATGGACATGGCTAGATGCTCAACTAGAAATGCAAATTAAAAGCACAATGAGCTGTCACCTCACACCTGTCAGAATGGCTCTCATCAATAAGTCAACAAGCTGCAAATGTTGGTGAGGTTGTGGAGAAAAGGCAACACTCATGCACTGTTGGTGGGAATGCAGATTAGTGGAATTTCCTCAAAAAATTAAAAATGGAACTGCCTATGACCCAGCAATTCCACTTCTGGGAATATAGCCCCCCAAAATACGAACCACTGATTCAAAAGAATATATGCATCCCTATATTCATTGTGGCATTACTTACAAAAGCCAAGTGCTTATCCGTAGACAAGTGGATTTTAAAGCAGTGGTATAGCTTAGCCGGTATTGCTCAGTGGATGAGCATCAGCCCATGAACCAGGAAGTCACATTTTGATTCCGGGTCAGGGCACATGCCTGGGTTGTAGGCTCGATCCCCAGTAGTGGGATGAGCAGGAGGTAGCAGATTGATAATTCTTTCTCATCATTTATGTTTCTATCTCTCCCTTCTCCCTCTCTCTGAAATCAATAAAAACATATTTCTTTTTTTAAAAAGCAATAGTACATTTACACAATGGGATACTAGTCATCTGTAAAAAGTTACCTGGAGAGTAACATGCTAAGTGAAATAAGTCAGTTAGAGAAAGACAGATACTATATGATTTCACTTATATGTGGTATCTAATGAATGAAATACACTAACAAAGGAAATAGAAAAGACTCATAAATACAGAGAGCAGAGGAGGGTAGGATTGGAGAGATGGGTGAAAAAGTTGAAGGGATAAAGCAAAAAAACCCAAAAAACAAAACTCATAGACACAGACAGAGAATATTAATTACCAGTGGGAAAGAGGTGTCAAGGGAAGTAAAAGAGGGAAAAGTGGGGATAAAGGGTGATGAAAGGAGACTTGGGGTGGTAAACACAATACAGATAATGTCTTATAGAACTGTACACCTGAAACCTATATAGTTTTATTAAAAAACTAGAGGCCCAGTGTATGAAATTTGTGCACAGGGGTGTATGTCCCTCAGCCCAGACTGCACCCTCTCCAATCTGGGACCCCTTGAGTGATGTCCAACTGCCCATTTAGGACCGATTCTGGTAAGTCTCTGCCCACTCTCCTGCAGCCTGATTGATGCCTAACTGCTTCCCTGCCAGCCTGTTTGACCCTAACTGCCCTCCCCTGATGGCCTGATCACCCACAACTGCCCTCCCTTGTAGGCCTGGTCTCTCCCAACTGCCTTCCACTGCTGGCCATCTTGTGACGGCCATCTTATGTCCACATGGGGGCAGCCATCTTTGACCACATGGGGGCAGCCATCTTGTGTGTTGGAGTGATGGTCAGTCTACATATTACTCTTTTATTAGATAGGATGTCATCCTAATAAATTTAAAGACTAACAATGTGCTTTAATTAAAATAAAAATAATTTGTTGTTATAGAAGCTATTACTCTGCTTGATTTATCAAGTTGAGATGCTGGGAAGTGGCATGTGCGATTCTCCTTAATCCATGACTGTAGCTATCATTTTGGGTCAAGTGTGTGGGTTGCCTTTTGTGATAATTCAATTAGCACAGTGACTGGAACATCAGCTTAGGGCTTAAAAAAAAATAAAAAAGCATTAGTATTCAGGACATGAACTATCTTTGTTTTCATCAGTGAAAGCTCTTGTTAAATAAACACATTTTGAAAAATGTACAATGAGCAAATGAAGAAGGCAATTTTAAGTATTTCTGTGCAACAGTGACCTTTGTTCTATTATTAGCCCGTTTCTGGAATATGGGCTTTCATTGTGTGGCCATTAAAGAACTCATGAAAATTTCATATCTGTGTGGGGCCCATGGTCCATGGCTGCCATCTGGCTCTGCCTCAGGCTGGGTGATAATTATCTCACGTGCACTCCCAGGTCCTCCTCCCTACCTTTACTGACACTGCTAGTCCTTTCCTCCAGCTTTTCTGTCTTCTGACTCTATTCTCTGAGCCAGGATGTGGAATACCTGACCTTATTCTGCTAGGGGAGGAAAATATTCATTAACAATAGTTTTCGGGTTTTCCCTTCCCCTTGAAGACATTGGTTAGGTCCCTCAGAGTGTTTTCCACGGCATAGGCACCATCTGTCTAATCTGGGACTTCTGTTTCTGACTTGTGGCTGGAGAGGCAGGAGGCCCTTTGTGGATGTCAGGCAGCTTCCTATTCTGGTTCCACCGCATCACATCTACGTGTGTGTGTGTGTGTGTGTGTGTGTGTGTGTGTGTTTCCCCCAGGTCAAAATCTTTTTTTCTGAGCTGTGTGCTTTGATTCTGTGAATCTGAATTAAAACCTCTCTAAATATCTCAAGCCACAGTTTCTTCCTTTTTTTTTAACCCCTTTGCCTTTCAGAGAAATAAAATACGATTTTTAAAATTACTCACAAATACTTTTTATTGTATATGTTACACAGCATAGGAGGGCAGGGGAAGATGTGTAAACCCTTGATGGAGGTTCCTGACTTGATAAAGATTCAATCTAGGACAGAAGAGAAGATGAACAAATAATGATGACCGACAGCAGAGTGGTGTCACTACTGAATTAGTGGCTCAGAAAATTTAGTGTCAGGGAAGATGTGGGGGGGAGAAGGAAGCTTTTTAGGGCAGTGGTGTTTGGGGAACACAGTGGAGACACATAGTTTAAGTTGCTAAGATGGAGCGATGAGAGTGTTGGAGGATATTGAGTTCTTGTGTTTAGGAGAATCAAGGACTCCTGTGTGAGAATCAGGGCTGAAAGGCCTGATGGTATGGTGGGAGGCCTACTCTACAGCCCAAATGGACCTTTGGAACCTCCACTCAAGGCTTACACATCTTCCCCTGCCCTCCCCTGCTGTGTAACATATATCACAAAAAGCATTTGTGAGTAATTTGGAAGATTTTGAGCAGTGTGTGTGTGTGTGTGTGTGTGTGTGTGTGTGTGTGTGTATGTGTATGTGTGTAGAAGATTATTGAAATGTTACATCTGCTAGAAGAGAATTCTAGACCTGGGGTAGAGAGGATTCTATAGATTTGCAGGGACAAGGAAAGTTCACTCTGATGCTTTGAGTCTGGACAGCGGGGAGAATGTTAGTATCAGGATTTCAATAGAGTAGTGAGGTGTGGCAGTTCAGTTGTGGGTGAGAGGGTGAGGTCTGTTCTACATGCAGCTTTGTGGTGATGTGAGGGTGCTCAAGAGGAAATGCTCTACTGCCAGCTGTAAATGTGAGGCTGGAGGGATGCCTGGGGGTAGGACCAGCAAGTTGTAAGTGTAGGGCTACATACTTGGAGTTTGTACTGAAATGGACAAAGTTTAGAAGTTGGAGGAAGAGCACCAGATAGATAAGCTAAGGGAGAGTTTGAAGAAGGGAGTGGTTGGTAGGTCAAACTTCACAGTTTCGAGGAGAGTGAAGTCATCATCCTTGGGAAGTCTTCCAGATTAACCCATGTTCTCCTGCCTCCCACTCACTCTTGTCACACCCAACTCTTCTCGGGTTTTGCCTAAACAGTGTGTTATGATTTGCTTCTGCCCATGTTATCTCCCTCTGAACTATAGTTCTAGGTCTGGAGAGCAGAATCCATGTATAACCCAGACTCATGAACCTCATAGAATGTAGATTCATGAGTCCCTGGTGTTTGCTCTCAATCTGGATGAGAGAGAAGTGATCCAGATTGAGAGGAATCAGAAATCTCACCCAGTCAAGCCAGATTACATATGTTTGACCTCTGACCATATTCTATACCAGGAGTTTTCTTTCTCCAAAAATGCAGATTATTTCATTTTGGAACTCTTTATTTTGGTAGAAAGTTGTTTCATGTAGTGAGTTCCAAATCTACAATCCAACAAACTGTGTGTTTTAATGTGTAGACTTTTCCATGGAGAGTCTCAAGATCTACTTGTGTGATGTATGTAGGAAAACCAGTTTTGTAGGAACATAGCAGAAGCTCTTTTGGCATTAATAAAGTGACAGTCTGGTGGTATTATATTACTTTTACTAAAAAAATTCAGCTTTGTTGAGGCAGAGTTGACAAGTAAAATGGTAAGATTTTTTCCCCCTTCTTGCCAAATATAGCTTGATATGCTTTTAAGCTTTTTTGTTGTATTTTTGATGTATCTGGTTCTAAATATTAAAAAATAGAGTGCAGTAGTCCCAGGGTTAGTTTATCCATCTGCAATATCAAGAACATGCCAGCAGGTCCATCCATGCTGTCTCTAAAGGTAATATTTTCTTCCTCTTTATGGCTGAATAGTATTTCATTGTGTGAATGTATCATAGCTGTTTTATCCACTCATCTACTGATGGACACTGAGCTGCTTCCAGATCTTGCTAAGTGAAATAATCGAGTCAGAGAAAGACAAGCACCATACGATTTCACTCACATGTGGAATTTAATGAACAAACTGAAAAATTGAAACAGACTCATAGAGAGAGAAGATAACTCTGGTGGTAGTAGGGGGGTGTTGGGTGGGGTTGAGAGATTTAGCAAAAAGGAAAAAAAGGGAAGAAAGAACTCATGGCATTGGTGAACAGCGTGGTGATTTGGGGGAGGGAGGTGGAAGGGGAATTAAGGGTGATGAAAAAGTAAAATAAAATAAATAATAAACATGTCAGCAGGCTGGGTGCAGGTGGGCAAGGGGAAGTGGGGACATCTGTAACAGTGTCAACAACAACAATAAAAGGAGAACCAAAGTATTTAGAGCTGTGAGGAGATGAGTGATTATTTAGTCTAAATTCTTTTTCTTGTAAGGAAATCATGACTCATAAGGTTCCTAGGTACTTCACACTAGAACAGTGTTTACCTGAAACCATCCTTAGCAAGGCTCAGCAGGGGCACTTCTGGGAAATGTGGACGTCAGATACCAATCTAGCATACGAATCAGGGTCTCTTAGACCAGTGGTCGGCAAACTCATTAGTCAACAGAGCCAAATATCAACAGTACAACGATTAAAATTTATTTTGAGAGCCACATTTTTTAAACTTAAACTTCTTCTAATGCCACTTCTTTGAAATAGACTCACCCAGGCCGTGGTATTTTGTGGAAGAGCCACACTCAAGGGGCCAAAGAGCCGCATGTGTCTTGCGAGCCGCAGTTTGCCAACCACTGTGTTAGACTCAGAGGAAGGCCTGGGACCTTTATTGTTTACAAGCCTTGCTGGTGATTCTTCTATGCTCTAAATTCTGAGTCAACAAGTGAGAGTCCTACCTGAGGGCAGGAGTTGTGCTGGGCCTTGAGGACATTAGGAAGTCTCTCGTAGTTTCAGACTGGTATGCCTACTGGGTCAATCAGGTGGGTGTAAGCTGATGGGTTTGGCACTCTGTGGAGAGGGTGTTACTTTGGAGCGGCCAATCGTCTACTTCAAGGGCAGGCAGCTGTGCGATGAGGTAATGCATGCCTAGCATTGCCAGGGCATTTCTTTTTTAAAGAGAATCCAGCAATCTAGATCTTTGTTTCCTATTTCCCAACTTCAGCATACTGTATGGACCAAAGAAGACAGGCCTTCAGGTTGGAGTCAGCCTTTACACTATGATCTCTCCTTTAGGAACGTAGGCCAGTAGGGTAGCCAGGAATGAGAATACATGTTCGCCATATAGTGATGGAACGTCATGGGTAGACAAGAGTAGATGGTGCAAGGGGCAGAGGGAGCCATCAACACTGCTTGAGCAAGGTCAAACGGACTTTCTGAAGGCCACTGATATTTATTTTGGGGAAAATAAACTCATTCATTCATTGGGCAGAGTTTTCCCCTGTTATCCTAAGAACATACATATCTGTGTTTTTATGTCTCAAAATGAGAAAGTTTGTTACTCTAAGTTGTTTTCGGAAAACTGATTTCTTAACCATTTGGCTATAGGCACTGTAGGTAATTTAAAGCAGGAGTTAATGTGGAGATGTTGTAAGCCTGTATTCCAGGACTCACTTTGTTACACCTGAAGTGTGTTTTCTGCTTTGAAACCATTTAAGGAAAGTTATTTTGAAAAAAGGCCATAAATACACTTTAGAAAATGTAGTGTTGTGGAATTATTTAGATACTAGAGGCCTGGTGCATGAAATTTTGCACAGGGGTAGGGTGGGTGGGAGTACCCTTCAGCCCAGCCTGCTCCCTCTCTAATCTGGGACCCCTTGAGGGATGTCCAACTGCCCGTTTAGGCCCGTTCCACATAGGATCGGGCCTAAATGGGCAGTTGGACATCCCTCTCACAATCCAGGATTGCTGGCCCCCAACTGCTCACCTGCCTTCCTTCCTGATTGCCCCGAACCTCTTCTGCCTGCCAGCCTGATGACTCCCTAACCACTCCCCTGCAAGCCTGTATGATGCCTACTGCCAGTCTGTTTGCCCCTAACTGCCCTCCCCTGTGGAGCTGGTCACCCCTAACTGCCCTCCCCTGCAGGCCTGGTCACTCCTAAGTACCCTCTCCTTCAGGTCTGGGTCCCCCACAACTGCCCTTTTCTGAGGCCCAGTCACCCCCAGCTTTCCTCCTCTGCTGGCCTGGTCACCCCTAACTGCCCTTTCCTGCAGGCTTGATCACCCCCAACTGCCCTCTCTTGCAGGCTTGGTTCCTCCCAACTGCCCTCTCCTGCTGGCCTGATTGCCCACAACTGTCCTCCCTTGAATGCCTGGTCCCTGCCAACTGCCCTCCCCTGCTGGCCATCTTGTGTCCACCTGGGGGCAGAATCTTTTGACCACCTGGGGGCAGTCATCTTGTGTGTTGGAGTGATGGTCAATCTGCATATTACTCTATTAAAGGATAGAGGCCTGTTGCATGGGTGGGGGCCAGCTGGTTTGCCCTGAAGGGTGTCCTGGATCAGTGTGGGTGTTCCCTTGGTGTGTGTTCCCTGGGTGAGGGGCCTGTGGTGGTTTGCAGGCTGGCCACGCCTCCCAGCTACCCAAGTAGAGGCCCTGGTATCTGCAATTTATTTATCTTCTATACTGTAATTGCAACTTTGTAGCCTGGAGTAGACCCAAGCCTTCTGCTTGCACAGCCATTGAAACTTTGTTGCCTTAAGCAGAGGCCTGGGCCAGTCAGGTTGTGTGGAAAGCTTGGCTTCCTCCATCGCCAGGGGCAACCCAAGCCTCACTCCTGCTCTGTCTGTGGCTGTAGCCATCTTGGTTGGGTTAATTTGCATACTCACTCTGATGGGCTGGTGGGCGTGGCTTGTGGGTGTAGAGGAGGTATGCTCAATTTGCGTATAACTTTTTTATTAGATAGGATGATACGAAGAGGACACATTTAAAACAAAAATAGATGCAAATATATAAAAGGAATACTATAATTTAATAGTAAGACATTTCTGTGTGTGAAGTAGAGGGGCTAGAAATTCCACTTGCCAAATTTAGACCAATCCCTATAAAATGATGTCTAACTTTTTAGGGAGGTAGGCACATAGAGTACCGAAATTACTTTAATAGCTTAACTTACATTGAACTTCTTTTCTGTATGGGGTATGAGATGCTATTGCAGGCCTTTTGTGGCTTTTAAAAGGCATCTGTATTGAATTTGAATAAAATGCACACAATTCTAAGTTTACAGTTCATTGAGGTTTTTGGAACATGTTTATTGAGATATGATTCACATGCCATTTAATTCACTCTTTTAAAGTGTACAATTCATTGGTTTTAGTGTATTCACAGAGTTATGCAACCATCACCACTGTCTAATTTCAAAACATTTTTATCACCTCAGAAGAAACTCTGTAGCCATTAGTGGTCACTCCCCATTCTTACCTTTCCCTAACCCCTGGAAACCAGAAATCTGCTTCCTGTTTCTACAGATTTGCCTATTCTGGGCATTTCACAGAAATGGAATTATATAATATGTGGTATTTTGTGCCAGGCTTCTTTCACTTAGCCTCATGTTTTCAAGGCTCATCCATGTTGTAGCATGTATTATTACTTTATTCCATTTTCTGTCTGAATGATATTCCATTGTATAGATAGTTATGCCATATTTTATCAGTGGATGAACTTTGGGTTGTTTTTATTTTTTGATTAATATGAGTAATGCTGCTATGAACATTCATGTATAAATTTTTGTGTGGGTGTACGTTTTTATTTCTCTTGGGTATATACATAAGATTAGAATTGTAACTCTTCTTTGCTACCTAGAAATTCATTGTTAAATGGAAGGAAGGCTGATGAGTGGTTACCAACAGGACTGCATTGTCAGCTTGCAGTAGAAATCCATCAAGAATCATTTAGGGCCGAAACCGGTTTGGCTCAGTGAATAGAGCGTTGGCCTGTGGACTGATAGATCTCAGATTCTATTCTGGTCAGGGGCATGTACCTTGGTTGTGGGCACATCCCCAGTAGAGGATGTGCAGGAGGTGGCTGATCGATGTTTCTCTCTCATCGATGTTTCTAACTCTCTATCCCTCTCCTTTCCTCTATATCATATTTTGTATTATTGATTATATATATATTTAATCATTTGGGGCACCCCTGTGTTACAGGTTGCCTCAAGTTCATTCCTTAATACCAAACTTACACTGGAGGGTTAAGCAAATCTGAGGTATCAGGGTTGTAACTATCAATTTGAAGTTCGTATGAAATAAGTAGTGGCTCTCACTTGTAATATAGATATACTGTTTCCCAAAATGAATGTTTCCCATAGTGATGACTCTCACAGTAATTCACAGAGATAAGCAGGTAATTGTTGAGACTTGCTAATCTGTGTGAGACATTTCTGCAAAAAACAATGACGCCTCTTGACTCTTGAGAACCCATGATTATGTTAAGCATTTGAACTATATTTAAAATATCCTGATAATGGATGGTCACATCTATGTGTGCCATGTATGCTAGTTATTTAAAAACTTCTTGATCTAGAAAAAAATAATAATTTATGCCTACTTTAGGCCTTTGTTACACGGTTTTCCCTTGGAATATTTCCCCTGTTGTCTGCAATAGCATACACTGCAGTATGAACCCATATTTATTGTCTATAAATGTGCATTATATTTCGCCCTGTATAAGTAGTTTTTGTGATTGTTAGCTGAACAAAGCGTAAATTAACACTTGAGCACATTTTTGAGTGTGATGTTTTCAGTGAACTTAACTAGCTTCCAAATTGGATTTCATGGCTAGATGAAACCTGGCACATACATTATAACCCTGGAGCAAACCTTCCTTTCTTCTCTGGGTCTTATTTAGTTCTTTCCAATTGTTTTTCATTCCTGGCTTATTAATAATTGTGGTTTAGCAAAAATAATTTGAGACTGGAAGCTAAAAGTTGGTAATAGTATAGAGAAGTGGCCACTTATGGACTAGAAGTTATGGTTAAATTCTTTGTTGTGTGTGTGTCCCCTCCCTCAAATATGAGTGTGGTTGACATTTGAGCTAATGATGATTGAGTGAGAATTTTGTATGTTTAATAAAGACAGTTGGTTTTTAATTATCCAGGTATACAACTGAGAGCTTTGCATTGCTCTTCATTTTTTTTTCCTGGCTATGTTAGGACTTGCATGCCCTTCCCAAGAGAAGGTGAGGTGGAAGCTGTAATTTACACTAGACATTGAGATGAAGGGCTCAGTGGTGCTGAACGGGGGGTTGGGGTGCAGAAAGAATGTTTAGAGTTTTGACCACTGTGAGACTTTTGGGATTCCATTTAGAATCCAGCGATCTGTGCAATTCTGATTACCAATATCTTGGAATCTGTGAGTTGGCTTTGGTTTAGCTATCAAGTGATATTAGTATTGGCAAACATAGTCCTGGTGTACCCTGGGGTATTATGTAGTTCAATGCCAAATTTTAAGAGAGGCCAATGACTTGAGAATTCTGCCACTTAAAGCAATATTACTTGCTGATTATACACTGATTTGCTGATTATAAGGTAACCAAGAACATGCTATAATTCAGAGGGTTTTAGCCACATTTTTGAGAGATGCTTAGGCTTAAAATGCCATTTTGTCCACACATTTCTAAACAAGGTTAGACTTTTAAAGAGGAATTTTCAAGGATTGTTACATCTTTTTATATTTCTGTTGCCAGATACCATACCAGGTACATGCATAGCAGTTTTCAGTACATTATTTTGGAATGAGTGAATAAATGAATACTTACTTAATATCTTCTATAAAAGTAGGAAAGTTGAATTTTAGCATATTCCTTAGCCTGGAAAGACTTGCATGTAGCAATCAATAGTAGTGATAAGCTCTTAACTTTAAAGATTTTTGTCTAAGAATATTTCCCTTTCAAAAAGGTGTATTACTAGAGTAACATGTTTCCACAGACTCTTGTCTGTTTTTGTTGTTGAGTTATGGACAAAGCTAGGATAAGTTTACTCCTTGCAGTAGAAGGCTACTTTAATAAAAAGATTTTAGGAACTGAGATAGGTTCTTCCATCAGAACACAGACAATCCTCCCTCCCCTCTTACCCCTGAAATTTAACCATCATTTTTGTCTTTATTTTTGTTTTGTGTTCCCTTGGTTAGATATTTGTAGTGTAAATGTTCATAGGAAGAGTAATTAGATTTAACGTAAGTGATTAGTATGTGTAAACTACATTTCAGCCCAGAGAAGTTGGGTAAAACGTCCTGCCTCCCCCAACCCCCCCACCCCAGAGTAAACAGTGTAGACTGAGATGCCCAGAACATAGGGAGGTAGGTTGCTAATTTAATGGAAGATGTAGAGTTCACTCTGTGCTGTTCACACTTTCATTTGATGCTCAATACTTGTATATAGGGAGCTAGTTACTGACATGGTCTCAGCTCAAGCAACTGCATTGCAATTCAATTTCCTCCTGTATAAATGGGTAATAGCTCCTACCACATGGGGTTGCTATGAAGATTAAGATAGATTCTGCACAAGTAAAGAGTAAGTATTGGTTGTCATAATATGGGTTCTTGTTTTATAGTTGAGGAAACTGAGGCCTGGAGAAGTTGGGAGACTTCGTGTCTATTACACAAGAAAAGAGTCTGATACTTTTGTTTTAGCTTTTCTGACTCCAAGTTCCTTTTTAAAAAAATAAAAATGTTGTTATTGATTTCTGAGAAGAAGGAAGAGGGAGAGAAAGAGATAGAAACATAAATGATGAGAATCATTGATTAGCTGCCTCCTGCATGCCCCACATTGGTGGTCGAACCTGCAACCCGGGCATATGTCTTGACCGGGAATTAAACCTTCACCTCCTGATTCTAAGGTTGATGCTCAACCACTGAGCCATACTGGCCAAGTTCCTTTTTTTAAATTTATTTTTATTTTTTTTAGTTTTTAGCCCATTCCTTGGTAGGAACTGGTTTCTCTACCATCATGAATGACTTTTTCAACAATTTCACTCTGGGAAAGGAAAGAGCTACGAGGTAGACATTTGTTCTATTTAAATTATGTTTAGTTTTTACCTGATGTTTTTGACTGTGTGCTTTAATCCCTGCATTTGTAAGTTTTTGGCATGAGTGCCCAAGGAGATCTGTCAGAGATACTGCCGCACAAATAGAGATAGAGACATTTCATGGAATTCAATGTAAAAATTGATCCTGTTTTGTGGAGTCATAGTGATCATATAATGGTTGCTTCAGAAATGAGGTTGAAAGAAAGAAAAGAGAAAGGGGTGTTTTCAATTCATTGCCAGTTTTAGAGACTGCCTTTAAAGACCCGGCATCTTAAAGTGTGTGGCCCGGGGCTACTCGCTACAGAAACAATGCCTCTTTCATTTCAGTGCTAACACCTTGAAGGGAAAATTAAGGCAGACCCAGTTTGGGTGAATTGTTTCATGAAGGGGTACCTGTGTTCCATCCTGGCTTCTGATGGTAACTGTTCTTTGTGTTTGTTTTCTTTTGCATTACTTACATTGAAATAAATGATAGGCAAGATGATGATGGTATGCATGTGTCTTAAATATCATGGTCCAGTAGCTGATTATTCAATAAGTAACTTAATTTGGAAGCAACTTTGAGCCCCATGGAAGCTCATAGCCTAGTTTTTGTCGGCAAATATCTCTTCTCTTGAAACATTTCTAATGGGCACTGGTTTTGCTCTGTGATTCGAACAAAATATGGTGGAGAGTGCTTTTGGAATTCTAGATGTCTTTAAAATGACTGCTTAACAGAAATTGAAAAATTTAAACAAGATGAGTGTCTGCTGACTTGCATTAGTGGGTGTTTTGCTGATAACCCGTCTGGTATGAAGTGGTCTTCGAGATGTTCCCAGAATGTCTGGGATTTAAATCATGTTGGTTATGTGGTCAGAACTGGAACTGAGAGATGCAGCTTTAGAGAAACTTGCTGCTTATATTGGTGGGAAATCTCATCCAGCAAGAGGATTAAAATGAAACCATAAACAAAAAAGGGTGTGATGATAATTCCCATTTGTTTACTAAATTAATACGCTCATAGGAGAAGAAATGGCTATTTTGAAGTTTGTGGTCTTGGCACTTATTGCCTATATACATATTTAGCTGATAGATATTTTCTTCCACAAAATATGCCCTTTAAAAGCTTCGTATCAAGGGCTTCTCCAGAGGCTGGTAGGACAGGTGGTAGGACAGGTTTGGCAGCCGTGTTTGTGTAAGGTGTGTTTTCCACACTCTGCTCCGCCCTTAATATGCTTGGGAGAGTAATTACAGTTTCCCAGGAAGAGTCCTTGGCTCTGTAAGTTTCTTAGCTTTCTTTCCAACAGGACCACTCACCAGCACCCAGGGCTGCGGGGCTGGAAGAAGCAGTAGCCCTGACTATAGTGTGTTGTCTTCTTCATCTTCTTATTTTGAAAGGGTCAAATATTTTCACGTATCATTTGTGTACTGGGAAGTAAGTTGGGCAAATAGCTCTTTCTTTTTAAAAATAGGAGATAGAGCAGTGATTATCAGAAGGTTGTAGCCCATCTGACGTGGCTCAGTGGTTGAGCATTGACCTATGAACCAGGAGGCCTTGTCAGAGTACATGCTTGAATTGTGGGCTCGATCCCCAATGTGGGTGTGCAAGAGGCAGCTGATCAGTGATTCTCAATCATCATTGATGTTTCTATCTCCCTCCCTCTCCCTTCCTCTCTGGGGGGGGAAAAATCTGTAGAGTAAGATGTGTCCAGGATTGAATCACAGGTCTCAGCTGATGTACGTCTCAGGTGGTAATGATTTTACTTAATTGTATTAAAAACTATGGAAAGGGACAAGGAAGAGGAAAATAGCCAAGTTCTTATAGAAGGCAAGGTGTGGCTCTTGACTACATAGTGATTACTCCTGCTTGTGTTGACTTTTGATAATGCAAGTGGGAAACACGTGGTCTTGAGTTCCTGTGAATCACCTCATTACATAAAATCTGTCACACCTCAAATAACATTTTAATGAGTAAGGTTCAGAATTACTGTAAACGCAGTGAGTAATTGTTAGGTTAGACCTCCTTGACAAACACTTGTTCTTTGAAAATTATTAAGTTTCGTTCAGTACATTGAATTCTTCTTAAAATAAAGATGGGTTTATATTTTAAAGCATGACTTGAGTTTTTTGGAACAAACTGCCTTTACTATATTTTGAGGTTATAGATTTCTATAATTTTTACAGTTTCCAGGATACAGAATGTAGTCTAGTGGATTTTTATCCTTTAGGTATAAGAGACACCTAAGATTGACCTAAATCTGATCGATTCTGACCTCTCTTGCATGATGTTTTTAAAAAAATATTAATTTGTATATCTATGACAGAGGAAACACCTGTGGTTGTTACAGAATATTAATAATAAAAATAAATATTGATATTAGCTATAATCCTACCACTTAGAAATAATTATTTAATATTTATTTATATAATGCATACTTATAGAGTTATAGTAATTGGGATCCTACTTATGTATTATTTAATGAATTGCTTTATAACTAATATATTAAGGATTCTTTACAAGTAAATCTACTTTCATGATATGACCTTAAATTTCATGCACTTTTCTGTTTTACATTTATATTATAGTGTAATCAGCCTCTTTTTGTTGGGCATTCAGGTTGTGTGTAATTGTTGCTATGTTACACAATCTTGTGAAGCAGTTCTTCTTATGTCTTGTTCTCTGTTGTCATAGTGTACATTCCTAGACCTGGACATAGTATGTCTGAAAGAAGCATATTCAGTACTTCAAATACATAGCACAAATTGCCTTCTAGAATTGTGGTATCATTTTATATAACCATATAGGCTATTTAAAAATTTTTGTTTACTTTTTATAGTCTTCTTTATAAACAGTATAAATTGGTCTGGTGTTATATCACAATTATTTAGGTTTTGGTAAGTATATATGTACAAGAGTACATTAATATTTTGATATCTGGAGGAGGGTGATCTAAATCTATTGTGGCTTTCTATAGTTTTTTGTGGGGGGGGGAATGAAACTTTTTGGATAGTTGGGTTTTCTGAATAGCTCTGTAAATTCCATTATTTCTATTTTATTAATTGATACTCTGATTATATGGTACAGAGGTATTCCTTTGAGGGTTAATTATTGGAGTGTGTTGTCAGAGTGTTACCTTGAAGGTCAATACATGAAATGAGGTTAACCATATACAGCAGTTAACTACCCTCAGCTATTTGATTGCACCAGTATCTTGATCTTTACAAGCTAATAAGTAGGTGATATTTTCCTTGTTTCAGATCAGGAGACTGGAGTTCAGAGAGGTTATGTAAGTTGCTTAAGATCACATAGCTATTAGGTAATGAAAGTGGGATTTGAATATACTTTTCCCGAGTTGAGCTTTTTCTCTTTCCATTTCATCACTCAGGGTTGTTGACTGTTACTCTTTACTGCTCTCCATGTGTTTGTAGGGCAAAACTCTTTTTATCTTCTAAATCACTGCTTCTAATCTACATTGATTTGGAAAAATAATTTCTAGATGGTTTCACAGTAGGACAACTAAGTATTAGTGGCTCTGAGTGGCTTTCCTATGACTAGAGAAGAAGGACTTTGATATGTGCTTTGCTGTTCCTGGGCCCTTTTATGCTTTTTGGCTTTGGGTAGGAGTTCCCAGAAAAATTAGTTTTCACTAGTTGGGATCAATGCTCTTCTTGAGTTTGCATTAGACTTATTTTGGGAAATAAGAGTTTGTGCTACACAGATTATCTGACCCCTCAAGGTTATCTCCCCCCAAATGTACCATTCTGTTTGTGTTTACTGTGTTTAAAACATTTTCTTATGCGACTGTGAACTTCTTGAGGGAAAAATCCCATGCCCCTGCTTTTTTTAAAGATCTTCACGTAGTACCCAGGTTAAGTATCTGCACCAGAGATACGCAGCAGGTGTTGGATTCCCACAGCAGTGTAGCCCTCTCGCAGATGAATGCCGTGTACAGGATGCTCCTGCCTTTCTGTGTGCATCTCTAGCCTTGGCTCCTGTCCATATTTGTAGAACCATCTGGAGAAAAACTAGCCTTAATTCTAAAATTACCCATTGTTTTGTCAGTTAACAGGTAGGATGTCTAGCTAGAGCTATGCTGGGCATTGTGGAAGAGATGCAGAAGACATATAGGGATTCCAGGTGGACAGTAAGGCTAGCAGTGGTGAATAAGGATGGGGGAGGCACTTTGGCTCACCTAGGATTTAAGATGAATGACTTCCCAAATCAGGTTTCCAAGATTGTATTTCTTTCCAAAGTGGCAGGTGGAACAAGGACTCCTGCTAGCAGATGGTGGTTCTTGCCCACACCCTTAGCTGGGGATCCAGTCCCAAGAGTTGTTCTTGGAGCAGTTCCCCCCTCACCTTCCACTGTTTTCTCTGCTACTATTTTCCTTGTGGAACTCCTTTACCTCCCATCTCTCCTATCCTCAAGAGACAGAATCTGTAGAGATTTTCCCAGCAGTTTCACTGAGAACATTGATGGTGGTAACATTAGGTGGAATTATCTGCTTGAAATTCTTACTGTCTACGCTCTATCTTTTTTTTTTTTTGTGTGTGTGTGTGTGTGTTAGGATTTAACAGTCTTCTCCCTCGGATGTTTCAGTAAATAGCTCTTTACACAGACCATTTCATGAATGCATTTAAAGAGAGTTAGGTCCCCTGCTATTTATCTTTGTAATGAAATGTGAGGAATTTAAAGATGGAATTGAAATTAATTATGTTGGTATTTATATATAGTTGGTATTTCAAGTTTATTTACTATTTTTATTTACTTTTAGTAAAATAGGTCACCTATAGATTTTTAAATACAAAATATGTTCAAAAATTAGTTTCCAACTTTTACTATCAATAAAATGGTTACATTACAGACAATGCTCATTGTGTTTTTTTCTGTTTATATTTTCATACTAAAATGGTTAATCTCTCTCTGTAACATAGAACCTTTTATAATTTATTTTGTGGAATAGCTTTTGATATATGTACATCCTTCAGTGATAATATTAGATGAATATCAATTAATCTGAATTTGACTTGTGTCTTATTCCTGGTTAAAAGAAAATTAATACCAAAATCTGTCTTTCAGGCAGTAACAGAGAAGAATTTTGAAACAAAGGATTTTCGAGCCTCTCTAGAGAATGGTGTTCTGTTGTGTGAGTAAGTATTTAAAGCATTTATAAACAATTTAAAAGCAAAGGTGTGTGTGTGTGTGTGTGTGTGTGTGTGTGTGCATGTTATGAAGTATGTCCACTTTCATTTCCTTCTCCTTGGTTATCATAGTCACAGATATGTTTTCTTGCTAACAAGTGAGATTTGATCCCTGCAAATTGACACCCCACAGTTCCAGACAGTAACAAGGGGTTATCAGCCTTTGTATCTAAAGATAGCATTGGTGAAATATATATTATTTTAAATTAGTAAACAAGAAAGATTCTATTATTGTTTGATGGGCCAGACATTCTGAATTATTGTTGCCAAATAATATTAAACTAATTTTAGTAGGTGATGGGGTCAGCCCAATTGGTCAAAGATAGGAAATTACTTTATTTGGATTTGAAAACTATATGATTTAAATGTGTTCTATTGTGTTCAGAGCATGAAAGGACAAAAATGATAGAAAGACGCATGTGATCTGGAAACTACTTTGCTATGAGTGTAGACTAGTGATTTTCAACCTTTTTCATTTCATGGCACACATAAACTGATTACTAAAATTACAGCACAACACAAAATTTTTTTGCTGACATGACCAAAAAATAAGTGTAATTTTGATTCATTCACACTGTGTGGCTGTTATTGTGCTGGCTTTTGTCATTTTTTTTTAAATAGGGAAAAAATATTAGTGCCCCTGACTAAAAAGTCAGGTATTTTATGTTTTAAAAATTATTGTGGTACACTGAAGTTGAAAATCGCTGGTATAGACTTTTTAGTGCTTCACAGCCAAATAACTTTGATGTCAATTGTAAACTCTACAAGACAGGATAGGAGTTAGGCAGGTTTATGTAGGAAGTGTGCCTATGAGTTATGGAATTGTTTTCAGACATATGACAGCATATAGTCCAAATAGGTGATGTTTTCAAAGAAGTCATTCTGTGGTTATGAACTTCCAATGATGAACTATTATTCAAAATATTTTTTTAGAGTATTCCCCCCATTTGGGGCATTGCTTCCATAACTAGGTCATTAAACATACTTGATAGTGATGCTTGTTTTTTGATTTAAAATGCAATTTATGCAGCAGCCTGGGGTCTGAGAGACTTGAGGTGATTTCTAAAAACTATATCCAACCTAATGCTAATGAGAATATGCAGAGTTGATGAAAACCTATTTTGACCATAAGCAATAATTTTAGAAAAAACATGTTAAGTTCTACCTTAATGATCATAGTAAACATTCTGTTGAATGTTTAGAGACATATGGCTTTTGACCTGGAGAGCTGATGTTAAGTGATAAGCCAGTCAGAGAAAGACAAGTACCATATGATTTCACTCATATGTGGAATCTAAAGAACAAAATGAACTAACAAGCAACACAGAGACAGACTCCTAGATACAGAGCAGGCTAACAGTTGGGGGTGAGGGTGTTTGGAGGGCTGAGGTTTGTGGTGGAGGGAATGAGCAAAAAAGAAAAAAAAAGAGCAAAAACTCATAGGCACAGATAACAGTGTGGTGATTGCTAGGGGAGAGTGAGTGGGAAAAGATGGAGGAGGTTTTAGGGACGATAAATGGTCATGGAAAGGGTGGTAAACACACAATACAGTGTACAGATGATGTGTTGTGGAATTATGCACCAGCAAACCACAATTTTGTTAACCAATACCACCCCAATAAATTAAATAAAAACAAAAAACAAGTCACTTTAATTTACAACTTCCAAAGGCTCATTCTTAGATTGTTTCCTAATTGAAATAACACCAATTTGAAGCATGGCGCATTACCATATAAGTCTAATCAATCTGTTTAGTGCCTATTCTTTAAACATTCAGCTGTGATAATTTAGTGTCTGTGGGATATTGCATATATTTGTATTAAACTAATTGTTCTCTTAATTGTGAGTCACATGTATAGCCATTGGTTAATGGAGACATATTAATCTAAAAGGTGTAGTGTTGGAAAAAAATCCAGGTAACTCTATTCTGTATAAATTTGAAACTGAAGAAAGCTTACCTAGTTGGCCTGGTAGCTTGCATTCCTCTGTTTGATCACATCTACCTGAGTTATAATGCTTACAAGGAAAGCAAAATGAGTTGCTCAGAAGCCTGGTAGTAAATGCCCAGACTTTTAAATTAATGGTAAATATTGTAAACTATATGTCTTTGAGATTATTTTACCTACAGGGGATCTCAAGTTTTAGCTGAAATATGATAAGGATATCTAAAAAATCTGAGTTTATTTTCTTATAGGCAAAGGCTGACTTTAGTTTGGTTTGCTGCCACAAAAAAAGACCAATTCTTGTGAAATACAGGGTTTGCTTGTTGCCTATTAAAAATCTCTAGGTATCCTAGTTCATTATCACCATTAATTACTTTTATTATTGTTTTATTTAGTAATTTTAGCAGTCTTTTGTCCTTTATTAGTAGGTTATCCTTTTTGAACTGGCATTCTGAAATGTCAAAGTGAAGTGTTGGAAGAAGTGAGCTTATCATAGGTTTCAGCCAGCTAGGAGTGAACTGCCCTTTTGTATAGCCCAAATTGGGTGTAAACTCTGCACTGAGGTTTCAGACAAGATACACATTTAGGTAATGAGGATATGTGCCTTTATTACCTTTTAGTCTGTTTCGCTATTGAAATTAGTATTTTCTGTTAGTCATTTCAATATCATTTTGTTTGATTGACTATGGGATCTGATGAGTTGAGGGCTAAAGAATAACCTCCTGGCTCAAGTCTGCTGTAGTAATTCTTTTACTGTATACCTTAGGCATGTAACCTATCTTGGCTTTTCTAAACAGTGAGATGGGAACAAGATCTAATTTGGAGGTTTTCTAATTAGTAAAAGAATTGACAAGAGTCTCTAAGTTGATTTTAGCTCCTCTTTACAATTTCTATGAATTTTATTGATAGCATTCATTAGTATGTCTCCTGTCTTCATTGTTTATCAGTGTTCATGAGGTGTACCTTAATATATATTTAAAAGATATGCAATTTGCTATTAATATAAATATAACACAAATATCCACAAGCCTCTTTGGTTCTGTCGTTTTAGTAGAATTCTCTCTCTTTGCTAAATATATTTAGTGGCATACCCAATAGTGATATAACTTAGAATTTTACAGTTACTCATCTTATGATAGCAATCTTGAAAATATTGAAATGAAAATATTCTTTATTTCCCTTATGAAGCAAGAAGATGTATTTGAAAGCAATCTTACTGGATGTGCCGCTGGTTAGTCAGTCTACACTTCCCATCCTTGGGATAATCCTATGTCTGTGCTTTTTCCCAAATCATCTGTGCATGATTGGTTCACATTATTAAGAATATTCTTCTCACACTGTCACCAGGCCTTCTTTTCCATGGTTGGTAGCTTGGAGAGAGGGAACAAGATGTTCCCCTATTGGTTTGAGAAATCCTGCTTGTATTTATATCTGTCATGTTGTGACTTGGCTATCTGCCTAAAAGTACCATAATGTTTTGTTAAAGATTCATTCAGTAGAAGAAAAAATGTTAAAAAAATATTCCTATCAATTGACTGTGGGACCCTTAGGGGATTGTTTTAAGACATCAGACAAGATAGAGAACTTTGTCACTTCTTATTTATGCCAAGAGAACTCTGTCCTTTTTAGGGTGGAGTGGCAGTGATATTGTGGCCCCTTTGGCTCCTGTGCAAAGCTCATGCGAAGTCCAGAGGCTCTTGGATGATGGTGATGGCTTTGTATTAGAGCTCTTTCTGGCTTTGAATTTCCTGAGAACAGTTGCTTCCATATGGCTCTCTAGCATAAATATTGACCCTGATGCATATGACAGCCATTGAAATTTAAGTAATAAAAACTATTTTTCTTAAAGTAATAAAAACTTTGACATTTCTATATTATTTGATAACCTAGCAGTACATAAACAAAGATACAATTGTCCAAGTTCATATAGATAATTAAACAATTTAAACATTTTTTTAAATAGCAGTATTTTATGGTTATCATCTGTATGCTTTCTTTTTCAGTTTCATTGTCAATTCCCTTCTCCCCCCCCATAATTTTATATCTATATGTAGCAAGAACAACATTCAAAAAAGAGTAATATAAAAGTTGAAGGTGAGCTTGGAAAACATTAATTTTAAAAATGACTTCTGCTAAGGTAGTTGCATTGTCAGGCTCATTGCCAATTTTGTAGAAAACTTATATTGTGGCCTCAAACCTGGAAGTAGAAAGCTTATGTATGTTTATGTACCATCTACAGGGCTTTCTCACCCTAAGTGTAAATTACCAAGAGGAGAATGTACAAGACTTTAGTGATGGGGCCTCTGAGAAACAGATGAGAATGATGGTCTGAAATTAAATGGTAGAAATGGATGTACTAAGTTTATGTGATATAAATAATTTATATTAAAGTTGATAGGCAGAAAGTTATTGAAGTAGGTTTTTGATATAATGAAGGCTCTCAGGTGAACATGTGGATAATAGCACTGTGTTGGCCATGAAATGATGGAAGTATGGGGATTCTGTTCCGTGCAATGAGAAAGAAATTAAATAATGGGAATGAATACTGCAAAAAGGACATAAATTAAAAGCAGAGGAATTGCCTTATGAGACTTAGTCTCTAGAATTTTTATATAGTAATACTAATCAGAATATTAACTGGATAAAAGTAATATATAGCAGAACATCATTAAAGAAAGTAGTATATCAAATTGATAAAGTGATAAAGTTTAGCACATTTTTTACTTTAGAGAAATATGTGGAACTTTTATTTTTATATGTAGAAAAAATGGTTATAAGATTTAAGAAATAGAATAATAAACTACATTTCTGTATAAGGTAATAGATATAAAAATTAATTTATAGTTACAATCTAATCTATATTAATAAAAGGGTAATATGCTAATTAGACTGGATAGAACCAATATCTTCAGACATCCTTCTGGACAAAGCCACAGTGGCAGGGCCTGAGGCAAAAGTGGGTAGGGGTGATCAGACAGGCAGGCAGAGTGGTTAGGGCCGATCAGGCTGGCAGGGGACAGCAGTTAGTGATGATCAGGCCAGTAGGGGAGCAGTTAGGGGCATCAGGTAGGCAGGCAGAGTGGTTAGAGTGATCAGGCAGTTAGGCCAGTGGTTAGGAGCCAGAAGTCCTGGATTGTGAGAGGGATGTCTGTCTGCCAGTTTAGGCCTGATCCTGGCAGTCAGACATCCCCTGACGGATCCCACATTGCGAGAAGGTGCAGGCTGAGCTGAGGGACTGCCACCCCCATGCACAAAATTCATCCATTCTAATTAGCATATTCACCCAGTCTAATTAGCATATTATGCTTTTATTATTATAGATTAGAGGCCTGGTACGCAAAACTTGTGCATTCGGGGGAGGGGGTCCCCCAGCCTAGCCTGTGCTTTCTCACAGTGTGGGAGCCCTGCGATCGATTGCCCCAAAGAATAGGCCCCATCCACCCATCCTTGATAGATTGCACCAAAGAGGTAGGCCAGAGCCAGGGGTCCGCTTTAACGCTGCACGGAGCCACGGGACCCCCAGGTCTTGCTGCGCAGAGCCACGGGACTCGCCTTCCTGCCACACATGCAGCATTAAGCTCCCACTCACCTGCATGCAGACGCAGCCCTGCCTACCCATGCATGCCCTCTGCGCATACAGCCGCCTGGTGATGGTTCATTGTGGCGCGAGGGCGATGTGACCACATAGGCCAGTGGTCGGCAAACCGCGGCTCACGAGCCACATGCGGCTCTTTGGCCCCTTGAGTGTGACTCTTCCACAAAATACCACGGCCTGGGTGAGTCTATTTTGAAGAAGTGGCATTAGAAGAAGTTTAAATTTAAAAAATTTGGCTCTCAAAAGAAATTTCAATTGCTGTACTGTTGATATTTGGCTTTGTTGTCTAATGAGTTTGCTGACCACTGAGATAGGCTTTTATTAGTATAGATTAGAGGCCCAATGCACGAAATTTGTGCAAGAGTAGGCCTTCCTTCCCCTGGCTGCCAGCACCAGCTTCCTCTGGTACCTGGGACCCAGACTTCCCTCCAGCTGGGCCCTGGACTTCCATTGCAGTCCCCACTTCCTCCGGAAGGTCGTCCAGTCTAATTAGCATATTACCCTTTTATTATTATAGATTATTCTAGAACCAGATAATATTTATTTTTATTTTATTTTTTAACCACAGTTTACATTCAATACCATTGGGCATCAGTTTCAGATGTATAGCAAAGTGGCCAGAAAACCATGCATTCTAATCCTTCCACTGCCGCCAAATACCACCTGGTCCCATACCCCATTATCTCAACATTATTGCCTATATTCTCCATTCTGCAGTCTATATCTCTGTGGCTATTCTGCATCTACCAATTTGTACTGCTTAATTCCTCCCCCTTTTTTTATACAGCTCCCTGACCTCTCTCCTCTCTGGTAGCTGTCAGTCTGTTCTCTGCAGATACTACTTTTAAATTGAAACTAGTAAGTAATTTAAAATCTGTTAAAAAATATTGGTTATATCAAGGCAACATATTCTGTAATATTCTCAAAATGGCCAATTGAATATAAGCTGGTATGTTAATAAATAACTAACTTATTTGTTAATATAAACCTATATTTATTTATTATAAAAATGACAAGACTTCCCAATAATTGTTCTTTTGGGGAATCTAAGAAATGACTACAAAATGGGGAAAAGGTATATATAAAGCAATTTCATAAAGGAAAATATTAAAAACAACCTAAATATCTAAAATGTGATATGTAAAATTGGTGAAAATATTTACCTCCCTTAAGAGTGGTGGTTATAAAAGCTGCAGCAGTAAGTAGGTGGCTGACAGGTAGAGGGAAAGTATGAGGTGTCACTGCTATATCATGCCAGGAGGTGGGTGGAGGAATGCTGCCCCGGGGTGCAAAGGCAAGTTGGTCAATGTTGCCAAATCCCTTTCCCAAGAAATATCAAGAACTCAGCACTGATGATTTTTATCTCTAGAAATAAAATATGAGAAATGGTAAATGTAGTCAGTAATATTGTGATAAGACTGCACCATGACAGATCATTACTAGTACTGGGGTAATCACATTTAAGGTCTAAAAATGTCAAATCACTGAATTCTACGCCCGAAACTAATATATTAATATCATATCATATGCCAACTATATTTAAATAAAAATAAAGAAAAAATGGTAAGGAGCATGGATTAAGATACGCATACAAACATACATCAAAGCATTTTTGTCTGACCAGCATGGCTCAGTGTCAACCTATGAACCAGGAGGTCTCACTTCAAGTCCTGGTCAAGGCACATGCCAAATTGTGGTGTTGATCCCCAGTATGGGATGGGCAGGAGGCAGCCAATCAATGATTCTTTCTCGACATTGATGTTTCAACCTTTCTCTCTCTCCCTCCCTTCCTCTCTGAAATAATAAAAAAAATATATATTTAAAAAAAACACCACACACATTTTGACAGTGGTAAAACTTGGAGAGGCCTATGTCTGACTATAAGGGAATGACATGTCACTCTCGTTTCCATGAAGGAATGGAGAGGAATTTAGCAATGTGATGTTACTTACCAGTAAAAAGCATATCAGGACAGGAATCTGATCCCCTCTGCCAGATGCCCTTTATTATTGTTATGGTATTGGGAAATTTCTGGCTACTCAGCAAGATCTGTTAGTGCTTGAACTATTGAGATTGCTTGAAATAGGAAACCTGCTGTCAGATACCTAAAGTTTTGCTGGATTCACTGCAGGATGGATGCTTCAGGCATAACAATGGGGCAAGATAAGGAAGTCCAGTCATAATAAAGTGATGATTATAAATTTTATTGGTACTGACTTGTTGCTGTTCCATCCATTTTCCCATTTTAGATGCATTAGCTATGTATTTGTGTGGTATCTAGAATTATTACCACAGGAATTCTACAAATGGAACATACATTAATTTTACTACTTGTCTTAAAAATTGTCATAAATATGTATACTGAATGCTTTTACACTTTGAAATTTAAAATTAATCTGCTTGTTACTTTATTCATGGGAACGTGATCACTAACTACTGTTATTCTTTTATTATTTTTTCCCATCACCATTCATCTCCCATTCATCTTTCACCTTTACCCACAATGTTGTTATTATTACTTTTTTATTGATTCCAGATAAGAGGACGGAGGAAGGAAGGGAGGAAAGAAGAGAGAGAGAGAAGAAGAAAGAGAGAGAAAGAAACATCCAGGGAGGCTGTGCCCTTGACTGGGAATCGAACCCATGACTCTTTGGTCTGAGGACCAATGCTCTAACTAGGGCTTGCCACCTTTAGGTGCATAGGATGATACTTCAACCAACTGAAGCACATCAGCCAGGGTCTCTCCCAACAATATTATTTTTAAAATATTGCAGCTTAAGAATTTAGATGGAAATAATTAATTTATAATCTTAGTAAGGAATTTATTTAAGATAATCAGTCAAACAGTTATAGAACATCTTAATGTACATTCTGATTCATCCACAGAAGGGACTATACACAGTCACGAGAATTTATGCTGTAGATGTATATTATTTTTGTGGGCAAATATAATAAAGTAAAAAGCAGCTTACATGATAAAAAAAGACAATCAGTCCAGTTAATATATCTGATAAAGAGTTTACTCTCTTGATCAACATTTGACAATTAGGAGAAAACACTGAAGTTCCTCTGTCTGCCAACAGAAAAATAAGAAGTGTCCTTGTTGGGAGAAGCAAGAAACCATTTCTAGCATTTGAATGAAACCAATAGTAAAGATTTTATTAAAGTTATTTCTATAAAAAAGATAGAGGTTTTGAATTATTAACAGAAACATTTATGCATTAGAAGTTAGTGGACTTTAGCCAGTATTTTTAAAGCACCCGCTCAATGCTAGGAGATGCTGGTTGGTTTGAGACAATAGTCCTGTGTGTGCTTAGTCCTGTCTGGCTGCTCTGTGGCTGATCATAGCACAGTGCTCTAGAATCTTTTGGAAGCATTCAAATGCTTGTTGAGCAAAGTTTGCATCTAGATCAGTGGTTCTTAACCTTCCTAATGCCCCCTATGGTTGGGGGTCACCACAACATGAGGAACTGCATTAAAGGGACATGGCATTAGGAAGGTTGAGAACCACTGATCTAGAAGAAAACTAGGCAAATGAAAAAAATGTGAAATAATGGGTAAAACAAATATTGTAAGGAAATATGTAATCTCTTAATTATATTGTTAAAAACTTTAGTTACCAATAGGAAAAGTTTGACTCCTGTGGGGGTATATAATTAAGAAACATGGCTGACAGAAAGATATTAGTAATGTATGGATGGATGACTGACTCAATAATTTATAGTTTAAAAGTTCACTCTCAGTGGATTGATGTGCTCTTTGATGTCATTCTCTCTGGTGTATTTGGAAATAGGAAGTCCAAAGATGTCCCTACATTTTGCACCTCTGCTGAAGAGCTTCCTGATAAGGGGGGAAATGAAGTTTGGCATTTGAAACTAATTTCCAGAGACTAACAGACCAAGCATCAAATTTTGATTAAAACCTATAACTGAGCTGGACATCGCATTGAGCTTCATGGGCAGTTCTGACTCTCTCTTCTGAGTTTCATTACAGGTCATGTCACAGTCACTGGCAACAAGGGTTGGCAACAGAGCCCTTTTCTAGCATCTGTTGTGCAACTGAATTCCCTTTGGAGGAGTGTTTTGGGGAAGAGAGGAAAAGGAAGTAGACTACAACTGGAAAGATGAGCTGAAGGAGAGGTTTGCAGGCCGAATTGTGAGAGCGATCCCCTGTTTGGGGTACCAAATGACTCAGTGTTTTCCGTTCTGGTTTTACTCTCACCAAATGAGCAGACCTCTGAGGGCTATCAGAGCACATCACCAGGTTCCTGACATGGCCTGACAGAATGCTTGCTGGGGTGGCTGTGTAATGTTACAAGGGGTTAGAGGGATATGGGATATGGGATGCAAGAGGAGGAAATGGTCCCTTGCGCTCAGAGGAATCTGGGAGGTTATCATGTTAGCTCATTCTTGAATAGAGCCAGTCACCTGAAGTCAGTATTGCCTTTAGAAACATACATAATTGAAGAACACTTATTATGCAAAGAAGTTTTATTTGCAAAAGAGAACAGTATTTCTCTTGCATGATACTTGTATTCTATTTGACATAAGACTATGCCCCATTTCTTTAGAAATACTTATATGTCACAGAAATTTAAATTTTCTGAAACCTATTTTTATTCCTAGAAGGTCTTCCTTTAATTGTATATGAAAATAATTATTTATGATGGTCAGTATTTGCCCAAACTGCATTATCTCCATATTCTAGTGCTTAGAACTGATACCGTGTTTTTAAAAAAATATATTTTATTGATTTTTACAAAGAGGAAGGGAGAGGGATAGAGAGTTAGAAACTTGATGAGAGAGAAACATCATCAGCTGCCTCCTGCACACCCCCTACTGGGGATGTGCCCACAACCAAGGTACAAGCCCTTGACCAGAATTGAACCTGGGACCTGTCAGCCAAACCGGTTAGGGCAGAACTGATAGCTTTTAACAGTTGACAGATAAAACAGCCTTTTTCTCTGGTGATACACTTTTTATAGGGTGGTCTGTGTATTATTCAGAGTGTGGGTTTGTCCCCATGATTATTTCCGAGTTTGTACCTGTACTAGGAGGCTCAGGAGTGGAGAGGGGCTCCAGTCCACTGTGCATTTGTTGTTTCTAAGTAATAGCTCTGGAACCTTCTGGTGGGGGAGGAGTCAACTCATTACAGGGAGACAACATTTATCCAGCTGTTTTCTTTACCTCAGTCCCTTACTTCCTCTGGCTGACTTAATTGAGAGTATTATGCATCCCAGAAACTGTCTTTTTAAAAAGTGCTCTTGATATTACTAACACTGTAATACAGAAATAATCAGTGAAGTAAACAGGTAAATGGAATGATCTGGACAAAGTCCTCAGTGACTCAAATGGGTGGAGGAGGGATGTATGACACTCTTCCTCTAAGAAGGACAATGAATGTTAGACTTCCCTGACACTCTGTCCATACGTTGCCCTATCTCATATTGATCTTCAACATTTAATATCAATGAAAGGTTATATTTTAAGATCCAGGTTAACTGTTGGAAAGTCACTGCCAAGCTTGTGGTCAACTGCCACAGGTTCCTTGACTTATATTCTACCAGAATATGTTCCTATTAAGTAATGTTTCAGTTATTACTTCTGTGTACTATAAGAATGCCACCTTTAATAGAATTTAGAAATACCTGGTTAATAGGGAATAGTTAGAACAGTTAATTTGGAACTCTCATTTCTTATAAACCTGTTCAATTCTTGTCTAGCCTCTTAGCTAATCATTATAGAAAACTAAAGTGGCCATGAAAAGAGAAAGCCTCCCTTCCCACATCGCTTTTATTTTATTTTATTTATAAAAAAATATATTATTGATTTTTTTACAGAGAGGAAGGGAAGGGGATAGAGAGAAACATCGATCAGCCACCTCCTGCACGCCCCCCACTGGGGACATACCCGCAACAAGGTACATGCCCTTGACCGGAATCGAACCTGGACCTTTAGTCCAGAGGTCGATGCTCTGTCCACTGAGCCAAACCAGTTTTAGCCCCACATTGCTTTTAGTGAATAAATAAGAAATTAGGAATCAAGATGTTAATACTTCTAGAAAATGCTTAAAGTCGAGGAGATGGTTTTATTAAATTTTCTAAAGATCTTTGTGTCAAGAAACTGTGAAAACAGAAAAACATCTTTTGTTCACCAGACTAAGTCTTCATAATCCACCCTTTTGAATCTAGTTGAACGGCATTCTGAAGGTTATTGAATCGAGACTTTTGTCTTTTTTATTTTTAGCATACTCAAGTGTGTATATAAATCTCTGGAATGTTGAACAAGTGACATTCCACAAGTGTCAGATTTTTTTTTTCTGTTGCTCATTGTGGAGAGGAGACTAGTGAATTAATAATGTTTGATTCTTTTTCTTTTCTTTGCTTTCCTAGTGGAGCTCAGTTACAGAATAAATAATTTTTATTTATTTTTTTGTGGGTAGAATGTCACTCTTTCAAGTTTTACTGCTTTATGTCAGTAATTAATGATTAATTAACCACACTAGAACTAATAGAAAAGCATTATTTTAGTATTAAATTTCTCTGTGGCCTGGCACTGTACTAGTGAACCACAAAAAAGATAGAATTTACAGTAATCTAGATTAGAAACAAAAAGTGTACTCCAAGTTGTAGTCATCAAAGCTGTGTTCTATTTTGCTATTCTAGAGTGTGGAGACATATATCTTTGTAGATTGTCATAGCAACTTAAATTTGTTCAATGTTAGATTTTGAGGTAACTTTCAGTCTATTTTGGGGAGTTTTGGTACATCTAATTTAATTTTTCATTCAGTCATTTTGCTATGGTAATAAAGCAATCAATCATGGACTTGAATGAGTAACCTATAAGAACTAGTTGGCTATGGTGATGAGTTCCCACTGCACCCTTTAAATATGGCAAAATAGTATATAGCGTTGAAACTAACTTTTAAAATAGGGATCTGTTCACATTCAGACATTCAAATGTCTACATAAATATATATATATACTAGAGGCCTGATGCACGAAGATTCATGCAAGAATGGGCCTTCCTTCCCCTGGCTGCCGGCACTACCTTCAATTTGGCCAGAGCCGCCTTTCCGCCTCTCCACGCTGCCCAGAGGTTTTGGGGTGGTGTGGAATGCCTGTGTTGTCGCCATGGCGATGACACAAGCACCCCCCCACCCCCTGGAGCTTGGTGCCTGTGTATACAAATTAATCCACCATCTTTGTTGGATTACTTTGCATACTCACTCCTGATTGGCTGGTGGGTGTCGCGAAGGTATATTCAATTAGCATGTTACTCTTTTATTAGTGTAGATAGCTATATATTTTAAAGCATATTGAACTCTAAGATGAACCTATGAACATTATTAACTACTATAGCTGCATTCATTTTTTATTCTTCATAATAAAGACTAAATAGGAATAAATAGTACTGTCAATCTTCATTTAAATAAAATAAAAAAAAGGATTGGTTTGAGAAAGGAATCAATGAAAATGATTAATAGAAAAAAGTATTCTCAGGACCAAGTGAATTAAATTATAATGAAGAGATTCTTAAACTGGCAGTTTGCAACAATCAAATATTACCTTTCTTTAGATGGGGAGCTCACTATTTTAAGGACTTGGTTTTGGATAGAGAAGTATGTCTCTGGTCTAAGAGGACCATTCACAATAGTTTGCAGCAATGTTCTGACTCTTTCTGGAATTGTTTTCTCAGTTGTTTGCTTCCCCGGGGTGCTCTTAGCGCTGAATAACATATTGAGGATGGAATAGTGACATATATGATTTTTGAGAATGTTAAAAAGAACATTATATTGATATTGGCATTCTTGTAATTGTATATCTTGTTTCTTTATTCACTTTCAGTTTGATTAATAAGCTTAAACCTGGTGTCATAAAGAAGATCAATAGACTGTCCACACCAATAGCAGGTTTGGTAAGTAATAAATTGTCTTCAAAACTAGATCTCTTTGTTTTTGAAATGTAAAAATATAGACATAGACAGGTTCTCTTATTTGGAATTATTATAGAAATTAGGTTCTGGATTTTTTGCTAAAAAAAAAGCATGTTTTGTAATATCCTCCTTACACCTTTAGTACCTCTCTCTGTTTCCCTTCAGCTGGAAGATTTTATTTTATTTATTTTTTGTTTGTTTTGATTTTTGTGCCCTCAAACCTCATATATCTCCTTTCTTGGTTTATTTCTTCTACAAACTGCATTCGTTTGTGATCACATTCCTTTGAAACTCAACCTGCAGACATTGTTTGCAAATTGACCACAGTTTAGGGAAACTGTCCAATGTTTACCCATTGTTCCATTTCTAGTACTTCCTGCTTATGCATTACCCTCAACCAGTACACAGGTCTTGGAGTGTATTTGTAAAATACTCAAGACCTCTTGGCTCATTTACTTTATGTAATAAGTTTCCTACCAACATCCTGTATGATGTTGGACATGTCTTTTTATCTTTGCCTCAGTAGTCTAATAAAAGAGTAATATGCAAATTAACTGTACCACCACTGTACCCACAAGCCATGTCCATCAGCCAATCAGGAGCAAGTATGCAAACTTAACCCAACCAAGATGGCTGCTGCCACAGAGCAAGCAGGAGGCTTGGTTCCCTGGTAATGGAGGAAGCCAAGCTTCCCACACACCCTGGCCAGCTGTGAACTCCACTCAAGGGAACAAAGTTTCAATTATAGAAGATAAATAAGTCCCAACAAAAATGGCAGCAGCCACAGACCTGGAGAGAGCAGGAGGCTTGGCTTTCCCCAACACTGGAGGAAGATAAGCTTTCTGCCTCCCCTGGCCTGTCCTAGCCTCCACTCAAGGCTACAAAGTTTCAATTATAGAAGATAAATGAATCCCAGATACCAGGGCCTCTTCTTGGGTTGCTGGGAGGCATGGTTGGCCTGTAAACCACCATAGGCCCTTTGCCCAGGTCACCCCATGCCTCAAGGGAACCCCCACCCTGATCTGGGACACCCTTCAGGGCAAACCAGCCAGCCCCCATCTGTGCACCAGGCCTCTAGCCTATCCAATAAAAGAATAATATGCAAATTGACCATTACTCCAACACACAAGATGGCTGTCCCCATGTGGACACAAGATGGGCCAACACAAGATGGCCAGCAGGGGAGGGACCAAGTCTGTAAGGGAGGGCAGTTGTGGACAATCCGGCTAGCAGGGTAGGGCAGTTGGGAGGGACCAGGCCTATAAGGGAGGGCAGTTGGGGATGATCAAGCCTGCAGGGGAGGGCAGTTAGGGGTGACCAGGCCTGCAGGGGAGGGCAATTAGGGGCCATCGGGCTGGCAGGGGAGCAGTTAGGCATCAGTGAGGCTGGCAGGGAAGTGGTTAGGATGTGATCAAGCTGGCAGGCAGAAGAAGTTAGGGGCAGTCAAGAAGGCTGCCATTTGGTAGCCAGCAGTCCTGGATTCTGAGAGGGATGTCCGACTGCCCATTTAGGCCTGATCCTACCAGTCCCTCCCCTGCTGGCTATCTCTCGAGGGGTTTCAGATTGGAGAGGGTGCAGGCTGAGGAACATCTCCTCCACACCGTGCATGAATTTTATGCACCGGGCCTCTAGTATTATCCATAAAATGACTGTGGATGATTCTCTAGATTTTTAGCTTTAAATTTAGAATTCTGCATATGAAAAATACCCACACTGTCATTATATAAATATTTTGGTGGGTCAAGACCCTGAAGAGACCAATAATAAAATGGGGCCATGTCTTTGGAAATAAGTAATTTATAATTAAAATGAAAGTGATGGATAATATTCAAAATGTTAGCAATATCTAAAAATCAAGGTTGATGATAGAATTCTGTTAAAAAAATTTAATTTCACAAAACACCTAAATTTAAGAGCTAACAATTAGAATGTAAAGGAAAAAATATTCTCTTAGGAATAATTAAGTTGTGCTTATAACATTCTCAGAAACCTTCTGTTTGGCTATGATGTGTATATAAATGTTAAAGGCATGAAAAATTAAATGTAGCAATACCAAAATGTTTGTGATTTCATCTCATCACAGAATCATAATGTCATAAAAACAGAGTTAGGGGGGTGGAGAGATGGTGAAGGGGAAAAAGGGATCAAATATATGGTGATAGAAGAAGATTTGACTTTAGATGGTGGCAACAATGCAATATACAGATCACATATCATAGACTTATACACTTCAAACTAGTATAATTTTATTAACCAAGTTCACCCCAATAAATGTAATTAAAAAATAGCTAAAAGAAAATCTCATCATAATTTTGACAGAAATGAATTATTTGCAGAGTATTTTATTAGAAAATATCTGTCTAGCAACATATGAATGTATTGTAATACATGAATATATATATGTGTGTGTGTGTGTGTGTGTGTGTATATATATATATATATATATATATATATATGAATTACTTGTAGTAATAGAATGCATTGTAAGGTATTAAGGAATAAATTAAAGAAATTTGTTTTTTTTTAAGTCTTTCTAAGAAGAATATCCTGTTTAGCTCTAACTGGTTTGGCTCAGTGGATAGTGTCGGCTTAGTGGATAGCATACTGAAGGGTCCCAGTTTCGATTCTGGTCAGGGGCATGTACCTTGGTTGCAGGCACATCCCCAGTAGGGCATGTGCAGGAGGCAGCTGATCAATGTTTCTTTCTCATTTATGTTTCTAACTCTCTGTCACTCTCCCTTCTTCTCTGTAAAAAAATATCAATAAAATATATACATTTATTTTTAAAAAGGAATATTCAGTTTAATAAACTAAATAGACTTTATATTAAAATAACTTCTGTGAAAATTAAAAGCTTGAATTGTATTGAATGTATTCTCTGTCTTCTCCATTGGCTAGAGCTATTCTTAGTTTAAAGCTTAGACTTTAAATCGTCATTTCTTGGATTCATCACATGCATTTTAAATGAAATTAGCTTTTGATCTCACACACCCTGCATATTTGGAATGCTTGAATTGTGGTGGTTAGTTGTTGGTCCCCAGAGGTTTTATTCAATCTGCTGATTCTGTGATGAGATGAAATCACAAATGTAATTTTAAATCCAAAGATCTCTCCAAATACTTCTATTTTAAGCATCAGAAATTCTATCCAGTTTGGATTTTATCTCTAGAAACTAAAATGAAATGAATTTCCAGCATATTAAATTGGATGATTTCCTAAATGCAGGACAATGAGCATTTTCAATTGAATGTAGTAGTAGAAGTGGGACCATAGCTTCAAAGTGGGCTAAGCTCAATTGATTTGAAGTTATTATCGTGCCTCATTTGATTCCTTCTTCTGATGCTTGTGTGGAATAATGGTTGTGGCATACCCCAAAGTCTTAATTTCAAGTGTGAATTAGAGCTCTAGTATCTATCTAATAGGGTTGTTATGAGGATGGAAATGGATGATATATAGATGGTTTGACACACAGACATTTAATGAATGTTCTTTGGTAGCACATTCATTCTTTTAATAAATAATGGAGTGCCTATTGGGGCAAGCATTTTTGTAGTTTATAGGGATGTATTGAGGAACAAAGATAGGCAAGCACATTGGAGGAATAAAGACAGCAAGTTGACATTGATACATCCAAAGGCATTAATCAAAATTCACCGGTTTTACATGCAGTTAATGCCTTTTTTAGTGATGCTTTCAAGTGAGATGTAGAGTGTTTTGTTGTAAGGATTTTGGGAGGATTCTCCTATTACTCCAGTGCTCAGCATAAACATGGCAACTGCATTCCACATGATTACTTTTTTCCTGTTGGGAATGGTATCTCCTAGTTGAGATTCTCAAGAGAAAAATCTGAATAGATCAGGTTACTTTTTCTTTCCAGGCTGCTGATATCATGACCAGCCTGTGCATGACCAGTTCCTTGAGAAGAAAGTTGTCTTAGCCAAATGCGCTGTGATCAGGAATGTGGGTTCCTTTGGCCCACTTAGTTCATATGTGTGGATTGACATGGGTTCTGTGAATGAGGCTTGTATCGGGTAGATATTTCAAGTTACGTCAAATACAGTAAGAATTATACAATCTCTGTGTAAGTTTGTTAACCTGAGTGATTGTAGAACTCCAATCGTCCTCTTCTATTTCTCCTTTCTTATTTTCTTTCCTGTAGCTATAATGTTTCCATTTTATGTCAGTTACCATATATATTTAGCTTTGGCAGCCATGGTAATGTGGATTTACCTGTGCACATGGGTCTGTGGGAGAAACATAAACAATGACAATACTGGAAGAGATGTTTAGATAATTTAGAAATATATTGACTGCTTTGCTTGAAGCATTCATGATTATTATCATTTTTTACTTGGGAAGACAGTAACCATGTTACCAAAAAGATGTGGTTCTTCTTACTTCACTGAGTTTTATATTATAAATACACTGGGTCCCTTGGCTTAGCCTGCACTCTCTTGCAATAAGGGACTCCTTGGGGAATGTTAAACTGCCAGTTTCAGCCCAATACCCCCAGCGAATACGTGCACCAGGCCTCTAGTATGTATATAAGATCTTTGGTTAATCTCTTCCCACCCTCTCCCTTCCCCCCTTCCCTTGAGATTCATCAGTCTGTTCTGTGTTTCCATGCCTGTGCATTGAGCATCTGCCTACTGGTAGTCAGTGCATGTCATAGTGAATGGTCGAATGGTTGAACGGTTGCTTAGGCTTTTATACATATAGATTGATTTTCCCTTATCTTTTCTGTTCTTCCTATTTTTTACAAAGTCATACTAGAAAAAAATATTCTAACTCAGGAGTTTGAGTCTTCCAAAAAAGTAGCTGGTGTTAATGGTGGGTATGTTTAAATAATTGAAACTCAAAATGATAATTTTATTTGGGAATAAGAAGATTTAAGCTCAATACAAAACATGAGAAGCAGGCAAGATAATTATTTTATTTTTATTTTTTTTCCAATTACACTTTACATTAGTATTATTTTGTGCAAGCAAGATACTCTGATGTTGAAAACTATTGAACCAGAATAATGTTTGCCATCTGATGTGTTAGTTGCATGAAATACAATATGTGTAGTGAACATCACATATGTTATTAACCCTAAGACTTATAGTCATCTTGGACCTGCAATGACTTATTTGTATTTAACTAAAGCAAGGTTTCTTAGCCTTGATCCTAATAACTTCTGATGTTTTGGGCCAGTTAATTCTTTGTTGTGGATGTCTGCCTTGTGAATTATAGAATGTTTAGCAGCATCCTGAGCCTCTACTCACTAGATAACAGTAGCATCATGCTTCCAACCCCTCATTTGTGACAGCTGAAAATATCTCCTGACATTGCCAATGACCCTATAGGGCAGTGGTTCTCAACCTTCCTAAGGCTGTGACCCTTGCATACAATTCCTCATGTGGTGGTGACCCCCCAACCATGAAATTTTGCTACTGTTATGCATTGTGATGTAAATATCTGCATTTTCCGAAGGTCTTAGGCGACCCATGTGAAAGGGTTCATTTGACCCCCAAAGGGGTAACGACCCACAGGTTGAGAACTGCTGCTATAGGGTAAAATCAGCCCTGATTGAGCTAAAGAATCAAGAAAGTAAACACTGCCCTTTACATGGACTAGTTTGCTGAATGACTATAGATTTCATTGATTTACTTATGCTTGTAATTCCATTTGAAAGCAATGGTATTTCAGAAAACTTGGTTTGAGCCATTCATTTGTGTGAGTGTTTGTGTCTTATCAGTGGGTTCAATAGAAAAATCTTCAGTATACCCACACTTGCATCAAAAATATGGGCTGAATTTGAACATCTTTGCCCTAAAGAGTTCCTCTTTCAGATTACTGTGGAGAGTGGAATGTGTAAGGTGTGTTGATAGAGGCTGGGCAGGTTGTCTCCTCCTTCAGGAATGCAGGAAATGCATTATCAATTTACCTCAGCTTCCTAGTGACTACTTCAAGAAATAAAGCAAGTTTATGGGTCTATTCTAACTGCCCTTTCTCACAAGATATTAGTGGTTAACGTTCTTGTACCTGTGTCAGCAGAGTAGTGCAAGCTAGTCTGTGTCAAGGTCACTCTTGAAACATCTCGTGTTTCCCTTACAGCAGTGATAGAAAATTCACTTGAGGAATCAGCTATGTAATTTAAATATTCTTATCAAGATTTTATCCTGTGCTTTTTAAAAAACCATTTTCAGGCAGGGATTTTATTTTGTCTCATTCTTTTCTTCAGAGGTAGAGGAGGCGAGGGGGTGAGAAGAAGAGAGGTTTGTGGGACACTGAGCTTGTGAGCTCTTTCTATAAATAAAATCAAATAAACACAGATAAGAAAATAAAATGTGCCAAAACCAGTTTGGCTCAGTGGATAGAGCATCGGTCTGCAGACTGAAAGTTCCCAGGTTCGATTCCGGTCAAGGGCATGTATCTTGGTTGCAGGCACATCCCCAGAAGGGAGCGTGGAAGAGGCGGCTGATCTATGTCTCTCATTGATGTTTCTAACTCTCTATCCTTTTCCCTTCCTCTCTGTAAAAATTCAATAAAATATATTTAAAAAAAAAGAAAAATAAAATAAAATGTGAGACCTTAAGACAGAGAGTTTTTAGAGGGGAAAGAAAGCCCACTTCTGTTTCTCTCTTCTTTTCCATATTAAAATAATATAAGAAGTACAAATATAATTACTATTTTCATTCAAGGAGAGCACTTTTTTGGGTAAGAGGCAGAAGTAGGAAGAAATAGATTCTGTATGGTTGCAACTGTGGTGATTGAGAGTTATTCTCTGCTGGGTCAAACCCAGTGTGTGTCTCAGAGGGAATACAGTTGATAATAAACAAGATACTTTTGGGAATGTATTTGGATGTTGATGTATAGAAAATACTGATAACAAGTGACAGCATGGGGAAGATAGTATTGTAGAGCTAGTTTAGAATAACCATGTAATGGTAAGATCAATAGGTTTTTTTTCTGTTTTTGAATTTTATACATTTGCTTGAGGAGATCTTTCATTAGCAAATTTGGAGGAGGCTTTCACCAAGCAAATTCATTTTGATCCATTCATCCTTTCCTGTTTAATTGCTCAGCCCACAAGAGCAGCGTCCATACAGAGCTGATTCTGGCTGCCATGATCCCCATCTCCAAATGGATGCAGAACAAACCTGGAGGTCCCCCTCATCACACTACTCTGCCTCAACTCTGACTTAGTTTTCGTGTCCTTGATTTCCTCACAATTTATACATAAGGAAAGCTAGTTGTTTCTATAAATTACCATGCTCTTTAATGTTTGTTCATTTCTCACATATCACTGTAATCAGTGGTTCTCAACCTTCCTAATGCTGCGGCCCTTTAATACAGTTCCTCATGTTGTGGTGACCCCCAACCATAAAATTATTTTCGTTGCTACTTTATAACTGTAATTATGCTACTGTTATGAATCATAATGTAAATATCTTGGTCTTAGGCTCTACAGTCACGACCCACAGGTTGAGAACCACTAGCAGAACCGCTAGTAGCATCGGAAAACAGCAGGGTTGCCTAAGACCATTGGAAAAACAAGATATTTACATTACGATTCATAACAGTAGCAAAATTACAGTTATGAAGTAGCAACAAAAATAATTTTATGGTCGGGGGTCACCACAACATGAGAACTGTATTAAAGGGCTGCAGCATTAGAAAGGTTGAGAACCACTGCTGTAATGAGACAGTTTATATGTGTTGGATCAGATCTTGGTATTTTATTGAATTAAAAGATGGTTTGTTTTCTTTTCTTCTATTTCTTAATGGAGATAGTAAAGGTTAAATGATAACAATAAATTTGATTACAACTGCTCAATTGTGGTTTCATGATTAAAACTATGCTAAAGAAATGTTTTCATTTCAAATGAAAGCTAAACCATTGTGACAATTTATGTAATTATGCCTCAAACACTAAAATGTAAACGACTCTTATATTACTTGCTTGTCAGTTTCATTATTTTCTTTATAAAGAAAACACCGGTAACAAAAAACAGGGAGTACTTTTTCTTACTTCTTAATTAAGATACAGGAGGGTCCTATAGTATTGCCATTATTAATATATTGTTTACACTTGTGCAAGAAATTATAATATTTATAAATTAGGCATTTACTAAAAATAAGGCCACTCTACACATTGCAAATGACATTTTCCATGGTTGTATTTTAATGTATATTTTACTGGAATTTCTATGGAGTACCATTTGTATTTTGAAATAGTTTGGTGTTATCCAATAATTACTAGTAAGTCTGAGAAAATAGATGAAATGGGAGTGTGCATTGGCTGTCTTCAAAGTAACCAATATTAGATGTTAAATGTCCAAATGCCTAACCCCTTAATGTAAGTGGCATATAAATAAGTCAGTAATGGTGAAGTTATTTGTAAAGCATTTTTAGGAGATTTCTTCCAGAGTCTCCTTGTCTCTCTACTTCTCTCCAACTCCCAATTACAGATAAGTATCAAGGGTGTAAACTGAAAAGCTTAATGCCAACTTTGAAGTTGTTTCCAAAGCCCACATAATGATGCAGCACAGTAGATCAGGAAACTCCTGTTTTATTTCTAGCCACAATCTCTTAGTCATGGCATTGACACAAGTTTAGAGCTCTTCCCTAGAGAGCCAGAACTTACTTGTTTTTAAATCTAAGATGAACTTTTATAAGCCAACTTCTGCGCCTTGAGGGCAATCTTGTTTTTAAACAATAATGAATTAGAATTCTTAAAGCAGCACTATAATTAACTTGTGGAGTTTTTTTTTTTAAAAAAAGATGATTCAGAATAGGATTAAATCACACATGACAGTTTTATGCAGATACAGAAACATTTGGAACATCTCTCTTTAGGCACCATTTGTTATGTAGAAATTGGAAAGGAAAAAGCGGTGATAAGAAATAGAACCTGTGTAACACTGGTCTGAGGACCTTGGTTACTTGATGGTTTTAGGCTCATGACTCTCTCTCCCTTCCTAAAAGTGTTTATTGAACACCAACTATGTGCCAGGTACTGTTCTAGGAATTTGGGACACACCCACAAATAAGGCAGAGAAAATTCCTCTATAATGGAGCACAGTCAGTAAGTCAATAATAACCTGTCAGATGCCAGTAACTACAATGAATAATATATAATACTTGTCAGTTACCAATAATTACACTGAAAAAATAAGTCAATGGGTAGAGATTGATTGAGTGCATGTATGATAAGTATTTGCTCAGAGACATCTTATTTCTGGAGTTGACATTTATCAGGGGTGTGAATGAAGTGAGGGAGTGGGAAGATTTGGGAATGGATGAGTGTTTTCCAGTCAGAAGGAAGAGAGGGGTATCAAGGCCAGATGAACTTGGACCAGCGAGGAGAACTGTGGATCTGAAACAGAGTGAGGTAGAGAGATAGTCCTCAAGGTTTTATAAGGCTTCATGGACTTTGGCGAGTAGATTGCATTTTAAAATGTAAAAAAAAAAAGTAAAAAAAAAAATCACTGTTTAGTGTGTGAAGAATAGACTAAACCAGTCGTTAGCAAACTCATTAGTCAACAGAGCCAAATATCAACAGTACAATGACTGAAATTTCTTTTGAGAGCCAAATTTTTTAAATTTAAACTTCTTCTAACGCCACTTCTTCAAAATAGACTCGCCCAGGCTGTGGTATTTTGTGGAAGAGCCACACTCAAGGATCCAAAGAGCCGCATATGGTTTGTGAGCCGTGGTTTGCCAACCACTGGACTAAACCAAATCAAGAAGAGAAACAAGAAAATCAAGAAGAGAACAGTTTCATAGTTGCGATGCTTAGTTTTTTTTTTTTTTTTAAATATATTTTATTGATTTTTCACAGAGAGGAAGGGAGAGGGATAGAGAGTTAGAAACATCGATGGGAGAGAGACATCGATCAGCCACCTCCTGCACGCCCCCCACTGGGGATGCGCCCGCAACCAGGATACATGCCCTTGACTGGAATCGAACCCGGGACCTTTCAGTCCGCAGGCCGACACTCTATCCACTGAGCCAAACCGGTTTTGGCTGATGCTTAGTTTTGTGTGTCAACTGGACTGGGCCATGGGTGTCCAGATATTTTGTCAAACATTACTCTGAGTGTGTCCGTGAGGGTTAATATTTGAACTGGTGGACTGAGTAAAGCAGATTTCCCTTCCTCACGTGGGTGGGCCTGGCTAGAACAAAAATGTCGACCCTCCATGAGTAAGAGGAAACTACTGTGCCTGAGGAGATGAGCTGGATATTGGTCTTTTCTTGCCTCCAGATTTGAACTGAAGCACCAGCTCTTCTTGAGTCTTGAGCCTGCTGGCTTTTGAACTGAAACTTACTCCATTACATGGGCTCTCCTGGTTCTCAGGCTCAGGATGAGGACAGGAACAAGACCATCAGCTCTCCTGGGTGTCTAGTTTGCAGATGGCAGACTGTGGGACTTAACAGCCTCCATATCACCTCGACTTGGATACAATGTCTTACAATTATAGTGAGGGAATTTCCGGACTTTCTTGACATAGCAAGGACTAAAAGTGAGTCAGTCTCATAAAGTAGGGAGTCCCTGAGGCTGGAAAAGCTTAATCTGATGATCCAGATACATCACTTGTAAAAGTGATTCTCTGAAGGAGGGTGGGAGCAGCTGCATGAAAGAACGCGAATTCTCAGTGAGCTAGTTTTACTATGTTGTTTTTCTTCATTAGACATGCTTTACTGCTTCATAAACTATGCCTGTTAGTGTCAATTTGACATGTTTTTTTAAGCAATTATTTATTTGCTTTACTTTGGAACGTAAAACATGAATAATTTGAGATCAGAACTCTTTTCTCTTTTATTCCCATTCCTTTCTCCCCACTCTTACCCCTCCATCTCTAGCAGCCACCAATCTGTTCTCAGTCAGAATTTCTTAAGTATCGATTTCAGCATTTTTTTAAAAGAGTGGCTACATTTTAGAATTCACTTTTGATATAAAGTTTAATTTGAATAATATGCAAGAGTGTACCATATTTCATGCTGCAATTTGACAAAGCCTGTTATTGCTTCTGTGTAGTTAATTGTCACCTGAGTTGATTAAGCATTTCAATAGCTAGCATTTAACCAGAATCTCAGCCCTCATTCCTTTACTCCCATATGTTGCCAATCTTAATTCTGTCTCTCTTGGTCTGGTTTTTGCTCCTGATCTGCCAAGCAGTGCTGGAGAAAAATCAAGTCACAAAGCTTCTGGCATAATTATCATGGATAATCTCCTGGGTGTCACTTCCTTTTAAGCATTCCTGGCTGATTCCTGTTCCTGTTTTCACATGTGACAAAAGCTTACTGCTCTGCCTAGGTTCACTGAGTCTTTGTAGAGAAACAAGGACCCAAGGAAAACTTTCAAAAGCAAACAAACAAGCCAACCCCAAAAAACGTACTAGCTGCTGCTTTTTCTCCCAAATAACTATTGAAGTTCGATCTCTGAGTGTTGGCCTACACAACATAGTTACAAAATGTAGGTGTCACTTCACAGCTTACATTTATTAGCTAAGCCATAATATAGAGGATGAATTCTCCAAAAGAGTAAAAAAAACTAGTGTCAGCTGATCAAAATTGTGACTACCGTGCTTTCTTAATGAGAAACTGTATAATTAAAATGCAAATTTGAATGTATTTGTGGGTTACTCTGCTGCTTGGGAGGTGTTAATTTTGAGTGATCTTCTTCAGTGTGTCCTAAGAACCAAATTCATGTACTTCTGATGATGGCCTAATGTGAACTCTCTAACACCTAAGGGATTCATGTTCACTAAGGAGAAGCACTGCTTTAAGTTATTTTTGGAAATATTTTTCTTATATTGTTCTTAACCAGAAAACTTATGTCTACAAAGATTCAAATCACCTGGAGGATCTTCTTAGAATTATGGGTTCTAATTTAGTAGGTCTGGGCTGGAGCTGGATAGTCTGCATTGTTTCTTATGTGACCTCTCCCTCATTTTACTTATTCAGCTTATTTTCTGTTATAAGGAAAAGAATGCTATTGCACAGTGTCATGTATTTTCACAGCTCAAAATAACTATAGTTGCATCCTAATGACCTATTAGTTGCAATAGCAGGTCCTATCTTTTCAGCTCATGCCAGCTTTTTCAATAATAATAATAATAATAATAACAACAACAACAACAACAATAACAACAACAACATTCCCTCCATCAGTTGTTTCTCATCTATGAACCAATGTCAAGCCATCATAGATATTCTCAATAATTTAACACAGATGTAACAGCTTCTGTGTGGATTCTTTGTTCATTGTTCAAACCATTCACACAGAATGGAATAAAATTTTATTCTTTTAAGTTTCATACATAAACAAGATGCTGAGAAAGCCTTTGTCCTTTCTGACAGAGAAGCAGAGCACTGACTTATGAATGACAGCATAATGAAAGCTAAAATAAAAATTTGGGCAAAGTCCCTTTTTTGGTCCACTCTTAAATAAAGCAAGAAAACTAAATAACCCTAGCCGATTTGGCTCAGTGGATAGAGCATTGGCCTGTGGATTGAAGGGTCCTGGGTTTGATCCTGATCAAAGGCACATGCTTGGGTTGCAGGCTTCATCCCCAGGAGGCAGCCAATCTATGATTTTCTCTCATCATTAATGTTTCTATCTCTCTGTCCATCTCTGAAGTCAATAAAGATATATATTTTAAAAAAGAAAGATAAACAATAGTTTCTTTTCCTGCGAGCCAGAAAAAGTGTTTTTATTTATTTGGGCTTTGAAGTTTAGTGTACCTCCACATCTGTGTACATATATGTGTAGTTACATGTGTATAATCTATGCAGTATAGCAGCCCCAATCTTTTCAACTAGTTTGTCTAATCATTAAGCCCCTTAGGCAATTAGGATACTAATATATCACATTGAACAAGTTACATAATTGTTTCTTTGAAATACTAGGAATGTTTACACATTTATTTGGCTTGTAAAGGACTGAAATATTCCAATAATATATTAACAAGCTTTTTATTTTGAAGAATGTGGCTCTTAATAAATTGATTTTTCTGAGTCCCAGAGAAAAAGTCCCTTTTAAAATGTTTCTGAAGCGGCTTAAGCAGGAAGAATGTCTACTGATTTGGCCAAAAGTATGATGTGTATTTTATACTGTTTAAAATTTGAAGGGTAAGTCTATAGGAAACACTTTCTCAATTGTTCCAGCCAAACTCCCATGAAGTGTTTGTTGAAGTATCTCCACTTAACCAGCAGAGGGCACTTTACACACCTTACATTGCTTGCACAGATGATGCTGAAACACTTTTCACCCAATTATCAGGAAAGAGCCCTGACTATTTCTTTTTGAAATTCACAAAAATATAGAAAATATGGGCTCCGGCCAGGTAGCTTAGGTGGTTAAAGTGTCTTCTTGATATGCCAAGGTTGTTGTGGTTTCGATCTCTGGTCAGGGCACATACAAGAAGCAACTAATGAAAGCATAAATAAGTGCAACAATAAATTGGTCTCTTTCCTTCCCTCCCCTCTCTTCCCTCTTTCTCTCTTTCTCTCTCCCCCCTGTCCCCACACTCTCCCTCTATACCTCTCTTTCTCTCTGTCTCCCTCCCCCACCCTCCTCTCTCAGATCAATTATATAATTAGACTGTACCACAGGGATTCATGTAGAATGTTATTAGTATGTGTGAAGTTAAATAGGGAGAGGTATACATTGTATTGATCTTCGACTCACTTCTTTCCCCCTTTCCTAGCTCCAGAATGGGGTTAGGCTGAACCTTTCTACATGTAGTACAGAATCCATTTTCAAATAGTTTGGTTGAGTTTTATCTTTTCTGTTCTGTATTTACTCTTCTGTTCAAAAGCCTGGGGCACCTGATCCACGGATATCTCATCTCAGTTAAGCGTAGAAATTACAGTTAAGCTACCAAAAATGCTCTGCGATGGGGCTGGCCCTGTCGGCACTGAGCTGCACTGTTTTCATCCTCCCCGCAAGAACCTTGGAAAAATATTGTGCCCGTTTGGTTTTGGCACAGTCACTAGCCTGAGGTGTGCTGCGAAGGGAGAAACACCAGCCTTGCTTAGTTGAAATATAGTTGTTTACGTCTGTTTTCAAAAGAGGTGATTAAGACATCTTTTTTGACGGGGACTACAAGTACTAACCTTTCTTTCAAAGGCTTTAATTTTTGCAGAAGCATTAATGCCCTAGATATACACACCTTGTGTCTCTTCCTTTTTTTTTTTCTGTTCTGTTGGCTCTAGTTTAGTGTCAGAAAGATTGGAAAGGATTGTGTATGCTTGTGCTCACAGTTTTTTAAGTAAACTTCTTTCATTCTTAGAGAAATATAACATTTAGTATATACTTTTCCTACAGTGTAAGTAGCCTTTGTTCTCTCTTTCCCTTTCTCTGCCTCTGGCTCACTTTTGCTCTCATTTGCCCTAAACTTGACAGGTACAGAGGAAACGGGGTCTTCTAGCAGTGACTCCTCACCCCAACAAAGGTCATAGACTTACTGGGTTACATCAGCCCAATTATCCCTAAGCTGCCCTGGGTTTTGTGTTTGCTCATATGTTTTGTTTTGTTGCAGCTGTACCCTATGTGTGATTTCCTTGGGCCATTTTCTTCTGTCTATTATTTTTCTTGCTGACCCTGAGCTATGGTCTCCTCCTCAGTTCCCACACTATTCATTCTCCTTGGTTTCCCCCAGCTTGCCCAAGTGGGCCTCAAAGACCTGGCCAAAGAGCACAAGGTAGCTGAGGCACATGAGTCAGGACCAGAAGACCTTCTGAAAGTGAGAGAGACTCTAGTCGTGCTGCACCCAGTAGAAGACCAGACAGTTAGTGACTCGGCCTGTTAGCATCTGGGTGATCTGGAACAAGGTGATGAACATGGCCAACTTCCGGGGGACTTGGAAACCCATCGCTTGCAAGGCCTAGTGAGAGATTATCACAGCGTCATGAAACAGCCAGCCCCGGCAACCATGTCCTTGCAGGAGTCCAGACAAAGGGCGCAGTGATGTGGTGGCACCAGTGCAGGAAGATCAGCTCTGCTTCCTCAGAATGATGACAATTGTATCTCCTAGTTCGGGAGCTTTGCTTAGCACAAATGCACAAGTGCAGAATTAGCTGTTGGGTCCATTGTAAAAAGTCTGGTCACAAAATGACTGCTTCAGGTCTTTGGTCATCAAAATGTACACCGTGTAAATAGCAGTCAAGAGCATTAAATGTGCCCAAGACTGCGAGGGTCGGAGACAAGAGCACTAATGGCTTCCTCAGTTCAAACAAGGCTCCTTTATTCATTAGTTGCCAACTACCCACGATAAAGGCAGCATCTAGAGCAGAAAACAGGAAAGATTTCTTCCAGTTTTCCTGCATCCATTGGATGGCTGTGTTCTCATTGGACTGCTTTTCAGATTCAGATTCCTGTACAGTCAGCACTGATTCATCAAGGCTGATCAGGGCTGATCTGCAGAGTCATTTTGTGTTTTCTGTGCTCCCCTCCCAGGGCTCTCCTCCTCCCAGCTTCTACCTCCACCCAGAGAGGAAATGAATCTGGAGAGTCTGCATGTCTAACAGCTCTCTCCTGATGCCAGTGCTCATGGTGCGTGGACCACACATTGTGTAGCAAGAGGCTAGGGCAGCTGTTCTACACTTTTTGCATCAGTGCTGACTTTGTATGCTCCCTCTGGAGATTCTGGTATGGCTGACCAGACTGTTATTCTAAAGCATGACATTGATTCAGTTTCTCTGCCTGGAACAAAGGTGACAACTGCTTGATTACTGGTACATACTTGCTAACTTTTTGTCACTTTCCATTCTAGGGGGAGATGAGGTATGGGCTTTGGTGTCCTATCTACTCTAATAAAAGAGAAAGATGCAAATTGACCATACCTTTGTGATGCCCACTAACCAATCAGGAGTGAGTATGCAAATTAAACCCCCCAAAGATGGTGGGTTAATTTGCATACACAGGTGGCTAAGGGTGGGTCACAGGCGTTCCACACTGCCCCAGCTGCTCCCGGCCTCTGGGCAGTGTGGGAAGGCAGAAAGGTGGCTCCAGGTAGAGCAAAAGCAGAAAGGCAGCTCTGGGCCAGAACAAAGGTGGTGCTGGCAGTCAGGGAGAGGAAGACCCATTCTTGCACAAATCTTCATGCATCAGGCCTCTAGTCATAACTAGAAAAGGAATTGAGGCCAGCAAGTCTCTTGGCCTCAGGATAAATTGATCTGTGCTCAGATTCAGAGGAACTGGGCATTATGCACTCTCTTTTTTAATTGGAAACATCTGCTTTAAGTAAGCATAGAACATAGAACCTCACTGGGAATGACAGGCCAAAGTGCGTACAGTAAGAATGTGGGATTCATTGATGGGGAGCACTTCCTGGAGATGCTCTGGCAGCTTTGGTTTAAGGTATTGTCTGCATGGACATCAGGTCACAGTCCTGAGCACAGCTTTGCTGTTTTTCAGAAATGGTTAGAATTTAATCATAAGCTATTTTTTGTTTATGATAGCTCTTGATCTGTACATGCAGGAAACTTTTGCATAAATGGGTCTAATGGGTTTGATCTCACAAGCAGAGAGTTCCTTGTTTGTTGGAAGTCATCACACTGGAAATTTTATCAGTAAATACACTTTTTTTTAAGGTCCTTCTAGTAAAAATGAAAGTGACCTTGGGTTGGGTAAGAGCTTCAGGTGGTGTAGTATATACACTTTAATGAGGATTTAGTCTTTTGTGTAACAAAATTATTTAATGTGGAAGAGAAAAATGTAGACTGTAATGCTCTTTATGTAAATTAGATTATATACATAAATTGACACTTTAAAGGACATTTACATTTTAAGCACATTAGAGAAAGCACCTTTTAAAAAAATAATGTATGGAGGTGAAACTTACATAACATAAATTTAGCTATTTTAAGATGAGTAATTCAGTGGCATTTAGAATATTCATAGTGTTCAACCACTAAACATATCCATCACTCCCAAGTAACACTTCTTACCTATTAAGTGGTTTCTCCCCATTTTATCTTCCCCTACCCTCACCAACCCTGGCAACCACCAACTTGAATCCCATTTCTATGAATTTACCTATTAATGGATATCCCTCTGAGATTCGACATCATCTTTATCTTTACATTTCATGTGACCTTTGTGTGTTTTGTTTATTTTGCTTATTATAATGTTTTAAAGGGTCATCCATGATGTAGCATGTATAATTACTTCATTCTTTTCTATGGCCAAACAATATCCCATTATATAGTTTATATCACCCTTTACCCATTTATCTGTTAATGGACATCTTAGCTGCTACCTCTACCTTTTGACAATTTTGCATAGTGCTGAAAATATGCAAGTACAGGCATGCCTCAGAGATATGTATTGAGTTAGAGACCGCTATAATAAGGAAAGCATCACAAAAAAGTAAGTTGTAATCTTTTTGTTAGTGGAGGGTCTTGTCTTCCTTCAATTTGTAAAAAATGCAACATCTGTGAAGTGCAGTAAAGCAAAGTGCAATGAAATAAGGTATGCCTGTGCATGTACTTGTTTGAACATCTCATTTTGATTCTTTAGGGAATATTCTTAGGGACAAGGCATCTTTGGAAAGGAGTAGGAGTGAATGAGGGTATGGATGAGGAAGAAAATATTTTAAAAAGGGAGAGAACCTTTATATTGATTGATAAGAGCTTGTTAAAATATGATTAATTCAACTCTGGGCCCCTGACACTCTCAGCTACTTCCACTCCTGATAAAAGAGCAAGGAAACCTGCCTAGATGATATGAGAATCCATTACTGCATATTGGGAAGGAAATGGGATGAAAGGCTCTGATAGGGGAAATGTACTAGACACCTATGTTACCTATGAATCTAGTGTTAGAATATTTGTGTTGGCCTCATGTTCTCCTTCTCACAACTCTCTTTTCAAGATTTATAATGGAGATAAGAGTTAAGACTCCATAGAAATGTATAATTGTGTTCATGTTTAAAACTAGAAAATGCTGGAAGGAAGTAGAACATGTTCCTACATTTGGGGTCAGAGAATGAGAGTGAGAGCTGCTCTCCCCCGACCCACCCACCTCCCTCCCTCAGAAACAAAGCATTCTAGCATTGGAGAGCTTGGTGATGGTAGCTTTGGAAGAAGTGATGGGAGACTTGGGTGGGGGGCAAGACTATTAGGATGGCATTAAGAAGAAGATCTTCTGCATTTTGGGTGAATCTTGCTCTAATCTTCAATGTCACTTATTTTCTCCTTAACCTCTTGAAGTTCATGCTTTCTAAGGATTTACCATTAGATTCTCAGATCCTTTGGACTATTTTTATTCTTTTTAAAAATATATATTTTATTGATTTTAGAGTGGAAGGGAGAGGGAGAGAGAGAGAGAGAGAAACAGCAATGATGAGAGAGAATCATTGATCAGCTGCCTCCTGCATGCCCCCTACTAGGGATCAAGCCCACAATCTAGGCATGTGCCCTTGGCCAGAATCGAACCTGGGACCTTTCAGTCCACAGGCTGATGCTTTATCCATTGAGCCAAACCAGGTAGGGCATGGACTGTTTTTATTCTTGCCTTGTTGGAACTCTTTGTAGCATCTGACTTTCTCATCTTGTTTTCCATGACCCTATTCACTTCTGCTTTTCATCTGATTCCTCTGGTTGCTGGGTGTGTTTTCTTTCTCTCTATCTTGACTCTTTTTTCTAACTGCCTCTTAAATATTGGTGTCTGTGCATCCTTCTCTAGCTTTGCTTTTCCTTTGAGAGCTCATTCACATCCTTAATTTCAACTGCTTTCAATGAGTTTTTGATTCCCCAAACCATATTTTAAGATTAGAGACTTTTCATGGGCTCTAAACCCAATGTACTATTAGCTGGATATCTTGGTATGGATATCTGAAACTCAACATCTCTAAAACAGTTTATTTTCTACAAATTAATGACTTTGGGTGTATTCTTTATTATATAAGTTGTAGCCAGCTTCTAAAGTGGTCCCAATGATTCTCACCTGATATTTATTCCCTTTTACCTATTAATTGTGCCTAATAAACTAGGTGATCTGAAAAGCTTTTTAGGTGGAATGTCAAAGTGCTGTCTGGCCTCCTCTTGCTGATTACAATAAAAGTGTGGGAGAGTGAAGGTTAGAATTATAAACATGAGAGGCATAGGAGTCACTGGTTTTGAGAATTATCAGCCTCCTTGGTCAGGTGATGCTAGAATTGACACATTTGGCTTTTGGCAAAGTTCAAATTCAGAGCTCTGTCAGGAAAACAAGGTCTAAAGCTGAAGCTGGGAAGGCAGGGATGGGTGGGTGCGAGGAGATCAATCAAAGAACTTGTATGCATATATGCATAACCCATGGACACAGACAGTAGAGTGGTGGAGGCCTGGAGTAGGGTGTGGGGGAGCGCAATAAGGGATCAATGGGAGAAAAAGGGGGCCATATGTAATACTTTCAACAATAAAGATTTAAATTAAAGAAAAAAGATGAAGCTGAGGGTGTGGCTGTAAAATTATTTTAAGATCTTAGAAAGATTCAAAGTTATGCCTTAGAAATTTATTTAGACCAGCAATGGGACTTCTAAGAAGCTTAAGGATGGTGTCCCTCAGTCATCTCTGCAGACCAAGATAGAGAAGGTGTTCTTGTGAAGGGATTTGTAGGTGTGGCTTTTTTTGGTGTAATCCAATGAAGTCCAATACCATTCACAGAAGACAGGATATTTTCGAGAGAATTGTATTTTCAGAAACACCCAAACTTCAACTGAAAGGGAGAGAGGACTGCAAAACTAGACCTTTAGTTCCCCAAATTTTAATGGGGAGGAAGCCGACTGCAAACAGAAGCTGCTTTTCAAAGAAATGGAAAAATGATATTCAAGGTGAACCCAGCATTCAGAGGATAAAGCAAAAAAGCAGGAATAAGTATTTCCTGGCCTGGAATCCTAATGAATGGCTCACCCCACTAATCTATTCTAGGATTTCAGAATTTCAGGCATTCATTTCTCTACACTTGGAACTGGAGTATCTCCAGTAGTTACCCTATACGTGCTGGGGGCGGGAGGATGGATAACTTGTTTTGTTAGTTGACTAGCATTTAAGTTGAGAAGACCTGTGCTCAAGGGCTATACTTAGGGAACTATACCTGAGGCACCTCATGCGTACCTGGATCTGATTTAGGTGATGCAATTCCAGATTGTGAGCTCACTTTATGAAGGGATGAGAGTTTTCCTCACCTTTGGAAAGGGTTAGTGAGGACATGAATCATTGGAGCCAGAAAGTGAACTGTGTTCTCCAGTCCTCAAGATGATCCCCAATAATTCTCACCCCGTGCTATTTATATTCTTAGTCCTCCCTACATTGAATAAGGCTGACCTGTGTAACCATCAGGACATGAGGCAGTGCTGGAGTGTGACTTGGAAAGCTAGGTTATAAGACATTGCAACTTCCATCTTGTTTTCTCTGAGATGGTTCACCCTATCAAGCAGCCCTGTGGAGATGCCCATTTCACAAAGCACTGAGGCTTGCTGCCAGCAGCCAGCCCTGATTTGCCAGCTGTCTGAGGAAGCCACCTTGGGAACAGCTTCTTCAAGCCTCCAGTAAGTGTTCAGATGACTGCAGCCTCACCTGACATTTGTCTACAACCCAAGAGACCCTCAAGCCACAACTACCAAGTTAGGCCACTTCCAAATTCCTGACCTACAGAAACTGTGTGTAATCATAATGTTTATTGTTTTAAGCCATTGAGTTTTCGGACAATTTGCTATGCAGCCATAGATAATCTGTAGAGATACTAATATAACTCTGGGAATCTTTGTAAATTTCTGTGGCTTCCTCCTCTTGCCTCAGTTGGTATAGCAAGTAATGTTCCTGACTCATTCATCTCTCTCTAATTTACCTTTCTCCCCTCTACCCCACACCTGTTCATGATTGCCCTCATAATTGATTTGAGGCCAAAAGGTGGAGAGGGGATTTGAGAGAATATGAAAATTTTCAACCATTCTTCTATTTCTGTTTACATAGTATTTGTTTTTATTCATAGTCATAGAAGAACTTAAACCTAAAAGGAGATATAGCAGATCTCCAGGGATCAGCTTTTTGGGGGGTTTATTTTTAAGAAGCCACCTTTGCCCCTCAAGGTGTAAGAATTTCTGATATGTAGACATGCTTTTGACATGAAGTCTTTTATGTAAGCTGGGCTATGAAATATTTGTGTGGAGGGCTGCGCTAGGAGGGGCTGGGCTTCCTTGCCCTTGCAGACACAAGCGTGTGCCCTTGGTAACGGTTTACAGATCTACAAACTAATCACAGTTGCGGAAAACTGGGCCAGAAAGGTTAATATTTCCAAAGCTACATAGCTAATGTGGAGTCCTGGCTACCTGTTCAATGAGATAAGATTTGTTTCAGATTTGTCCTTTGTTTTTACTTTTGTCTTTGTGAGTTCCAAGTGAAAATGATTCCATTAAATGAGGACTACATGCTTCCCTTTTAATATGTTGAGCTGGGTGTGGTTTCTTGAAGTTTCATCAGACATGAAAATATTATAATTTTGTACCTCCCCTTAGGCAACTCTGAAATCGCATAAAATAAAATTACTTATGGGCTCAAGTCCAATAAGCATGATTTAAGTTACAATTCTGATTCTTGTCCAACCTGTTCTTGCTGCCTAGGACATGTGTGACTTTGTTTATGAAGTTTGTCTGTTTTAAACTTGAGCATCATCAAATTGTTTACAAGATTCTGCTTTTACTGTAAAGGCTTTATTTAAAATCAGAATTTATTCTTATTAGTTGTATTTTTTCTTTGTCTCCAGTGAAGTATAGTCATGTTATGTTTTAAGTGGTTCCTTTCGAAATACTTTGGATGGGTTTTGAGGCATGTGTAGCTTTATCCTTATCAGCCTGTACATATTTGTCAACTGAATGAGTATGATTATGTTTCTATAAAATATGTGAAGAATAATTTTGGCTGTCAGTTAAATAGGTTTACTTTTTAAAATATATATATATATATATTATTGATCTTTTATAGAGAGGAAGGGAGAAGGGTAGAGAGTTAGAAACATCTATGAGAGAGAAACATCGATCAGCTGCCTCCTGCACACTCCCTACTGAGGATGTACCCGCAACCAAGGTACATACATGCCCTTGACCAGAATTGAACCTGGGAACCTTAAGTCCAAAGGCCAATGCATAATCCACTGAGCTAAACCGGTTAGGGCGGTTTACTTTTAATTTGACTTTGTTTTAATGTTTTATAACATTTAAAATTTTCAGAACCAAATTGAATTTGTGGGAAGACTTCTTATGGATTATTTTTCTTTGTTGGGTATGAGATTTGAGTCCTGTAGGATTTGAAGTACTGGTATACCAAACTACTTTCTCTTGTCTGCTTGTCTGAGGGTCAGTCATAGAGCCATGAATTTGAATCATTTGGTAATTACAAATAGTATAGTTTCTAGAAATTATGAGCTTACAACAAAATGGCCACATTTGTCCCCCCTGTAATTTTGCCAAAACATCATTTCCTTTTTTTCCACATAGAATCATACAAAACACCTTTCATTGAGCTGTTTAACTTTTGACATATACATTCCTTTAATCGTTGACCTCTTATTTAAAATGATTCATGGATTTGAGCTTTCACCTAGGTAGCTCACACTGCCTTTACTGATAGTACACTAGGATAAAGACTTTACAAAGCCTTTTCTTAAAAAATGTGCCTGAGTTTCCTAGCAACCAGTATTGCTCTTCTCTTGCTATATATTTTTTTGCCCTTTCCCAAAATCCCCTCACTCTTGATGAATCCAAACCATTAAATTTAGACACTTCATCTTTCTCTCTTTATCATTCCCTCCCACTTTGCCATAACATCCTGCCTTTTTTCCCCCCTCTGAGAATGAGCTTCTCAAGATGAGAAAGGAGCAGTGGCCTTTCTTCAAGTGTAGCTTGTCTTCTGTCCCTACTTGTCTTGGCCGGCTGGTTAGGGAAGGTGGTGAGGTTTTAGGGAGGCTCTGAGGCTCACACCATAGACATGGCGTTGCCAGCACATATAAGTGGACAGAAGTCTGTTGGCAAGCGAGGAGGCTATTCTCTTGCCTGAGAACTCTAGCAAAGTGAAGGTCAAGAGTTCACATGGGATCATTACAAGTTCAACCCTGTAAAGGGTTTCCTTAAGAAGAGTAAAGGTGGAAGAAAGCCTATGCTAATTCTGCTCACCAAATAAGTGTCTCTGAAATGCAGCTGCCTGTAGCATAGAATATATTGTAGTCAGTGTCTGTGTAGCAGTTCATGTAAATGGAAAGCATTTGCTTGTAAATGGATGGTTTTGGCTTTGAAATTAGATATGAGGACAGCCTAGATTTTTATTTTTTTAGAGGCAGTTCCTGAGGCAGGTTGCAGGGCGTTGAGGCAATGTGCCACACCTAAGCTATGTGATTTAGCCAATGAAAGCTAGGCTTCTCCTGGGTCCTATAGTATGGTTTCCCTGTCTGTCAAGAGCCGGCTCAGCAACCAAACCCAGATTCCAGGTGTGGTATTCCACAGTCTTTCTGTAATTTGTAATCATAGAAACAGAATGTTCCTCCTCTTATTTCCTCCCTGCCAACAGTTTCTGGGTGGGTGAATGTCAGTAGCTGGAGTTATTTTTAAAGAGGAGAGGTGAGGCTTGTCGTGAAAAGCTGGGAAGAGGGCGTTTGTTTGCAGAGCAGAGCTGACATCAAAGTGTAGATTACTGCTCAGTGGCTAGGCACTTGTCCTGTAACAGGTAATGTTTAACGTGCCAGTCACAAAGATCACAGAAACGGCGTATGCCGGGGCATGAGATAGCACCACCGTTTATGCTCTGGAGGACTGAAAGGCTATACATGCCCGTGTATTTTTTTTTTTTAATACATGTATTCATCGGTCTTGCTGTCTCCTTTTTTTGCTGGCTGTAATTGGACTTTGAAGCTTGGAAGTTTTATCATAAAAATTTTGTAACCTTTGTCTGAGACAGAGCTCTCGGCTAAGCAATTACTTTCCACTTTTTTTTTTTTTACAGGATAATATAAACGTTTTTTTGAAAGCTTGTGAACAGATTGGATTGAAAGAAGCCCAGCTTTTCCATCCTGGGGATCTACAGGACTTATCAAATCGAGTCACTGTCAAGTAAGTTTCACTGGCTGCTTATATATTTTTTAAACTTAGGGCTTTGTGGCTTAAGTGAAAAGAATTCCCGAGAGTTCCTGGTTACTGAAAGATTGTTTCTCTCTCTGTCTTTCTCTATTTTCTTTCCAAAATAGGCTACTTAAAAAAATACCATAGGGACTGGGACTAGGAAGCTCTCTGTAATCGATAATAAATCATGGTCTTATTTTAAATCTCTCTGCTAACCGAAATGGCAGTTTATATTTGAATGCTTGTCAGACCTGGTGGTGTTCAGTTGCTAATAGTGATGATACTTGTTATACTTATAAAGCTAATTTAAAAGTTATGTAAGAACTTGCAGAGTAAAAATTTTTATATGTTTGGAATTGAGACCTAACTGAGAGAGGGACAGTGATAAAGCAGAGGCACCTAGGAACAGCAAGCAAAGCTAATGACCTTGTTAATTGTGGCTGGTTTCTAAAAAAATGAACTGTTTCAATAATATGGATGAGAAAGTGAAAGTGAGGGGACCTGAAAACGTGTGCAGGTGATGCTGTTGGGTTTTAGGTGGAAAATAGTGTTCAGATGATTTGGGGAAATCTGGTTTTGAGCTTCTGTGAGATTTCTTCCCCTATAAATCTAATTTGCTTTCAGTGAATCAGAATAAATTTATGTTACCAGATAAATGTGACAGGAAAATGATTTAATTTTGTAATGATATCTACATCTCTATATTATGGCTCTTAAACCTAATAAACATTTTTTTTCCCAAGGAAGAAAAATAGAAGAGTATTTATCTATAGAAACAGTAGAAATGAAAAAAAAATAGTTTCTATGATTCTAAACAAAGATTTAGTTTATATGGTTAATATCCCTATTGTAGCAGCTTCAATAATTATTTAAAAATTGACTGTAAAATCTTAAATGGGGACAACATTTTTTTCTAAAGAAAAATAAACCTATATATACATATCTTTTAACAGTATAACCTAAACTTCCAGGTAGGATTTATCTCTTCTGACCCTAACAATACATATTTTTAAACGAACAAGCCATTTGAACCTATATGCTTTGAGTTCTGTTGAATACGCATTTCTAAGCTACAGAGCTTAGAAATGTGCATGGCAGGGATGTGATGGGCTGCATTTCTGATTAATTCTGACTCATTGAAATAGTTGATTGATCCTAAGTTTCAGAATGGTGTTTTTACTTATGCAGTATGTGGGGTCATGTTTAATTTCCTTAAACAGTAATGTTGGAAAAACTTGTTTTATTTTTCCTAATCATCATTCTCTCATAAGACCTATCTGATGGGCAAAGAATTTTTGACTTGGAAATTCTTTTTAAGCTGTCGCTGTCAAATGTCTTTTCCCCTTAAAATCTTACTGTTTTGAAACTGGATAGCCAATGTTTGGATAGGCTGGGGATTAGGCAAAACATGTTTGTTGGCTCCTAGTTCCAAGGGTGCTCTGAGCAAATCTTGCCCTGCAACCTCATGAAATGTTGGGTCTAAAGTGTTTGGGAAAAATCATATCTGGGCCCAGGTATTAGTGAAGTTACTGACAAACTGAAACCAGAGGTCACAGTTACAGCTGTAGTAGGAAGTATGCAGAACAACTTGTTTCAGTTGAAACCACGAGGCCATAAAACGAAGGTGTGCCTGAGGAGTACTGGCGAGATCCCCTGAGGGAGAACAGTTACCTTGACCACTCTGTCTTGTTGGGACTGGAGCGGCACAGGGATCCACCCTGCGCCTGCTGAGATGGAATCATGGGGTGAGGAGACACTGGCAGATGGCTTATTAAATAATGTTGGCCCCAGATCTTACGCCCTGGGATAGCATTCTGACAAAAAGAAAGCAGGTTTAAAGGAAAGCAAATGATTGCTTACTAAGTAGTAATGCATTTCTTTGTAGTTTTTGTTTGTATGTAACGTGGAGTCTCCTGTTGGTCAAATCCTGCCTTATTATAGATAACAGGGCTTGAAGTTGGTTAGACTGATAGTTCTCAGCCCGGGGCAGCTTTGTCCTCCATGGGATACGTGGCAAGATCTGGAGATACTTATGGCTGATGTAGCTGGGGAGGCATTCAGTGTGTCAGGAATGCTGCTAAATATTCATTAAGGAATAGAGCAGTCCCCATAACAAAATTTCGGGTCCCAAATATCAGTGGCGTTAAGGTTGAGAAACCCTGACTTAGACTTGGAGTTCCTGACTTATTTCTAGTCTGCCTGCAAGATAGCCATGTGGGCAGGAAGATACTGATGGACTGTCTTCCTAAAATGTAACTTTTTACGTACTAACATAGAATAATTTATATTTTTCTGTGCTAGTATGCTTGTCCATCTAAAAGGGAAGGATCACTATCATTTGTGTGCAGTTATATGAGTACTTTGGCATTAGTTTGCTCATCTGTATACATTAAAATTAGCAAAGATGTGGCAAAATATTTGATGATTTTAAATGCTCTATAAAAACTCAATATCTAAGACTGCATTAACAGTTCATAGACTTGCCCTTGGTCTTGCTGCAAGTACAATCTAAGATACATATTTGTGTGACATACTGAGAGGAAAGAACAGTTTATACTCTCCCCATTGGCACGTGGGAGGTTTTTTTTTTTTTTGTTAATGATCAGGAGTATTAAAAACATAATGGCATATGGAGTCTAGGAGAGTTGTGTGTGGTGAGAATGAGTAGCAGGAGCAATCAATTTCAAGATCCTTTGCTTGTGAGTAATGTTGATAATCCAGACCCTAACCATAAAACCTAACTTTCCAGCAATTTGAGATTTACAATTTAATTTGCAATAACAACGTTGTACCAGTCAAATCGAACTAGAGTATTCTTCATTTTTCTGCAATTATACATATTAAATGTGACATAATTTTCTTTAAATATGCATAGTAATATGGGATCTAACTTTCTAAATGGATTATTTTACTTCTTGCAAGATGTAGTTTGAATTTTTCCAAGTATGTTTGAATTATTGCATTTACTTTGGGATTCATGTATTCAAAAGTCAGTTGGTACTTTTAATTTCGGCATCTCTGACTTTAATGGGTAGAGCCCATCTTTACTACTTTTCTTCCCAAAAGACTAATACATAAATCTGTGACTTCATCTCCATGAATGGTACATTGAAGTTAAACTTTTCCTAGTGGTTTATTGAGATGTTTACATTCAGATGTTTACTGAGGCCATGACATTTACCTTCTGTACTAATGAATAGGTGCATCATTATTATAATCCATGTTGTATGTTCACACTGAACTCAGAAGCAAACACAACCCACAGAGAAGAGGTGGTGTGACTCCCACTTTGCTGTGCCTGCACATTCTCTATTGAAGGCCTCCTGAGAGCAAACATGGCGACCACTGTGCCAAGCACAGATACTGGAGAGTTCCTCTAGACATGTCATGGTCTCTGTGGTGCTGCTGGCCATTAAGACACACAGCAATTGCACGTTGTAAAAGCAACCCAACAGAGTAGTCCGGAGGTCCTGTATTGGAGGGAGGAAGTTGGCAGGAAGGTAGAGTTGAACATTAAATTAAAAAAAAAAATTCTTCATTGTTGAAAGTATTGCATATGTCTGAACATTAAAGGTTTTGATTTTATGTACAGCGACTTTTCTCATAAACTAAGTCCTGCATTTAAACCATTGCTCTAAACAATTACATTGAAAATTTTAAGCTGAGAATTTGACATATTTTCAACATGTTTTTTTTTCTGTCTATTTATCATTCCAATTCAGTTTTTAGCACTTCTTAGATACATTCTGTTCATTGTGCAGTTACAGAATGGCAGTGTTTTTGAACACAATATTTTAGTCATGCAAAGAAAAATTATTTTCTAGTACACTGTTTCACTATTTAGGGTATTACTATTAGGTTTAAAATGTAATTTTAAATGTTGATATTGACTGAGTTTTTTTAAAAAAGATCTATTTATCAAATGGAGGGTACAGAAATGAAAAATCTTTTTTATTTTTACACATGCTGGTTGCCAAAGGAATAGTAAAATTGGAAACAAAACTAGTGTTAACATATTTTGCCTTCATGAAAATAAAAGAGGCTCAAAATTGTATTTTAAGGATTTGACTGTTCTCTAAAGCCTCACAAGGGTGCTTGATTTCATGGCAATACTGTAAGGTTATTTCTTAGGGTTCCCAGATGGGCACACGGTTACTGGCCTGCCAAATTGGGCTTGAGATAGGAATGTGTTTATATGTATTGATTAAGATTTTTATTCTTGTAGGTAAAAATGTAGCTACTTTGATATTTCTACATTTTTCTGACTTAAACTTGGCTTTGCTTTTTTCCCCCCCATGTCTTTCAAAGGAGCTTCTTGACATCTTAGCCTGTTTTTTTTTTTTTAAAAGCAAACTTCATAGTATCCAAACTTGGATCTGTAACTTGAGCATGGGAACTTCCACCTGTCAGTTCATGTTACTATTTTAGAATGTGCCCTTCCTACCAAGCAATTGGAAGAGAGTAAAACAGAAAGGAAGTTTGCTGCACCACACACATCTCTTTCACCCAGTCCTCCTCTGGTGTTAGGTAGGTGCTGAAAGGGGAATGTTAACTCTTTTGGGTTGCTAAAGGTTCTGTTTAACGCCAGCAGTGCAGATGGAAAGCCATGTTTTCAAATGTTCTTTAATTGCAAAGTTGGAATATCTAGGAGTCAGCTTAGCTTCAGAGAAAGGCTGTGGGAGTGAGGCAGGTCTGTTGCTAGGACAAACTATAGAATATCTAGTATTTATTTCTCTCCATTTCTAGTTCTTAATTAATTTTTTTGACAGATAAACAAGTTTCTGTATACCAACTCTCCTTCTTCAGCTCTACTTTTCCACATTATGGATTTTTCTGACCGAGGTCTTGACATTCACAAGGAACCCAACTTGAGTTTATTGCTCCAAAGGGTCTCACCTGGTTGCTCATCTGATTTAGAGTTGCTATGAGTAAGTTCATGGGAGAATTTAGAGTTTGTTTCTCTTGACTAGATAACACTTGTTTTATAGCAATGTCCTTCAAAAAGGGTTAAACTGAAGAGAGAGGTATTTCTGTTGTGAAGAGATTCTTCTGTCTTTCAGATTTCCCGTAGAGATTCTTGACTTTCTAGTTATCACCTAGATAACTCAAAGTTTTTACTCAAAGTTTTAATAATACGTGCACTATAATATCTGTAGTCCAGTCAGTCATTTTCGAAAATGACAGCTTCACCAGTGACTAGGGGTGTTAAGCATTGATTTTCCGAGTGTCATGCTGTATTTGGGTCTGATGTAGTTGATTGTGTGAGGATTTACGTGTGAGGCATGTGCCCTCACATCTATTTCCAGAGATAGAGTAGTAAATGGGACTTAATGCTGGAAGGGGAGATTTAGGTTTCAGAGAAATTGTTCACTTGTTCGTTATATGAGCATTGATTCAGCACCTTCTCTGTGGCATATACTTACACACACATCCATAAGATGGGGTCCTGCCTTTGGTGAGCTTTCTATTATAACTGAGGAAATCTCTCCAGAAATTCACGGTTAGGATACATTGTGTTAAGATAAATGCACATGTTCTCTGGGTATATGGAGTTGAACAAGCATTTCAACTTTCTCATCAGGAAACACCTTTCATTGAAAGTGACATTGGTTTCTTCCCTGAACTTCAGAGCACTCACTGTGTTCATCTACATCTAATTCTTCCTTAGGCTTGAAACTAGCCGAGAGCAAGAACAGAACATCATTCCCTTTATCTCCTTAGTCCCTAACACTTTAAGTGTTAAATGTGAATTTGAAAATTATATTTTCATTGCAAAAATTTTCTGGAGGTTTTAAATAGGCTTTGAACATGAGCTGATTTTTGAACTTGCCAAGCCTTCATCTTTCTATTCTCATCTTTCACAATTGCAAAGCAATCTGGCAAACCAGTCATTGAACTTTTGGTTGTGGTTGCTTTCCCCTTATCATTTCAGAATAATGATAGGGCGGGCAGGCAACATAATCTAAAATTTACACAATCTAAAAGAATGTGTGTCTCCTCTCAGTGTGTGAGTAATAAAATAAAATTGGAACTTAGGACCATGCACTTCTCAAATGGTACACATTTTAATCTTTATGTTGAGATGCAAATGATAAATACTAATAGTGTTTGACATTTGAGGTATATTTCATGTATATATGAAATTTTAGAAACATTTGATTCTTTTTTAAAATTGATTTTTAGAGAGGGAAAGAGAGAGAGAGAGAGAGAGAGAGAGAGAGAGAGAGAGAGAGAGAGATCCATTGCCTCCCACACACACCCTGACTGGAATCGAACCTGCCACTTTTTCTTGTATGGGAGGATGCTCCAACCAGCCGAGCCATACCTGCTGCCAGGGCTAGAAACATTTTAATGTGTTCATATCACCAATCACTTTTCGTCTTGTGAAATTAATCTACATGCATGTTTAAGACTTTTTGTTTGAAAAATATGGTGGTTATGTAAGTAGTTGAAGTATCATGTAGAAACTCAAGGACAAGGAATAGAAAATTTTAACAGCAGGAACTTATAATAGAGATGACTTCTTAATGAAGAAACAGTAAAATTTAATGAAATTTACCAACAAGTTTACAGTAAGTCTTCTTCCTTCCAAAGTTAAGATACCTGCCTTGGTGCCTCTTACCTTAGCCTAGCATTAAACATCAAAGCCACCTCTGTTACCCCTTCCCTCCAAAACAGCCACAAATTACCTTTGACTTTGTCATGATAAAAACCATTTTAAGTGCCCTAGTCATTGTGGCTCAGTTTTTTGGAACATCATCTTCTACACCAAAATTTTGCAACTTTGATTCCAGGTCAGGCACATACCTAAGTTGCAGGTTGCATCCCTGGCTGGGGCGCATGTGGGAAGCAGCTTATGGATATTTTTTTCTCATATTGATACTTGTCTCTCTCTTTCTCCCCCTACCCCTTCTCTAAAATCAATTAGCATGTCCTCAGGTGAGGATTTAAAAGAAACCAATAGAACTGAGCAGATTTCTTAAGCATTCATTTGAGCTGTGTGTCTACTCCCCAAGATAGAACAAGGAGTTTGGTTGATATGCATCAGTTGTCATAAACAGATAAGTATCTTGGATGAGAGCAGGGGTTTTAGGTGCTCATGAACATGGGTTTACAACTCCCATCCCATTCAGTCATGTGGTGGCTGAAAGACTAAGAAAGGTTATTTTCCTCCCTGTGATCACTTTGCTTTTCAGTGAACAAAGCTGTAATTGCTGCTCTCTTGGAGCTTTGCAAATAATACCTCCCGGGGTATAGTCCTGCCTCACACGGATGTTGTAATGACTACACAAAGACAGGTATGTGAAGTGTATATTACCAGGCATATAGTAGTACTGGAATTGAACCTGGGACCCTTCGGTCTGCAGGCCTGATACTCTATCCACTGAGCCAAACCATCTAGGGCTGGCTTTCTCTTCTTGACCTTATAAAGATGTATCCCCCCATAGCAGAATATGTAAGCAAAGAATCTGGCCTCTGAATACTTAAATTATGATGGTTAACTATAGGCTCTTTATTTTTAGGGGAATTTCGGACATTTAAACTTCTCTCCATTTAATTGGGAGCAGATATTAAAACAAACACATTTTTCTGACATTTTTATGTTTACTCAGCCTTTTGCAGTTTACCTCTTTTGTTAGCCTAGCAAAGCAGGAAAACAGAGAATAGACATTTAGGTTCTTTGCTCTTGCCCATGTGTATGTAGAACCAATACAATGTTGTTGTTTTTTTTGAGACCTCAATACGTTATATGTTTTCTGAAATATTATAAATATTTTAATCTGATTTGGATCCATTTTTTTAAAAAGTTGTTTATTTCCATACTTGAAAAAGAGAAAACAACTAACAAACAAAACCCCAAAACACTTTCATGAAACCACAACCAGTCTACAACAAACCCAAATCTAAGACTTCACTCTTTTTTTTTTGGTGTATTTTATTATCCCATTTTCCTCCTGTCATTTCAGGCTATATATATCCTTCAGGTAGACAAGAGCACACGCTCTTCTCTAAAAGGCTTTTGTAGGGCTTATGAAATATTCTTTTTGGAATAAGTGTTTATAATCTGCCCTGAATGACCTCCAGTGTGCATTGCTGCCATGGTTTCTGGGCAGAAGACTTAACTGCTCTTTTTGGGTGTACCCTTCTATTTTGTCCATCAAAAGACTACTACAGAATGGCATAAAAATGTCTTTTAGATAATACTATCAACATCCGTGGTTTTTACCCAGGGCACCAAAAAGTTATAAATAGCAAGAGGCACTGTTTGTGAGGTCAAAGGCTTGCTTGTTCTTTGTTTCCAGTTGTATTTGTCTTCAATGAAAAAAAATGTCAAAGTAGTTAGTATACTTATGTTAATATGATTTGATATAACATTATAATTTGATTTTTTTTCCTTTGAAAAAGTAGAGCCTATCAGATGTAAAATAGACTATGTAAAAGTTTTTTATTCACTATTTATTGCTTATTTTTGAAACGTTGGGTTAATGAAGTAGCTCTGTTTTGGGGGTAATTACCCTGGTATAATCCCTGTCTTGGTGAGCAGCATCCAAGATGGAATTGGTTGCTGATGGACTTAGTCTCCATCCTCAGAGAGACATACCTCTCTGAGTATCCCTACTGAACCGGGTGGGTGGGGTGCTGTGTCATCACTTTTTTCTTCTGAAACACTTAATACCATTGCTTTAGGCACAAGATATGCCCAGTAAACCCATGAAAACATGTTCAAATAGTGTTAGTGAAAGACAGTTAATTTTAGGGACACATAAAAAATAAATTTGCCATCTAAATAATCCACTGTAATGTTATTCTTAAATGTAAGTGATAGTGTTATAAAATTACATTAAAAGGGAGTAGATTAAAAACATGCTTTGAACGAACTTCAGGTTAGCCAGTTTTTCATAAGTTAAAAAAGGAAAAAGTGGGGGATCTAGTCAGCTAGGCGAAGCAGCTGCTTTGAATTAAGCTCTGTTTATGGTAACCGCTGTCAACTTAAGGGTTTGCTCTGGGCTTTGAGCAATTTGGGGGAGAAATCCCTAAATAAATATTAAGTATCACTGTTAACGCATTTCACTATTCCATTACATTATCATAATAATAATGGCTGCTAAGTTTTTTTGGAAAAGCTTTTGTTCTGCATTTTTTTTCTTTTCAATTTACTGAGATACGGGAATAATCTTCCACTTTTGGAGGCAGGAAAGGAGTAAAACAGTTAGTGTATCAGGGCAAACATTTTGGCTGACATTACTAGAACTTCTTTTGACTTAATGTTGAGAAGGGAAAAATCTCTGCCAGGTAATTATTATTTCATGCTTTATTTTGTGTTTAGGGGTGTGTATTCATCTTCAAAATATTGTCTAATAGAGAGCACACACATTAAAAAAGAACATATGTGAAAATTTGTGTAGGGCCTCAAAGAATTTTGTATTAGGCACCAATTTGAAGAGATCTTGGATCCTTGGTTATTTTGATGAAGAATTCATTTCACCAAAGGGGTTTGATCTGTGACTTGGAGGGTAAATAGGAATAATATTATAATTAAATGTGGGTGTCCAGAGCATGCCTTTCTTAGATTATTAAGAAATAGAGCTCTGTGTGCTTTCTCACACTTTCCATTCTCCTTTCATTCTACTTACAAGAAAGAGGCAGGAAAAAAATCTTTTTAATTAAAGACTGACATCTATTGATATAAACCTTGGGCTGCTGCGACCAGAAATAACTGTTTCTAGGGCAGACAGAAGCAGCACAGTCCTGATGGTGGGGGGTGAGGGATGGGCATGTGAAGCTAACTTAGGGGTATTGAGTCATCTCACCTGAAGACCTTTTTAAATTTTTTTTAAATTGATTTCAGAGAGATGAAGGGAGAGGGAGGGAGATAGGAACAACAGTGATGAAAGAGAATCATTGATCGGCTGCCTCCTGTATGCCCCCCAATGGGGGTTGAGCCTGCAACCTGGGCATGTGCCCTGCATGGGAATCGAACCCTGACCTTTTGGTACATGGATGAGCTATGCTGGCCAGGCACCAGTGGACCTTTTACCTTGTGGTTTATCAATAGAATTCATTGGGATTTAATATTTATCAGGCATAGATCCTGGATGGATAGACGAGAAACAAGACCTTCTTTCCTGTCACCAAAAGTGAGAAGATGAAAAGCTTTCTGGAGTTGTAATGTTTTATGTTTCAGGGAGCATCATAATGATTTTTAGTTCACAACTCTAAGGAAATGCTGGAGTGATGAATAGCAGCGAGGTGGGAAAATCACTGGACTAGGTGCTAGAGTGTGTCAGAGGGATTCCTGTCGCTGCTGTTCATCAGGTTTAGACAACCTGAATGTGAGAGCTGGCAGGCACTGCCAGGTGTTTTCTGTAGTTATTTCTAACTTAGTAACAGCCCAGCCATGTTAGTTCCATTTTGCTGCAGATACTTGAAATGAAAAGGGTCAGAAGAGTAACTTGCCATATAATCTTGAATGAGTAATGGAGCTAGGATTTTAATTTGGTGGGTGGGGCTTAGCCTACAAGGCTGAAACTCCTTCCACTGTATTGTCAAAGAGACTTAAGTAACCTTAAAAAAAAATTGGCTGAAATTCTTTCTAGTGCTATGCAAATGAAATTGTCATAAGTTGCTTTTAAATCAGGCCAGCTGTCCCCAAAATGGATGTGATTATATTGATACATGGCAAATATCTTTGCATTATGATTTTAAAATGTTTTTCCTACTTTGTGAACTAAGTAACTATAAATGAACGTACAATATGCCTCCAAATCTAAGATCAGTGATTTCGAGACCTCCTAATTTTAGGAATGTTACATGAACACATGTGCCTCAGAATAGAAATAGGCTACATGTGTGGTCTTTTAACACTGGCTAGTTGAAAAATAACAGAGTACAGTATTTGGACTTTATTGCAATGTGTATATATGCCTTGGTAGGTTTTATGACTGTCGTGCAGATATTTATAACTATTCAATTATATTTTCCATGCTAATGGAGCATACCTATTAGAGGACGATGATTGCAAACCTTCCTAATCTAAATTGCCCAGAATCATACCACCACACTTTGTGCATTGGCATGGAACCTATCTTTAAAAATAGAATTAGTGCCCTTGCCAGTTTGGCTCAGGGGTTAGAGTGTTAGCCTGCAGACCGCTTTGGGTTTGATTCCAGTCAAAGGGCACATACCTCGATTGCAGGCTCAGTCCCTGGGTATGTGTTGGAGACAACCAATCGATGTATCTCTCTCATGTTGATGTTTCTTTTTCTCTGTCTCTCCCTCTCCCTTTTATTCTTTCTAAAAAAAAAGCAGTGGAAAAAAATGTCCATGGGTAAAGATTAACAATAAAAATGTATAACTGGTAATAATTTTATATAGAATAATTTATTATTTCCCAGATTTTGATTCTCTATTTTATTTAATAAAATATTTATTTATTGTTAAAACCAAACTACACTGTGATTCTCTCCTCAAAATGTCATTGGCTGGGAATAAGTACTTATTTAAAAAATATAAAATGGGTTATTTTTGTTACAATTTGGGTAATTGTATATTAAATTCCATACAAAGACTTAATGCTACTTTGAAGTCTTGTTTGAAGCCCAAACTATAAGCAAAAAGATAAGTTGTAGCCATGTTATATAGTGTATTAAACAATAAAAATCAATTCAGTCCATGGTGCAAAGTTCTGCAATCAGTGTAGTCATTGGAGGGTTTGAAACAGGTGGTAAGCACAGAGCATCAAGTGTACAATAAATAGCACCGTTTAATTCCAGTAAGATGAAACTCCTCTTTCATTGCACATCTGATAATGACTCAGAAAAGCAAAGTCCAAGAAATGACTCAAGCACAGAAACACTTTAAGAATTTCTTTACCGAGACTTACAATGAATGGAGTGATCATGTCTTCTCTTACCAAGTCATTAGAAATTACTTCCTGGTAGTGGTTAAATGAAGGCCATCAGAAATGGTTGCCTTTCATTACTAGGAAGAGAAATGTATTAAAATTATGGATGTGTTGTTTAGAGAACCAAAGACACATGAAACTAATAGTAGCCCAAGATAGGAACATAGTGGAAGAACACAAACAAGGACAACTTTTTTAGATGTAATAACAGAACACACTTGTTTTAAGGCTGTTAAATAAAGAGAGGGAAAAATACTGCCTTTGACAGTAGCAGTGGAGGACAGTGGAAAGCAAATGATACTTTAATGCTTTGCTTACTGCTTTGTGTAATATTATAACCACTTTAGAAGATGAATTTACAGAGATGGAAGCTGAAAGGCTCAGTGGTTTGCTCAAGGTCCCATGCTTAATGCAAGTGGGAACCCTTATTATGACCCTAAGCCCAGTGTTCTTTTCATTATAAAACTCAGCTTCTAAGTGTATCCTATGAAAGATAACAAGATTGGATGAAGGAATTCTTTAACATGTTAATGTGTATCTATCAGACATGAGTTCCATCAAGTTGGTTATGTAGAATGTAAGTTCTGGAGATACAGAGGATTTTGCCATTTTTAGAAACTATGAATGAGAGATTACCCAAACTTTGAGAGTTAGAATACTTTAAACAAGTGTTTCTCAAGCATCAGTGTACACGTAAAGCTCCTTGGGATCTGGTTCAAATGGAGATTCACATTCATCAGGTCTGGGCAGGGCTGGACTGTGTATTTCTGGCAAGCTTCCAGGTCATGCCAGGGGGGACCACACTATGAGCTACAAGGATTTAAGCAATAAACAATAGTGGTCATAAACTAAAGTAAAAACATGTATTTCAGGTATTTTGTAAATAAAGTTACTTGATCTATAGAAAACACACAATAGTGACCACACACAGGAGTGAGGGTTTAACAGACAAAAGGATTGGGGAAGATGTAAGGCTTGAGTGTGGATCTAAAAGCTGAGCAGCATTTGAGTGAGAAGTGGGAGACCTGTGCAAGAAGATTGGCACATCCAAAGGCACAGAGGCGAGAAGTTCTGCTCTCATATTTTAGAGCCTTCTAGATGTAAAGCAATGAGTCAAGTCAGCAAGGTAGCAGCTCTTTTTGTGTGGGGGGAGAGGAAACATAAGGCAGGAATCTGTAGTCTAGTTTGACAGCAGGATGGACAGGTAAGATGGGACCAGTTTGAGTGGTATCCTGGCTGGGAGTTTAAGCACTATCTCACAGGTAGTGGGATTATCACCAAAAGCTTTTGAGCGGGAAGTAAAAATGTTAAAAGTAGAGATTAAGAAAGATTGGGGTAATGGATATTACATAAAGTGGGTTGAATGAATTGGCTTGGGGGCTAGAGAGAGGTTAGGAAATTGTAGCAGTTCCTGGGTGTTTGGATAAGGAAGCCAACTGCTGAAAACAGTGAAAATGTAAATGAGAAAAAATGCCAAAGATGTTTGAAGTATGACAGGATGGGGGTTGGTCACCGTAAAGGAGCAAGATGAGTCAGCTTCTGAGCTTGTGCCACTAGCAGAAGCAGGAAAGACCACTGAGGAAGGTCAAGATGAGGATGAGACTTTGTACAGTGGGTTGGACATGGCAGTGAGTATTCAAATGAAAATGTAGGAGTGGTCAGTATATTTACTCAGAAATTGTGTCTGGGTACTTAATTGGGGAGTCATCTGTGAAGTGGTAGTAGACATCTGTAGGAAAATGAAGCCCAGCTTAGAGAAAGTGAGGGTAGAGAGAGAATTAGGTGGTTAAGGACTTCCTCCTCTCCTCTATCCCTCCCCAGCCCCTCCTCTTTCCACCTCCTTCTTCTCCCCCCCCCCCCCCCCCTTCCCCCCCCCCCCCCCGCCTCTCCACCCCTCGATTGTCCTGTAAGCATTCATGTATTTCTGACTGCTCTATTCCATTCAGCCAGTACTGCTTACTGTCTTGTTGAGCATAGCTTGGAACATTGTCTTTTTTCCTTCTTTTAAAGTGAGATAACAATCCTCTCTTTTTGTTGAAGTTCAAATTCTGTTATCTCTAGTGCTCTCTGGAAATGTTAGGACTTTTGATTCCCTCCCTTAGAAACTACTATGAAGCTTTGGAATAACTAGTAGTGGGAATGTTGCCCCTTCAAGGGAAACACCATGAACTTGTCCTTTGGATTCAGCTGAGTGTTCAAATCAGTTTAGAGAATCCAGCATCATTGTATGTCCTAGCTTTGGGGTCCTTAAATCATAAATACCACTGTGTGGTGTTTACAACTCTAGCCACTCTTGGTCATGACCAACCACATTGTTTTGCTTTGTATATTCTCCTACAGCACAAGTAGGAGTTGTTGCTTGCTTTTCTTTCTTGTTGTCATCGTTAAGTCTAAATTCTGCATCTTTTGTAAACAAGTATTCAGACAAGAATACATACAGCTCCCCACAGAACAGACTATTTTAGGCACATTGCTTCCAACAAAATGTACTTATCTCTCTGTTTTTCCAACAGCCCTGCAAACCCTACTCCCAAATAACACTAAAAACAAAGCTGTGGACTGCAAAACAACACCTGATTCAGCTTGACACAATTTTATAACCAAAAATTGCTTCTACTTCTATCCATCAAGGTTGGGCAAATGACAGTATTTTAGGGCATGTGTGTCAAGAGGGATTTGATTCAATAAGGGAATAAATAAATGGGTAGACAAATGAATGAGTTTAACAAACATTTCTTGAGATCCTGTGTGCCTAGCACTGTTCTAGGTATTGGGATTCAGTTTTGTGGTGGGAAGGACATTCTTGTATTCCAAGAAGAAATTTGGGCTTATATCATTTGAAAATTTATTTTTTATTGTTTGGGAATTGTTTTAGGGAATGACTTTAACAACTTACTAATTTCTGATACTATATATGAGGAGGTAAATACTATATTCAAAAAGTTGTCAGCCTTCAACTCTGGAGCATATCACCCCACAATGATAATCAAGTAATACATGGGAACATTATTTATCTGAGTTCGGAATGCCTAGTCATGTGTTAAGTTGATGTGACTGCTGACTGTTTTATTGGTACTTAACCAGAGAGGCAATCTAGGGAGACTCATAAAATGGTTGCCTTTCATATCAGTCTTAAAATTGTAGTGGGAATATTTAATTTGAGAAACATACTTTTAGGGAATACTCCTTTACAAGTTGTAAAAATCAGAACATTAGAGCTGAAAGGTACTAAAAAGAATCTCATCCCATGTAGTCCTTTCACAAAAGCAGATAAGTGGTCCAGCGGAGGTCAGGCGGATATTGCGAGGCCACCCACTGAGCTGGGTGTATTTTTTTCCCCACTGTATCTCACTGCCAGCTCAACTAGAACAACAAAAGACTGAAATGAGATTAATATTTCATTTTATCAGATTTAACCTCATTTCTTTTTTTTAAAAAATATTTTCTTAATGATTTGAGAGAGGGAGAGAGAGATGGAAACAGCAGTGATGAGAGAGAATCATTGATTGGCTGGTACCTGCTCCTTCTCCTCCTGGCACATTCCACACTGGGGACTGAGCCTGAAAACTGGAAATATGCCCTGACTGGGAATTGAACTGTGACCTCCTGGTTCATAGTTTGATGCTTAACCACTGAGCTACTTTGGCTTGGCTTCACCTCATTTCTTATTTCAATAAGTGACATCTACAATATGGGTACTCTTATCTCCATTTAATTTATCACTCTATTTCAGATTTAGTAACTTGAATAAAATAAGGGCAAGACTCAAATTCAAAGGCAACTACCTGTGTTACTCAGACCAGAATATCTTCACATTACTTCACATTCCAGTATGTAAAGAAGTTTCCCAATGGTAAATTGTGCAGCTGGTGCACCTTTTCCTTTACCCATGACTTGTACTTGTTTTAAATAAGTTGATCTGTGCTAATATTTGTTAGGGGTGCCTTATAATTCTACTTATACACAACTATTTTATGGAAGCAATTTTGGATTATAATTTTGTGTTTAGAATTTTCTAATAAGGTGGCCTTACATTCACGGCCATTTAATCTCTCATCACATTCAGACAAATTAGTCCAATGTTACTTAATTCAGATTTTCTTTTTAATTGAGCCAAACAAATTAGAGATTAGGTAATTCCAAAATATGTCCAGGCTTGGTTTCTCACGAATTCTTCTTCTTCAAAGACCTAAAACAGGTTTGCATGATATTATGAGGAAATTGGAAGATGGCTGGAACAAAATTAACTTAACATTTTGAAGAGCATTCCTTTACAGCTGGCAATGGTTGACTTTTTAGAAAACTTATAGAAGAAATCCCTTTTGTGCTCTTGAAACATTTTGTTCTGTGGACTTAATGCATGTTTGTTTTTGTTAGGTGTTCTCTACGGGATCCCGGGGAGTGTTGGTGCTGGTGTAGTGTTAAGTAATGAACTCAGTGACCTTTCCCGTCCTTTAGATCTCTGGACCAAGACATCCTAAGGGTGCAAGGACAGCAAGTGGAGTGCATTTGTGTGTGGTGCTCTCTTAATTATGCCCAAGTACAATGAAGCACATTGAGGTTTTTCAGTCAACACTTGAAAATAATTGGCATTAGTTTCAGGCTTTTGCTTAACTTTGAGTTTCTTTGTGCTTTTTATTATTTGTTTTAGACTCTAATTGGGTAAGGCTAGAGGAAATGTTTCAGTTTAATTTCCTTTTTCAAAAGAAGCAGATCCACTAGTTGAAGCTGTAGTTACCCTTAAGTCGCCATTTTAACTTTGGTATATTTCAGTGAATCTCATTCGGTAGCATGCATCAGAATCACCTGGAAGATGCACTGAGATGATATTACTGGACCACTAACTCTGTAGGTATGGAGTAGAGCCTGAGAATTTTCATTCCTAACAAGTTCTAAGGTACTATGGATGCTGCTGATCTGGGAACCATGGTTTTGAGAACTTATATTCTAGTAGGAGATAAATCAGTGAGACCAACTCAAAAAGAAATGTATTATCTTAAGAATATTTTTACTTCTGCTAACATAGATATTCAATACAATCTCTAGTTTATGAATAGTGTTTGAAAAAAGAAAATGAGATTAGCCCTCAGAGTTCCTTTGGAGGTGGTGAGATATCAATAATGGACACATGTGGATGAGTAATGGTGCGGCTCCATATTTTGTTGAGTTATTGGGTCTTTAAAAGGGTGGTGTTTCAGTTACATGCTGTTGTCCTGTGGGAATTTCCTGGAAATTGACATTTGAGAGTTAAGTGTGTGACAGATTCTGGGCATTTTAGGTTCAAGGACTGGCACATTTGGGCCTGAAGTGAGAGTAAACAGGTCCTATTGTACTTGACTGAAGTCAGAATAGGATGGGATGCTGTGGGAAATGGCTGAAAGATGGAAATGGGGGATGTAACTACAGTTAAATTAAAGGTTAAAGCCTGAGGAGCCCTGTAATATAATGGCAACAAAAGAAAGTAAAAACATGGTCAAAATGGCTCCTTAAAATGATTCTGTACACTTGCTGGGTTAGATATTTAAAGAGAAGGGGCTAAAGATTTAATCTGTACATTCTTTCCAGTAGTATTTTAGTGCCAATGTTTTAAGTACTGAGCCAGAGATAAATACATTCTATCTCTGAATTTGTGGAGTTCTCAGTCTAGGTGGAGAGGCTAGGAAGATAATCATGATGCTCTGTACTATAGTGGGATGTTTTAAACAGTCTGAGTTACCCAGGGGCTCATTCGGGAGAGGCCTGGAGGAGAGGAAGGCTTCAGAGACTGGTGAACTTAAAACGAAAGGATGAAACAGTACAAAAGAGGGAGGGAACAGTTAAGAGCCTTCTGGGAAGATAAAACCTCCTATGTCCCTCATATGGAGATGGCAGAGAACAGGGCTGTTGATAGAGTTTTAGGGAAAGAGTTTTGGGTTTATGCTGGGGCAGTTCAAGAAATGAGGTAAATAAGAGTGGTCAGATCAAGAATGTGAATGCCACATTGTGGACTTTCCTCAAAGGAAATAAGAGCCATAGAGGTCAGGTTTTAATGGGGGAGATAGGGAGAGTATTCCATTTTAGGAAGGTTCTTGAGGCATCTCTGTGGAGGAAGCAGGAGGCCGAGGTGTGGAGAAAGACTGAAGAAAGGAAATGAATTACCTCTGAGAAAGAAGGGGTGAATTTAAGAGATACTTAAGAGCTAAAATTGATAGGATTTGGTTAGTGGGCAAGTGGATCGGAAGTAGCTTTCTGGCCTTGAGATTTGAGGCCCTGCACCAGGGCAAAGCATATAGAAGGGTAAACCGGCTTGGAGATTAGATGATGCCTGCACTTAAGTTCGTATCAAATTTTAAATTTTCAACTGGGATATTCATAGTTGGAATGTAAAGGGCCTACCTGAGAAAAGTTTCCTTGGAAGTATTAGTTGAGTTTGGTTTGGACTAAATATGGTGAAGGGAGGAGAGAGGAAAATAATTCAGTAGATTCATTAATTTCAGAATTTTCATAAAGGTATTCATAAATGAAATTGGAAAATGAAATTGATTGCAATAAATGTAAGCGAGTCTGAAGACTGTCCAGATTGAATGTGTATTGAATTTATATTAATTGAAAGGTGAGGATACACACACACACACACACATACACACACACACACATAAATATTAATTGATTTTGGAAGCCAATCATATTCCTTTGAAGCATGTGCATTTTTTCTCAAAGGTTTATACAGGGTGATTGGTGATATTTTTGATAACATTCGAAATTTCCAGTGTTATATAGAAGGCAAAGTAGGAAATGGTAAATATATCAACGGTAGTATATGTAAACGCAAAATTGTATATAATGCATGGTGTTGGCTTGCTAATTAAAGATATGTAGCTTTATGCAAATTATAAGATTAGTCATTATTTGTTTTTAATTAAATACTTTATTTTTCTTAAGCAATTAGCCAATTCCGCAGACTTCATTTATTTCTACTCATGAGATAGATTGGTTTTGGTTTTATTAATCTTGGGAGGTTTGAGAAATTATTCACATGTTCACAAAGAAAGAAAAAGTTTTTATTATCTCGTTTCTTTTTTAATGTCACCTGTACTGCTTGCATGTTTGTACATCTGCTATGGGAAAGTTACTATCTTTGTGGATTTTTAAAAACTTATTGGATTTATAAAAACTTGGATTTAAATAATTTCATATGAGAATTTAGTGACATGACAAATTTCAGCTTTGCATTGAGTTAGCACAAATTATATGCAAGTTGCTGGCTCTGGATGAAGGTTAAAATGGAGAATTAGCAGTAGGTATGCTCTTTTAGCCAAACATTCATCTTGCTATGAATAAGCTTTTAAGTGACATAGGTTTGGGTTTACATTATAACTATAAGAAAGGCAACTTCTAGAAGATTGCTTCTTCTCATTAAGTTTTGGTGTCTCATTTGTAAAATGGGGTCACCACTAAATATAGAGCTATGTTTTAGGTGAAGTTAAGTTTCATATGAAATGTGTCATGCAATGCTGATATAGTGCTTTTATTAGTTTCCTATTGCCACTGTAACAAATTACCACAAGTTGTTGGTAGTGACTTAAAAACAACACAAATTTATTGTTTTACAGTTTGGAGGTCGCATGTCTAAAATGAGTCTCAAGGGGCTAAATTCATGGTGTCAACAGGGCTGGTTCCTTCTTAAGGCTCCAGAGGGAGAATCAATTCATTGCCCTTTCCCTTCTAGAGGCAGCTGGCATTCTTTGGCTCCTAGTCACATCACTTTGTGTATAGTAGTTAAGTCTCCCTCTTCCTAATAAGGATACTTATAATTACATATAGAGCCCACTTTGCTAATCCAGGTCCTATCCTCATCACAAGATCCTTAACTTAATCACATCTGCAAAGTTTCTTTTGCCACATAAGGTAACATTAGAAAATTCCAGGGATTAGGATAAATGAACATTTTGGGGGCGGTGGATGCTCATTATTCAGCCTATCAGAATATTCAATAATTTATCAATATTGTGAGCAGGTATAAAAAATTAGAAATGACATTGTTCTAAACCAAAGATCTATGGTAGTACAACATGAATTATCCATATACCATATATTTTATGTCCAGATGTATTTTAAAGAATGTTCTTAGCCATTCTGGAGTACATGAACATGGAACTTAAAATTTAATTATAAATTTTAGATAATGGCTTAGATAAGGTCTAATTGGAAGGGCATTGGAATTGGTCTGATTCTATAAGGGATATATTGGAGTACAGCTGTAATGGAAAAAATGAAGCTCCGATGCATATCATTTCTTAGCACCTGAAGTCTGAGAGACACGCGGGCTTGCAAGCACCAAGGTAATGAGAATACTGAGCTCTTACTATACTAAGTTATAACTCATCCAGCATTTAGTATATATTTACTGAATGTCAATTTCAATTCAGGCACTGGGGTAGGTCTTGCCCTTGGACCTGATAATATGTTTTTCATTAACTTCTCAGATGTGTAGTAATTTCTTGGCTGTTTGCTTTGCTTTCATGTGTTTGATATTTTTCCTAGATTATAGTCATTAAATGACTTTTTCAGCTAATGTTAGGTCCCTGGGAACCTTGAGTATGCTTTATTTGATTAAGGGGAGTTAGTTAAATTCTTAGATCTCTAATACATGATTCTCAACCATGGGCACTCCTTACGCTTATCCTGACCCGGGGGATATTTGCAATGTCTGGATATTCTGAGTATCATGACTTGCTCAGGTGGGGAGAATGCTGCTGGTATCTAATGGGTAAGGGTAGGAATGCTGCTTTCCATCCTGCAATGCACAGGATAATCCCCACAACAAAAAATTTTAAGGTTCAAAATGACAGCATTGCCAAGATCAAGAAACCATACTCTATATTCGTATTGCCTATGAACCTTCAGATTACATAATGTGAAAAACTTAGTTAGGTGTGCAATACTTTGACAGTGTATACTATACACATACAGAGCACATTTTTAAAATATATATTTTTTATTGATTTCCCGCAGAGAGGAAGAGAGAGGGACAGAGAGCCAGAAACATCGATGAGAGAGAAACATTGATCAGCCGCCCCCTGCACACACTGGGGATGTGCCTGCAACCAAGGCACATGCCCCTGACGGGAATCGAACCCGGGACCCTTCAAGGTGCAGGCCAACGCTCTATCCACTGAGCCAAACCGGTCTTGGAAGATTTTATAAACTACACCTGAGGAATTGTTGTCATAACTGACAATAATTTATATCATCTTATGCTTTATAGAAAACTTTCTTGTGCAAGGAAATAAGTATTCATATGCTAGGCACTTCAAATCTATTTTAATATTCACAAGCATAGATAGTAGTTTTTTTTTAAGTTAAGAAAATATACCTTCAGGAGACTAACCCAAAGCTCTTCATATTTAATCTTGTTTGTGCTTAATTTATTAACTATTTGTCTATAGTTGAAGGGTATTATACAAAAACTGTACTCATAAAAGCTTAGCAGTGGTTACATACAGGAATTCTATACTTTGTGGTTCTCTCAGTTTGGAATTTATTGTTATTTATTTCATTTACTTAGATGTCTTTTTAAAAGAGCTTTGGCAATTTTCCATCTGGGGAATCCCATAATGGGTTATATGTGCCAGATAGTGGAACACATATCTAAAATTTGCCAGAAAGGGTGGTAATGGGAAGCTTGTGTGCCATTGTCTTTTGGAGACAAATTTAAGCAGAAATTATTGTTGCCATAGACAGGTTTTGAGCCAACACTTTGAAAGAATATTCAGGGCTTATTTCAGGATATTACAGAGACAACTATTTTTCAGGATTAGGAAGTAAATTATTTTAAAAATACATTAATGCTGAAAGCATGACTGCACTAATACTAAATCCAGGTCTTAGTCTATAGAGCTTAGTCTATGGAAAGTGTGAATCACATCAAGTCTTAATAGTTTCGTGACCTTGGGAAAGTTTCTTAAGCTTTAGAGTTCCAGTTTCCTAATCTGTAAGTCATTAGATCATTGTGTGGATTGAAGGAGCTAATGTTGACTAGTCAATATAATGATCACTATAAAGTGCTTAATAAAGGCAATTATCCTTTCTTTCCCCCCGCTTTTTTTTTTAACCCTCATGTGAGGATATGTCTCCATTGATTTTAGAAAGAGAGAGATGGAGAGAAAGAGGTGTGTGTGTGTGTGTGTGTGTGTATGTGTGTGTGTGTGTGTGTGTGGAGAGAGAGAGAGAGAGAGAGAGAGAGAGAGAGAGAGAGAGAGAGAGAAACACATCGACGTGAGAGAGACATATTGATTAGTTACCTCCTGCACATGCTGCCCTTGACTACCATGAGGGAATAGGAATCCTAAATTATTCTATACACTCATACATTCAGACAACAATAGTTAACAAGTTGACGGCAATAAAGGATTGTAAAACTGGGGTTAAAAGTGGAATATAAGGGGGATAGGTAGAGATGACCTGGGGGTTCACTTGTTCTTGGAGTTGATTGACTTTCTATTGAAGAAGCCTTTTCAGTAGTTCAACATTTCTTTTTTTTTAAAATATATTTTATTGATTGTTTACAGAGAGGAAGGGAGAGAGATAGAAAGTCAGAAACATCGATGAGAGAGAGACATCGATCAGCCGCCTCCTGCACACTCCACTGTGGAGATGTGCCCGCAAGCAAGGTACATGCCCCCGACCGGAATCGAACCTGGGACCCCTCAGTCCGCAGGCCGACACTCTATCCACTGAGCAAAACCAGTCTCGGCAGTTCAACATTTTTTCATACCACTTTAGAGAGATGAAGCCTGGTCCTAGCCAGTTTGGCTCAGTGGATAGAGCAATGGCTCATGGACTGAAGGGTCCCGGGTTAGATTCTGGTCAAGGGCAGGTACCTTGGTTACAGGATCTCCAGCTCTGATCTTGGTGTGTGCAAGATGCAACCAATCCATGTGTCTCTTACATCAGTGTTTCTCTGTTTCCCTCTTCCTTCTACTCTCTGTGGAAATCAATGGAAACATATCCTCAGGTGAGGAATAATAACAAAAAAAAGAAGCCTGTATTTTACATTATTTTTTCCCAAAACTCTTTTGAGACATACCAGGTATGTTTGTCCCCAATTTTAAAAATGTGTATTTGTTAACCGTGACTGATAGATTTTTTTTTTTTTGCCCCAAGACGGGAAATATTTCTACTTAAATAAACAGAAAATTTATATTGATTAAAAAAAAGAAAGAAAAAAAGTACCTCACCTGGCATATCATTGTTGTTCCAAAATCATGATGTTAAGGACTATAGTTTTATTACTTATAGTGAAATTTCATCCTGCCTTTACTGAGCATGGGCTCAAAAGTTCAGGAGATGACATGAGATTTCTAGTGCAGTGTTCTCCTAAATTGTATCTTTAGGAACATCATGGGTTCGACAAGATTTTTGTTGATGTTAATATATTATTTTTCCTCCTTCAAGGAGACGTAATTAGTAACTGTGTATATGTGTAAGGTATTATAAGGGCTAAGAAAATAATCCAGTGGTCATTTCTCAGCCATCAAAACCTTTTTATTTATTTTTTATTGATTTCAGAGAGAGGAAGGGATAGGGAGAGAAAGATGGAAACATCAGTGATGAGAGAGAATCATTGATTGGCTGCCTCCTGCATGACCCCTACTGGGGATTGAGCCTGCAACTCAGGCATGTGCCCTTGACCTGAACTGAACCCGGGATCCTTCAGTCCTCTGGTCGAGGCTCTATCCATTGAGGAAAACCGGCCAAGGCCCTTGCAACCTTTTTGACCCTTGCTCCCTCCACCTTTTTTTCCTTTTCTCCGGCACCACTCTTATCACACTGAGGTTCCTCCCTGCTTTGCCAGCTTTTCCTCTAGTTCTTAACCCCTTTGTTTTGGGCTCAATCCTTAGACCTCTTCTCTATCTTCACTTCTTTGTTGACTGATCTCATTTTAGCTTTAGGAATTACCTTTCATCTGCATGCTGATAGGTCCCTAGTCAGCAATTTTCAACTGGTGTGCTGTAAATATTTTAAAAACAGGCAATGAGGACATGACTGTTTAGTCACAGGCTCTGACTTCTCTCTCAGATTTTCAAATAAGAAAATGACAACAGCCAACACAACAATAGCCTTCTGGTGAGAGTGAACCAAAATTATACCATTGCACATCTTACTTTGTATGTCTAATGATCAATTACTTCACCTTCTCACGTTGTCTGTGAAGTGTCTCAAACTTAAAATGTCTGAAACCCAAACCCACTATTCCCAGTGCTGCTGCTCCCTAGCATTGGTACCTAGAGAAGGAGAATTATGGGTAATTCTATAATCGACATCTCCTGTAGCCTCTCCCCAGCACATCGGATCGAAGTGAATGTCATAACTGCATTTAGCACCCAGAGCATATAACAGATGCTGAATTCCGTATCCAATGACTGCTTCTGGGTTGCATTCTCACAGGGGACATACAGGTGTGAGTCTCAACTGTGAAATCAGCTTTATGTAATAGCAAACATTTTGCACAAAGTAGAAAAGAGCCTGGTTGAGAGTTAGAAATAAAACCCCACTCTTCAGCTCCCACAACAGCACTCTTCTTCATTATTTAAGTGGGACTTTGTGCCATCACCATCAAATGCCTGCGCTTATTTCCTTTCTCTTTAAGTGAAACAGCTATTTTTAGTAATGTGTGGGAGGGGTGTGAAATTTAATGACAGATTATTTTTAACATGAGGGTACTTACTGATTTGTCATGTTTGGAATAAGAGCATTGTGTGCGTTTTGAGGCAAAAGCTGTTGAATTTCCAATAGTTTTTTTCTTACATAATTAAGCACAGGAATCATCTACTTGTGGTCACTGATTACCTCCAGATGTGGTGTTATTTTCTCAAGTGTCTTTCTTTCTTTCTTTCTTTCTTTCTTTCTTTCTTTTTTTTTTTTTTTACAGTTTCCACAATCAGGTAACAAAAGCAGATCAGAATCCATGAGTCACATATGTCTAACATGACTGGAAGATTGTCAGTTAGAATAGTTTCATTTTTAGGAATGGAAGTGGAAGGAAAGGAAGAATTTCCTTTTTATTTAAATGTATTTTGCTTTTTGAGAGAAGGAAGGAATAACTTCAGTTTTCTAATAATTCCTCTTTAGCTTTTTATTCACAGATCTCTTCTTTCTTTTATTTGATAGTCATTAGAAAAAAGTGGTAGTGTTTGCTCTATTTCAAATAATGCAGTAGATGAGTTTCATTATTAGAAAAATAGAACTTATGTTAATAGAAAATGGAGGCATTACCTAATAGATTCCTAACTATAGGCCTGGTGCATGAAATTTGTGCATGGGGGGCGGGGGAGAGTGTCCTTCAGCCCAGCGTGCACCTTCTCCAATCTGGGACTCCTCGAAGGATGGAGCATAAACGGGCAGTTGGACATCCCTCTTACAATCCAGGACTGTTGTCTCTCAACTTGCTCGCCTGCCTTCCTTCCTGATTGCCCCTAATTGCTTCTACTTGCCAGCCTAATCACCCCCTAATCACCCCCCTGCCAGCCTGTTTGCCTCTAACTGCCCTCCCCTGCAGACCTGGTCACCCCTAACTGCCCTCCTCTGCAGGCCTGCTCTTCCCTGCAGGCCCAGGTCCCTCCCAACTGCCCTTCCCTGCCGGCACGGTCACCCCCAACTTCCTTCCTCTGCTGGGCTGGTCACTCTTAACTGCCCTCCCTGCAGGCTTGATCACTCCCAACTGCCCTCCCTTGCAGGCCCGGTCCCTGCCATTGCCCTCCCCTGCTGGCCATCTTGTGGTGGCCATCTTGTGTCCACATAGGGGCAGTCATCTTGTGTGTTGGAGTGATAGTCAATCTCCATATTACTCTTTTATTATATAGGATAAAGGCCTAGTGCATGGGTGGTGGCCAGCTGGTTTCCCCTGAAGAGTATACCAGATCAGGATGGGGGTTCCCTTGGGGCATGGGATGGCCTGGGCGAGGGGCCTGTGGTGGTTTGCGGGCTGGCTATGCCCCCCAACAACCCAAGCAGAGGCCCTGGTATCTGGGATTTATTTATCTTCTACAATTGAAACTTTGTAGCCTGGAGCGGAGCTAAACCTTCTGCTTGCTCTGTGGTGGCAGCCATTTCTGTTGGAATTTATTTATCTTCTATAATTGAAACTTTGTAGCCTTAAGTGGAGGCCTGGGCAGGCCAGGGTGTATGGAAAGCTTGGCTTCCTCCATCTCCGGGGCAACCCAAGCCTCCTTCCTGCTCTCTGTGTGGTTGGGTTAATTTGCATACTTGCTCCTGTTTAGCTTGTAGGCGTGGCTTGTGGGCATGGCTTGTGAGTGTAGCAGAGGTATGGTTATTTTGCATATTACTCTTTTATTAGATAGGATATTCTTCTTTGATTTCTGTATTTGGAATAAAAATAGGCCTTTTTCTCAGAGACAGTAAGTAGTGTTAGAAATTTTCACACAGTCTTTTTTTTAAAAATTCACTTAGTATCTTCTAGTTGCTTAGAATTCCTCCTTTCTGCCTATTTGGAGGCAGCCTGTCTTGTTTCATGTGTACAAATGATGCCACTGCTGTCATGAGGAGGACATTGGCTTTGAATGATCATCCTCTGCCACATACACATCTGACAGATTATGAAATCATGATTCAGGACATCATTTCTTCAAAAAATTTTTTTTAAAGCTGTGAACAGGTGGCCGCACTTCATAAGCAACAACTGGAGGGGTAGAAGTTACTTAGTGGTTTGGAGAAGGACCAAGTAACTTGTGAGCCCAACTTCTCTAACATCAACCTCATTTCCCAAGAGGCAACATTCAGTTCAGCTAGTTGCTACTCAAGGCAGGGAGGGGCTGGGCAAGGCAGGGCAGGGCAGGGCTAGAACTAACTATAGAAGCGGTGGGTCCTTAGGAAGAATCCATACTTTACTCTGGGAAGTAGTCTCAGGAAAGTCGATGCCTGGCGACATCATCACCCAGTGAATTGCATGTATTTTTTTTCTCAGGAATAAAGATAGAGGCTTATACTGGGTCAAGAAATAGGGATCGAAGGACTGTAGGGGTAGGCATAGAAAGAAGGATGATTGTGTGTGGCAGGGAGGAGACTGGGTGGAGTAGGAAGCTATACTGGGATTCCTTATAGTATTCCAGATTCCTTGTTAGCCAGAGAGGCTTGGGGTGGTGGCAGGTGGAGCCAAACTTCTCATGGTACCTGGAGCAAAAATACTTCTCTATCAGAAATTCCAGAATGAGTTTTTAATCATATGTTTCCTCAGATGGTGGTTTGATAAGATAATTGTGTTTGACCTCTACAGAAGTTGCATTGGACAAGTTGGGATTTGTGAAGAGGCTTTTTTTATTATGATATTGGGGCAGAACATGAGGAGATTGGACTCTGCAGGATTGCAAATGAGGAACTTGGTACTTTGAGGAAAAAAGGTATGTCAAGTATGGGAGAGGAACATAAAAAGAGAAATAGGATTGTGTTTCAAACTCCATGAAGCTTTATCTTATTTTTGGGGAAATACCCTCCATCTTTCTCTGCCCTTGCTGTGCTGGACTAGCTCCATGAGTAGCTGTAAGCAACTTGTACATGAACATCCGAATGTTTTGCTGCCTTAGCTAGACCTGTGGTTGAATTCTGGGATGTAACCATGAGTCAGGTATCGTTCCAGCTCTTTGGAGACTCTAGGAATGTCTGTGTGGGTGCATGCATGTGGGCCCTGAGTTAGTTCTTCGATTAACAGAAGTTATTGGGAAATATTTTGATGAGGCCCTAGAATACAATGGCTGTCCCAAACTATAATGAAACTATAATCCCATCCTTTAATACTTTGTTCTCAAACTATGCTCTCAGATATGAGGGAGATAGCTTTTGTCAATGTACTAGTATGCATATTATTTCCCCCTCAGATTTTGAGCTTTTGGAAAATGTAGGGTGTTGGCCAAGGAACAGTTCCTGGTAGACAAAGGGCTGGTGAGGAAAGCTGGGTTGGTATTAACATGGATGTTTGGTCAATAACAGAAATATCACCCCAGTTTGCCTTGCTTTTGTTTGTCCTTATTCTAGAAATAATTTCTTGTTTGTAGTCTTGCATAGCAAGAGGGCAAGGAAAGCATCATATGAATTATGAATTGCACTTCACAGAAATGTTTTTCCTGGGGGGGAATTCTTTGTGCTGGGAACCTTGGCTGTCTTCTGGCTACTTCCCTTCCTCCATATTGTTGTTTGAGATGGGGAATTGGAGGATAGTCTTGAAACATCTCCTTTACTTGATCTGCCTGGGTTAAGCATGTTTTAAACTTCTCATGTAAGCCCAGTGAGGTCGGTATGTTGTTTCCAGGTGATAACTCTGTGGAGACACAGAGTTAGAAAAACATGAGCAAGTTCTCACAGCTAATCAGAGTGAATCCAGAATTTACACCTAGGAAGACTGACCCCAGAGTCTGCCCTTTTAGCCAAGCTGTCATCTCAGGGTAGGGCCTTGCATGGGATCTCCTGCAGGGAGCCAGAGCACCTACATGGATTGTTTCCCTGGACTTTTGGTTAGCCGTGGTACTTCTTCATTAAAACTTTGTACTAGTATTCTAAAATAGTTTTGAATACAGAAGGGATCAGACCCAGAGCTTTGTGGCTGTAAGTATATCTGACAGCTGTTAGGATAAGATGGTGACAGATGGATATGCTTACTGATGGGCCCACTTGAGGGTTAGTGGCTATTCCTGACCTCTCTCTGACAGAGATCTGAGGTCTGTAATGGGCATATATATCTTCTGGGCTTTGTCAGGTAGTAAAGAAATTACCAGAGCTCTTCCATTAACAGAGTGGAAGATTATATTTATGTTATACTTGCTATTTCTTGAATATCAAATGTAATATTTAAAAATTAGCATATGTAAAGTACAGAATAGGGAATATAGTCAGTAATATTGTAATAATTATGTATGGTGCTAGGTCGGTACTCGAAATATTGGGATATTGCTTTGTAAATTATCTGGTTGTCTAACCATTTTTCTGTATGCCTGAAACTAATATAAAATAATATTGAATGTCAACTGTAATTGAAAAAAATTAGTGTGTGATATACAGGGAATACAAGCAACATACTCATCATAATCATTTTTTTCAAACTATTAATATTTTATCTCTGCACCTTTTTATGTTAAATTCAGGTTTCAAGGTAGGCTTGGATTCTTTGACCTCTGTTTTTCAGAACTCTGCTGGAAGTGTTTCTTTTCTTTTTTTTTAAAATTTGATTTCAGAGAGGAAGGAGGAAGGAGAGGGATAGGAACATCAGTGATGACAGAGAATCATTGATTGGCTGCCTCCTGCATGCTCTCTACAAGGGATCCAGACTACAACCTGGCACGTACCCTGATTGGGAATTGAACTGTGACCTCCTGGTTCCTAGATGTATGCTCAACCACTGAGCCACACCTGCCAGGATGCTAGAAGTATTTTTATTGTAGAAACTAGCAGTTAATCTTTGTACTCAGTGCTTTGAAGTTGGTCTTTGTTTTTGAATCTGTGCCCTTTTCTGGGTTACTGATAGATGATTATGAAGAATTCATTTTATTGTGATTTTCAAGATAGTAGTTTAAAAAGAAACCCAATTGTGAATCTCAGTATAATTTGAATCTAAATTGAATATATTTTATTTTTATTTTCTGGGTATATTTTAATAACCTTATCCAATTTAACTGTTCTTTGTCATCATATGAATATTTATTAGGAATCTCCCTGGCCTTTATCTGGCTTTTATTATTTCAGGTTATCTTTTGCTAAATTTCATTTCTGTTCAGTCAGTGTTTGAGAGCCTCTGTGTGCCATGCACTGTGCTTAAATTATTTATTTATTTATTTTTAAATATAAGTTTATTGATTTCAGCGAGGAGTGGAGGGAGAGAAAGAGAGAGAGAGAGAGAGGGAAGGAGGGAGAGATCTCAAAGATGAGAGAGAATCATTGATTGGCTGACTCCTGCACATCCCATACTGGGGGCCGACTCTGTCACCTGTGCATGTATCCTGATTGGGAATTGAACTGTCACCTTCTGGTCACGCTCAGCAATTGAGCCACACTGTACTAGATATTTTTAATAAAATATTTTTATTTGCTTGCCAGGTGGTAGACTCTGTCGTAAAGACACTTGGGATATGCTAGTAAACAAAACCACAAAAATTCTTTTGGATTTTGATGGAGGAAAGAGAGATGATAAATGAATGCCTGCAGGAGATGTTTATAAATACAAAAATAAAGCAGCAATGAGAGATGGGTGTGTCAGGCAAACTGGCTGCAGTTTTAAATACTGGGGTCCCACATGGCTTTGCTGGGAAGCCTTTGTGGGTAGCTTGGTGAATAAGATGGACTCTGTCCTCACATAGCTGAGTGATAGTAATTGCTTCCTGATGAGCACCTGCCAGAGGGTAGGGGCTCTGCTAAGTACCTGTGTGCATTTCCTACTAATCTGTTAACTAGAGGATCTTATCACTAGTTTCTCCAGAACGGAACTGAAGGTTTGAGAATCAAGTAAATTGCCAAGACAAACATGGCTAGTGGGACTCAAATCAGACCCAAGGCCTGCTCTTAAACATAGTGTTTTTGCTAAGTCAACTCTCAAAATATTTGTTATAGGGGAGTTAGCCAACTTCGGAGATAAGGCTACCTTAGTTTTAGTTCTGACTGGTTGGGCAGTGACTTGTCTGGCTCAAGGAGAGTATTGTGTTATGAGCTTGCTCCCTTGTGGTTTTTTTTTCTATTTAAAAGGACTTGAGATCGTGCCCTGGCCCCAGAAGGCAGAGGAGCTGCATGGTTACTGACTTCCATGCAGCAGAATGAGTTTGTCCTGTGTCAGAAAGTGGCATCTCATGCATGACTCCAGCAAATCATTGTCTACTTGAATTCCTGGCACTGCAGTTCAGTGATAGGATACTAAGTTGGCTGGTCTATGTATCATTATGTTCAAGAGTGCGTTATAAATGCCCATATTTAGAAGGGAACATAGAGTGAAAGGTTGTAGTGCCAAGTTCACTGATTATTGTGCCTGTTTATGACAGAAGTGGCCATACCTTGTATTTACAGTGATTGCTTTATTGTAATAAAAAGTGAATAGCAAATGAGTGTTTTGAATTAGAACATTTATAGAGGGCTATGGAAAGTCTGGAGTTCAAGAGAACTCTGTTGTTCTTTCTGCCCTCAGTGTGCTTATGATAACATTCAACACAAAGCATCCCACTTTTAAGGTAGTGATTTTTCAGCCTATTATATTTTTTGCCTTGAATATTGCTTTGTGCTTTGGCTAATTCAATATCTGAGGAGTGTATGTTGATAATTAATCTAAAAAAGAAGCTATATATTTCACAACTCTATGTATTATCTTTTATTATTAGTTTCTAGTGATTTTTGCCTCTATTACTTCCAAAATTAAATGTTAATTTTTACAAGGTGATTTCTTTTTTTTTATTCAAGAAATAAACTTTGATTTGAGCACTTGGGCTGTGAAATTTTCTTTATTGACTTTATTGTTACTAGAGGCCCAATGCACAAGATTCCTGCAAGGGGCTCAGCTCTCATAGCCCTGGTTTCATCTGGAAAGTCATCCGGAAGAATGCCTGGAAGATCGTTCTGCTGTCTGGCCTAATTAGCATATTACACTTTTATTTTCCTAATATATAAAAAGCCAGGGGCCATCACAACCAAACAGCAAGGGGGTTAGTGAAGGATGACCAAATGACTGAACAGCAGGCTGTGTGGGGCAATCAGGCCAGTGGGGGAGCAGTAAGAGGAGACCAGGCTGGCGGGGGGTGGGGGGCAGTTGGGAGCGACCAGGCCAGCAGGGGGGGTAGTAAGTGGCGACCAGGTCAGTGATGGGGTGGCAGATAGGGGTGACCAAGCCAGCAGGAGGGGCAACAGGGGGTGACCAGGCTGGCAGGGTAGGGGGCAGTTAGGGGCAACCAGGCAGATGAGCAGTTAGGAGCCAGCAGTCCTGGATTGTGAGAGGGACTGAAACATAATGTTTTTGCTAAGTCAACTCTCGAAATATTTGTTAGGGGAGAGTTAGCCAACTTTGGAGATAAGGCTACGTTAGTTTTGGTTCTGACTGGTTGGGCAGTGACTTGGATAGCTCAAGGAGAGTACTGTGTTATGAGCTTCCTCCCTTGTGCTTTTTCTGTTTAAAATACTTGAACTTGTGCCCTGGCCCCGGCAGGCAGAGGAGCTCCTCCCCAGCATGCATGAATTTTGTGCATCGGGCCTCTAGTTATAGATAATATACCTACAGAAAGGATGTGTAGGGTAAAATTCAAAGACTGTAGAGATGGAACACACTTAGGTAGTCAGCTTCATGATCAAAGTACAAGAAATTATCAGTGTCCTAGAAACCCCCTCATTTTCAATCACTTGCACCATCTTCTCCCACCAGGGTAACCACTGTTCTGGCTTCTAACATCATGTCTTTGTTTTGCTTGTTCTTGTACTTGGTATGAATGATTGGTAAAAATCTATATACTCTCTGTGTCTGGATTCTTTTGTTTCCCATTTGTGAAGTTGAAACATATGGTTGAATGCAACTGTGGGTTATTTGTTCTGATTGCTACATAATATTTCATTGTGCATATATTCCACAATTTATTCATTGTACTGTTAAAGAATTATGTGTAGCTTCCAGCTTATTATAAGTGGTGCTTCTACAAACATTATCATATATGGCTTAAGGTGAATATATTTAAGCATTTCTGTTGAGTATATGCCTAGGAATGATATTATTAGGTCATAGAATATGAATATGTTCAGCTTGAAGAGATACTTCTGAGTGGGCCAAAGGTAAAGTAGTTGTACCAATTTCTATTTTTACAGTAGTGTAAAGGCTTGTAAATGTTATTTTTGATATGATGTTTTAGGGGTAGATGGAAGGTGTAATGTTTTCCTTAGGTTTATTTCATTTCAAGTTTGTTTTATGGAAAGGAATGGTTTTAGCTGTCTCATTGAGTCTTTGAAAGCTAAATTAAATATGTGTGTGCTCATTATTTCCCTCTTTTCTTTCTGTCTTCCTATATCTTACCAGGTATATGTGTTTTATGTATGTCTTAAACATAGCATGTGTGTGTATATATTTTGTCTTACAAATGTACTTCTTATAGAATCTTAGACTGAAAAGCCACTTTAGAAGTTACCAGCTCAGGCTTCTAAAGCCTCTCTGCATTCACATTGATTCTGCTGAAGTCTCTCTAACAACTGAAAGCACATAATTTTAGGGTAACCTAAGTTCCTTTTATTAATTAACTCACGTTGTTGCTTCTTCAACATTGTGGTGACATCAGCCTATTTTTAATTTCACCCATAAATATCATGTCCAAGAAAAAAACAACCAAAAACCCATGATTTTTGCAATAGAGCAAAATCTCTTCAGAGGGAGATCATGGCTATTTTTAAACATACATATTTTTATTGATTTCAGAGAGGAAGGGAGAGGGAGAGAGATAGAAACATCAGTGATTAGAGAGAATCATCGACTGGCTGCCTCCTGAATGCTCTGGGGCCTGAGCCTGAAACCTAACCAGAAATCTAACCATGACCAGACCAGAAATCTAAGCATGACCTCTTAGTTTATAGGTCGATGCTCAACCACTGAGCCACACTGGCTAGGCTCACAGTTATGTTTTCAATGTTACTTGCAACATCTGCAGGGTTTTGGTCTCAGCAGTTTGCTCTGGGGAACTTGGGTGAGAAAACTCATGTGGACGATGGAGATGAGAACTCAGTGCAAAATAGCTTTTCTTTCTCCTGTTTCCAGATCCCCCTGCCATGAGCACATTTCTCCCTTTTGATAGGGTTTAAGCATTGTTTAAAGTAAATACAAAAAAATGCAAATACTGCATTTAGAAACCAAATTGTAGTGAATAAAATGAGAAAAATACAACCTTTTTAATAGAAACTGACACTTGTTTCATGAAATCAGTGAATGCAGGAATTTTTTCCTGAAGTTTTTGAGCTTCCACGTGGTATTAATATTCATAGGAATGAGCTCCAGTTAATAATTAATAATTTAAAGTTCTTAGATATTAATAGATATTTTCTCTTTTTTCTTTACAGGCAAGAAGAGACTGATAGGAGAGTGAAAAATGTAAGATATGTTTAATGGAATATTATAGATGGTTTTTTACTTGTTCTGTAATAAGGCAGTGGGATCTAAAAATATCTGATATCCTCTGTTATCTTTTTTTTTCAATGAAATTTTTGCTAGAAACCAAACAGTCACAAACACTAAATATGTTAAAATATGGTTAAAACATATTGTCGATCTTCATGGTAATAAGAGGATAGTTAAAACTTAGAAAGTGGTTTCTCATATGTTAGTAATGTGGTACAGGCCAATGAACACACGTCAGGATTTTTAGGGGAGTAACTCAGAAACCATCAAATCAGACTTTAAGGAATACCTCTGAATGTTTAGGAACTCTAGATGATTATTCAATGTGGACTTATGTAATATCTATAATATTGTACATGTATTAGAAGAATTTCTGATGTGACAGCTTATTAAAAACATAAGAGCTCAGTACCTTTAGGAAAGCTGAGAATTATTGATTTTAAGTGTCCATTTCCTAAGTTTGTTGTTAGAAAAATATTTATTGCTTTAAAAGTTTAATTTTTCCCGCTGTTCATATGTACTAGTAGAATTCATGAATGAATACCTATTGGGACCTGGGCTTTTGGTTTGAGAATGTGCTCAGAGAATGCCTGAATGCCCCCAAATGGTGACTAAGCCTGCAACTTGGGCATGTGCCCTGACCAGGAATCTAACTATAAAATCTAGGAAGAGTGAATAACATTTTAAATGACTCTTTTCCTTATAATTTAAAAGAAAAATCCACTGTCAGCCATAGATAGATATGCTCTTTATCTGGAGTGCTCACCTGCATTTGAGATTGCAATTACTTGCTATAAGTAGACTGATCTTTTTGTTTTATGGAATTTTTTGAAAGGTTTTGATAACATTGTACTGGCTGGGAAGAAAAGCACAAAGTAACCCCTACTATAATGGTCCATATCTTAATTTGAAAGCATTTGAGAATCTTTTGGGACAAGCTCTGACCAAGGTAAGGAAACTACATCTGTATGAGAGGATCACTATAATTAATACTATTTTCTCCTCTTCCCTCCCTTCCCCTTTCTGTTTTCCTTCCATTTCATTCTTCTCCTTCTCTATAGCAAATGTGGAAGGTCTGACCATCTTTGCTCGGTCTAGATTGGGATGGGTAGAGAGGATTGTTACTCATTGGCTGCCTTTGTATGCCACCACCAGGGAGTGAGTGAGTCTATTTCAGAACAGTGTCCAGGACATAGGCATTTATCTCTTAATTCTAGCTAACTCGACAAGAGGCATTTCTTTCCTTTCTTAGATACTTTGTATATGTAAATCTTCCTCTGTTCATTATGAATTCAACCTATAGTAGAAAGGTTCTTCAGGGTTATTACAATGTATTGAAGCTACTCAACTTTTAAAAAATCATAGTATCTTTTAGTCATGGAGGATTACCTCTAATGCCTATATTTCTATATCTCCACAATTCTACATACTGCTTCTGTTTCCTAAGGAGTAGTGAATGCTTCTACATGAAACATGATACGGCTTTTTAAAATTAGAATGCTTTGTTTTAATGCTTTTGATTGTTTAAGGACAGTTTTTTAAATTGAATAAACCTTTATTGTTCAGATTATTACAATTGATCATCCTCTCTACAATTGATAGCTCCTCTCTACCTAGTTCCCATCCCTTCCTCCCCACTGTCTTCATCCATAGGTGTATGGTTTTTGTCCAGTTTCTATCTGTACCCCTCTCACTACTTTCCCCCTGAGAATTGTCAGTCCACTCCCTTTCTATGTCCCTGATTCTATTATATTCACCAGTTTATTCTGTTCATCAGATATTTAATTCACTTGATTTTTAGATTTACTTGTTGATAGATATGTATTTGTTGTTCATAATTTTTATCTTTACCTTTTTCTTCTTCTTCCTCTTCTTAAAGTGTACCTTTCAGCATTTCGTATAATACTGGTTTGGTGTTGATGAACTCCTTTAGTTTTTCTTATCTGTGAAGCTCTTTATCTGAACTTCAATTCTGAATGACAGCTTTGCTGAGTAGAGTAATCTTGGTTGTAGGTTCTTGCTATTTATCACTTTGAATATTTCTTGCCACTCCCATCTGGCCTGCATAGTTTCTGTTGAGAAATCATCTGACAATCACGTGGGTGTCCCTTTGTAGGTAACTAGCTGTTTTTCTCTTGCTGCTTTTAATATTCTCTCTTTGTCTTTTGCTCTTAACATTTTAATTATGATGTGTCTTGGTGTGGTCCTCTTTGGATTCCTTTTATTTGGGGTTCTTTGTGCTTCCTGGACTTGTAAGTCTATTTCTTTTACTATGTGGGGGAAGTTTTCAGTCATTATTTCTTCAAATAGGTTTTCAGTATCTTGCTCTCTCTCTTCTTCTGGCACCCCCATAATTCTAATGTTGGTACACTTGAATTTGTCCCAGAGGCTCCTTACACTATCTTCACATATTTGGATTCTTTTTTCTTTTCCAGTTGGGTGTTTTTTGCTTCTTTGTATTTCAAATCTTTGACTTGATTCTTGCATTCCTCTAGTCTGCTGTTAGGTCTCTGTATAATATTTTTATTTCCATCAGTGTATGTTTAATATACTAGTTGGTCCTTTTCATCTCCTCTTGGGTCTCACTAAATTTATCCATCTTTTCTAGAAAATTCTTGAAAAACCTTATTACCGTGGTTTTGAACTCTATATCTAGTCATTTATTTTCCTCCATTTCTTTCGTTTGTGATCTGTTCCTTTGTCTCTGCATTTTTGCTGCTTCCCTGAGTTGGTAGAGTAGCTTTGTGTGGTAGGTGTCCTATATGCCCAGTAGCTCCACCTCCCCAGTTACCTAAAGTGGACTCTCTTGGTACACCCTTTTGTGGACTGTGTTTACAGCCTTGTTGTAGTTAAGTCTTGATTGTTGTTGGTGTCACTGGAGGGTATTAACCTCCAAGCCTATTGGTTGTTAGGATCAGCTGTGTCAACACCGGGAGAACTTCTGTGCTGGAGTCAGCCTTATAATTCAAGACTTGCAAGATTGAAAAAGCCTCTGTGTTCAGCTTGAATGAGACGGAGTCTCAGGGCTGAGTAGATAGCCTTGGTTTCCCATCAGCCTTGCCCTATGTGGCTCCGAAGTCTCAGTGTCATTCAGTAATCGCTGCAGCCCTCTCTGTGCGCACTTGTACTCTTGCGCTTTCAGACCTCTGCCTTTCCTGCTTCCCCGAGTTTCTGTGCTCTCTGGGGACCCATATGAGTCTGGGTCCCCAAGGTCTCACCTGAAACTGGGGTTCACTGTAGTTGGAACTGGATTTCAGCGCAGTTGGGAGGTTCTGTCTTCCTCCTACTAGAGAAAGCCAGCAGCACAATCAGCTGTCAGTCTTTTCTGTACACACTTGCATGTGCCTCCAGACCTCTGCCTTTCACAGCTCCCCTAAGTTTCCGTGCACTCCCCCCTTTCCCTGACAGTCTAGACTTCCCCCATATGAGTCTTGCCCGGAATAGGGGTTCAGTTCAGTCTGGAGTTTCCGCTTCCCTCCCGCCAGGAGAAGCCAGCCAGGCACTCCATCCCCCGTCCTCTCCATATGTATGTCTCCATACCTTAGCTTTTTACAGCTTCTCTTGAGTCTCCATGAGCCCATCTCTTCCCTTCTAGTTGTAGAATTTCCACTCAGCCAGCTTTCCTGTGGTTCTGGATGATGTCCGTTCTGTCTTTTAGCTGTAGTTTTGAAATTGTTGTGCAAGGCAGCAGTTTAGGTGTTCACCTATGCCACCATCCTGGTTTTTCTGTTTAAGGACAGTTTGAGGAGAGTCGGGTGCCAGGTCTGACTGAAATTCTGCCAAATCTTCATTTACAAGATCCAAATGGGAAAATTAACTTCTCTTAGGGGATATATGTCTAGGGTAATTTGCAATGCACAGAAGAAAATAAGTAGTCAAAGTAATATATCACTATCTAATTAATTGTAGTTGCTCCATAGGTTTTATGATGATGAACTGATTATCTACCAAGAAGGCATTTAGTATTAGTCTCTAGCACATTGCAAGGATGTAATCAATGTTAGTTGTCATGAATGGAAGATAGAAATTGTAGACCAGGGTGAAAGTGATTACCAGGCCTTATGTTTACCCTAATCTTTAGTTTTGCCTGAGTTCAGCCATCTGTATTATAGAAAGACTAGAGGCCTGGTGCATGAATTCATGCCCAGATTGGGTCCCTCAGCCTGTCTAGTGATCTGGACCGATTGAGGCCCGGGGCTGATTGGGGCAGGTCGGCCAGGGGGAGAGACTGTGGAAGGTTGGCTGGTTGTCCCTTCCAGATTGGTCTTGATCAGGGTGGCTGGCCAGGGCAAGAGGCTGCCCCATCAGGGACGATTGGGGTGGGAAGGGGCTGTGGGAGGTTGGCCAGCCAGCCAGCCTACCCAAGTCGGGGCCAATGGGGGCAAGCCTTTGGGGGAGGGGCTGCACGAGGTTGGCTTGCCACAGGAAGTTGGCAGTGGGAGTGCACTGACCATCAGGAGGTAGCTCCTGCATCAAGCATCTGCCCCCTGGTGGTCAATGCATGTCATAGCAATTGATCAGTCATCCAGTCATAATGATCACTTAGGCTTTTGTATATATAGATGGGATTATATAGTTTAGAACGTTTTGGTCTTCCTTTTTGACGATGATAACGATGATGATTTTTAATCCTTATCCAAGGATATATATGTTTTTCATTGATTTTTAGAGAAAGTGGAAGGAAGCAGAGCAGAGAGAGGAAGGGGAGAGAGAGAGAGAGAGAGAGAGAGAGAGAGAGAGAGAGAGAGAAAAGCATCAATGTGAGAGTGGTACCTTGTTGTCTCCTGCATGAGCCAACCAGGGCTGGGGATTGAATCTGCAACCCAGGTACATCCACTTGACTGGGAATTGAATCTGAGACCCTTTGATGTATGGGCCAATGCTCTCACCTTTGAGCACCCCCGCTAGTGCTTATTTTTATTATTTTTGAATTGTAAAGAGTTTATAGCACTCTATTCAAATTCCTTGAAACAGTTAATATAAGTAATATTTGAGATATCATCATGCACAAGCCTTGTAGCAGGTGTTGAGAAAACATACAAGACAAAAGTTCCATCCTCATGCAGCACAATTGTCTGTTGGAGACAGATGAGCAGATAAGTCACTGCAGTGGAGGAGGGGAGAGGAGGGTAAGACTGATGCAGGAATGTGCAGGGAGCTTTGGGCACAATCATAGCTTTGCCTCAGTTATGTCAGCTAAGAAAACATCCAGTTAAAAACAATAGCGGACTTTGGCACCTGTATTAGTGTTTTCTTAACAGCCTTTGGTCCTTTTTATGGCAATCTGACTCAGGCAGAATAAGGCTGGTGCAGTGTATGTGCTGGGAATGCTCTTTTAAAGACTGCTTCCTGTCACCTGTGGGAAATTGGAGTAGGTAAACATTTTTTGTTAGTTAAAAATTGTTTTTTTCAAAAATACTTAAAAACTATAATTGTGGTTTTATTTTATTATTATAGAGTGGGAATAGCCAGCCATAAGAGGTGTGTGGATCTGTAAACTGTTTGGCACCTATTTTGTTAAAAATCAAAACCATTGTGTTCATCAAACTTTCAAACTTCAGTAGATAATGCTTAATGGCCAACCCAAGATATCAGTTAAAAAAACACTTGGGATAAGCTGTTGTACCTGAGTTACCCTATAAGTTGGAGGTGACTCCAGTGACTTGTCAGAGTGAAGTCCTACCTAACCAGGCACCAAGGTCAGACTCAGATTCTTTTATAACTGTGGTGGCCTATGATAAACAACTATAACATTTATGAGGTCAAACGTCATCTCGCTGTGCAGGGAGGACCCTATGGACACACCACTATGTCTAAGAAGCCTGATGGGTCAAAAGATTTATTAAGCCCTACCTGGTTTGGCTCAGCAGATAGAACCTTGACCTGTGATGGAAGGGTCCCAAGTTCGATTTCGGTTGGGCACATGCCTGGGTTGCAGGCTCAATCCCTAGTGTGGGGTGTGCAGGAGGAAGCTGATCAATGATTCTCTTTCATCATTGACGTTTCTCTCTCTCTCTCCCTCTACCTTCCTCTCTGAAATCCATTAATAAAAAAGAATTACTGCCAAGACCGGTTTGGCTCAGTGGATAGAGCGTCGGTCTGCGGACTGAAAGGTCCCAGGTTCGATTCCGGTTGGGGGCATGTACCTTGCTTGCGAACACATCTCTAGTGTGGGGCATGCAGGAGGCGGCTGATCGATGTCTCTCTCATCGATGTTTCTGACTTTCTGTCCCTCTCTCTTCCTCTCTGTAAAAAAATCAATAAAATATATTTAAAAAAAGAAGAATTACTTAAAAATTTTAATCTTTTTATATAATGAGACGTATCTAGGTAATGCCAGCATTAGGCTCAGCTTCCCCATCTGCTTGGAAATAGGGTACAAGGTAGGTGCTTATATTTTCATGACAGGATGTTAATTCTGTGTTTGTCTGGCATCCAAAGCATGTAAAAATCTCACATAGTTCTGTTAGACTTTATTGGTTCTTCAAACACTTGTCCAAAAACTCAACTACAGATTGACAAATCTAGCCTTAGCCAAAGTATACCTGAGGGAGCTGCTGATTATTCATTGTAAATGTTCTTTTATCGACTTTTTCATATGTTGAGAATGTTTATAATATGTTCATAATTAGAGTACAATAAATATATATCATCTGATTCAATTATTAAAAATTTCCCATATTGACTTTATCTATTTATGTATCTGTTCATCCACCTGTTTTATTTACTTATCTTAAAATAAATTGCAGAGATCTCACCCCTAAATACTTAGTAGGCGTGTCTTAAGAATAAGATTTTTAAAATTTGTTTTTTGGAAATTCTTCAATATAGCCACAATATCTATTATACTTCAGAAATTCATAAATATATCTATTATCTAAAACCATCTCTGTTTTAGTGAAGTCACTTGAATCTAACATTCTCGACTTTTATTATAATGACAGTTATTAAAACATTAAGAGTTTATTACTCTGTATTAATTAATTAATTATTACTCTGTATCATGACTATGCTAAGGGCATTATACTTTTGCTTAAATCCTAATTTTAAAAAGTCCAGTTATACTTTGCTATTTACTTTCATAGAGAAATGCTAATAAGAAATGCTGATTTTTTGTAAATGCTGTGTAATTTATAAACCTATAGTTACTGACATTTGCCATGTTTTTGTACATCTCTTACATGAGCCAAACAAATATTTAATTAAATTCAGGGAAAGTATTTTGTATGTCAGCCAACAAGTCCACTTTTCTTGGTTCAGATCTAGGTTTCTATACACATGATAAATTCTGTCATGTGTATACTTGCTGTACTTGCTTCTCTCTGTTTTAAACTTTTTGTTAAAAAATTTAACTACTTTTTTTGTTTAATATATATCTCCTCAAGTATTTGCTGAATGTAGGATGGTTATAATTAATTAGTTTATCTTATTTTGGATATCAAAGTCCAGGTTGATTTTTCTCCTTAACTCCATATGTATTGCCAGATAACTCTAGATAATAACTGATTTTAGTATATTAATTTAGTTATATTAATTTAGTAGCTTTTCATATTAAAATGTCTCCTCTTCCTTTTTTTAAAAAAAATAATTTCTTTATTGATTTCAGAGAGAGATATAGAAACATCAATGAGGAGAGAGAATCATTGATTGGCTGCCTCTTGCATGCCCCCCAATGGGGATCAAGCCCACAACCCAGGCATGTGCCCTTGGTGGGAATCGAACCTGGGACCCTTCAGTCCGCAGGCTGACGCTCTATCCACTGAGCCAAGCCGGCTAGGGCGAAATGTCTCCTCTTCCTTACTTTTATATAGATTGTACTATTTATTGAATAATAATGAATATCTCCTTGTTGTTACATTAGGACCAACTATTAGTTGTGGGAAAGCAAATTGATTTTCAGATTTTTTTAAAATCAGATTTTTATGATTAACAGGAGACCTTGTTGCCTCACCTATCAAATGAGGCACAACAAACAAGTAATGACTGACTACAGTTTGAGATTTTATGCTAATTTATTCTCTAAAAATTTTTTTAGGCACTTGAAGACTCCAGCTGCCTGAAACGAAGTGGCAGGGACAGTGGGTACGGCGATATCTGGTGTGCTGACCGGGGAGAGTTCTCTGTGCCCCCAGGCAGCCATAGGAGAGAAGACTCGTTTGAAAGCTTGGACTCTCTGGGTTCTAGGTCCTTTACAAGCTGCTCCTCTGATATCACACTGAGGGGTGGGCGTGAAGGTGAGTTGCATTTTGTTTTTGGTTAATCCTCACTCGAGGATATTTTCCATTGATTTTTCAGGAGAGTAAAAGAGAGAGGGAAAGTCAGAGAGAAAGAGCCATGTGAGAGAAACACATAGATTAGTTGCCTCCTGCATGAACTATGACCAGGGCTGGGGAGGAGCCCACAACCAAGGTACATACCCTGACCAGAATCAAATCCGGGGACCCTATGGTCCACAGGCCAATGATGCTCTATCCACTGAGCCAAACTGCTAGGTAAGGTGAGTTGCATTTTTGACCGGCAGTTTATATTTATTTGTTTGCATGTTAAGAAAAAAATTGGGAATGGGAGAGTGTAGAAAAATGAGGTGAAAACTATTGAGGCAAAAATTTCACCAATAAAGACTAAATGGTAATTTTTTATTTTTAAAATATTTTTATTGGTTTTTTTTTAGAGAGGAAGGAGAAGGGTAAAAGAGAGAGAAAAAGAGAGAGAGAAAGAGAGAAAGAGAGAGAGAGAGAGAGAGAGAGAGAGAGAGAGAGAGAGAGAAACATCAATGATGAGAATCATTGATTGGCTGCCTCTTGCACGCCCCACACTGGTGATTAAGCCTGCAACCCAGGCATGTGCCATGACTGGGAATTCAATCACGATCTCTTGGTTAATGGACTGATGTTCAATCACGGAGCCACACCGGCTGGGCTGAAGTGTAACTGAAAAAATTTTTTTTCCTCCCTCTCTGTATTATCACTAGAGGAGTATTGGTTTCACTTTTTCCTTCTTCCCATTTTCAGAGAAGACAAGAAGAGACAGTTAACTGTAATCTGTTTTATCAATGATAATGTATTTTGATTACTTTCCAGATTCAGGGTTAATAATCTGTGCCTATTAGGCCTATTGACTAATATACCTAAACATAAAAAAGATTCTAAAAAGTTTGTTCTAATTCCTGAGTTAGTTACTTTCTTCTCTTCCCCCCTTCCCCCCACACACATATTTTAAAAAATTTTCAAGAAAAAGATCAAGAAAGACATCTTTTTAATGATCTCTAAGAGAAAAATGATTGGAACCTATCATGATATAAGATTATGCTGCTAAACTTTGATTAAGTAACAATATAAGCATGGTATTAGAAAACACTTTTTGATTCTCTAAGGGTCAGAGCTAATCCAGGACAGTGTAATTGTGAAAGAAACCTGTTAATGAAAGTCATCTGTTTTGGGGAGGAAACTCTTCAAAATGTCAGTGTCCTGGTCAGATCAGTTAATTAAATGCAAGTTTTACTCCTATGGATGTTGGGTGGCCTGAGAAATTTCTAAATGTATACCTCTAGTAATTCACATTGGACTAGATTGGAACCCTGAGTAAAGTTGCTTCAAATATTTCTGTGCTTCTACCATTAATGTGAAAAAAAATTGAGAGTTTGGGTTGTGAGTTTGTACTAGATTGTTCAGAATTTTACTTGTTCATTTTGATTATTATTTTAATATTAAATGTCTTTTCTAACATTTTTATTACAAAAATTTCAAACATCATCACAATTTAAAGAACTTTCCACCAAACACCCATGTACCCACCACCTAATTCTACCATAACATTTTATTATATCTGCTTCATCACATACCTATCCTGCTTCTCCCTGCATTAATTTATCCATCTTATTTTTTAGAGGCATTTCAAGAGCATATTATACTTGTTTTAAATACTTTAGTATGCAGGTCATTAATTAGAATTCAATCTTTATTTGTTGTTCTTAGGTAAAATTACATAAATGCAAAGTCTTTCAAAATAAAAATCAACCAAGTGTTAAGCATAGTCACAAAAAATGGCATTTAAAAACTAACAGTAAAAAAATGTGAATGGCTAGGGAAGAGTTAACCTTTATATTTACTGCTGCAGTTGTTGGCTGTTTGCAATCTAAGTGTGACACTTTTATAGTCTAGATGAATATTATAATAGTTTTAAAGAAATGGATCTGATTTATAATTTATCTAAGTAATTAAAGCTGTAAAAACAAGCTGAAATTCTGAACTCATTATATTACTCTGTCCTGACCAAAGAAGCAAAAACATTTAAAGTTTAAATTTATATCTGGCCAGCAAACAATGAAAGAGAGGAAGATTGAGGCACTGTGGGAATGTGCAAACTTGAGATAGTTCATATGCAGTGGTCCTGTGGTGTGGAATCCAAGTCTCCTCCGATTCTCATTGGACTGGTGCCTGTCACACAGCTTCCTGATCTCAGAAAAGGAGTTTCCTTGTTAAAGAGTGTGGAAATGAAGACTTGATAATTATAACTAGGGGTTAATAAAAAAGCCTGAGAGCCGCCAGGATGATAAACTTTGTTTGTGATTACTCTATTAAAATTCTGCTACCCATCAGGTTATAGTCCAAAATTGATGATCACCACAACTTAGGATAATGTTTTTAGGTTAACAGAATTGCAAGGTCAAATTTTTTAGGTTATATGAAACTCCCTATATCAATAATATTTGTCTACTCTATAGAGTATTGTACTAGACTCAAAAATAAAAAAATAACTTTAAATTCATAAAATGAACAACATGATGACTCTAGTTATATACATGAAACTGTTATATACATGAAAGTTGTTAAGAAAGTAGATCCTGCTCTAGCCAGTGGATAGAGTGCTGGCCTGTGGACTGAAGGGTTCCAGATTTCGATTCTGGTCAAGGGCATTTGCCCGGTGGTTTGTGGGCTCTATCCCCAGTAGGGGGTATGCAGGAGGCAGCTAATCAATGATTTTCTCTCATCATTGATGTTTCTATCTCCCCCTCTCCTTTTCTCTCTGAAATCAATAAAAACATATTAAAAAAAGAAAGAAAGTGGGTCCTAAGAGTTCTCATATCAAGAATTTTTTTGGGGGTCTTCTTTTGTATCTATATAAGAATGATGGATAACTAAACTTATCCATCGTTAACTAAACTTACTGTGGTAATCGTCTTATAGTATATTTAAATCAAATCATACTCTATACCTTAAACACATTCACTATTGACATGGCTCAATGGTTGAGCATTGACCTATGAACCAGGAGGTCATGGTTCATTCCCCAGTCAGGGCACATGCCCAGGTTGTGGGCTCAATCCCCAGTGGGGGGCGTGAAGGAGGCAGCCAGTTGATTCTCTCTCATCAGTGATAGTTCTCTCTCTCTTCCTCTCTAAAATAAAAATATATTAAAACAAAAACATATACACTACTTTATGTCAATTATATCTCAATATAGATGGGAAAAATATTCCTGAGTAGAACTATCTCTTCATATATTTAAGATTTTACATGTACAAATTTTGGCAAGAATTAAGACATTCCTCTCATTTCCAAAAAATGTACTGTTTATGTAGGATGTGGTAAAAGCAAAGGAAACACCAGATGATTGACCATAAATCCTTCTGGTGAGAGCTGGTTAAATGTCTCCCATTTTGCTGTGCCTCTCTTTCAGGTCTCCTGCTTACATAGCTGTGTGTTAAACCCACTTCCTGTAGACCAGCCTCCCTGTTAATTACAGAGTAGACTCCTTCTAGGCAGAAGGGAGGAGAGTAGGACAGCCTTTAGCTCAGCTTAACCCTGCAGGCGCTCTGCTCTGTGTGACTACCCTTAGAGAGGCCAGGTGGGAAGCAAGCCACATTAGCTTTAGGAATATGCAGAGGCAGGAAGGAAAAAAGGGCAGGAGAGGGCAACAGCTTGGCCCGGATCTGTAGCAGTGTTCTGTTCCCCTTCTCCTCCCATCTTTAAAAGAGTGTATCTATTTGTTAGTTTTAAAAAGAGCAGATTGTATTTGTATGGATCTAACTTTGAGGTGTAGTCTTTTGAATTTGTGTTTCAATGACTTTGTACCAAAAATATAATTCCCATGGCCACCCTTAGAAAAAGCCTGACTTCTGTGTTCTCATTAAGGTATGAGACTTGACATTCCTATGGTATGTTAGAAGACATTGGGTCCTGTCTTATATCTAAGGTGTAATTCTTGCTTATAGGAGGTCTCAGAATAGTCTACTGACCCCTTTAAGATCTTTTGTGCTTTCTACTTCTTTCTCTGTGTCCTCCCTTATCTCTTACTTCACAGATATTTTAGATGGTTATGTGCTTTATTTTAAATTACTGTCTCTCAAGAGTTACTTTTATATCTCATCTTAAGTGTGTTTTATGGACACGTGTTACTAGGTTTTATTGACATGTATTCTATCAACAAATTTGATGAAAAAATTATATGGGCAAGAAAAGTCAAGAAGAAAAGGGTTTCAGCTGTAATTTGGGATTTTTTCTGTGTAGAATGTACAACAGTGAAAGAATGTACCACAGGCGCCTCCAGTATGCAAAGCAAGTTCCTCCTAATGGATCTTATCACAACTTCATGACAAATTTCTAAAAATATTTCCTGCAGTAAGGAAAGACGAAACAGGCATGCTGTGTGGGTTTCAGTGAGATGAGTAAACTGGAGAATAAAGCCAGTTCTGGTGCCTTTTTATTTTTACAGGTTGTGAAAGTGACACAGATTCTGAATTTACATTCAAAATGCAGGATTATAATAAAGATGATATGTCCTATCGAAGGATTTCGGCCATTGAACCAAAATCTGCTTTACCATTCAATCGTTTCTTACCCAACAAAAGTAGACAGCCGTCCTATGTGCCAGCACCCTTGAGGAAGAAGAAGCCGGACAGAAATGAGGACAACAGAAGAAGCTGGGCAAGCCCGGTTGGCACAGAAGCTGATGGGACATTTCCAAGGTACTGGGATGCGATCTGATGATTGAGCTTTAAAATGTCATGTGTTGACAAATGTGCTGGGATATTGAAATGTGATAAAAGGAATGGTCCTTCAACTGTATTTCATAGATAATATTTTACACTTCATTAATGAAAATGTTTTCCCCCTATATTTTTAGCCATTCATATCTTGAAGGTATTTCTTCCATTTAAAAATGTCAGCATATGATTTGCTGGTTCTTTTTTTAGATGCCTGCCTTTAGCATTATTGGTATCTTGCAGGTTAGTAGGTGACTTACATTATTCCTTGAGAGCTCAGCTGTGCAGCCCCCTCCTGTTGATTTCTTATCAAGTTAGCAGAGCAGAGTGTGGCTTTTCAAATCCAGCTTCTTATCAGAAGGAGGCATTTGGTCCTGAAAGTGGATTGGATGCCAAGGATGAACAAAGGTTGCCTTCCTGTAGTTTTAGATGACTTAGCCAACCTTAGATTCCAAGTGAAAAAGAGGCCAGAGAGTTTCATCTCAAAAACTCTCTCTCCTAACTCTTGATTACCGTTATTTTCTCCTGCTGACCTGGTAGGCTATGCGAACTGATGAGGTCCGAAAAATTTCTCCTGGGGCCAAATGTTTGTCCTGTTGATTGCGTTACATAAAGTAACCCCCCAAACTATTTGCAAATTGTCGCTTTTTAGCACCAATTGTTATCTTTGGCCCTCGTGTATCAAACTATTCTCTAATTAAAATGAGGTGCTGTGATGCTGCCGTGACTTTGTTCTAGAAGCGTTAATGATGAGAAGGGAAACTAATTTGCTTTATTCACAGTGGTATAGACTTTGTGAGCCAGGAAGCATGCCTTTTGTGTTCTCTGTCATGTTATATCATGCAGTATCTTAATTGGTTGGATGTTTTGAACAGTAACGAGAGGAGAACTTGGGGCACAAATGTGGAGAGCTGGACAGCAGTACAAGAAACTTCAAACTCCTTTTGTTACTTGGAGGAGGAGGAAGAAAGGACAAGCATCCCCGACACTGTAAAGGATGACCTTTATGTGCGAAAGCTAAGCCCCATCATGCCAAACCCAGGGAACACTTTTGATCAGTTTCTTCCTAAATGTTGGATCCCAGAAGATGTGAACTGGAAAAGAATAAAAAGAGAAACTTATAAACCATGGTATAAAGAATTTCAGGGATTCAGGTCTGTCTTTCTGCCTGTTTCTGTCAGTCTAGTGTTCATTTAGTGCCCTGGCTGGGTGTGTTCCGTGTGTGCTTTAGACAAATTGATTTCCTTCCAGCATCTATAGAACCTCTGTAACTGGAAAAAAAAAGTCATTTAAATTTAAACTTTGGGATCTGGATCCTAACACATCCTCCTCTATACATAGTCATAGCTTGACATTATTTAATTATATTTTTTTCCAATTCTTTGTCTTCTTCCCTCTCTCCTTCCTGTCTCTGTCTCATTCCACAGTAGAAGGATCCCAGACTTTGAGGATGAGGATTCAGGCTTTGACAGAAGCTCTGCCATTTTTAGTTGGATGCAGAAAGCAGAACGTAGGCTAGATGGCACCTGTCAAAGACGTTCACTCCTGATGGAAGTAGCCAGGAGCACATGGGACACCCAAGCAGCCAGGAGAACCAGTGGTGCTTCGGAGGAGCCCAGGTGTCCCTCCTGCATGAGCCTTCCTGCTTGGAGTCTGGCATGCAACACCTGGCCAGCTTCTGTTGCACCATTAACCTCTGACCATTACATGTTGAATCATGAAACTGTAGTCACTTAATATTTAGTATAAAAGCATTATATATAGCATATTGCTTTCTGTGCAGTCATGTAAACTTGGAAGTCTATAGAATTAAATATTCTTTAGCAGAGTCATGTATAAAATAGTATAGAGTTATGTGTGGCATCGTCAGTTCTTTAGAAAAGGCCTTTGGAAAAGTGGACTGCTCTAGCTGGTTTGGCTCAGTGGATAGAGCATCTGCTTGCAGACTGAAGGGTCCCAGGTTCGATTCCAGCCAAGGACACATGCCCAGATTGCAGGCCCGATCCCTAGTAGGGGGAATGCAGAAGGCAGCCAATCAGTCATTCTCTCTCATCATTGATGTTTCTATCTCCCTCTCCCTCTCCCTTCTGCTCTGAAATCAATAAAAATATGTTAAGAAAAAAGAAAAGTGGATGTAGTTTTACAGCTTTGCTATGTGAGGAGATATAAAGTAAATAACTCTCAGATGGACAGGTGGACAGGCAAGTCTGGTGGGAAAATGCAAAAAGAAGAGACATCAGGGCCTTTTGAACAGCTTCAGAGCTTTTAAATGTCTGCTTTCTACCAGTTCCTATTGCATACAGTGCTTTATGACCAACTCTAAAACTTTTCAAGATCATTCCTGAGTCTCTGGGATGAGAAGGACATCATTGAAGCTCATGGGGTGAGGAAGAGGTGACAGCAAGAGTTGCATTGTATCTCAGGGAGGTGTACTTTACTCAGTTCGAGCCCTATTGCTTGGCCTGTTTGGTGCCCACCTTTCCTAAGCTGTATTCTTTGCTCTTGCTTCTTTAAGTGGTACCCAGAAGGTCACAGGTGATGGCATTCAGTGCTAGTCTTTCTTCCACACAAGAGTCCTTCCCATGGCCCCTATTATTAAACAATAATGGCTAATTGGTCTGCTACCTAATTACCTGTTCTCCTTAATACACTTAATAAGATTCTCCCTTCCTTTTTCTTTTCTGTGCTTCAGTCCGTTTTTATTACTTCAGGCCCTCCAAACATATTCTGATGACATCTTATCTTCTGAAACAAATACCAAACTTGATCCCACTGCTGGCCCAAGGCTCATAACTCGCAGGAAGCATCTGTCTTATGCACCAGGGTATAGAAGAGGTGACCTTGAGATGTCAGCCCTAGATCCTGACTTAGAGAATGACGATTTCTTTGTCAGAAAGACTGGAGCTTTTCACGCCAATCCATGTGTTCTCCGAGCTTTCGAAGACTTCAGAAGGTTTTCTGAGCGAGATGATCCTGTAGAGCGAGATATAATTCTGCAGTGCAGAGAAGGTGAACTCATACTTCCAGATCTAGAGAAAGATGATATGATTGTCCGCCGAATTCCAGCGCAGAAGAAAGAGGTGCCTCTATCGGGGGCCCCAGATAAATACCAACCAATTCCTTTCCCGGAGCCCTGGACTCTTCCTCCAGAAATTCAAGCAAAGTTCCTCTGTGTACTTGAAAGGACGTGCCCAGCCAAAGAGAAAAGTAATAGCTGTAGAGTACTAGTTCCTTCGTATCGGCAGAAGACAGATGACATGTTGACCCGTAAGATCCAGTTTTGGAAGCTGGGAACTTCTGTGCCTCCCATCAGTTTCATTCCCGGTCCTTGCAGTGAGGCAGACTTACGGAAGTGGGAGGCCATCCGGGAGGCCAGCAGGCTTAGGCACAGGAAACGGCTGATGGTTGAGAGGTCAGAGTGTGTTTCTGCGAGGACTTTGCTTGTACTGAATGGATGGTCTTGTGTTACTTTTCTTGTGGGAGAAAGTGGCATCATATTGCCCGACTGCATGTCACGAGCCATTTTTGAAGCATCCTCTAAACATTTGTTTTGCTTTGAGAAACCTTTGCACATTTCATGGGAAAAGTGCAATTCCATATTTATACATCACTGAATCGCCTATTTGAGGCCCGTTTAAGAAAGTGTGTACACAGTCATTGCCTTTGGCCTTAAGGAGAGACTGTGGTGCTATTCTGCAACATGGTGTTCCATGAAAATGTTTTCTGATTACATTTACAGACTTTTATTTTCATGTCCAGGCGTTTCTGAAGCAGTCCGATTGTAGTTTGGTCTTATGTGTTTCTCATTTTGGAGTGTGTGATTTTTGTGCAAAAATTTCCCTTAAAATATGGCATTGCAAATTTCATTTAACTTGATTTTGATTTTTGTTTTTGACCTAGGTTTCTTAGACTATAAGTGTGTGAATTTCTAAATTTATAGTTTCAAAGTTTAGTGCAAACTTGATTAAAATGCATGAATGTTATTTGCTGTCTGCTAAATTTTACTTGTATATAATTATGGCCATTTTTAGAATAATGAACATTTGATGTTTGATGAATGTTCAGTTTGTTGAACTTTGGGATGGGCAAATGTGATTAGGTTGAATAAACATAGTAGATGTAAATCTAACTTTTTTATTAGTTCCTGGCAACTAATAAAGCTTTTTGTTTTGGATTTGTCAGTTCAAGCCAAATCCGGAAACTCTTGATCTTGCTTAATGTGAATTCCTTGAGATATGAGATCAATGAGAATTTGAGACATGATCAAGAACGTGACTGGAAAAGCAACCTTTTGAGATTTGTCCATCTCTTGTTAGACACTTAAGTTAAAAACGTCGAACATTTAAAAAATAACATACTGGAAGAAATGACTTTTAATTTTTGGTTTTCTGATTTCTTAGACTCTTTCAAAAGATTTATGGTGAGAATGGGTAAGTGTCATGGTTTGCAGCAAAAAAGAAATCTCTGCACATTGTTTGTCCTTTGTGTAATGTGTCATTGCACTGCTATCCTGGCATGTTACTAAATGTGGATGCTGCGTGCTATGCATGAGATTTTAAAATGGGATATTTTTCTTAATTTAGCAACCTAATGGTAGTGTGTCTGAGTGCTCAGTGCATGAACTGCTATATTACAACAATAGAATTGTTTCATTAATTTAAAATTCAGGTTGTTTTGTGTTTTTTTAAAGGCATTGATTAAAAGTAATGAAAGCACTTACCTGAGATTGGGTATATTTATTTTGGTATTTGATTATTATATAGACTTAAATTCTCCTTTCTGGATGTGGAAGACTGCATAACTGCATTTTAGAAAACCTGTGATGGAAAGAGGATATTAGCATTTACTTTGAAGTTGGAATACATGCGGTTGGCATTGCCTATATACTCCTACCTATATGGGTTTTCTTAGTTTGGATGATGAATGCCATTAATCTTCCCTTAGTAGGATTTGGAAACATTCTGTGCTATAGAGTCAAATGAGCCTTCCAAAACTTGCAAAAATTAAAATCTTGGTAGTTTCCAATATTATTGCAAAGACTGTATTTATAACTAATTCTTAATTTTTGTCTATTTTTTTAAAAAAAAATTTAGTCTCCTAATAGACATAAATATTATAAAAATAACTTACTGGAACTATTTTCCATTTCCAAAATAGTAGAGTTAAAAGTAAATACTATTTTTACTTTTTACTGCATACTAACTGTATAGAATAATTTATTCTTAGTGAAAAATAACCAGGTGGTTACATATAAATAAATATTTTCCATCAAACTTTCTTTGATATTGTGAGTCTAACATTTTTGAGCAAGAAGAAAATTTAAATATTTTAATCGATCTCTAATTAAGTATCTTAAATTTAAGGCCTAAGACTGAGTAGCTAAGTATCTTTCCATAATTAATTCATCTCAAAGATTTAATTCATCTCGAAGATTCTTTGGTTTTGATAGTTTGATAGTATAGAGGTCTTGAAAATTGCTAAAATTGCTATTTAAAGCAGTATAACCATTCTGAATGTCAGAGGTGTCACTGAAGCACAGGCACATCATTGCAAGTACTTCTCAGTTGATGATTTTAAAAATCAGGCTCCCAGCCTGCTTTGCATATGCCATGCAAGGACACATTGCTCCCTCTCCAGCTCCTCAGGTGTTAAGGCCTTCTCATCAGTGAGGATGAACATGGCCACTTCAACATGATGCGTAAGCATCTGCTTATCTTGATTCATCAAGGCAAAGCTGTTTTAATTTGATGAGAAACCTTTTTGCAGCTTCAAGTATTTTGAATGATAATTTTCAGAAGCATTTGCATTGGTAAATAAGACTTTATAATGTAAATAGGTTGTTTTTCTTAAAGTGATTACAAGTACCCTGAGTACAAGTCATGTAAGGGATGGAAACAGGTACAGCTACTTCAAAGACTGTACATGTTCCTCTTTAGGGATATGTTATACTGGTATAACTGGGTTAAGAAAAGAGAGAAACCCAAATTACAAGACTCAGAAAATGAAGGATTTTTCTGGGCTGTCACTAGCAGGAGCAAATGCCTCCTGTAGATTATTTCAAGACTATTGTTTGCGTAGTGCAGTGTTTGTTATAAAGGCAATTTAGTGGCAAGGTAACAACACAAAGAAAGAAAGATTGTAAATTGAGACTGATGAATAATGCTTGCCTTGTTGAATAATGGAAAGTAACGCAAATATAAATACGTTCTCACAAAACTCAAGTGCATTTTAGGCCACTTGCAATAAAAAATCTATTATATGGTATTTTTCCCCCCCATATTCTATCAGTCATTAATATTTTTCTTAAATTGATCTGTAATGAAAACAAAAAAGTGGATTGAATATAGGCTTTTTAATCTGGAACTCATTTCATGTTTATAAAGATGTTCATAAGTGTTTATAAGCATAAAACAGCTAATATTTCTGGGTGATATTTCTTGGACATAATGTATATTATCTGGAAAATCATTGTTCAAAATCCTATGGTTGAACAATAATGAATACTTTTTTTTTTTTTGCTAAGGGCCAGGTTAAAGAGAAATGTGTATTAAATTTTGAAATCTTACATTATTAATTTTTGGCTTGCTTTTTATTTGGCATTTAACACTTGTCACTTGTGTATTTTTAGTAAGACGCTTTGTATGTGGCAATCATTTCTCACATGTGTGCTTTTATGTTGCATGGACTTACGCCTTTTTGGTCTTGGTGGATGCTCTAAGGACAAATATGTTAAGGGTATACAGTTATAATTTTGCAATATGATTAAGCCATTGAATCTGCTGCCAGTTATCTTTTTATTGCCAAGACAACAAAAAGAAAAGGAAAATAATGTTGATGTGAGTTACTTTCTGAGGATTATGCTCCCAGGAAATATTTGACAATATCTGCAGACTTTTTGATTGTCATACTGGGTGAGCTTTTTGGGGGCGAGGGGGCAGGCATTGCTACTGGCATCTAGTTCCTTTACAATAGAGATGCTGCTAACTGTCCTTCAGTAGGCAGGATAGCCCCCAACCACAAATAATTTTCTGGCCACAAAATGTTAATAGTTGTGCTGTGGAGAAAAGAAACCCTGATTTAGACTATAAAACTATAAATGAAAAGTTTCCTTTATGTTATTTATCAATCTAGTTTATAGCAGCTCTAAAGCTCTTCACCCCAATTTTAGTATTGATTACCCTTTAGTTTAGTGAATTCCTGCAACACCTAATGGAGGTATACTAGTACAGGTTAGGGCAAAAGTAGGTTTACAGTTGTTCATATGGAAAATAATATAATAATTAATCAATAATAGTACAAGAATGCTCTGTGCTTCACATACGCACAACTGCATACCTACTTTCGCCCACTGTGTATTTGGAGGTGCATTAATAAGTATATTTATATCTTCCTCTGAAGGTTGGGGCCTCCTAACTTAATATCATAGAATTTTTATTTGCCCTATAAGGTTATTGGTGATTTTTTTTTTTAGTGATTTTTATAGTAAGGAAATTTTGCTACACCCTGGTTCTTTTTGATCCTTTACTCTTTATATATTCATCAATACGTTTTCTGAAATTGAGTTCTAAAATAATTTGCATCATAAAACTAGTCAAAAAGTGCCAGGAGAGTAGCAGTTGATCGGTATTGTGGGAGAAGAGAGTAAGATTTTAATACTGTTTTATAATCTATACCTTTTTTCTTTACCTTTCCCCTTCTTTTTCTCTAACCCAACTGCTATTAAAATGACTTGATTCAGCTAAAAATGCAACACATTAGACCTTTATTTTTATTTTTGTAAAAAATCCAAAGCAGTTCTAAATTGAAGCCTCTCTAAATTTAAGGATGGCAGATAAATGAATTGTAGGAATTGTGATTGGCTAGTGAATATTAGAGTGTGTAGTCTTTTATAGTTTTCCTGAGACTATTTCTGGTACTCATCTCATTTCTGTAAGTAGACAGATGGATATTATATGCATTTTAGAAACATGAGGAAAGGGAAGCAGATATTGCAGCTTTCCCAAGGTCGTCCAGCTAGTGAGTGGAAGAACCAGACTGAGGTTTTGTCCAATGAGATAATCCCGGTAGGCTGCTTGGCTCACAGTAAGCCCTCAGAAGTTTATTATGCTGTCAACTCTGATAAGGAAAGAAAGAATTCTTCATGATCTGGCTAGAACACTCCCGCACTCCAAAAGTTCTAGATTTTATCAATGTGGCCTGGGATGACCTCTCTTATTTGAAACTGCTTGGGAGTTAGTTTTCAAAAGATCCCACACAGTTACATTTGCCTTAATAAGAAGAGTTGGTATACAGCATGAGATGGTTTTTGACATGCAATCCACATAACCTACCCAAGTCTCATAACAATCTCTTTCTTGAATGGGGAACTGAGGCTCAAAGAAGTGAAACAATGTTAGGTTGGGTGAAAATTGGTGCCATGGGGAGGCCCAGAGCCCCCACCTCCTGTCTTATTCCAGTGCCTGGCTCAGCCTGTATGGAAAGTGCTCAAGCTTATGTAGGAAACTTTACGCACCCGAGGGAACAGAAGGAGCTCACATTCCTGCTCTGTGTGGGGACTTGTCAGCTCCTGATCGTGTTTGGCTCACTTTGTTCACGTTGGGACTGCTTGTGTGCCAGACTTGTGCGTGGGCTCTCAGAATGCTGCTCTGCCCATGATGGGTATGTTTTGTTTTGTTTTTTTTTTAATTAATTTTTATTAATTTTTTATACATATCTCCCCATTGCCCCCCCTCCCTCCCAGGCGTACCCCGACCCCCCAGTGTCTGTGATCATTGGTTATGTTTATAAGCATGCATACAAGTCCTTTGATTGATCACTTATTTACCTCACCTAACTTTAATCTTTCTGCTATAATTTCACAGTCTGTTTGATGCTTTATGATTTTTGTCCTCCTGAGAATTATCAGTCTACTCCCTTTCTGTGCTCCTGATTCTATTATATTCACCAGTTTATTCTGTTGATCAGATTTTTAATTCACTTAATTTTTAGATTCACTTGTTGACAGATGTGTATTTGTTGTTCATAATTTTTTGTCTTTTACCTTTTTCTTCTTCCTCTTCTAAAAGAGTACCTTTCAGCATTTCATATAATACTGGTTTGGAGTTGATGAACTCCTTTAGCTTTTTCTTCTCTGTGAAGGTCTTTATCTGCCCTTCAATTCTGAATGATAGCTTTGCTGGATAGATTATTCTTGGTTGTAGGTTCTTGTTGTTCATCACGTTGAATATTTCTTGCCACTCCCGTCTGGCCTGCATTGTTTCTGTTGAGAAATCAGCTGACAGTCGTATGGGTGCTCCCTTGTAGGTAATAAACTGTTTTTCTCTTGCTGCTTTTAATATTCTCTCTTTGTCTTTTGCTCTTGGCATTTTAATTATGATGTGTCTTGGTGTAGTCCTCTTTGGGTTCCTTTTCTTTGGGGTTCTGTGTGCTTCCTCGACTTGTAAGTCTATTTCTTTTACCAGATGTGGGAAGTTTTCAGTCATTATTTCTTTAAACAGGTTTTCAGTATCTTGCTCTCTCTCTTCTTCTGGCACCCCCACAATTCTGATGTTGGTACGCTTGAAGCTGTCCCAGAGGCTCCTTACATTATGTTCACATTTTTGGATTCTTTTCTCTTCTTGCTTTTCCAGTTGAATGTTTTCTGCTTCTTTATATTTCAAATTTTTGACTTGATCCTTGCCTTTCTCTAGTCTGCTGTTAGTACTCTGCGTAATAGTATTCATTTCAGTCAGTGTATTTATTATCTTCTCTTGGGTCTCACTAAATTTATCCATCTTTTCTAGCATATTCTTGCAAAACCTTATAAGTGTGGTTTTGAACTCTATATCCAGTCTTTTTTTTTCCTCCATTTCTTTTGCTTGTAATCCCTTCCCTTGTCTCGGCATTTTCACTGTGCCGGGGAAACTTCTGTGCTGGATTCAGCCGAAGAAGCCTAGGTTGAGCTTGGGAGGGTGGAGTCTCAGGGCTTAAGGGACCGCCTTGCCCTCCAGTCGGCCCCGCCCTCCACGGCCCCTGAGTCTCCCGTGACTGGGTAATGGCTGGAGTGGTCCTTGTGCGCGCGCATCCGCAGCGCCTCCAACCGCTGCCTTTCCGGCTCCCCTGCGAACCAGGACCACACGAGTCTAGGTCCCCAGGGTTTCGCCCAAAACAGGGGCCCAGTGGACTCAGAAGCGGCGCAGTTGGGAGGGTCTGTCTCCCGCCCACTCCCGAAAGCCAGCGGCACAATCAGCAATCCGTCCTCCGCGTGGTGCCATGCGCGACCAGACCTCCGATCCTTTGCAACTCCCCTAAATTTCCGTGCACTTCTCCCTTTTCACAGTCCAAACTCCCCCCGTATGAGTTTCGGCTGGATCTGGGGTTTAGTGTCGTAAGAGAAGGGGTTCAATGCCGTTGGGAGTCTCCGTTTCCCTCCCGCCAGAGAAAACCGGCCAGGTTCTCCGCACCCGCTCTCTCAGCGCGCGTCTCCGTACCTCAGCTTTTTGCAGCTCCTCTGGGTCTCCGTGAGCCCCTCTCTTTCCCTCTAGTTGTAGAACTTCCACTCAGCCAGCTTTCCTGTGGTTCTGGATGATGTCCGTTCTGTCTTCTAGTTGTAGTTTTGAAATTGTTGTGCGAGGCAGCAGTATAGGTGTTTACCTATGCCGCCATCTTGGATTCTCTCGATGGGTATGTTTTTTGAAAAGACACAAATTCAGGTTCTGCAGTGCAAGAGGTGAGGTCTCAAAGAGCAACAGTGTAGAAGTCTGGGCCAGTTGAGACCAGCCAGCCTTTCCCCCACCATAATATTAATATCATATTTGCATTTCCATTTTTGTTCTGAAATTTTCATAACCTTACGTTTTAAGTATCCAGATTCCCTTCATGTCTTAATCTTGAACATTTTTCCTTGCCTCTTTTTTGGTGAGTCTGTTATAGTATTAGCTGAAATAGCCTAATTCTTTGCAGTTTATAAGTTAAGTAAATTTATATCCTCAAATTTATACAAATCAGTTTCATATAGTCATGCCTGATTAAGTAATATTACATTTATAGAGCAATATATAATTTCATATATAAATTCATATATCTCCTATATATAATTCTTTAGTATTTCTTAATAAATCCTATAAAACACTTTTATAAAACTTTGGGAAGGAGTTACACATTCTTACAGAATATTAGAAACATTTCAAGTTTATTTTGCTTGACTAAATGTGCTAAAACATTCCTCATTCTTACCACAGATGTTAAATGGATATATGCTGCATGCCTTGTGCTATGTTTTCCTCCCAGGCAACATGTGAACCTGTGAGGGAGCTATGCCAAACATGCACGCTTGTGCACACACTGTATACATAATATGCTGATTGTGAAATACCATGAAAAAGGTAGAACTAAAGCACTAGAGAAGTTGAGAGAAGAGACAGACACTCCATTTTTGGCATGGAGGAGTTAGGTAGGCTTTATCAAAGGAGCGGAATATTACCTAGATCATTAATACATTTATGATTACATGCATGGGCTACGCTCTCTTTGAGGCATTTGTGATATAGCCATAAACAAACCAGACAAAACTCCTGCCTTATAATTTTATAGGACAGGGCAGGTGGTGTCGATATAAGCATACATTTCAGATGGCAATATATGCTATGGGGAAAGGTGGGCCAGGGGGGAGGGACATTTGCTGTTTTTGCAAAGTGGTCAGGGAAGGAAACACTGAGTTAACATTTAAGCAGGTAACTGGGAGCGAGAGGTAAGCCATGAAGAGTTTATATGTGAGCATGAACAAGGAAGCCAGTTGGCAGTAGTCAAGGGAGTGGAGAAGAACATTTCAGGAGATGAGTGCAGAGATGTAGGTGGAGACCAGGTCATGGTTGGACCTTGTAATTTTGGTAGGAGCTGTTTTTAACTCGAGTGAGATGGGAAGGAACTGGGGTGTTGAGTAGACGCATGATCTGAATGCAGTTTTGAAGACTCCTCTGTTTGCTATGTGGAGAATACACTGTTGGGCAGGAAAAGATGGAAGTAGGGAGACAGATTATTGTGATAATACAGCAGGAGATATGATAGCCTGGAGCAAGGTGGTAAAAGGTGGAGGTGATGAGGAATGGTTGTATCTTAGGTATATTTAGAAGGTAGAGTGATAAGTTTTACTAAGGAGATCAGCTACCATGTATGAGACAAAGAGAGAAGTGAACGTGTGTTAACTTTTATTGGGATGAGAAAGATGGCTTTTGAGCAGGTAGTAAAATGAGCAATCATGGGTTTGGTCTGTGACAAGTTTGAGTGACCTGTTAGACATTGCTTACACCAGTGGTTCTCAACCTTCCTAATGCTGCGACCCTTTAAGATAGCTCCTCATGTGGTGGTGACCCCCAACCATAAAATTATTTCCGTTGCTACTTCATAACTGTAATTTTGCTACTGTTATGAACTGTAATGTAAATATCTGATATGCAGGATGTATTTTCATTGTTACAAATTGAACATAATTAAAGCATAGGGATTAATCACAAAAACAATATGTAATTATATATTGTGAAATATTTATTTCTAATTACAAATAAATGAAATTTTGTCTTGAATCATGGTGTAGTATGGGCAACAGTCTTCATATAACAACAGTAAACTACATTGCTACATTTTGCTACACTGAGGAGTGGTGTGTTGGTTCCTAAGACCATGGGAAATAGGTGTTTTCCAATAGTCTTAGGCGACCCCAAAGGGGTCGTGACCTTGAGAACCACTGGCTTACACCCATCTAGATTTTAGCAGACTTCGTGAGGACAGAAGAGTATTTGAAAAGGCATATATACTGGGAAGGGCTTTTGAGTGGAGGGAACAGTTCAGGAAAGACCATCACTGGATCTGGAGACTGGGTGATAATTTAAGAAGCTTTTTAAAAAGTCTAGTTAAGAGTTGACTGTGCTCTGATCTAGGGTGTTGGCAATAGAGGTGGAAAGAAAAAGACACTGAGTAAGAGGACTTGATAACTAATTGAAAGTAGGGAGAAGGGAGAGGCAAAGATGAAAAATGGTTCTTTGGTTTCAGATGTGGACGATTGGAGGGCAGGTAACACTACTAACAGCTATAGGAGGAAAAACAAGTTGGGGACAGAATTGAGTTTGGCTACATTAACAATAACCATTTATTTAGTGAATTACTATTCATAGAATCCTTTCTGATATTATTTCATTTGATCCTTTTACAATTTAGATGGTTAGGGGATGTCCATGCAGAGATGTTTATCTAATAAGCAATTAGAATTGAGTCTAAGGAGGACACTGGTACTCCTCTGTAGATTTGGGAGTCATTTGCATAGATTATAATTGAATTCCTGAGATAAGTAATGTGGTGATGGCAAGATCTAGGAGAAGGCAAAGTTTAGGGGCCCAAGATGGAGGTGTTGTGTTACTTAAGCCAATAAAGGTGGAGTCACTTGAAATAAAATCAGAAGTGCCTTATGAAAGATTTGTAGGAGAGAGCATTTGGGGCACCCTACCTTCAAAAGCTCTGTCACCTTCAAAAGCGTTCTCTCTCTCTCTCTCTCTCTCTCTCTCTCTCTCTCTCTCTCTCTCCACTCATTCCTACTTGCTCTTCAATATTAGACTTGACTCCACTCTCCCCCGCCCCATAGTTTCACCTTCTCTGGGGCAGTTTACCCCAACTTTTTATAGGTGCATGTATGTAGCACACATGTGCATTATGTCCGACACCCAACTTTGTTCATTGGTTTTTACTCTAGATTGACCTCTGTGAGAGCTAACTCTCAGTACATGCTCATGGCAGGGAGCACCCATGGAAGACATTGAGAGTTGCTTTAATAAAAAGAAAGCAATGGAGGCTATATTATAACTGGGTCTTAAAAGCTATCTGTGGTGCTTTGAAAACAAGCCTAATGCAGTGGTGGGCAAGTGGTATAGAATCTTTGTGAAAAAGCAGCACATTTCTTCATTCTATTGAACTTGAGGAGAAAATATCAGGTAATCATTAAATTATTTAATAAGTGTCCAGAAAAGGCAGCCAAACCTTAAAAGATTATCTTGGGGAGAGATAGAGAAATAAAGACAAATGATTCTAGTGACCAATAATAATAATTTTTTTTTCTGAAACAATTCTTTTATGCAGAGACCACTCTAAATTGGATTATTTTTGTTTCAGACTTAGGCGGTTTCATTTAGCCATCTTGTGAAAGAATTCACACTTGAGTTGCATGCAAGGCTCTTGTTTCTGCGTTTTGGAAAAACACCATTTATCTCTGTAGTGCTATTTCTGTGATATTATCTCTCAAGCATCTAGGTAGTACGGCAGAAATTTAGATGGAATTTCAAGTATAAGCCCAACCTCCCAGTTTTAATTCTAAATCCAGTCATATGAACCTTGGTTACCCTGGGTATTTTTGTTATAGGAGTAAGTCCATGAGCGATGTCAGCGCCGAGGATGTTCAGAACTTGAGTCAACTGCGTTACGAGGAGATGCAGAAAATGAAATCCCAACTAAAAGAGCAAGATCAGAAATGGCAGGATGTGAGTATGCTTTGTATTGAGAGATGGGAAGACAGGGCAAGTGTGTGTGTTTGGCTTGTCTTTGCTTCCCTGCAAAGTAAGTCAGGATACTCAAGAGGTGATTTTCCTTGTTATTAGAGAACTCCGGTTTGTAGAAAATGTGACCAACTTCTTTTAAGAAGATTTTTAAACCTTCTTGTTCCATTAATGTTATATATTGTAAAGGCCAAATTGTGCAAGACACAATAGGCTGTTGATCTTCTAATATTCTCTGAATTTTATATGAGAAGCTCCTTCCTGGCAGTTGTGCTAACTTCTTGACGTGCGTTGGTAGTTGAATTAGGGTGGGACCGTTACTGATGCTGCTGGAAGTAGGGAGACAGTATGTTACTTAAACCAGCATGTGTGGGAAGCGGAGGGGGTGGGGGGCTCAGCAGAATCTGGGCATTAGTGTGGAGAGATGAACTGGTTCTTAGAGTTAGTAGAGGAGATTTAAGAAGAAATAGTTTGGTTGAAAATGTAATCATATAATCTGAATCAAAGTTAGGTGTTTTCACAGAACTGCCATAGTTTTGTTCCTACAGAAAGGAGCTTGGGCTATTTTTGTAATCGTTATAAATCAAAGCAGTATATAAAAGTATGATAAGCTATACAAAGCAAACTCAAAGATGTTTGAGGACATTGTTATGGTAATAGAGTTGAGTGGTAGCATGAACAAAACGCCCAGAGAGAGTAAATCTTAATTTTTCAAAGGAATTAAGGTCTAATTCATGAAGAAGAAACCTCTGCTGTGGCCACATTTCAAAATCCCAGTTCCTCTTTGAGTGGGGGACTCAGTTTAATTGTCAGGAAACAGGAATTCAATGCCATTTTGCCAACATACATGGTAACTGTCTGGGTGTGAAAATAGTATTGAGGAGTTATCGGATAGGTTAGGTCAGATAAAAATGCATGCTTGTGATCCTATAGGAAGAAATGCACACTGCTTTTGTTCTTTCTGCAAACAGTTCATATAGAGTTCAGGCTGTTTTTAAAGCAGGAGTGGCTTGGTCTGCTCCCAGAGGGATTAGAACCAAACTTAACTTTGAACATCCTAGGGGTGAGATTCCATTTAGTCTGAGAACTTGATAAGGCACTTCTAGTTGTGCCTGAATGACTAGCAGTTCTTAGTATGGGACTTTTCTGTTTGGGAGACATGGAAAAGGTTGTACCATTGAAAATTCCTTAAAGCCCTGGATGTCAGAACCAGCTTAGACTGCTAGGGCTAATGTCAAGCTGAATTAAGTTAATCATCCTGCGTTCACCTGGCTAGGAGAGACTTCCCTTCCTAGGAATATGTGAAACAAGTGTCACCTTGTTCTGTGTGATTTTCCTTATTGTCCTGTCCTTATGTAAAGTTTAGCCACATCGAAGAAGTCAGTACTCGAGGCTGGCCTCCCCGGTAAAGCCTTTTGAAACCCTTCCCTGAGGTGGGCCATGCTCTCCTTTGGACCCCTACTCTCTCGGCAGTCCTATTGCACCCATTGCTGAATTTTTATTTACATGCCTGTCTTTCCCTTCTATACTGAGAGTTCCTGGGAGGGGGGGAGCACATCTGATTTATCTGTGTTTATACACCCTTTGCCTCCAAGCAGAGCCTGAGCTCAGGGCTCATTCAATGGAAGACCCAGTGTGCATCCACACTTAGTCATTTTATAATCCTTTTCTTTGCCAGTTTTATTGGTGAAGAAATGTCATTATTCATAGAGCAGCCAGATTATTGGAGTGAGATGAAAATGAACTTGAAACAGTTCCTGGTCTTTCTGACCTGGCACCTAATTACAAGCATTTAGCATTCTTTGTGAAGTGGGCAACGAGGCAGGAAAACAAAAATGGGGTCTATCTTATTAGGTCAGGTTTTTTAGGCAGACACATGAGATAAAGGCTTGGTACAGAAACGCTGGCTATAAAAAGCAAAATTAGGGCACCTTGGCATCAAGTGGGAGTGAATAGTTTCAGCGATGTAATGGGATATGCTGGCATGCTCTCACTGCTAGAAAGGGTGTGTAGCAATTCAGGTATGCCTGTGCTGATGTGATTTTCTTCTGTTAGGACCTTGCAAAATGGAAAGATCGTCGAAAAAGCTACACTTCAGACTTGCAGAAGAAAAAAGAAGAGAGGGAAGAAATTGAAAAGCAGGCGCTGGAGAAATCTGAGAAAAGCTCTAAGACATTTAAGGAAATGCTGCAGGACAGGTAATAGGCTGGATAGATCTCCTGGTCGGAGAGACCAGTGTTAGAAATGGACATTTTGTGCATGTCTAGGGTGATTAAACTATAACCAAATATGCAATGTAACTTTCAGCATTTTGCTTAGCAATGAAAAAGCAAACTATTGCTATGATAAATAGTGGCTTGGATTGATAGAAGAAATGTGTACTAAATAGATAGACATTATTTCTTCATTTTACATTGAATATTCATATGCAGAATTGGGTGGTGGCGGCTATATTTGGTGCATAAAAGGGACTATTTTTTCCTCCTTTTAAAATGAATTTAGGAGTGGAATGATCAAATAAAACCAGCTCCCACACTCAACTAATTGTGTAAAATACAACAGAGTTATTTTTCATGTTTCAGTGGTACAATTAAAATTATATTTGAAAGGAAGACTATATAAAAATAAATTGTGAAGGTTTATTTTTTGGCATTGCAACATAACAGAATAAAGGTCAAATTAAAATTTCCTGTTAGAGCAGTTACTCTTTGAAATCTTGGGATATGTACAGCTCAGGGAATTGGCAAATATGCTTTAAGGATAATGTCGAAAAGGAAATGTGCTGTCAGGTGAAATTACACAAAGCTCCTTTATGCCCCAGAAGCCAAATGCAAACACAGTTTCATTCACTTAAATGCAACTGTCAGCTTAAGAGGCACTCCTTACTAAATGCTAGTGATGAGTCTGTTTCGTCATTTTCTCCATCTTATGAATGGTGACTTTTAATCTGTAATAACTGTCCATGCAAATTCTGTGAAGCTGTATGAAACTATGTAATAACTTGATCTTAATGGAAGTCTGTGTCTTTTACAGTCTTTTATTTTTACTAAATTATTATAAATCATATACAGGAAATACAGGGTTGACAAGCTTTGAAGGGTTCAAATTGGTTGTCAGGCAGTTATTTGTAGAGTGTGTCAAATTTGGAAGAGTTATAAACTTGTGGGTAAATTTGGCAAGTGATTCCTTAAGATTTTATTTCCTTATTTATCTTTACAACTTAAAAAAAAAATCCTTGTGAAGTATTTGAGAGCCTCTCTGAAAAGAAAAGTCAAGCTCTTATAATATTTCTTAGTGTGGCATAAAAAATTGCATGTATTTATCCTCATATTCTGTTAGTATTATATTGCACATTGTGTGAAGTATTATATTGCACATTATTCCCAACTCATTTTATATATTAATTATCAAAATAAGATCTGTCTCTCCACCTTTGAATGCCAAATGCTTAACTTTGAGGCTATGATGTGTTTCTGCTAAGGGAATCCCGAAATCAGACGTCTACAATTACATCGAGGAGTAGAATATATTCTTCTGATGATGTATTGAATGAAGACAAGCTTCCCATGACACTAACTATGTCAGAAGCAAGTCATCAGGGGGAGAGAGTAGAAGAGAAAGGAACAACTTACCCTACAGAAATTCCTAAACAAGATTCTACAACTGTTGTGCAAAGAGAGGACACTCTGTCAGCTGAAATTCAGCTTCCTTCTAAAAGCCCCACGGAAGAACAACGCCCAGCCTCTTTGTCTTCCCAGTGTTCACTGACTACACAAATGGAGTCGACTCGAGTTTCAGCGTCTCTCCCCAGAAGTTACCAGAAAACTGATACAGCTAGGTTGACATCTGTGGTCACACCGAGACCTTTTGGCTCTCACTCAAGGGGAATCTCATCGCTCCCAAGATCCTACACGGTAAAAAAAGTGTTCTCAGTTCATATACTCGATTCTCATGAGCAAACTGTTGGTGTACTTGTGCAGAAGATTGAGTTATGTATATTTAATATGTAAAATGTACATAACATATATAACACAATTTTTATTTTAGCCAATATAGATTCCATAGATATTTAATGCGACTTAATGCTTAAAATATAGCAATGATGCAAAATTGATTAAGCTTTAAATTCAATGAAAATAGAACTGATACATTTTGAAGAATCAATAAGCTACATTCTAAGGCAGAGAATTTATTTTTTTAGCATCAGATTTTCTCAGATATAGCTTTTTCAAAGTATTAGGTTGAACTATACGAAGTTGCCAGTTGTCAGTTCTTTTAGACTTACAAAACAGCAGTTTCATATGGTTTGACTTAAATATTTTCAGTTCTTATGTACAAATGTTTGTTTTCCATCATTTTCTACTTCATTAGAACTTAATATGTTTGAGTATAGTTATTAAAATGTATCTTATGTTAAAAAATTACATACTTATTTTTACTTATATTAGTATTTTTAAAAATATGGAATCGTTTGCCCTAAGACTAAAGCAGTATCACAAACTTGTAAAAGGAAGCAATACCCTTTTTACTGTCAATGTTCAAGTTCCTTTTTTCTCTGCCAATGTGGAATTTTAAAATCTAGGAGAGAAAAAATACGATTTTAAAAAAATTGAAGTGAGGGAATCTTGTCTAAATAGCCAGGAAGAACTCCTGATCATTATCTTAAGTAAAATACAGTCATATTTGACAACATAGAAATTAAATTTATATCACAGACACTTTTAACATAGTCAAAAGATAATTTATAGACTTGGAAAAATATTAGTAGGATGTATTATAAATATAGGGTCAATATCCCTAAGGTTTAAAATGGCCCTACAGGTTGGTAGGGAAAAGATAAACCAGTAGGAAAACGGGTATAGAAATGAATAGCCAGTTCAAGGAGAGGGGATTTAAATGGTTGATAACATAAAGGACCCAGGTGTGCATGATCAATCTCATTAGAACACATCTGAGGTGTACAACTTCTCACCCAAAAGATTCAAACTGTCTAATGTTGTCAAGGATACAGAGAAACAGACATTCTTTTAAAAAATATATATATTCTTATTGATTTTTAGAGGGAGAGGGAGAAGGAAGAGAGAGCTAGAAACATAGATGAGAGAGAAACATCAATGTCAATCTGCTACTTCCTACATCCCACCCCCTGGGGATCAAGTCTGAACCCCAGGCATGTGTCCTGACTGGGAATCGAACCAGCGAACTCATGGTGCATGGGTTGATGCTAAACCACTGGATCATACTGGCCAGGCAAAACAGACATTTTTATACATTTCTTTGGGTGTGCTTTGCTATAATTTTTAAAAGATACTATATATAATTTATATTTATATGTAAATATCATTTGGTCTAGCAAGTCTACTTTTGGAAACTTGTGCTATAAAAATATTCTGATTATAAAGATATATGGGTATTTGTTGCAATGTTTTTGGAAGTTACAGAAAATTTTGAACAGCATTGAATGCATGTCACATGAGTAAATTGTAGATATCCATACTATAGAATATTCAACAATTAAAAAGAGTAGAGTTCTATCTACTGACCTGGACTAATGTAAATGAGCGAAGCAAGTTTCAGAGGGCTGTTTATAATATAAACCCTTGTGAAAACAACAACTCCTCCCCCTACACGGGTATGAAAGAATATGCTCCAAGGTTTTACTAATCCCTACTAAAATATGACTGTACACTTTTTAAAACAGAAATCTAACAATACCAAGTTGAAAATGATGTTTCCTATTTTAGATGGATGACGTTTGGAAGTATAATGGAAACATAGAAGGCGTTAAGAGAACTCAGTACAGTTCGGTCAGCACCTCTGTGCAAAAGTCTGACCCAAGCCAGCTGGCTTCCAGCTCCTTTGGTGAAAGAGAGTCAGTGACATCGGGAGAGGGTGTGATGAAGTTGCCCTCTCCTGCACCCTCCTTCTCATCTCTCTCCCAGGACCGGGCTGCCACTTCTAATGCCACCTGGTCTTCAGTATCTGGCCCCAGTTCAATGTCTGAACTTGGAGAAGGGAGAAGCTCACCACAGACAGAGGTGTCACAATCAAAGGTGAGTTTGGGAAGGTGTTTAATCACCCAGGCTCAGAAACACAAGTATTTAAACTGGAACCCATACCTCTAAAGCAGTGGTTAGCAAATTGTGGCTCGTGAACCACATGCGGCTCTTTGGCCCCTTGAGTGTGGCTCTTCCACAAAATACCTGGGCGAGTCTATTTTGAAGAAGTGGCGATAGAAGAAGTTTAATTTAAAAAAAATTTGGCTCTCCAAAAAATGTCAATCATTGTACTGTTGATATTTGGCTCTGTTGACTAATGCGTTTGCCGACACTGCTCTAACCAATATGTCTAGACCAGTGGTTCTCAACCTTCCTAATGCCGCGACCCTGTAAGACAGCTCCTCATGTTGTGGTGACCCCCAACCATAAAATTATTTTCATTGCTACTTCATAGCTGTAATTTTGCTACTGTTATGACCTGTAATATAAATATCTGATATGCAGGATGTATTTTCGTTGTTACAAATTGAACATAATTAAAGCATAGTGATTAATCACAAAAACAATATGTAATTATGTATTGTGAAATATTTATTTCTAATTACAAATAAATGAAATTTTGTCTTGAATCGTGGTGTAGCATGGGCAACAGTCTTCATATAACAACAGTAAACTACGTTGCTACATTTTGCTACACCGAGGAGCAGTGTGTTGGTTTCTAAGACCATGGGAAATAGGTGTTTTCTGATGGTCTTAGGCGACCCCTGTGAAAGGGTCGTTCGACCCCCAAAGCGGTCGCGACCCACAGGTTGAGAACCGCTGGTCTAGACGTTGTGATTGGTTACATGGGCTGATAATGTGGAATGTGAGATTGCATTTATTTTGAGCAGATCTTGGAGGAAGTAGGTCTCTTTCAACTCTGAGTTTATGTATGCAGATGACTCTGTGACATGGGTGTATTGAGACCATTGGCCAATCTTCTTGGGGTTTTTATCTGAGTGTTCTTTCTACTGCCCATTTTAGCAGCTACTGCCTTTACACTGCTTAGCAGTCCTGGATTCAGGTGCAGGACTCACTCTGGAAGCTTTAGATGCAGGTCTAATAGATAAATGGGTAATAAAGCCCCTTTTCAGGGACATTAACTGACCACAAGGAGAAATTGGTACACACGAGAGGTGCAGGCCTCTAGGGACATGGCATTTCTTTCTCTATCATATTAACCTTCTAGTGACTTTCAATGCTCATTTATACTTTAATAAAAGTCTAGAATTTTGAACCACTTACTGTTTCCTAATGGTAATATTGAGGGTTATTTACAGTATGACAGTTGTGTTCCTTAACATTTGGAATCCAAATAAATATGTCATCAAATAAAGAATGACTGTGAGGTATTTGTACTTTTTCCTTCTTCAAATCCCCAAAGATGACAAGAGAATTGTTAAGTAATGACTGTTTTTGTAGTATGTTTTACATGAAAGCTATAAAGCTGTTGATTGTCTAGATCAGTGGTCAGCAAACTCATTAGTCAACAGAGCCAAATAACAATAGTACAGCAATTGAAATTTCTTTTGAGAACCAAATTTTTTAAACTTAAACTTTTTCTAATACCAATTCTTCAAATAGACTCACCCAGGCCATGGTATTTTGTGGAAGAGCCACACTCAAGTGGCCAAAGAGCTGCATGTGGCTCTCGAGCAGCAGTTTGCTGACCAATGGTCTAGATCAAACTTTTCTCTTTTAGAAAAAAAACCCTTAAGCACTTTAATATAGTAATCCCTTTACATAGAGGAGCCTTTGTGTTTCTTTAGCTTAGTGTAGATTTCTCTGGTTCCTTCCTATTTGTTTTCCAAGGTACAACATGAAGTATAGAACTTAGCGTAAGTTATATTCATGAAGTGACTTTATGTGAAACTAGAGGCTCAGTTCATGAAATTTGTGCATGGGGGTAGGGGGCTCCTCTCAACTCAGCCTGGACCCTCTCCAATCCAGGACATCTTTCACAATCCAGGACCGTTGGCCCCTAACTGTCCACCCTCTGCCAGCCTGGTCACCTTTTACTGCCTCTGCCTGCCAGCCTGATCACCTTTAACTGCTCCTCCCACCCCCTGCCAGCCTGTTCACCTCCAACTGCCCCTCCCCCACCTGCCCCCTGCCCCTGGCATGGTTGCCTCCAACTGCTTCCCCTTCTGCTGGCCTGGTCACCCCACGCAGCCTTCTGGTCAGTCGTTTGGTTGTCCCTTGCAACCCCCCTGCCAGGCATTGTGACCAATTTGCATATTATACTTTTATTAGTATAGATAATATGAAATAGTATATATTTTTGGTATATTGGATTTTTATTAATTCCCATGCATATTTACAAACCTATATCTAAAAGAAATTTTTGCAACTTGCCAAAATCATTATTTGTAAATTACATTTATAACTTTTTTTTACTTTATTTTGTTACTTTTTAAATTTTTATTTTTCAATTACAGTTTACATCTAATGAAATTTTGTGGCAGTTTCAGGTGTTTAACTTAATTTTTAAAGAATTGGAAATAGCCGAGACCAGTTTGTCTCAGTGCATAGAGCATCGGCCTGCGGACTGAAAGGTCCCAGGTTCGATTCCGGTCAAGGGCATGTACCTTGGTTGCGGGCACATCTCCAGTGTGGGGCGTGCAGGAGGCGGCTGATCGATGTCTCTCTCTCATCGATATTTCTGACTTTCTATCCCTTTCCCTTCCTCTCCGTAAAAAATCAATAAAATATATTAAAAAAAAAGAATTGGAATATTAATTAGCATTATAAGTTTCATATGAGAACAATAACCTGTGTTATACTTGGGGAACATAAGGTGCTAGTGGATGAATGATAGAAATAGCAGCCAGGTGTTTTTTGTTTTATGGACTTGCATGCAAGCCTTCCCCTTTCAAACAGCAAATCCAAACAAGCAACCTGATTAGTGTGTGGGCCCTAGGTACACCCAACTCCCTCAGGGCTACAGTTGACTAGCTGCATCCAAGGATTAAGAAAAAGAAGCTAAGGGTGGTGTGTGGGTGTGTCCCTGGTTAGTGCAGGTCAGAGGCACCTGAATTAACATGGCATGGTGTCAGGTTCCCTCCTTAATGGGTTTAGGTTTCTTTGTCACCAAACTTGAAATGATCTTCTACCAAGCAAAATTAGGCTTCATTTAACAAGTGGGACTATTAGAATTCTTGAACATAGGTGTGTGTCATATGGCCACTTGCCCATCACCAAGATGCCAGGTGTGTCACTCTGCACTCTGAGGGAAGTAGCTTATGTAGCATCTCCCTGCCCTTGTCACTGAAAAAGGGGCTCACTGCCTTGGGAAAAACACTGTGAAGGCATAAAACAGTTGGTCATTAATATGTCAAAGAATATGTAACACTCCTCCAAACTCTTGGCCTAACTATAATTCCAGAAGTTCAGAGAATGGAAAAATAAAAGCAGAGTGCATGGCTGAACTCGATATCTTGGTAGTTTTATAATTTTTCTTCAGGTCTCCATTCTCATTCTTTGCTTACACTTTTGCTAGTAATATCCTTTTTTTTCTTCCTCCAGAATCTTCCCTGATGTTATATTTTTCTCTCTCTGCTTCAGTGGAAGTTCAGGCCCTGTCCCCATCAATGCAGATGCTTTGTAAATAGTCACATGTGTTTATGCATTCCACAGAGGCTGGCATTGGAGGCACCTGTGTGGTGCCAGGTTGGACTAGTCTCTCAGCTGCAAAGCCTTAGTGATCTGTGCAGTGAAGTTCAGGGCATTCAGGGAAGTATTGAGGTCCCTCATCACTGGTCTCAAACTCCTTTAGTAGTGCAGTTAACAGCTGTTTATTGAGGGATTACCAATCCCAGGTGTCTCAGGGCATTAGCTTGGTTAGTTTTCAGGGACCGTTGAATCACTGCTTTATAGTTGTGGAAATTGAGGCACAGAGTGAGCATAGTACTTGTCCAAGGCCTTATAAGGTACTGAGTGATGGAGTCTGGATTTGAACCCAGGCAGTCTGACTCAAGCTACCCATACTATGTTGCGGGAAAGAGAGAGGAAGTAGGTGATCTAGCCAAATGAGACTGCTTGAACCCGTCAAGTATTTGTTTTTTATTGTTGCCCCATTTGAAATGGTTTGTTTCACCCATGTCTGTCTTTTGAAGGCTATTTGTTTATAGTCCAGGAAGGGCATTTCTTTTTTGTGAATACAAATATCTCCCTCCCCAAGTTGTAATTGAATTTTTCACCCTTGAAAGCTTCATCTACTGAATTCTTCCTTATTTCATGTGTTCACTGTGTCTTGTCACTGGTATTCTTTATACCTCCACAGCCTTTGCACAGAATGGAAGTGTTTACTGACTTGATTTGCATTTAAGGCCCTGATTACTAGGCTGAATTATAAACTTGAATCAGCAGATAACTTAGGTCCTTATAGGATCTTTAATGTGGGAGTTTTAAGATTAATAGTTATTTTAGGAATGTAAGCACTGTTGCATAGAACTATTTTAAGGAAATGAAATCTGGGGGCAGAGACTGGTTAGGAGCCTATCACAGAATTGTGGGTTTATGCCATAAAAAAGGAAAGGCATAATGGAGAGAAGAAATTAATATGACCTCATTTCCTACAGAGGTTTCTTTCCCAACTCATTTGGTGAGCTCTTGGGTTTTAGTCCTCTCTGTTCCCTTTCTCCCTACTTCTCTTTTTGTGTTGCTCCATTGCCTGTTTCCCTTGCCACTCCAGGCTGCTGGGACAATTCTGGGGGTAATCCTGAGCAAGGGGAGAGAGTCCTTCATCCCCTTCTAACCTCCCACAGATGTGGCTTTCATGTTTTCCTCCCAAATTGGTGTTACCTATAAGTTTTCATTTGATTTTGTCCAGTCAGAGCCCTGAATTCTCAAATCCCATCCAAGCCCACATTTTGGAATCTGTTCCCCCAATTTTTTTTTAAAGCAGTAGGTGATATGTATGGAAGGAAGGAAACTTTTACATGTCCATTTCCTGACCCCTGAGCCTATTAAATGCCCCTTTTAGTAACACCCAGGGCTTCCCTTACCACAGCTTCATACATGCATTATATATGCTTGTCACCTTCACTTGTGTGAAGGCAGGAAACAAGCTGGTCTTGCTCACTATTAGCACAGTGCCTAGATCTGTATTCACTGAATGCCGATTGAGTACTGTTAGCTTCAAAGCTGTTTGTGAGTGTTAAGTAGGATTTTCTTTAATTGCTTAACCAGTATAAATATAATGGATAACATTCTTTCCATGGGAAAAAGAAGGTAATTACTAGACATCAACCACCTGCCTTGGCACCTTTTAAATGTTTCATTTATTCCTCTCAATAACCTTGCAAAGTAGGTGGTATCATCCACCCTATTACCAATGAAATTCTTGAGATTTGAAAGTTATATACATGATCAGGCCACAATTATGATTTCTCTGACCTTAATGTTTATGAAATATGACATGCTCAAATTTGAGAACTGCCTTAAGGAAAAATACCAAATGTTAACTTTGCCCTGTCTTTACAATTTTGGAGCCCACAGGGACTGAAATATCTTCTGGTTTATAAAGAGAAAATAATTCTTAAGATTGTTTTGAGGAAAGTACATTTGTATCAGAACTAAATTATTTCTGAATTGTAGAGTTTAAAATCTACCCAGTAGATAGTAAGGAGTTATGCACATTTAAATAAGGTGTAATATAACAATTGCCACGTTCTGTTACTCAAGTTCTGGCAGCTGTGTGGAAGATGGGGAAGGGTAAACTGGAGGCCTATTGGGAGGTGACCAAAGTAGTTTAGAGGGGACACCAAACTAAGATGATAACTTGAAGGAAGATGAAAGGATGGGGTGGTTCCAGGTGGAATTACAGATTGTGAACTTGACAACACTATTAAATGATTGTGTGTGGTGGATAGTGGGGGTGAGGATCATTGTGTGAAATTGGGGTGGGGAGCAGTCAGGAGAAGAAAAGAGGAAGAGCTCCAGAAAGAACCTGGTATTTCTAATGCAGGCATCTGGTGGATGTAATTAATCCATATATAAAAAACAAGAGATGGAAGAGCAGGTTAGGGGAGGAAGATAATGAATGTAGTTTTGGATATGTTGTGCTTGGTAGTAGTTGAAGATATAACAGTGAAGGAGGTAACTCAGGAAAGCCTGTAGTCACAAAGATGGGAGACTTTGGAGGAAACAATAAAATGAAAATGGAAAGAGGAAGAACATACTAATGAACCTGATGAGTCCAGAGAGATGGAGGAGAAAGGCAAGAGAAAGTGAAATGATGGATGACTTGGAAGACTATTTCCTAGAAGCAAGAGTAGTTCGTGGTGTCCATCCAGTGTGGCTCAGAGGTTGAGCATTGACCCATGAACCAGAAGTCAGGATTTGATTCCCAGTCAGGGCACATGCCCAGGTTATGGGCTCAATCCTCAGTATGGGGCATGTAGGAGGCAGCTGATCAATGATTTTGATCACTGATGTCTCTATCTCCCTCTTCCTCTCCCTTCCTCTCTGAAATTAATAAAAAATGTATTAAAAATAAAGGGAATTGGTGGGATAAGGACTGTAAATGGATTTGGTAGGTAAGAGATAAGTTTTGAAAGGGTTGAATAAGTGGTAGAACTGGAAATGCTCTCAGTCTTTGGAATGGAGAAGTGGAAGAAGGAGGTATGTGGTTTCTTTGGTGAAGGAGGTTAGTCCAGTGCTAGATCAGAGCCATGATTTGAAGGCTCAACTTAGACCCTGGAAAAAAAGACACTCAAATGTCATGTGTACAGAAATCCAAGATTATTTATTTCCTCTGGTATTTCTTTTTTTCGACGCTCTGTCCACTGAGCCAAACCGGTTTCAGCATCCTCTGGCATTTCTTACTTTATAGCCTGAATCTACTTTTAGTGTTTAATTTTATCAACTTAAGTAGGCTTCCCTTAAGTAACATTTATCTAATTGGAAAAGTTGAGTAGAATAATTGTCTTGTTATTTTGTAAGATTGCTACTGTTATTCATTAATTCCCATCTGTGGTGATATATGAGAATCTTAATTCACTAGATCTCATAAAATAAATATTATTATTACTCCAGATCATCAACTGTGTTTAAAAACCACAGTTTTCAGTATATATTACTGTTTAAATTATACCTGATTTGTAGGAAATTATTTTCATTTTTAAGTGCTGATATATTAATAACTATATTTTACTGTTCTTGCCATAGAGTACTTAAACTACTTGGGATAGTAGTTTGTCAGCCATCAAGAATCTAGATTTCCCCCAATAATTTATATTCATGTTTCCCTCCAGTTCAGAAGGTAATTCTCCATTATCTTCTGAAGCATGGTAATTCTCCATTACTTCTGAAGTAATTTGTAGATTACTCCTGTGACTTGCATCATGCAGAGAAAAACACAAAGTAGAAATCCTAAGTCAGTGATTCTCAACCTTTCTAATGTTGCGACCCTTTAATACAGTTCCTCATGTTGTGGTGACCCCCAACCATAAGATTATTTTTGTCGCTACTTCATAACTGTAATATTGCAACTGTTATGAATTGTATCTGTGTTTTCCAATGGTTTTAGGCGACCCCTGTGAAAGTGTTGTTCAACCCCCAAAGGGGTCATGACCCACAGGTTGAGAACAGCTGTCCTAAGTGAAATCATTGCTGAATAAGTTTATGCTTGACTATAATTATAGTTATACTAGAGGCCTAGTACACAAAATTCATGCACGGGGGTTGGGGGATGTCCCTCAGCCCAGCCTGCGCCCTCTCCAATATGGGACCCCTCGAGGGATGTCTGACTGCCTGTTTAGGCCTGATCCTAGTAGGATCAGGACATCCCTCTCATAATCCAGGACTACTGGCTCCCAACTGCTTGCTTGCCTGCCTTTCTGATTGCCCCTAACCACTTCTGCCTGCCAGCCTGATTGATGCCTAACTGCTCCCCTGCCAGCTTGGTTGCCCCTAACTGCCCTCCCCTGTGGGCATGATCACCCCTAACTGCCCTCCCCTGCAGGTCTGGTCCCCCCATCTGCCCTTCCTTGCAGGTCTGATTGCCCCCAACTTCCCTCCTCTGCTGGCCTGGTCATCCCTAACTGCCCTTCCCTGCTGATCACCCATAACTGCCCTCCCTTGCAGACCATCTTGTGGTAGACATCTTGTGTCAAATAGGGACAGGATCTTTGGCCACATGGGGGCAGCATCTTGTGTGTTGGAATGATGGTCTGCATATTGCTCTTTTATTAGATAGTATTCCCTTATAAGAAGTCTCAGGGATAACCTACTTTAATAACCTTGAAATCCATAGAGCTGTTTGAAGAATTGCCATGAGGAGGCCATGCAGGTGGGGCACTGGAGCCCCTAATCTAAAAGTATAACCACCCTTTAGTTTTAATCCTTGCTATATATTGCTTTTGGAGGGACATGGTATGCCTCAGGATTTCACTTGAAAATAGGGTTTTAAAAAACAAAAACATGAAAATCAATGTATTTGTGAGAGAGAAGGCTCTGTCAGGCTCAGTGACATGCCTGAGGTCACCTGGTTATTGACAGAATGGACTGTAATTGTCCAGGTGGTTCATTCTTCTTTGCCTATATACAGTGCCAAGGATCCACACACAACAGTTTGCCAGGCTTTAGCCACAGTGAGGCTATTCTCTGTTAACTTCCAGGGAGGTGGTTATCTGCCCTTTTGTTTAATATATTAAAGTAGAGATTTATTTCCAAGGTAAGAGCAGCCCTTTGTGAGATAATTCTTCTGGTCTAATATAATTGGGAGACTCTTCCTTCTATGGCTTAAATGTTTGCTTTTATCCTATATTTGCCAGAAAATATTCACTTGCTGTCTCCCACAAAGTATTCTTTATGTAGTTTGAGACTGTTTATTAAATCTCTATCCTGTCTTTTATTTTTCATGATAAAAACCTCAGTTAGTATCTTGAATATCTAACCTGTCATTTGCCTCTCTGCCCTTATATAGCAATAGATTCTGCATTTTAATTGGGTTTAAGTTAGAATTTGGGAGGGTAAGAGCAGTGAAGATGACCAATTATTTTTGTTGAGTCATCTCTAAGTGTATGGTGGTTTTAGTTAAGGAGTATAACTAACCAGTAATTTTGTCTATTCATAGGAGAGTTTTATTCTGGGGATTGATGTCTAGGCTCATTATTAATGAGCGTTCTCACTAGCTGCATTTGAGTTCCCATATTTAAACTGCTTTACAAGCTTCCTGATGAAATCTTTTTATGTTATTAGTGACAAACTTTTTCTTAAAAATTCCATACCCACTGTTGAAGAATCAGTAATTATTTCCCAAGAGCAAGAGCGATGCCTAATCCATCTTTATTTCCCAGCATGCTAACACTGTGTTATATGCAGAATAAGATGTACAATTAATGAATGTTAAGCAAATGAATATTGTTATAGCACCTAACTTTTGTGGCCATCATATATAATAAAAGAGTTATATGCAAATTGACTGTACCTCTGCTACAATCAGGAGCAAGTATGCAAATTAACCCAACCAAGATGGCTGGGGTCATGGAGCAAGCAGGAGGCTTGACTCTGCTCAAGGCTATAAAGTTTCAATTATAGAAGATAAATAAATCCCAGATACCAGAGCCTCTGCTTGGGTCACTGGGAGCGTGGCCAGCCTGCAGACCACCACAGGCCCCTCACCCAGGCTGCCCCATGCCCCAAGGGAACCCCCACCCTGATCTGGGACACCATCAGGGCAAACCAGTCAGGCCCCATCCATTCACCAGGCCTCTATCCTATCTAATAAAAGAATAATATGCAAATTGACCATCACCCCATCACACAAGATGGCTGCCCCCATGTGGACACAAGATTGCTGTCACAAGATGGCCAGCAAGGGAGGGCAGTGGGAGGGACCAGGCCTGTAAGGGAGGGCAATTGGGGGCAGTGAATCCTGCAGGGAGGACTGTTAGGGGTGACCAGGCTGGCAGAGGAGGGAAGTTGGGGGTGATCAAGCCTGCAGGGGAAGGCAGTTAGGGGTGATCAGGCTGGCAGAGAAGAGAAGTTTGGTGTGACTGGGCCTATAGGGAAAGGCAGTTTGGGGGAACCCAGGCCTGCAGGGGAGAGCAGTTTGGGGGGACCAGGCCTGCAAGGGAGGGCAGTTAGGGGGGACCAGGCCTGTAGGGGAGGGCAGTTAGGGGTGACCAGGCTGGCATGGGAGCATTTAGGCATCAATCAGGCTGGCAGGGCAGTGGTTAAGGGGTGATCAGGCTGGCAGACAGAAGCCGTTAGGGGCAATCAGGAAGGCAGGCAGGCAAGCAGTTGGGAGCCAGCAGTTCTGGATTATGAGAGGGATGTCTGACTGCCCGTTTAGGCCAGATCAGACATCCTTCAAGGAGTCCCAGATTGGAGAGGGTTCAGACTGGGCTAAGGGACACTCCCTTTCCCTCATGCACAAATTTTGTGTACTGGGCCTCTAGTATTACATAATATGCTCTCAAATCTTTATTTACTATCTTCCTTCTAATTCTTAGATAATGAGAAGCTTTTCTCAGAATATTGTCACTTGGATTTTAAACCTGTTTTAGAGGTTAAAAATTTAAACTTAAGGCTTTAGAAATTGCTCAGTAAAAATTTCAGTTTAAAGTTAAGATTTCAATTTAACTTCCAAATTATAATGGAGAAGTTGTAGATATTTTTCTGAAAAATAAAGTGGCTTTAAGAATATATCTATCATAAACTCTTAAGTCTAAATTCTTTATGATTATGGATCAAAGAGCTAACACACTAGTCTGAAAAACTCATTATGCTAAACTTCATATCTGCTGTGTACCTAAAACAAAGCATACAAATGATGAAACATAGTTAAATTTCCACAGGCATAGTATACTGTAAAACTTAAAATGTTTGTTTTAGAAGATAGCTTTAAGAAAGTCTGTGCAACTTAGAATTTGTTTCTGTGTAGTATAATGATGGACACAGAAATAAAATTCTACTTATTGTCCCAAGTGGTTATTGAGCTAATGTCACTTCAAGGAGGTTGTGGCCTGCAGCTTTTGGGTGTCTCAGTAGGGGGTGTCTTGGCATCTTACTTCTGATTCCTCGGAGATCACGGAGATCACATACTTCAGCATCTTGCAGCTCTCCAGCAGCTCTGTCTTCATGTGGCATTGGAGCAAGCAAAACTGCCTTGCTAAATTTCAAATGCTATTTAGGGGTGGTACCTGTCCTAGATAAGCATGCTACTAGGTCACTGAATTATGTGTCTGCGAACCCCTTGAAATGATTCAGCTAAGTTCAATGTTTGTTTTTTTATAAGTATAGTGTCATTTTCAAAATAAATGATTTAAATATTTTTTTTGCATTTTCAAAACTGACATTTTATTGAATTTGACATATAACACTGTAAATGTAATGTGTATAGCATGTTAAGTTGATACATTTATATCTGATTAAGTATAATGCTAATTAGCACCTCTCACATTACATCATTACTCTTTCTCTTTAGAGGTTAGAATCATTAAGTTCTATTCTCTAACAAGTGTGATGATTTTAATACAACATGTTGTCTATGTTCACTTTACTGTGCATTCATTATACCTCTAGGGCTTATTAACTACTCTGTGCAACAACATCTATCCTATCTCCCCAACTCCATCCCCTGGTAAACACCAAAGTTGGGCTGTTTTACATTTCACATATACCTGGTATCATACAGTACTTGTCTTTCTCTGCATGACTTATCTCACTTAGCCCATACACCCAGGTTCATCCATTTTGTTACAAATGGCAGAATGTTCCTTTTCTCAGGACTTCCATTATACACACACACACACACACACACACACACACACATTTTCTTACTCAACTGCATTCCTGAGCATAAACAAATAATCTTTACATTAGACCCAATTATATGGTAAGCAAAAGCATAAGCTTTATCAGTGGCCAACTGATATGTTAATGTGAAGAAAAATATCTGTTGATATAAATTTCCCCTAATTTAGAATAAAAATAATAAACTTGGTAATATTTATGTAAATGAAGGTTTTATCAAACCCAGGAAAAAAAAATGAAGCTCCCATTTGATCATGAAATAATTGAAGTGTACCTTGCCTGCAGCCTCCCTTCTTTCATGGATAGACTTTCCTCTATGTGGGTGCCAGGGACACCTGATCCCACCGTTTCATGTTTGTTTTCAGGATCAGTTCAGTGATATGAGAATCAGCATAAACCAGACGCCTGGGAACGGCCTTGACTTTGGGTTTACAGTAAGATGGGATATTTCCGGGATCTTCGTAGCATCAGTGGAAGCAGGTAATTCATAGATTTTGCTCTACTGAAATTTCTTCTCCTTTGCTATACCATGCTGTTCCTCCCACCCCCAGACGTTGGTTTATTTGATACAGGAGAATACACATGTAGAAAATGCAGCAGTAAAGCAAGAAAATACATCCTCTTTCCTGAGACTGATAGTTGAGTTAGAAACCACATGTTGTTTGTTCTCCTTGCTTAACTAATTTTAGTTTTGAAGAGTCTTATTTTTGTGACTTTATAGAATTCATTTTGTCAAAATGTTAGGCTTAATATTTGAAAATGCTAATAGAACCTGATCATCTGTGTATGTGGTAGATCATTCTGTGCTGTATAATTAAATGGTGTTTTCTGAGTGTCCCAATACAACTATGGCATATGGAGACTTCAGGATGCTCTCGGGCTTTAACAAAAGGGTTGCCCCACCCCCACTTGGGACCTTGCTGAGTCAAGCCCAGAATTCTTACCAAAGGGCCCAAAATTAAAAAAAAAAAAACGATGGCATTTAAAGAGGAGTTCCTCATTTACATATTCTAACTACATAAAATTGCATGCTAAATTGCTTTTTCTTTGAAATTTCAAGACTTCTCTAATGAGATAATGGTAAGTAATAATTTTAATCAATTTTAAGTGGCCCTGTTTTCTTCTGTTCCAAAATGCATTTGGATTTGGAAGCTCAACTAAAGTGTAGTTTATTTCACATTTAAAATTTTAAAATAATTAAACATTTTCTCTGTTCTTAGGAGGTTAATAATTTTTTTAACAGATGAATTTATCATTTGTCCTTTAAATGTTAGTGAAGATGACATATATAATAAAATATGCCTCTTGTGTATTGTTGATACTCAAATGTTTGATAACGTAGAAATTTAAGAAATTTTGTGACTCTTTTTCGCTTAAAAATTATGAGAAATGGTTAGTTGAGGTTAAAAAGTCATTTATTCTTTAATTTAAATAATCAATGACTGTAGGACCTGTTTATTTTTAAATTGGTTGTTTATTTTGCTCTATTTAGGTAGCCCAGCAGAATTTTCTCAGCTACAGATAGATGATGAAATTATTGCCATCAACAATACCAAGTTTTCATTTAAAGACACAAAAGAGTGGGAAGAAGCCATGGCTAATGCTCAAGAAACTGGACACCTAGTAATGGATATCAGGCGGTATGGAAAGTCTGGTGAGTTGGTTTATCATCATTGTGTCTGGCTTTTTAAATTGGGAGCTGGTCTTTGGCAAGTGTTATAACAACTTGCTTCAATAACAATTTTTTCTTTTCATTTTTAAAATTTTTTGCTTAAAGATATTTTTGGTTATGTCAAGACAATCATGAATAATACTTCCTTGAACAGTCTGTCTGAAAATTTCACTAGCAAATTTACTGAATTCTACATTATTTAGTGACTGACATATTCTTGGCTGACTTACATATATCAACTGAAGATTATTGTTTTTTAAAAAATTCATTGAAATATCTCTCTCAATTTTTTTGAAGGCTATTATAATTGTAGCTGCATTGGGGAATCATGTAATAATGTTGAGTATTAAGAATTAGACTATGATTGGACTTTCTCTGTAGCACCAAAACTTTAACCAGTGTAAGAGAGAACATGGTAGGCCATATTCCTGTTGTTCATTCTTAGGAAACCTTCAAAATACATTCCACTATTACATTTCTTAGTTATAGAAGTGAAATCGGGATGGCCTTTCATTCTCAAGAAAATTTCACAATACATTCTTTCATTCATCCCAAATTTTCAAGAAACTTTCAAAATACACTTCATTATAGTGTTTCTTAGTTACAGAAGTTAGATGGGAATGGACATTAAACCATCCCAGACCTACCAACTTTGGATATAAAAAAATTAATATCCATTCCTGGTTTACAGAAGATTCAGCAAATTTGCTAGTCTTTTCATTATTAACATGATTTAACCCTTATGTTTTTGGAAGGTAGTCTCTTGGTAAAATCCTTAACCTTTTCATTTCTTTTACACACTGCCTGATTTGTTTATCTGTCTTGTGTATGTGCACTTTGTATGTGTGCATTCAGTAACTTTGTTCTTTCCACTTCGACATTTATGTGTACTCATTTCTTGATTTTCACGTGCCAATCAGATTGGGGCAAAGACCAGCCTTCCCTGCCATTTATACGGCATAAAACCCTCAATCTCACCAGTATGGCTACCAAAATTATAGGTTCACCTGAAACAAAGTGGATTGATGCAACTTCTGGAATTTACAACTCAGACAGATCTTCAAATCTATCAATAATGACTGATTTCTCAGAAAGCCTTCAGAATTCTGTAAGTATTTTGAGATGGAGGAATCTTTGTTTAGAGCAAAGCAACCGTAGGAAATATGTGTTGGGAGAGAAGAATTTATGTTGTCTGGACAATTTTGATGCTAATTTAAAAAATAATTAAATAAGATCATTTATAGTAATAAGGGCAAAATGTGTTTTTAAACATCATGAGCATTACTCATTAATAATTAGAGTAATAATGAGTTATATAATGCTAAAATCAAAAGATCCCATACTGGTGTTTTGCAGGTGTTTCTTACCAATTTTTCATTATTATACCCAATTCTCAGATCTTTGTGAATGTGAATTAATTATGTAAAATTATACACTATGGCTTTTCTATGCTTTTTTTGGTCTTTACTGGTAAAATAAATATAGTAATTGTGTGCAATCTAAAACCCCATGAAGCATTTTTAATCTTGAGTAGGTGAATTTGGTGGGTAGACTTATATATGTGATTAAAAGATAGTTACATTAATTGATTAAAATAATTATAATGTAGGAATTTTTCTAAGTTTCAGAGGAATACTTAGATTTAATGTTTCAAATAAATGTTTATGTTGACTCCCTAGATATATATTGTTGTTATCCTTTTTTATCTAATAAGGAGGTCCTGCTACATCATGTAAGACAAGTATAAATGTTAAAGCATCCTATATAACTATATAACTATGTTGCTTACTCATAAATATAAAGCCAAATGGACTAATCATTATGTGTTTCTTAAAAATTAATAACTGATGGAATTTAAAGCCATCTATGCTTGCAGCTGGCCATTCATCCTTCCGTAAATTTTAAAGAATCATAAAAAAATCTATTATATGTAAAAGGCTGTAAAGAATATGTTAATATCCTCAACAATTAATTTAATTAAACTATATTTGTATTAAAGAGAAAAGCATTATTTAAGCCCAAAGTCCAATTGGAGAGAATGTTGTTAGCTGGCATTTTTATTCTTTCCAGAATACTGAGTCCAAGGAAATCAATGGGATTCGTGATGAAAGCAGTACTTTTGAATTAAAAGGTAAACATCACCATTATAACTTACATTTATAGTGTAAGAAAAGTCATGGCACCGTGGTTCTGTTAATATAAACATTAATCCCTGTGAGTGAAAGAAAAACTGATCCACTGCAAGTTGAAACTAAAAGGTTAGCACCCAGATCGGATTGCAGCCATGTGGAAGGGCGCTGGGCTGCTGTGTAGAATGGTACAGGCACTGCAAACAAAGCTTTGGCAGCATGTCCAGGAGCTTTGAGAGCCTGTGTGCCTGAGCCAATTAAGAAAGACTGGTTTTGCCCAGGCCATCAGCCTTCTTGCTGTAGGATGCTGCCAAAGGGAATCTTGGTTAAATACAAAACGATGAATGAGGTTTCCTTTCTCCCTTTAGTGTTGTGAAAGGCACAAGCTGGGAGGTGGCTAGTATTAATAGATGCCAAGGGCAATAACAGTTGTTAGCAAAAGTACCCATTTGTAATGAAAAAGCAGGCATGGTATTGAGGATAATTTTGCTTTATGGAGTTATCATTCTCTTCCTCCTTCTGTTGGCCTATAAATAATTTAGCTACCACATGTTTCCATAGGCATACAAAAGAAATAGGCCAGGAAAGCGACCCACAGAAGATGAAATTTCTTTTAACACAAAACTAGACTGCCAGGAATCGGGCTGGGTTTTCACAGCAAGCTGGTGGCTTTGAATCTGCATTTGCCTGTTCACAGTCCAATGTCAAAGCCAAACTAAGTTTATAAATTTCCCTCTCTTTATTGATTATTTACCTTTGTATTTAGTTTCTGGCCATCAGAAATGACTATGTTTTGTTTGATATTGCATTCTTTATCAAAGGAGTTTTTAATAAAGCATGGCTTATTTTTCTTCATGATCTTAAATATAAGACATCCGGGTCCTGTTCTGCCAGTGACTCAGGCAAAGCAAACTGATAAGACATTTAACTCCTTAGGGACTATGGCACTACACAGCTCTCTCATTTCAGCTTTTTCTTTAGATAAGTAAACAACAATGAATATCAAGTAATAATTGCATTTATATTTTATAAATAAATTGAAGTATAAGAATCATTTGCCATAATATTGTGACAGACCCATTGGAGAAGTCAGAATTGTTTCCTTTTTCTTTTTTATTTGACAGGACTCCATTTGTTTTACTTAAAGTTGGTGGCTGAAAGATCTTGAAAATGAGGACAAAGTATTCTAGTTAGAAGAATGTTTTAGGTTTAGCATTTGCTTTTATTTTCTTTTTCTCTGGTTATTATTTATTTTCTTATTCTCTTCCTCTTATTCTTTAGTTTCTGTTTTACTCACCTGTATTGTGAAAACTCTGTTACAAACAATTTTCCTTGCACTGGAAGATATTTTTTTTTTTGACCTTAGCAAAAATATTTAATTTCCATTTTCCTAGAGCTGTTTTGACTTTGTGAAACTAGACTACTTATCTGCTAAAACTTATTAATCAAAATATTAGTTCCTTTTACTAATTTGAATATAGCATAGACTACTAAAAATATGTATGTCTCTGTGCATTGAAATAATACGTATGTTCTATGGCTATCAGCTTTGTCATTTTTATTAAAAAATAATATTGCTATAGATGAGGAAGATATATAGCAAGTATCATTTAGTTTCCAGTGGTTAGAAATTAAAATGAATGACATCTTATTGATTTTTTTTTGTATTTTTCAACTAGCATCTGAACCTATTTCTTTGAAAAACTTAAAAAGGCGATCACAATTTTTTGAACAAGGTAAACTACCAAGTTAACAATTCATGCATTTTCATGGAATTGTTCCCACCCTCCACCTTTCCTGATGGTCTGTGGTGCTGGGCACTGATCCTCTTCGGTTTGGCTGTCGTCATGACCAACGACATAACCCATTTCCATTCTTTCCCCAGGGTCATCAGGCTTTTCTTACAGCTCATGGGTCTACCTCTGTGGTAATGGGTCTTTGCGTGTCCTTTGCACCTCTGAAGTTTCTTTTTTCTTTTTTAATTAAAAAGTTGAGATGCTATTAAACACATACTTTCTTCCCCTTCTCCCCCCGTCACTGGGTGACAGTAAGAAATGAAGCATTTCATTTAAGCCTTACTACTTCCTACAAATTGCATAGTCTTAGATTACACCAACATATCATTGGCTAACTTTCTAAATACCTCTGCTTTTTGGTTCTGGAAAATGTTCCCAATATAAAAGCAGAGTTGTTTGTTATTCTTGGGATGGCAACTTTGGGGTATTGATAGCACTGCTCTGTTGACTTGGGAGTAAAATAAAAGTAATTAAGTTTTGGTGACATTTGTGAACAAGTGAATTTTGAGGTCCTCTGTGTTGGTGTAGTTGGGCAGTGCTCCCTTATGATGTGCTATGCATGTGGCATTTTCTTCCCTCTCACGTTTGCCTGATGCACTGTCTCATGAATGCAGTTCGAGCTCTGTGTTTCACTGTCAAGAACTTAAAAGTAAAATCCAAACATTTGAGATACAATGGCATGGTCAGTGGAGAATGTGTGCTATTGGTGTCTAAAATGTTATGGTTTCTTACTTTTAAGATTATCAAACATTTACAAACTTACCTTGTAACACGATGTTTACTGGACTTTTATATTTTGTCAATCTACTAGTAGTCTTCCTTTATTGAATGACAGTTTTTTGACCACATAGAGAAATAGTTCACCAGCTATGCATGTGTAAGGTTTATTTGTGTCAGTATCCTTAGTGGTTTCGATACAGTTTTGTTAAAATTCTGTTTTTCCCTGGTAATTTAATTGATGCAGTATGATACTTCTAGTTCAGATTGACTAAAATAAAGCAATTCCTTTTCTTCTTTATTCTAATTTTTACTTACTTTTCTTCAGCAGGCTATTTAAGGGAAGAATATTTTCCTAAGTCTTAAAAAAGTTTTCTTAAAAATATAATTATAAATGAATAATTTGACAGCTGAGGTTTCAGGAAAATTTAAAAATACTATATGATACATATTTTATGAAATTTGCTTACTTGTTTGTATTCATTGTACTACAGACACACACTTATGTAGACCCCCCAAGACTAAAAAGAATAACACTGTGAAGAAGTAAAAGAATAACACTATGCCATACATATGAAGTTTGAATATTTATGTTTCAAATAATAGTAGAAGAAAAGGTTTCTTGAACATGTTTGATGCGATAGCTTATTTAAGAAAATTAGCTTAGAGTTCTCACATTGTAATTGAATAATGGCAAGTAAAAATTAGATTTGTAGATGTTGTAATATTTGAAATTCTTTATTTTTAAGTAGGCCAAACTATTAGATAGTATCCCAGTCTATTAATAAACAAACCCTCTAACTTATTCAGAAGTACATCATTGATCTAGCACTAGTACTTAGAACTTGGATGTACCCTTAGCACCCATACTTGACCATTTCTTCTTGCCTTTTTCTTTTAAACTGACTTTGAATTTGGAAGGTAAATAACAAACATATGCAATTTAAGAGGAAAAAAAGAATGTACTCCTATTGTTTAAAAAGAAAAATGATGTCACTTAGCATACTGGCATAGAAATAGCTAGTGCCATAACTCTCTGAATGGAATTATTTCATAGAAATGAAAAATCTTATACTGTGTTTTTTCTTCCTTACCTGCATGCTGTCATACAGGAAGCTCTGATTCTGTGGTTCCTGATGTAAGTAGCATTCACTTGTTTTTGGAATAATAAGTGACCCAGTCTCTTCAAGTTGAAAAGACCAATTTTGAAATATAAAGCCAACTGTCCTTTGGTACAGTTTAGACACAGGGTGATAAGAATAATTTATGTATGCAAATATGCTTCCATAGATGACTTCATGATGTAACATATTCTTTGTTTGCACCTCTTCTCTCATAACTGATTAGCTTCCAGTTCCAACTATCAGTGCCCCGAGTCGCTGGGCATGGGATCAAGAGGAGGAGCGAAAGCGGCAGGAGAGGTGGCAGAAGGAGCAGGACCGTCTGCTGCAGGTGCAGAATTACATGGAGCAACAGGAAATAGGCCTGTTGTTACTGTAAATGCCACTAGTATGGAGAAGCAAATGAAAAAAGAAATTTGCCCTGCCCATGTGACTCAGTGATTGAGTGTTGACCTATGAATCAGAAGGTCATGGTTTGATTCCTGGTCAGCCCATATGCCAGGGTTGTGGGCTAGATCCCCAACAGGGAATGTGCAGGAGGCAGCCAATCAATGGTTCTCTCTCTCCTCCTTTTCCTTTATCTCTGAAATCAATAGAAATATATTTTTAAAGAAAGAAATTTAAAAAGCCAGTAACCTGATGACTAACACATACTTTGATAGGTAGTGCATTTTGTATTAACATACTATTATTATTTTTTTGCATTAAAATAATTTTCTATTAAAACACAAAGACAGTTACCTTTCCTTTTGAAGCTCTCCAGAATCCTCCTTTTAAAATAATTTATTAACCCTTGTGTTTATTTTTAGAAAGTATGAGTTACTTTAGTTTGGATTTCTTTTTTTTTCTATGTACTATTTTTAAAATTAAATTTATTTGGGTGACACTGATCAATAACATTTTATAATTTTTGTGTGTACAGTTCTATAATACATCATCTGTATATTCCATTGTGTACTCACCACCCAAAGTCTGATATCCTTCCATCACCATATATTTGGCCTCCTTTACTCTCTTCCTTCTCCTCTCATCCCTTTCCTCTCTGTTAACCACCATTCTGTTGTCTGTGTCTATGAGTTTGTATCTTTTGTTTGTTGTTTTCTGTTTTATATCCCACATATGGGTGAAACCATATGGTTCTTGTCCTTTTCTTTCTGACTTATTTCATTTAGTACAGTACTCTTTAAGATCCATCCATGCTATTGCAAATGATAATTTTTATCCTTTCTTATAGCTGAGTAGTATTCAAGTAAATATATGTTCACATCTTTTTTATCAGGTCATCCACTGAACGACACTTGGGTTGTTTCCATATTTTGGCTATAGTGTATAATGCTGCAATGAACATGAGATTTTTGTATGAGTAGGAGGCTTTGTGAGGACTTACTGCCAGTTTATTGCAAAGAAATTCAGTCCCCCTTACAGTTAGCGTTAGAAGCTTCAATGAATTACACTATGGTAAAGGGTGCATTTGGGTATAATTCTGAATGTCTACCCTTTCCCAACACCTGCATTTTACTTCAATATAAGGTATTTCTATTTTGAGGACTAAAATCTGTTTGGTTAAAATAAATATCTCTGTCTTTAAAGATTGAGGTGAAAGGTGGGGCTAGCAAAACTGCTAATGGAAAAGATTAACATCAGCCTATTAATAAGCTAATTAATCAATATGCTATAATTTTTTATAGGAAAAATACCAGCGTGAGCAGGAGAAACTAAGGGAAGAGTGGCAAAGAGCTCAGCAGGAGGCAGAGAGAGAAAATTACAAGTTCTTGAATGAGGTAGTGTTGGAACATGTTCTTCCTTCTCTGTCTTGATGAAATCTGCTCAAAAATGGAAGACTTTTTCATTTCATTTGGCTTTTGTTATATACTTGCCAATGTAGCTCTTTGAAAAATATAATGAGCTCTGATTTATCAGAACTTCGCTTTGATGTTTCAACATTTCTCCTGGTCTCTCTACTGAATAATTAAATTGTTTTATCTACAGACTCTTAAGTGTATGTTCCTCTTCTAAGTTACATCTCCGTTACCCATGTGTGGCTTTGTTAGTGATAAAGTTTAACATCATTTCAATAGAATTCTGGGCCTACTATAATAAATATCATTAAAAACTGAATATAAACATATCTTAATCAAATACCCCCCTTCCCTGGTTGTGCAGGAGCTGATGGTCCTGAACTCAAACATCATATCTCTGACCACACGGGAGCCCACTGTTCCCACCTTGGAAGCCACCTGGGAGGAAGGGTCCAAGTCTTCTGACAGGGAAGGAACCCGAGCAGGAGAAGAGGAGAGGAGACAGTGGCCTGAGGAAGGTATGATAGAGGACCAAAGAAAGAAGCTGCAAGAACAACTCACTATTGAGAAAGAGAGGGAACTGAAGGAGCAACAATATCAGGAAGAGCAGGAGGAGATGCGGCGACAGGCTGAGGCTGAGGAGCAGAAGCGCTACGCAGAAGAACAGATGCGCTGGGCAGAGGAGCAGAAGCGCCAGGCAGAGGAGCAGAAGCGCCAGGCAGAGGAGCAGAAGCGCCAGGCAGAGGAGCAGAAGCGTCACACAGAAGAACAGAAGCACCAGGCAGAGAGAGAGAGGGAAACGTCAGTCAGAATATACCAGTATAGAAGGTCTGTTCCCTTGCCAATGGGTACATGTGATTTTCAATTGGCTTGGCTTCGCTGTATCCATTCTTCACTTTGAAGGCACCTAATTGGTTTTCCTGCTCCCATCCATTCTCTACACAAATGAACACAAGCAGCCAGAGGGAACCCATCCCATTATAAATATGAGCCTGTCACCTTACTTTCCTGCTCAGAGTCTCCAAGTGGCTTCCCTCACATTAGAATACAACCTGAATTCTTCCCCAGGGCCTTAGAAGGCTTGCATGAAGTGGGTTGGCCCTTTGGTCTACCTACCTTCCTCTGACTCCCCTTCACTTGGTGTATGATAGATGCACTATCACCCCTTTCCTATCTTGAAAATGCACAACATATTCTGCCCTTGAGTTTTTGCATTTTTTAGTTCCTGTGCCTGGAGAAGTGTTCCCTCACATGTTTGTTGTCTTACTCATCTTGTTTTAAGTCTCTGATCTAATGTCACCTTCTCAAACTTTCCAAAATGCCTCATCTAAAAAAACATGGCTTGCCCTATCCCTTTTCTCCATGTGCCCTTCTCTGTTTTATAGTATGCATTTATTTGCTTGTAATTGGCCTGTATGCCCCTCTAAAATGTAAGCATTAGGAGGCCAATAAGTTTGTTTGGTTTCTCTAGAACCCTACTGGGTCATAGAAGGCACACAGCATGTATTTGTGAAATGAATTGCAAATATCTGTTGGTAGCTGTAGGTCTGTTTTCTCCAATGATTAAAATACTTCTGTGTGTTTAGTTTTCAACCAAGAGACCATTTTCATATAGGTGCTAGAATAACATAATTTTGTTATCTATTTCTTAAACCCATGGGAGGCATCAAAGTTTTATTTTTATCATAAATCTTTTCCATCTTTCAGGCCTGTTGATTCCTATGATACACTAAAGGGAGAGGAAGAATCTTCAGGTTTGCTTCCTAGTGACAGGTGTGTAGAACATTTCATTGTAATTTGGTAGGAGTAATTGACTTCATATGAATTTCTGAGGGCTTGCCTAGTTGTTTTTGTAGAACTACTATAGCTCTTGATCTTTTGTGGGATGCAAAGAGAACTTGCTGGTTGATATGTAAAACTACCCCTCAACTTAGTAAGTTAATTTATGATTTTGTGGGTCAGCTTTTTGGGCTGAACTCAGTTGACAGTTCCTTTAATTGCTTGCGCTCATCATGCATCTACTACCAGTTTACTAGGTAAACTTTTGTGGAGTTGGCTGGTAGTCAGCTGGAACAATGAGACCAACTGGATTGTGTGCTTTTCAATATGCAGCAAAGCAGTGCAGCCTTGCATACATGGTGGCTAGGGAGAGCCACGGTAAAGAATTTAAGAGAGGAAGCATGCCAGGCACCCCACAGGCTCAGTTCTGACCTAGCACACCATTGCTTCTGCCACATTCTACTATTTCAAGTAAAGTCACAGGGCCAACCCAAGTTCACAGAGAGGAGAAGAACTCTACCTCTTTATGGGAGGGGTTGTAATGCATGAGAAATGGGCACAGGGGGAGAATTGTTTCATTTTTTGCAATCTACCTCAACATCTTTTTAAAAAACAATTATAAGCCATGGCATAGGCTTGTGCAAAATGAAGTTGAATGTGGACATCTGAAATGAGAAATATGGCCCCTCTCTTAATTTGATCATAACTACTGGTCAGTTTTGAGGGAATACAGATAGGATTTTAGATATCTGAAAAGTTATATGTACTTCAAAATTTCCTAAAACATTAAATTTCATGTTTTTAAATAATTTTAAAAATGACTTGGACTTTTGAAATCATTACACAGAATAAAAAATACCCAGTTTATGGCATTAATTTGTGTTTTCAGAGCTGAAATTTCTTTAGGAAGTTTGCCTTCTAGATAAGGAAATACTCATCTGTATAGGCAGTCAGGAGACTGACTAGGGGTAGGGTAGATAGGAAAAGAAGAGGACTATACAGGTAATAATGGGCTGATATTCAGCTAGGAAAAAGTTCTAGTGGTGAATGACCTGGCTTATAATACATGGTTCTGGGTACCTGTAGATGATTAAAATATGTATATATTTTTTAAAGCTATGGGTTTCTTTGTATATTTAAGTAAGCTTTAATTATATAGCTCATTGCCTTGAGAAAATAATTAGACTGCAGAGAAAGGAAACTGAGGAATCCTCAAAAATATGAAATACTTAGACATTTGTGATGTAGCATGCCCTCAAGGAATTAAGGAGTGTGTTATAAAGTATTTTCTTCTATGTTAATACAAATGAAACCATTCATGAATGTTCTAACAGTCATATTATATTATTATATACTAGTGGCCTGGTGCACAAAATTCGTGTGTGTGTGTGTGTGTGTGGCGGGGGGTGTTCCTTAGCCTGGCCTGCAACTTCTCCAATCTGGGACCCCTCAGGGGATGTCTGACTACTGGTTTAGGCCTGATCCCTGTGGACAGTATGAAGCATGTAGGGCCATCTGATGTTAGGTACCCTGATGACAAAAGCTTTGTACATCCTAGTAAGACTGGGATCTGGAAGAGAGTTGAAGTACATAATTGGATCAAATCATAAGGTTAGTCATTGTACAAGATGGAGGAGATTTTCACATGATTATATATTTCTAGCATCAAGCTTTTCTCTCCTCTAGAGATGTCACTGTTTCCTGTGAGTTTGTGCAGTATAAAAAATTATTTGATATAAAAAAGTTATATTTTTGGTTCTTCATAGATATGAAAAGTGTGTTCTTAATGAAATGTGTAATATACTGTGTTCTGTTCTAGGAATAAATCCAGATCCACTACTGAGCTGGATGATTTCTCCACAAATAAAAATGGTAAATGTGAAGTTTTGTCAAAATTATTTGTTTATGCTATCACATGCTACGATCACTATTTTCAAGGTCAAGATATTTCCGGTTCATTAAGATGACATAGTTAAAATACCGAATATTTTTAGCAGTTTTGTTTAAAAACAAAACTATCTTTTGCTTATTTTGGCCTTACTTTACAATGAGGGAGGAGTACTAGGATCTTAAAAAGGTTTTAAATAGTTGATGAAATATGTGGGAATTTTGCCAAGTGCTGCTGATAGTTTTGTATAGTAGAGTTCATCTTGTAGCTAAAGGAATGGGACAGAAAAGTTTTCTGCAGAATATTATGGGACTTAAAAATTGAATATAAAGTAGAAATTATACACTTAGATGTCAGAAAATCCAAGATGTTAATGATTTCACTAACTTGGCAAAAACAATTTGGAACCTGATATTGTTAGTATAAAGTGCCTTTCTGGGTACACATGTAGCTGATGTTATACAACTAAGAAAAAAACCTAAGAAGAAGGCATCATTTTATGCAAGGTTTGCATACCAGGCTTTGTGGAAGAAGGGTTTTGGTCAGTTATGTAAATGAATGGAGGTCCAGGTTGAGGGTTGAGGTGAACTGGGTGAACATGAACACACCCATCTAAGTGGACAGCCACTCCTGCCCAGCTCCAGCCTCCTACTGCCAAGTAGGAGAATGCAAGCCTGTTATTACTGACCATTTCTATTGCAAGAGAAGTAAAACAAACAGAATCTGGATTTTCATGTTATATTTTAAGCACTGACAAGGAGTTTAAAAATTTAAAACCCTCTGTGAGCCATACCACATGTAGAGGACTGAATGGTCTGGTGGAAGCCAGTTTGTCACTTCTTGTTGAAACTTGTAGAATTTACGGTTTTTATTAGGTTCTGTGATCACCCCTTTTCTCTTCATCATCTAGTCCTAGTGTATCTTTCCAGCCTCTTTTGCTGTTTTTCTCATTAGGAACACTTAACTATAACCAAAGTGTCCTCTCACTTAGTTTCCAACTTACCAGATGCTTTCTGACCTGGTTCTTCTGGTCTCACCTATTTGGATTTCTGGTTTCTTCTCCCCAGAATTTGCCACTAACCACCCTGAAAATGAAGGTTTAAGTACTTCTGTCTGCCATGAAACATTTTTAACCTACATTGATAATATTATCTCCTAAAATAAAACACATGACCTGTTAGTAATGGCAAGTGTGATTCTCTGAAATTGTCTTGTTAATATCTGTGGCTGGTGTTATTAACTTGATTATTCTGGCATGTATGTCTTCTCCCCTTAGCTAAATGAATTGTGGGCAGTGAAAGTTGTCAAATATTTTGCTAAAAAACTTAGTTATGCCAATAAGGTACTTTTAAAATAGAAAACGTTTCATTTCAAATCTGACGAAATTGGTGAGTTGTGTGACACACAAATATAAACATAGATATACATAAGGAACCTTTGGCAGCCTTATTCATGGCTTACTTGAAGATGAACTAAGATAGAGACACATCATGAATTTTGAAAGAATGACAATAGCGTGAATCTGGAAAGTAAAAGAAAATACATCACTAGGTGAAATTTTCTAATCCAAATCAAGGTGGGGAGGATTTCAAAGTTATGGATTTTCTCACCAAACCAGAAATTAATCAGCAAATCCAATGAGACAAAGCCTTCAGGATAAAACTTGACTTAAGTTTCATTCACAAATTTGACTTGTAGCTTTGTCAGAAGAGAAGCAAGTCTTATGACATCTCTTGGTTATCCTTTGATGACTTGGCTATTTTTCAGTTTCACAAAAGCCAGTGAATATGCTCTTATTTCTTTAATTTGGTCATGACTTAAAGTCATAGACTTATACCATGGAGACTCTAGTCATGGCATCTACAGATGTATGCATGTATGTATTCACTCTCTCCCCAGGGGAAGTATAAAGTTTTTGAGAGAACTCCCAGCTCCCTGTGGAGTTGTCACAGCAAGCATTCAGTCAGCATGCGCTCGATTGACTTAATTTAGTAAGGAAGGGAAAAGTGGACGAGAAACTGCTTCTGGATGAGCATGTAGAAACCTTCTATTGCTGAAATGAATGTGCTTGTCTCCTTTTCAGACAGCCTCCTTAGTTTTCCTGAGTGCGCTCGGTGATGTGCCTCTGGGTGTGGAATTGGAATTTCCAGGAGTAGGTTCCTAGGCAGCAGTCTCATTGAGGATTGATAATGTTAGCATATGTACATAATGGCACATTTTTGCTACACTCTATTTGGAGATGCATCCACTACCCTTTTTTAATGTGCTAACCCTGCAGCTTTGGGTATGTTTTTAATTTAGGAAGCCATAAATATTTAGACCGAGTTGGGAATGGTAGCTCATCACAGAGGAGCGCCAAGAAGGAACAAGGTCCATCAGAAGCAGAGTTGGAGAGGCAACAGATCCTTCAAGAAATGAGGAAGAGAACATCCCTTCACACTGACAGCAGCTGGATCCGTCAGCGCAGTTCTAGCGTCAATAAAGAGCCCATTTGTCTGCCTGGGATTATGAGAAGGTGCGAGACATTTTAGGAATTACTTCCTCTTCTGTGCTGTGAGGCAAATATTTAATTTCTAGACATGCTGGCTGCTTTGGGTGAAGAGATGACATAATTTCTTCTCTTAAACCAATATTTGGTGGGAGAGAGGGAAATAAAGCAAATGTCATTGGGCACTCATTAAGTGCCAGACCCATACCAGTTGCTTTATCTGGGGAAAATGTTTTGAGGCAGAGATAAGCTTTCTGTTTTCCACATAAGGAGACTGTGGCTCAAGCAGGGAATACATGTAGACTAAACCAAATGACTAATAGATTTCAAAACTGGATGTAAAAGTCTACAGTGTGATTTGGGCACTTAAATAATTCATGCAGTTCTTGGTGCTTCCTTGGATGCTGGACTTAAAATAAAATTAAGCTTCTGTTTATTTGTTTATAATGAGAAAATGGTTAGATTGAAATCTTAATAGTGTTCACAAACTGTGAAAACTCAATTTTTTTTAACTTTCTGAAAAAATATATAGATATAAATTAATTGGAGATGAGAGGATGGACATTTTAAAAGATGTATTTTGTGTAAATGAATACTAAGGCTACTTTCATTCTGTATTTCTAAGAAACTAAGGAAGATTATTTGCAACACATTACAGGCAAAGGGCTAATTATCTTAATGTACAACTAACTTTTGTAAATCAGTAGATAAACATTGATGGCTTTATAGACACAGATAATTGATAAGAATAAGTAGTTCATAGAAATGAAGTCTTTGTACATAGAAAATATCAACATACACTGAGTGGCCAGATTATTATGATCTCTGAACACATAATAATCAGGCCCCTTAGTATATATCCTATATAATCCTAATGCAGGTGAGGCCCTCTGCATTTCTCCTTTTCTTAATTTCATTAAAATGTTTTCATTAAAATTCACTCCCAGTGCCCTCTTTTTAAGAGCATTTATAGATGTTTCCTCAACCAGGAGTTTGACCAGTAGGAAGACTGGCTAACTGCTCATGTTCCCTCCCCCTGGCCAGGCTGGCCGGAGCCCACCCATGCAGGAATTCATGCACTGGGCCTCTAATACACACCCACACACACCCTGAGTGGCCAGATTATTGTGTGTTAAGTGATCATAATAATCTGGCCACTCAGTGTATATAGGATTTATAGAGAGTTAAAATGAATTTGTAAGTCTAGTATTGACAAATATATAAGGAAACAAGAATTCTTCCTGATTGGTTGGATGGTTTTTCAGTGATCATTGAGCAGAAGTGTTTGCTTATGCCCTAGGAGCACTTTATTTTCTGGCACTTTATTTTCTGGATATGTTTGGTTAAGTATGCAAAGATACATCAAAAAATAAATACTTTATTATTATTATTATTTTATTGATGAGAGAGAGAGAGAGAGAGAAAGAGAGAGAGAAATTGATTGATTTGTTGTTCCACCCACTTATGCATTCACTGGTTGGTTCTTGTGTGTACGCTGACTGGGCATTGAACCTGCAATCTTGGCTCATTGGGGCAACACTTTAACCAACTGAGCTACCTATCCAGGGCCTATACTTAAATATTATTAAATATATTTTAAAAAAAGTGTGTTCCTGGTACTGGTTAAATAAATGGTGGCTCACAGATTAGGTAGAATATGATACAACTATTAAAGAATTGAAAGCGGCTTATTTCTGCTCAAAACTTTGTGGGCTGAAATAATGATTCACATCTCACAGTTCTGAGGGTCAACTAGGCAGTTTTTTACATGGTGTTGGTCAGGGCATCTGGACAGCTGTAGTCATTCACAGCCGGGCTGGCAAATATTTTTGTATGAAGACAAATAGTAAATAATTTACTTTATAGGCCACAGAAGTCTCTGTCAGATTTTCTTTGTTCTGGTTGTTTTATGACGGAAAATATGAAATACCCTTCCTTCACGAGTTATCCATAGGCTGGTCGTGGGCTGCGATTTGCTGACCCCTGAGGGAGAGGCTCCACTGAGAACTCTGCTGGGAGCCTCTCTTCTCCATGTGGGCTCTCCACATAGCTGTTTGGGTGGCTTCATGACACAGCACCTGGATTCAAAGAGGAAACCTTGCAAGAGGATAATCTTAATGCTTATTAGCAAACCTCCATTTGTATCATGCTTACTCATGTCCCATATATCTACATGTCACATGGCCAAGCCCAGAATCAGTGAGAGGGGACTACACAAGGGCATGGGTGCTGGGAGGGATCGTCCATTAGGGACCACGAAAGTGTCATGTCACATGAACTGACATGAAGATAGTTCTAAGACCATGTATATTACATGGACTAAAGCAAGTTATAAAGAATATGCATTATAGAATAATCCTATTGGTTTAAGAATGGTGAACACATCACATATATTGCTTATGACTATAGACATTGCTGTACTTACATATGTCAATTTGTAGAAGGAAACACAGTTAATAATGGCAGCTTTTGGGATTAGCACAGGTAAATTCTGGTGAGAGAGGGGAAAACCTTATTCCTCCTTTAGATACTCTTCTCTGCTGCCTGTGTCTTTCTCATCATGATGATGTAGTACTTCTATAACTTCAAAAGGAAAACTATATTTTTTAAAAATTTGGGATAAGAGATAAAATTTTAATAATAATAACAAAATTGAGTAGGTAGAAACATACCCTCATAATTTAGAGTCATTATTTATATATCAGAATTAATGTAAGTATATTGCTTCATTTAAGAGAGATTTCCCAAACTTTGTATTTGCATGAGATTTTGGTGGTGAGTAAACGAGGGCTACACAGTAGCAATGGCATGAATTACTTTAGAATCAGGGAGACTTTGGTTTAAAAGCCAGTCCACCACTGGTTAGTGCTTTTTATTATGGACAAGTTAACTTCTATGAGAATATCCTATGTAATAAAGAGCTGATATGCTAATGGTCATGATGCCCTCACACTGTAACAACCGTTCAGCAGGAAGCTGGATGCACCATGGGGCAGAGCTATAGCATTGCTCCGGAGACAGGGTGGACATGGGTGGGATCAGCCTGAGACCGAGGGTGGGGCTTGAAGCAGCTAGAGAAGGCTGGAGGGGATGAGGGCAGAGCCAGATGTGCTGAAGCTCTGGGTTGAGAGGTTAGGGTGTTAAGGCGAGGCAGTGGGAGGGAGGGCAGAGTGGGCAGGGTCACACGATTTCATATGCTGAGTCACTAGTATTGTGAACTTTAAATAATTCAGTATATTTTTGTGACAGTGTTTAGTCTAATACCTGACATGTGTTTAAAAAGGTGTGTGTGCTTTCATTTGTTTAGGGTCTAAAAAATGAAGATTGGTATGTCTAAACAGTTAAAAATTTAAAGGGCAAATATATGTGGTCTTTGTCTGAGTATTTTATTTAAAAAATATTTTTCTTTGTATTTCCCTTTCTACTTTGGTATTTATTCTTTAACCTAAGCACCAAGTAAATAAAAATTATAAATCAGTGATGGTTAACCGAATATGAAATATGTGCCTCTGATGAAAAGAAACTTCAGTGTTAAAAGTAAACTTATATGTAATTGGACTTGTTAGATTAATGCCTGCTTATAAAATATATAAAATTGATATTTTAGTGACTTTAATGCTAAAGAATTCCTAGTTGATTGTGTTATGTAATTGTGACTAATATTTTCTCTGCTTCAGAGGCGAATCTCTAGATAACCTGGAGTCCCCAAGGTCCAATTCTTGGAGACAGTCCCCTTGGCTCAGTCAGACCACAGGGGTCTATGCTTCTTCCTCTGTCCAAGACTTCAGCCGCCCACCCCCTCAGCTGGTGTCCACGTCCAACCGTGCCTACATGCGAAACCCGTCCTCCAGTGTAACCCCTCCTGCAGCAGGGCCCCTGAAGATCAGCCCCGCACCGTCCCCACCTCCACGCAGTCATTTCCCTTCAACTTCACCATCCCAGCCACGAAACAGGTGAGGCCCTCTGCGTTTCTCCTTTTCTTAATTTCATTAAAATGTTTTCATTAAAATTCACTCCCAGTCTTGTCCCCACTTCCCAAAGAAAGCCATGCCTTTTTGAATGTATCAAGTCCAGTGTTCTTTTGTCAGGTCAGTTAAAAGGGCTTTCTTCATAGCTTTCTAAGAGCATTCATAGATGTCTCCTGAAGCCATTGGTGACCTTTCAAATACCAGCATCATTGTTGCTGTCTCATTGGCTGGTGCTGTGGTCAGTGTCTTGGATATAGATGTTTCTGAACAGTTCTCAGTATGCAATCATACAGATATACAGTAGCCTATGAATGTATTTGAGACTTATGAACAAAAGCAGTCTTATAAAAGGGTTGACTGTTTTCATGAGACAAGACAAACTCATTTTCTAGAAACTGATCATAAAAGGAAAGCATTGTAACCAAGCTCCATTGTCTATGGAACTTCTAAGTAGTTAGATACTGTTTTTTGTTTGTTTGTTTGTTTGTTTATTTATTTATTTATTTATTTATTTTTTGGTTCTTGATTTCCAAAACTGTTACCTGCCTCTTACTGGTTTGCCGACGTTTTGTTCAGACTATGTCAACTGATTCTGTGGATCCTATGCCATGAGAACTGTGGAAGAGTTATAAACATAGGTCTTGAAAAAAACTTGCCTTTTGCTATGGAGGAAAGCTCAGATAGCAGCAGGTATTGGGTGATCTGCAGAGCTTCTGCACTGATCACTGAGGCTTCATGAAGCCCTACACAGCAGTGTTTCTGCTGTTACCCAAAAGTAGTGCTACTAGCATATACTGCTTCTCATGCAGATGAAATACTGAAAAGTAGGAACACAATGATTGATACTGGGCTATATCTATCTATCAATCAAATAAAGGGACTTTTTTCTTAAGAGAGTATATTTTAGATCCACCTAAAAATGTTGCTTGTTTCAGGATCTATAAAATGCGTCAGGGAGTTTGAATTGAGAGAATATGGGGTGAGAATTTATGGTCAGTTATGGAGGAAGATGGAGGCCATGTGTGGGGGAGGCAGTACCTATTTCTTGAGAGCCCCACTGGGAGAACACAGGAGACAGGCCAGGGCTTTTCTGCCTGAAAAGGCCTGTGTCTGGGAGATGGTGCTCTGACATGAGGCACTCCAGAGCTGTGCCCTTTCAGTGCCACTGAAGTGTGAGGCCAGTACTGGGGCATCCAGAGGTAAGCAGTGGCTTATCCCTTCCCACCTGGGAGAGAAGGTAAGACTTGTATCCAAAGGGAAGTAGATACTTTCTTACTTATCTACATGGTAGCTGACAGGCTTTTTCCATTTCATTCTCCGCAGAGGTAATCAAGCCAGAGGCACAGCAAGGAAAGCAGCTACTTCTGCTTAAATGAAATATTGGGAGCATGAGGAAGAAGATGGGAAACTAAGATTGGGAGGGTGGCTTACAATGCCTTTTGGAAATGGCGAGGCTGCTCTTTTGGTGTTCTCAGGGGAGAGATGACATGATTACAGTTGTGCTTTGGAAGAGGGGAGACTGTTGCTGAATACAAATGGATCTAAGGAGGATAATGTCTCGAAATGCAGAGTGGACTAATTCCATCAAAGTGGTTCATTTATTGAATAGGCATCAAAGATTTCTCAACCATCACAGAGATCCTTCAAGGCATAATGTAATCAGGGCACATTTTGATTGGCTGGTGAAACTTTTCCTCCCACAGATTAGAGACTTTCCTAAATTGTTAATGTTAACACCCTCGTGCAGTGGCTGGCAAACTCATTAGTCAACAAAGCTGCAAACTGCCGACCACTGCTCTAGTGTGATTGTAAAATGAAAACCTTGAGCTGTACAGATGAAAGCTTCCATTCCACTCTCGTTCTGCATCTAGGTCAGTCAGTGGGAAGCGCATGTGCTCCTACTGTAATAACATTCTGGGCAAAGGAGCGGCCATGATCATCGAGTCCCTGGGTCTTTGTTATCATTTATATTGTTTTAAGGTGAGATGAAGATAAACAGCTGCTGCTGTCCCGCAAAGCTTTGCTTGGAGAGCGCATGGCTGCTTTGCGCGCTGGGTGCGGATGTGCTATTAGCGAGCAAGGTGCTGCTGTATTTGTCGGTCTGTGCTGCATTTTGAATCTCAAATTGCTTGCTACTACTTAGTTCTCAAATCCTGAACCTGGCTTCAAAAATTGCAAACATGCTATGCACTACCCATCTCCAGCCTGTTAAGATTCCATTAGTAAAATTTATAGTCCATAAATGCGTTCTCTGTCATGCATATTTGAAATGTAATTTAATAATGTCATTAACAGCATGGGGATGGGACATGCAATTATAAAAGTATCTAAAAGCCTAGCTTTGACTAAGGAGAGTCTATAAGGAAAAGCATGGGATATATTTTTACAACTGCGCAGCTGTTTGCACTCGATGGTTGCTTGCACATGAGAAAGAATTAAGACTGTAACAACTTTATTTTGCAGTAACTGTCTTTAGAGACACATCTCTTTGAACTTGTGTTGGGCCAAAGAGTGATTCCAGTTGTAGATCCCAGAGTCCCACAGACCACAGCTTTTTTAAGCTTATATATTACTGGCATGGGCTGTTTCTAGGAAAAGCAACATGAGTCAAAATTATTAGTGTTGGAGCACTTGAAACCAAAATGTCCAGCCTTGAGGTGAAAGCACCATGTGAAAACACTTGCCAAGCTTGTGCTGTGGGGGCCCTGGGCCAGTCCTACCCCAGAGGGCAGTGCTAGTCTCTCATTCACTCCCTCGATATTCTTTTTTTTCATGGGTTGCTTTATCCTCTCTCGTTCCCTGGAAAGAAGAGAAGACTCGCTTTCTTTAAGCCAGCCAATGAATCATTTTTGTTCTTTTGGTATATTTAGAATGATCATCTTGGCTCTTAAAATTGGCTTTATGAATTCTTTAATGTCTCATCTAGCAGGCTTGATTTTAATCTACTAATTATCTTTGGGCTTTTTTTTTTTCCTGAAACATATTTAAGAGCTTAGAAGCTGCATTTTGCTCAGCTGTTTTTTCCAGGAGTGCCCCAGCCTTTCTTGCGCTCACCACGTGTGCATTTTGTTTTGTTTTTTTTGGTTCTCCAGTGTGTTGCCTGTGAGTGTGACCTCGGAGGCTCTTCCTCAGGAGCTGAAGTCAGAATCCGAAACAACCAACTGTACTGCAACAACTGCTATCTCCGACTCAAATGTAAGAGAGCAAATCAGGGAGAAAATTTCTAGTCTTTTAAGGAAACCACGCGTTCCCATGCATTTCCCTGAACCTGCACCCATCTCCCCTTCGAACTCCAGGTCTCAGGAATCTTAGTGTGGCCCACCTATTCCAAGAGGGTACAGTGGATGGGTCAGACCTCAAAAGTGCAGCCATACAGGGTGTGTGGTAGGGCTGAGGAACTGGAGAGGGGTGTGTGCCCGAGTCAGGACGATGTCCTGTGTGGTCTGCTCCATCTGGAGAAACTGCTAATGACCTGAGGATCCGAACAAATCGAAACACGGTTAAAATGAATTTTTGGTGTAGACTGTCATCAATTCTTCTCTCACCATTAGCTGATTTCTATTACTTAACAATGGGCTCTGATTATGTGATTTAGAATATGATCAGTTTTAAAAACTGTGGTTTAAAAGGTCATAAAAAAATCAGTTTGTACTTCCTTTATTATGTAATCCAAAATCAACATACACATTTTTAAAAGGAGAGCATTAAGTCTCATTATATGGCATTTCACTGTTATTTTTGGAAAAGCTGAGTTTTTCCAACAACTTCACATGCTAGTTTGTATCTAATGTTTTTGTTTCTAAGTGTGCTATGAAACGTAGGGTAGCACGATTATATTGCGTATTGCTTATAGCTCCATGAAGACAGCCATTACTGCCATGTATATTTTGAACCTTGATGCTGGTAACATGTGTTTCTTCCCATTATGAAAGGGTGTTACAAGTGGTATCAGCAAATCCCTTTGCTTTTGAGGTATTTATATGGCCCTTTATGTGAAGAGTGGTTTGGAAATGGTTTCAGCCCAGTCAACTCTCTTTTATCTGTCAACGGGGTCTGAGTCTTCGTACCCCAGCAGCCCAGTCCTTCTCTGGATGCTGCCACTTGAGCTTGGAGAATGTCAAGGCTGGATGTGCAATGGGGAGAGGGGAAGAGTGTGTATTTGTGTGTGTGCTTTTCTCTCTTTAATCAAATTTCAAAGCCAAATAGAATTTATTTTGGGGGGACCCACCATGGAAAAAGTATCCATGCCTTTTCTCTTCTCCAGCACAAATAAAAGAGAGTTGAGTGTGACTTCAAAGACTTCTAGTACCCAGAGGCTGTGATTTGCCTCGCTTTATCCTCAGTGAGTGGACAAGGTGACTTTCTACCTCCTGAGGCCATTCTCTGAGTGATTACTGCTATGCATCCCCAAAGGCAATATTCCAGAGTTTCTGAGTCTAAGCGCTGTTCTTTCTTCTCTCCCTGCCTGATCAGCTGGACGGCCAACCGCCATGTGATGTAAGCCTCCATACGAAAGCACTGTTGCAGATAGAAGAAGAGTTGGTTGCTGCTGATGTAGATCTATAAATATATATTGTATGTCTCTCCCTCTCTCTTTTTAAAAGAATAACACTTTTTTTTTCTCCTGTAGATTACATCAGAGCAGTATAGACTTGGTAGAACCTGTATTTTTGTTGTTGTTTATTTATAAGGAGGTAATTATGTGAGTGGAAAAGTGCAGTATTTACTTTCTGAGTTCAGCATCCTAACAGCACAAGGGTAAAAAGAACTTCAAAATATTTCTGAGGCTGATAATGATCAGTGGTGTTTTGAAGAAGGTTATTTTATTGTGTTTTTTTTTAAAGGTTCTAAAACATTATTTGAAATAGTTAATATAAATATGTAATTGCATTTGCTGTTTATTGTAATGTATGCTAAATTAATACAGAACCATATGAAAAATGTCACTAAAATGCACCCCCCAAATTTGCTTTCTGTATCCTACTTTTCAGCTATATATTATGATTTGAAAACAGCTTATATGAAATGGTATTTGCTTGATGGGGGAGATCTATTTTCTTTAGAATTGTCACTAGCCAGTTTTCAGTAGAAAACTGATGCTTTTCATTAATGAAAAATCATTATAGTTTGTATACCAAAAATTTTCTCAAGAAAGTAGTGGGCCTTTCTGTCCAACTGTATTTGTAAATAAAATTGCTGATGCATTTAAGGACTGATTCTTTTATTTATTTATTTTTCTTGTGTGGTTTTGTGTGTGTCTAATTCCAAGCACTTTAGTCATATTTCAGTATGTGACTTTTTGTGATTGTTTTATTTACCATCTTCACTGAGGTATAAATTGATATCATAAATTGCACATATAAATTGTACAATATGACAAGTTTGGGCATTAATGTATACCTCTAAAGCTATCACCACACTCTTGATATTGTTTTTGTAGAAAAATTTTAAAAAGGAATTTTATTTTTGATAGGAAGCTGTTTTTGAGTGCAGTGCACTTTTATGGTAAGAGGTGATGTGAATGGTGAATTTTTGGATCATTTGCATAAAATCTTTATTCTTTTGCTTCCTCAGTGATTAAAAAATAAAATAAAATAAAATAATGAGCCCAGCTGGCATGACTCAGTGGTTGAGCATTGACTTATGAACCAAGAGGTCAGGGTTCAATTGCTGGTCAGGGCAATGCCCAGGTTGCAGATTTGATCCCCTGTAGAGGGCATATACAGGAGGCGGCCAATCAATGATTTTCTCTTCTTCTTCCTCTTTTTTTTAAAATATATTTTATTGATTTTTTACAGAGAGGAAGGGAGAGGGATAGAGAGTTAGAAACATCGATGAGAGAGACATCGATCAGCTGCCTCTTGCACGCCCCCTACTGGGATTGGGCCCGCAATCAAGGTACATGGTATTGACTGGAATCGAACCTGGGACTTTTCAATCCGCAGACCAAGGCTCTATCCACTGAGCCAAACCAGTTTCAGCTGATTCTCTCTTCTTATTGATGTCCTCTCTCTCTCTTCTCTCTCTCTCTCCCCCTTCCTCTCTGAAATAAATAAAAATATATCTTAAAAAAATATATAACAATGTTTAGAAAATATGTACAGTAAAAATATTGATATCTCTAATATTTTGCAATCTGAAGTGGGAATTAAAGAATAAAACACTGAAGCAAGCTTTGAGAAAAAAATATAAACTTGCTTGATTCTATTATATTAATGAGAGTGGAATGGATAACTTCAGGATATGAGAATTGTATTGGAATAGGTTAAAACTATATATATGACCTCTAATGTGGGAGAAAATGAAAAATGTAGTTCATTTTCATTATTATTTTTTATTAAAGTAATATATGTGTTTATTGATGAAAATTATCAAATACCCTAAAACATAATATAATTCTCAATTCCATACTCCAAAGGTGAGAGCTCTATGTTTGAACTTATTCTGTGAAATTTATCCTGCATTGTTAGTTAAATTCTGTGAATTTGTTAAGTTCTTAAAATCATTTCTCTTTATTAATGGTTTCATAGTGCTTCATTGTTTGGTGCTATTAATATTTAGTTGATAATTCTACTGTGCACCTCACTTGTTTCTAATATTTTGATACATACATACATATATATATATATATATATATATATAACATAGTCATATATAATGTATATAGGTAAATATTTACAATATAAATTCTATAATAGACTTTCTATGATCCCATCTATTTCTTTGTAGTCTTTGAATAGATATGAGAGTTTTGGTTCAGAGATTATGCATTTTAAGGCTGTAATGGTACATATTACCAAAGTGGTTTCCCAAAAGCTGCTACCAGCTTAGACTCTCACAAGTAGCACATGAACTTGTTCATCTCACCTCATGTTCACCAAAATGAACTTCCATTGTCTTGTCTCTGCCTGGCATATAGTAGGCCTCAATATGCTGTAGCTAAATTAAGAAGCCTGCTTCAATATTTGTCTCCTTTTTTTTTAATTGTTCAAAGTAATACAAATAGTAGTACATATATCTCCTTTTTACTCCATTGACCTCCCCGTGGCTTCCTCTCCCTCCTCCCCCCGATCCCCCAGTGTCTGTCCATTGCTTTTCTTTATATGCATGCATTCGTTTGATCCCTTATCCCACCTCCCCAACTCTCCCCTGCCTTCCCACTGTAGTTCAATGCTTCTTTGTCTCTGTATCTATTTTTGTTCATTATATTCCACAAATGAATTAGATCATGTGATATTTATCTTTCTCTGACTGGCTTATTTCACTTAGCATAATGCTCTCCAGTTCCATCCATGCTGTTGCAAATGGTAAGAATTCCTTCTTTTTTCTTAATTGTGCTTGTTCCTACCTGTAGTGCAAGCTTTAATTCTTACCTGATTTTCATTTGTTTGTTTTTTTAATCCAGTATCTTTTCTAATCATTACTCCTTTTCATCTACTTTTTTTGTCTTTAAATCTTTTCCTGTTGATTTTTCTTCTGTGTGTGTTGACTTTTTCTTCTTGTGCCTCATATTATTTATGGGTAGTAATTTTGTTAGTACAAATTATTAGAACAACTTTCAGAGATTCTCTTCTAAGACACTGGTTCTGTAGTACCACTGAATAAGCCATGGGTAGTTGTTACTTTATGTAGGAACAAAGGAAGGTAAAATCACTGGACATTTTTTATTCGAACTTTACATGCCAGGCCCAGTTTTAGGCATTGTAGATAGAACAATGAATGCATACAAGATCTGGGCTCTGATTGGGCTTAGATTTCTGGTTGGGGGAGACACCAATAAAGAAAAACAGGAAAATATAACCTGCATATTATGATAAGGGCATTGAAGAACAAATGATCAGGATAAAGAGGCCCAGGAGTATGGGAAATGGAAGATTGGCAGTGCTTTTTCAGAGGCAGCCTCTCTCCTGTATAAGTGAAAGCCTGAAGGAATGAGGGAGCAAACCACGCAGATATTTGAGGGGGAAATATTTGAGACTTAGGGAACAACAAGTACAGAAGTCTTGAGGGAGGAGAATATTTGGTGTGTTCAAGAAGCAATCATGGGTTTGAAATGGAATGAGAGAGACAGGGTGGCCAGAGAAATGGGAAGGGGAAGCCACAGAGCAGCAGGCCATTAGAGGACTTGGCTATTCCTCTGAATGGGATAGGGAGACATTGGAGCTTTGAGCAGAGGAGTGAAGTGAACTGACTTAGTTATAAAAGAGCTACATGGTTAGTGCATAGAAATGCAATTGGTTTGTATGTATTGATTTTCTATCCTGCAACTTTGGCCCTTACATTTTATATATATATAAAGAAGGGGTAGGGAGAAAGAGAGATAGAAACATCAATGATGAGAGAGAATCACCAATTGACTGTCTCCTTGGGCCCTTAAATTGAGTCACAGTTGAGCTTCATGGTAATTGACTGAAATCCCCCCTCCCATTCCTCACGTTGGATTGTCAGTGTTAAGAAGAATTTTTATCATGTCTTAATTTATACTTTATGGAAGCAGGGAGAGGCTGAGTCAGAAATTGTCATCTAGGTGCCATTTTAACTATTTAAGAATGTCCTATGTTTTAAATTTTCATAAATATTCTCAAAAATTGCCTCTTTATATTTTTAAAGAGGTGATAGGTACAAATATACTAGTATATTCCCTAGCCATTCATTTCTCCAATGTTCACACTTGAGAATTACCTGTGTGCTTGTAGAGTGAATCGTACCCTCTTTTCCTCCGAGTGCTGGGTTAATTGGGAATTTTTATAAGAGGCAGGTATCAAAACTATCAGCTTAATTTTTGCTGGGAATATTCCTACTTCCTCCTACTTGAATTGAGTTTAACACGTGAGTAGCAAAGAGAAGAGCTCTTTGTCCTCCATGTTTGTGGGCTAACCATGTAGAGGCGAGAAGATAGCATGGGGTCTGTACACAAGCAGCTTTAAAAGACAAAATAAAAAAAAGAATTGAGGGACCAGGATATAATGTGAGTGGCACATTCTAATATTCACGAGTCTGTCCCAAGAAGGGGAGTATTTATCACTCTTCTGCCAGAGGGGAGGGAAAATGAACAGAGAAGGGAGAAAGAATGATTTCTTCAATATTTTTTGAGAACGCTAATGTTTTTATTTTACGGTAGACATGACCATAGAGAAGGGGAGAGGATGATTTTACCCCCTATATATAGTAAAACCTGGAACTGCTACCATGCTAAATTCAGGAAGGAAGGTAGTATAAAAATTAAACTTGTTCTGTTCAAGGATTTAATCTTGATATTTTACTTGAAATTTTCATTTATATCATGGGGTAAGAACTAGCAGAAAAGAAGGAAGGAAGAAAGGGAAGGGAGGGAGGTCTGTATTCCAATGAATAAGCACAATGACTATTGCTTGGTAGAGTTGAGAGACATGTCTGGTAGTGGGATTTTACTTGTTTTATTTAGTACTTTAACATCCATCCTTGCAATCTGGAAGAGGGATTAAAAGGCAAGCTAATACAAATTTCAGTTCATGCTCATAAAAATGGCATTAAAAAAACCCCCTAATTTGTGTTTCAAATCTATGTGTATGAGAAAGGACAAAACCAACTTCCAGATCCTTGTCATAAAACATGTAGGTGCTGGGGGTATATTTGATGGATACAAAGCAATCCTTATTCTTATATGGAGGAGAGGGGCACATATGTAAAGGGTTCTAGTATGAGGTAGAAGAGACCACAGGGTGTGATAATCTTACGAGTTATTTACACTAAGGGAGTAAAAGCAATTTTATAGTAGAGTTGATTTTTGACCTGCATATTTAAAAGCAAATACAATCTTAGAAAAAGGAACAAAATACCATTTCCGTGTTGAGATCAATCCCCCAGCGATCCTTCCTTTTCTGTGTATTTCTATCAAAACCCAAACATAGGCCTGTTTGCAGAGGAATGGAGAGATAATGTAGATGCACTATACATGACAATGTACCCATGAAATGGGCATATCTGACCTTGGATGGTGAGGATGCAAAAATGGAGTAAGTAGATGATATGAGAATATGACTCTAAAACATGATGGGAGCTGAACAGAAGTGAAAGAGTAACTCTGGAACTTCAAGCTTGGATAGTTTAGAGATTGGTATTGTTGAGGAAGGAGATAAGCTCTGTTCTGGATATATTGCAGGGTTGACATCTGAGAAGTGTCTAACAGCTGGAGATAAGGGTTTGAGTGTACGCAGGAGAAAGAAACGGCATCTATTAATTTTCGTTTGCATGCTTGAATTGACATCAATGGGAAGTTTATTTCCTCACCTGAGAGGAATTCAAGAAGGTTGGTTCATCTAGAAGTTCAATAATGTGATTGAAGAGCTGTGCCATTTATCTCAGGCAGTTTGGCTGCCCACACCATGGCCTGATTCAAAGGCTAGTCACTACCATGGTTGTAAGACTGATTTCTCATGGCTCTTGCATGTGTAAGGGAACTTTCCCAGAAGCCAATAGCAAAATCCTTCTTTTCACATTGGCCAAACTTAGGTGATTTTCCCATTTTTGAACCAAGAGTACTCTCATCTCTTGGCAATCAAAACATCCTTAATGGAACCAAATCGTGCTATTGATAATTAATGGAAGTCTGATAGAGTCAGGGTTGGGGAGTCAACCACAATGCTTATCATAGTTAGTCTTAATTCTCAAAAGTTATTAGAGCATTTGCACTCTTCCAGACCCAGGCTTTCATAATTAAAATGTTGTAAGTCAGTGGGTTTCTTAAGGAATAATATACAAAGAATAGGAGGTTGGACAAGAATATTTCCTTCAATTGTACCCAACAGAGATTACTTGGTAGAAAATTTGATCTCTTCAAGCGAGTATAAAAGTTCAGCTCATGGTGGTGCTGAGGTAAAAAACCAAGAATCTGAATAATTTGAGAACACCTGTGAAGGTTTTGTGAATGTAAAGTATGAAAAATAGTCTCATGCTTTTTCAAGTTTCTTACATAAAAATTCATGAGAGGAAATCATGTGTTAAATACTCACCTTTTTATAATTAAACTAGTGTCCCAGTGCATGAAATTCATGCACGGGGGGTGTCCCTCAGCCCAGCCTGCACCCTCTCAAATCTGGGACCCCTTGGGGGATGTCCGACTGTTGGTTTAGGCCTGATCCCTGTCCCTCTTGCAATCTGGGACTATTGGCTCTCAACCACTTGCCTGCCTGCCTGCCTGATTGCCCCTAACCATTCTGTCTGCCAGCCTGCTCACCCCCAACTGATTACCCCTGCCAGTCTGATCGTCCTCAACTACCCTCCCCTGCCGACCTCATGGCCCCCAACTGCCTTTCCTGCTGGCCTGATCACCCCACCTGTACCCCTCCCCTCCCCGCTGGTGTACTCACCTCCAACTGCTTCCCCCTGCCAGCCAGCTCATCCCTGGCTGCTCCCCTGCCAGCCTGATGGCCCCCACTGTCTCTCATGCTGCCTGATTGCCCTCAGTTGCCACCCCCATCAGCCAGCTCTCCCCTAACTGCCACCCCTGCTGGACTGCTTGCCTCCAAATGCCCTCCCATCCAGCTTGCCCGCCACCAGCTAGATTGCTCCCAACTGCCCACCCTGCTGGCCTTCTCACCCCCAACTCCCCCCGCCCCCCGCTGCCAGCATGGTTACCCCCAACTGCCTCTTTGCCAGCCTGATTGCCCCTAACTGCCTCTGTCTCAGTGCCACACCATGGCTTTGTCTGGAAGGATGTCTGGAAGTTCTCCTGGTCTAATTAGCACATTACTCTTTTATTAATATTGGTTTTAAACTTCTTAAGATGATGGAGTTTATACACTGTAATCCCAAGACACCTTTGAACACAGTTAAAGGGACTTGGTAGCTCTCTTGATGATTCTGCTTGACAACTGTTAATGCTTACACTCTAAATATCCTTAGAGCGCTTCAAGTGTTTTGCAATTTTATAACGCAATCCTGTGGGAGATTATCAATACACCTTGCTCTTAAAATTTTACTGGAGGAAAAACAGCATTCCATAGGAAAGTCCTATTAGAATCTAAAAAATGGTGCAGCAGTGTTTTCTAGGTTACACTCAGTCTTTTAACTTACATATTTTCTAATGCCACTTGATGTTGCCTTTTTTTTGTAGATAAATGCTTTATAACATCTATAATGAATTCAGTGGCACGGACCTGCATGTGAGGCATTGATCTGTCTGTTGCCATTTCAGGCTAAATAGAGAGTTCCTCTTACATTTGTCAGAAGCTCATTCTCCCTTTCAACCTGTTTTCTGGCAGCAGGAAAACATCCATCAAAGATGCCAGAATGCCCGGGTCAAACTTGCAAGTTGTGTGCTCTTAAATTTATTTCTACCTCCAAATTAGACTAGCTTCCCAGAATCCCTTAGTCATACATTCAAGTTCAGAAGTATAATAATGTCTGGGATGGCCATGATGCCTCCATTCTGAATATGTTTAAGTTCTAGTCTCAGGAATATCGCTCATAGCTGAAGAGGAGGCCAGATGAAAGTGGATGGGAGAGAGAAGGCAGGAAAGAGGCTCTCTCATACTTAACAAGTGTTTATTGGGCACTGGCTGTGTGCCAGGTTTATTAGGGACACAGTAACAAGTGTGGTATTTTCGTACTATAAAGTTCAACTATGAAAATTAACATTTTCATAGTTGAAATAAAACACAGCCAAATCAGGATTTTTCCTACCCCTCTTCTTCCCTGAAGTTGGCATCTAACCTTGGCTTTATTTACACAGTAACAGAGTCATGGCCCTGGGGGAGGTCTGGGGAGCACATTCTCCTCCCTTGTTTCTATGACAGTGTTCACTGGAGCATCTATTGTCTGGTCTTTCTACTCGTTATCCCTTTGTGATAGCACCCACTGGGGTGTCCACCTTCTGGCTGGTCAGTGCCTGGACGATCTATGCAGCACAGCCTGTCCAGTGTTCAGCTTCGGCATCATCCCTACATCGCAAACCTGGGTCATTGGGCCTGCTCTGTCAGCCAAAAGTCATCTCTACCCCTGAGTCCTTTGGCACATCTGTCAAGTTCCTTTTTCATATAAGGTAACATATTTATAGGTTCCAGGGATTAGGATGGGGATGTTATTCAGCACAAGATAGTTACTTCGAAATTTACCAACTAAACATCGAAATGAATAGCCTGCCCTCGTGCCTCTATTTATTTAGAGAAAGTACACTAGACCCTAGCCAGTTTGGCTTACTGGTTAGAGCATGGGCTTGTGGATTAAAGGGTCTTTTTATTTGACTCTGGACAAGGGCATGTACCTCAGTTGCAGGCTCAGTTCCCAGCCCCAGTCCAGTAGTGTGGGAGAGGCAACCAATCTATGTTTCTCTCAGATTGATGTTTCCGTCTCTCCTGCTCCCTTCCAATCTCTCTTTAAAAAAATCCATGGAAAAAGTCTCATCCAGAGAGAAATAAGTAAGTAAGTAAGTAAGTAAGTAAATAAATAAATAAATAAATAAAGGAAGTACACAAGGATACTTCTGATTAAAAATATTAAAGTACTTCAATTGTATTTATAAATGTGTGCTCATCACTCAAAAAATGGCATTTATATTATCAAGATTACTTGATTATCAATGAGATAGTGGTTGCTCCAATGACCTCTACATTGCCTGTTTTGCCAGTGTGTAACTCATTTCTTATGTGTGGTCTCCAAAATGAGGTGCATGTAGGAAGAACATGTATTTATGTATTTATGTATGAAAAATAAATTAAGCTATTCTAATATATCATGGAAGGCACAAACACACCTGTCTTTATGGCTCAGTTAGTCACGTGTAGCACAGAGACCACAATACCTCCTAAGGGCTGAAGAGTTTCACACTATGGAGGGTGACAGTGGTGCCCCATTACTTTGATAATGTGAACAGGAAATTACTTTTATTAAAAACAGTAACTTATAGTTACACTATGTATGTTTACTCACCAAGGGAACAGCTATTCTATATAATAAAAGCCTAATATGGTAGGTGTCTGGTCATCCATTCAACCAATCATAGTACAACATGCTAATGATATGCTAAGGACACTCAATTGCTTGCTATGACATGCACTAACCACTAGGGGGCAGATGCTCCAACTAGCAGGTTAGCTTACTGCTGGGGTCAAGCTAATTGTGACTGAATGAAATGGCTGGACATGCCCTGGAGCCCTCCTCCATCTCTCCCTGGCTGGCCAATTTCCTGTGTCCCCGCCCAGCCCCAATCATGCACCCGTGGGGTCCTTCAGGCTGGCCTGTGCCCTCTCGCAATCCAGGACCCTTCAGGGAATGTTGGAGAGTCAGTTCTGGCCTGATCCTGAAGGCCAATCTAAGGGATCTCCTACTGGTGCACAGGGCCTCTAGTTTTGGAATAAAAAACGTTTTAGAATATGGTTACAGAGAGTCTTAGATTATCAATCTCATTAAACTACTTTTACTGTATCATTTATTGCAAGTTTAGCCTCAAAGAAATTATAGCCAGATATTTACTAGTACAAATGTGGTTTCTTTTATTAAAAGATCATTTTTTTTTCATCTTAAAAATTAGAAAATGTTTAGTTCTGGCCAGTTTGGCTCAGTAGATAGAGCATCAGCCTGTGGATTGAAGGGTCCAGGGTTTGATTCTGGTCAAGGGCATATGCCTTGGTTGTGGGCTTAATCCCCACTTGGGGACATTTAGGAGGCAGCCAATAAATGATTCTCTCATTGATGTTTCTATCTCCCCTTCTCTCTTCCTTTCTGAAATCAATAAAAATATATTTTAAAAAATTAGAAAATGTTCATGTATATGTTGTGAAAGGATACCCTAACTGGGTAAATTAATACATTCATTACCCCACATATTTATCCCTCCTTTTTTAGTGAGAACATCTAAGTTCTATTCTGTTAGCAAATTTCAGTTGTACAATACAGTATTATGAACTATAATCACTATGTTATACATTAGGTCCTCAGGCATTATTCATCTTACATCTGGATGTGTATACTGTTTATCAACCTCTCCCTGTTTCCCCCACTTCCCAGCCCCTAGCAAACACTTTTTTTTTACTCTGTAAAAACAAGACCTTTAGTAGAGTAGAATAACTTTGTAATGAGAGGGGATTACCATGCAAGTATTTTTGTGTTACACTTGATGGCAGCAAGATTTGATGGTTTTGCTTTCATTATTTTGTTTGCCAGTAATTGAACTTGAAGATTTTATACATTATTTTCCTTGAAAAAAAAAAAGGTTCTAAATTTGTTGACCTTTTCCCTGTTAAGTGGCTATCTATAGGTTTTCTAGAAGACATTGAAAATACAAAAACATAAACTTAAACAATATTGTCCAATAAAGGTGGTAATTTAAAAATGAATAATTATTCCTTCCAAGAGAAACATGCTGTAGGACAGTATTTTGAAAATTTATCATTAAAAAAGTTTCCATGGTTATGTTACAAAACAACAATATTTCACACATAATTCTCATTGGAAACAAATATGTTTAAAAATATCTTCAAATGATGTATTTTAGCTGAGTTTGAACTGATTTGTTTAAATATACACAAAAGGAAGAGTCCATGAGTGACCGCCTTGGGATGGAAACTTACTGGCGAATTGTGAACACAAGGTCTGTCTGCGTGGGAGATGGCACTGAGCGATGCGTGCCATGACCTCCTGAAGCAGCCCAGGACGAACTCTTCCCACCTGTCCCTCAGTGATAGCCATGCAATCCAAAGATGCCCACACAGGAGTTTCAATCAAACCTTCTGATCATTTTGTCACCAAGAGTTTTTGAAAGTTAGAGGATATTCAATTACATTGTGCTCACAAAAAAATATATAGAAAAACATTTTGAGGACAGTTTTTTATACCAATCGTTTAAAATGCTGCTTTTATACTACATCTTTTTTTTAACCTTCTATTTTTAGCACATTTTAGTAAGTACATTCATTATTATAGTGCTTATGATTTATATCTAAATATTAATATTGGGGGCTATGTGTTTGTTTGTTTATTTATTTATTTATTTTCTAAACTGAGGTCGTAGATTATTTTAAAAGGAAGAATTAAAAAACCTTCATAGCCCTGGCCACTGAAGCCCAAAGAAGTGAAGTGAATTGATGAAAGTGTCTCAGACCAGAACTAGAACTTAGGTTTTTCTTTGTTGGGACTTTTCCTATCTTATATCCTTTTAATTTTTTTATTACTCTGGGTGAAGGGTATCACGCTAAAACACCTTTACATGGATATCTGGACCATTAGCAGTAGGTCTCATTCAATTGTTATAATACACCTGGGTAGAAACTTGAACTTCCAGAGATGCAAATCTCCATGTGAAAAGCTGTGGTTAATCAGATAAAAACCCTTGGTCTCTGCCAGAATTTTGCATTTTCCTTGAAGAGCTGTATTTTTTCCCCAATTACTTCTTGATTGACTTCAAGTTTTGTAATTATTTTGTTAATGAAAAGTTTGTTAATTTTGTTTTCTAATTACCTTGTTAATGGCAATTAACGCTTAGAATGAGGTGCAGTTTGGTTTAATGAGTAAGTGTTGAGAGTCACATGGTGTGTGGCTCGCTGCTTACTCTATGTGTAACCTTGACCGACTTACTTTTCCTCTCCGTGCCTCATTTATGTGTAAAACAAAGTTAATACGGGGATTTTATGTCTCACAAGCTTCTTGTGACCAGGAACAGAGTCAATTCACGTAAAAAGCTCTTGGAAAATGTCTGGCAAATAGAACCGAACAATGCTTGTTAGCTCTGTGCTGAGTGGTGAATGCGGAGTTGTTGTTGTTTTCTGTTTTTTTTTTTTTTTAATAAAGAAGCTATCATCTAAAAAATATCATTTCAGCTTTTGAGATGATACATGATTGACACAACTTTAGAAAATCGACAGTAAATAGCGTGGAGTGCAATCGTGTTCCTCACTGCAGCTCTTTGCGAGCGAGGATTGACTCGCGGCGTCCCTTCTATGTATTTATAACACTAGGTGGCAGTGTTGGCACAAGATTAAAAAAACAACAACACCCCCCCAGGGTGTTTCCCTTTCCCCTTCCTGTTTTATAACTTTCTAGATAAGTTTTGAATCTCGGACCTGTGCAGTATTAGTAGTCTGGGCACACCCAGCGCTGAGTCCTACAGGAAAGAGTCTGAAGAATTATCAGGAACGGTAAAAGATCACTGCCTGGGACAGAGTAAATCCAGGCTGAAGGGGGACCTTATTTCTCTCTCAGGTGGTTACAGGGCCTTGGGGCTTCTTCTGCATTGCAGTAGACATAAGGAAGCTCGCTGAAGTCATTTCTGACTGGAGGAGAGGCAAATGTTTGCCACGCCATTGATGTTCTGACTTTAAAAACTGGCAGTTTAAAAACATTTTTTTTTTGTTTGTTTGTTTGTTTAAAGATTTTTACTGGGGTTTCTCTAAGAAAGATGAGAGTAGATTGCTGGAGTCCTCACTGTTAAAATGGAAAAAATAAAAAGGCAACTGACACGCAGGGACAAAGGCCTAGGGCCTACAGGAAGGTGGCTGACTGCTCCTGCTTCTCCTCTGGACTGGATTTTCAGTGTGAACTGAGCCCAAAGAGTTTCCGTTAGGCAGATCTGCTCTTCTCTAAATGTGAGCATATATCTCTCTAGCTACACACACACACACACACACACACACACACACACACACATGTTCTTGCTCATTCAACCCACAAATATTGTGGGTTTTTTTTTTGTTGTTGTTGTTAATCCTTACTGAGGATATATTTTCCCATTGATTTTGAGAGAGAGAGAGAGAGAGAGAGAGAGAGAGAGAGAGAGAGAGAGAGGGAGAGAGAGATATGAGAGAGACACATTAGTTGACTACCTCTCCCATGCTGGAGTTGGGCGTGCTGGAGATCAAACCTGCAACCCAGGCATCTGCCCTTGACCAGGAATTGAACTCACGACCCTTTGGTCCATGGGCCAACACTCTAACCACTGAGCAAAACTGGCTAGGGCTTGGCTGCTTACTCTTGATTGCTTCTTCATGTGACTGATGGTGTAATATATTTTTACAGAGATAATAGAAAGATAATTTAGTCTTTTCTTTACTATGCCTAAGCAAAATATTGACCATTTATAAATTTTCAGCTTCACACTTCTTTTTGGTTATGTCATGTAAATTTCTAAGAATCTCGTAATTGGAAAAATCTCAAAAATTTCTTTCAAATATGAGCTGTAGGATTTGAAAGAATTTTCCACAGAGAACATTGTTTTGGTTCATTGTCAACCCTGTTTTTTTCCTACTACCTAACACTTCTAAAGCTGGGTGCCAGGGGGCCACGTTCTTCTCTCATTTGACTTTTGCCCTCCTAGCTTCATATCATGACTTTAGGGTGGATCAGGCCAGAGGAGGAGAGGCATTTCCTGGAAGGTCTTCCTGTGCCAAGATAGCGAACAACACACAGAAGTGACTGCATGCCACATGGGTAGATTTCACACAAAGAACACTTCCTTGAGTCAACTTCCACTTAGCCAGCTCTCAGAAATGCTCAGGGCCCCTCCATTGCCTTCTGACAAGAGGAAAAAAGCAGAATTGAAAGAGATAAGAGGTCTTAACTAATTCTGATTAAAGTATTTTTTTCAAAGTACAAAAATCGTATGACTATGTTAATGCATTACTGTATAAGTAAGGTTCCCAAACCTCAAGCTTCACAAAGTCCATGGTAAGTCCATCTCTTCCTGACTTGGAAGTGGTACCTGTCCTATTGTTAGGTCATTGAAGGAAAAAGAGGTCTAGGAGTGTGGGATTTGTTGGGAGAATAATCCTATATAATAAAGATGTAATATGCAAATGGTTGTTACACTGTGAAGCATAACAACCTACTTTGTAACGACCAGATCATGAATCAGCAGGAGGGTGGGGCAGTGAACTACAAGTGGGTACCCAAGAGCTACAGGAGGGGTCAGGGCAGCAAGCTATGAGGGGAGGATGGCAGGGCAGAGGGAGCTACACAAGGGCAGGGCAGTGGGCAGGGAGCTACTGGAGGAGGGCAGTGAACTACTGGTGCACAGATTTGTGCACAGGACTATTATAATCAAATTTCAAAACATACTCAAGAGGCTATATCTGTCAGTGTTCTCATGTATTTTGTGCTTCAACAACAAGGTCACATGCGACCCTGGGATAAACTTGACAGCTTTGGGGATGGTAATCTTGCTGGATGTGTGGTAGTGGTTGTGAAGGGGAAGTGGGGAATAGGTAAATTTATCAAGTTACTAGTTATTTCAATTTTGAAATATTTAAAAGTCATGTAAACCTCATTTATAAAATACTAGAGGCCTGATGCACAAAATTCATGCAAGAACCTTGGCCCCTGCTGCCACGGCCCCCACCTGGCACAGCTTTGTCCTGAAGGAAGGATGTCCGGAAGGACATCCGGTCTAATTAGCATATTATGCTTTTATTATTATGGATGCTGATTGCATGTGAACTTTTAGGCTAAACCAGCTTCCAGAAGAATTTCTCCCTTGACTGCTAAATGTAGGGACATCACCATAGCCTTGTTGTTGTTAGGGCTTTCCTAGTAGGACACTTAGAGAAGCGTATTTAGACTAAAAGTTTCAACCCATAATATCCTGTGCTCCCCTGTGGGACATTCCTGACAACACTGGAGCTGATTGTTTTTCTTCGCAGTTATGGTTAGTCACCTGATCTGTGTGTGTGGATAAGCCTTATAGCACAGAGGATAAAAGTACAGGTTTTGGTGCCAAACTGTGCCTTTTATCTGGACGCACCACTCACTTTCTGGTCTGTTAATGGTTCTGTTTCTTCCTGCTGTGGGCGGCAGGAACTGGCACCAGACATTAGATTGGTGGGGTCAGACCAGACTTGGTTTCAGCAAAATCGGTTCTTGAGTTCTGGCTAGAAAATAATTCAGAGTGACTCAAACCTTAAGAGAACATTTATTTGAAAAATTACAGAGGTCAAAGAAGTAATTTGTAGAAGAAATGGGCATAGAAAACAAGTTATAGAACTAAAGAAAGGGCCCTTGGAGCTTGAGAGTGAGGAAGCTAATTGTAATGCCCCAGGGGAGGGAAAGGCTCAGGTGTGCATTCACCTTGCCCCTTCTGGAAGTGGTTCCTCCCTTTTAAGGGTTTTAAGGGTGGAGATATTAGGAGAGGTCCCAGGGGAAGATCTCAATAGAATATTCAGCAGGTTTTCAGGTGTGTTCTATCAGGGTCTAGGTCTCCCTGATTGATTGGGTCAGCCCCAGGACAGAGGGTCATTTATGCAATGCAGCTAGTCCTGATGTCAGCCATGACTGGTTCTGCTGCTTTTCTGAGTTGGGAGCTGAAATACAACTGAGAACTAGATGTTATTTCTAAGGAGAAAGGTCAGGGGTCCTAACTGCTTGACCTGCAGTATGCTAGGGGAGAAAAGGTCACCTTGGGGGAGAAGTTTCACCCTACAGTTGTCCTTTGCTAGGCACCTGGGGCATTTCACCCTGGTGACCTTCTGTATCTGGCCCACTGTCCTTGCTCTGCTCATGTCTGTTTAACTGCCTACCACACTCCTGTATAAAATGGGGATCATGAAAGCATATAAATCATGCAGTTGTAATGAGCATTAACTGAATTAATTTTTGGTGTAAGTCAGTGCTTGGCACAGAGTAAGTGAGCAGTACATGTCAGCTACTTGAATGATCTCTCCATTTGCCTCCTATTCAGCCTCTTTCCTCTGCCATCATCCATTCCCTCTGATAAGACAAGTCATTGGCATTCACAGGGCCCTTTCTGGAACCTGTCTGAAGGCCAATGAATCAGGATGGGATTGCCACCAGACCTCTGGAGAGCAATGGTCTAATCCTGTCATACCTTTAAAGTGTCTTAGGGCAGAAACTTTTCCCTCCAAATAACATCATATAAAATATGACTGCTAGTGTTGAACCAGAGTGGGGACCCAGAAGCCCCAATACCACTATATGTCCCCCTTATATATTATTATCCCTCTATTCCAGGGACTTGGGAACCCTTCAAAATCTTATACTTTCATAGAACACAGTTTGGAAATTCATCAAATTCTCTATCCTAAATTTCAAAAGAAAAGGCAGTTTTTTTTTTTTTTCTAAATAGAGCCATGCCACGTTGTCATGTTCCTGGGGCCAGGTTTACTGAGTGTGATTTATTTATAAACCCAAAGAATCACAATCTTTGTGTCAACTAATCTTCTGATCAACTTGTTAAATGGACTGGTCAGAGTTTCTTCTCTACTATTCTGTTATAGAATAGTAAGAAGCTAGGAAGATTCTAGGACATGTGGAATAGGGAAGGTGAGACAGACAGTTAAACTGCAGTTTGTGTCCACCTATTAAATTCTATCTTCTCTAAACCAAGGACACTTTAGAGTAAATGATTTGCTCTTCTCCCCAACCAGAGGGTAAACAGCTTAAATCTCCTTGCTCAGGGAGACAGATAACAAAAATCCAATTAAATGCCATTTGCCAACCACAGCCAAGAAGAAGACAAATTAAGGAAATAAATCTCCTTTTGGCCCATCAGCATAAAGCTGATGAATATTCTATTGATCTGCCCCTAAGACCTTCCCTAAACACCCAGTCTTTAAATCCCCCAGAATGAAGGTCCCCGTGTGTGCTCTCCCTCCAAGGAGTATGCCTATGCCATTTCCTTCTCCCTGGTCTCCGTCCTCTCCCCCTGCATGTCTATAACGTCTAAGGCAGTGGTCAGCAAACTCATTAGTCAACAGAGCTGCAAACCGTGGCTCATGAGCCGCAGTTTGCTGACCACTGCTCTACAAGATCCCATGAGATGTGCAAGCAGGGGAGCAATGGGCAGTGGCAACTCAGTGAGCTAAGGCAGCTCCACCTAGGCTCCCCTGTTGCTTCTTCTGCACCCTTCCTTGTTTCACTCTCCTAAGTATATTTTTGCTGTGGTCAATCAATTCTTGCTTGCTTTTCTATATGCTGTCTCTTGATTGAAATATTTCCTTCAAGAAGACAAGAATTGAGATCACGTCATCTCCCAGCTGGTAACCCCACTTGGCAGCATCTTTTTGGTGAATCCTAGGTCTCCTTGTCTCCCAGGTGACAGCTCTGTTGTAGGACCTGGGAATGGCACCAGGTGTTAGAATCATGGTGTCAGACCAGATGTGGGGTCAGCAACCTCGGTACTTCAGTTCTGGCTAGGAAAGCATTCAGCATCAAGACTCAAACAATAAGAGAACAATTATTTATAAAATCACAGAGGCTGAAGAAGTAATTCATAGAAGAAATGAGCTGAGAAAACAAGTGATAGAGACAAAGGAAGGGGTAAGGAAGCTGATGGCAACTTCCTGAGGGAAAGGGAAGGTGTGGGCATGCTCTCTGAAGGGAGAAGCACACTGTGTTCTCTGTCCTAAGGGTTTTAAGGGTGGAGATTTTAAGGGAGGTCCCAGGGAAGATCTCAATAGCATATTTTGCAGTTTTCTAGGTGTGACCTTTCAGGGTTATGTCTTCACGGGATTGTTTGGCCCGCTCCAGTACAAAGAGTCATTATCCAATGCAGCTGGCATTCTCTGGGCCTGGAGCTGAAATACAGCTAAGACCTACATATTATTTCTAGGAGGAAAGGTCAAGGGGTCCAAACTGAGTGACCAGCGATAGGCTAGGGGAGGAAAGGCCACCCTGGGGGTAAGGTCCCACCCTATAGTTGTCCTTTGTTAGGCACCTGGGGCTTTCCACCCTGGTGACCTGTGCCTGACCTTTTGTCCTTGCTCTGCTCACGTCTAACTGCCTACCACAGTACCTGTCTGGTGTGTTTTGTGGTTTTAGGGTGGATGATGACAGAAAAAAAAATTGACTCTTTTTATTTTAGCTTCACTAATATTTATTGAACATCTAGACATTATGCTACTGTTTAAAACCAAAAATGAAACCAATAAATTTCAAGATTGAACTGATTTTATTAAGGGCTCATGAAACAGACAGCATCCCATCTAGAAACTAGAAAAGTACTCTGAGGGGTTGAAGGCTTTTATTAGGAATAAGGTGAAGCAGGGGAGCTATTGACAAAAAAAAAAAAAAATAGAGAGAGAGATAATTTGATTTAGTCCAAGAAAACTTTTTTGGGGAAGGGAACATCAAGGGTTTTGTCATGCAAATTGCCTCTTCTTTTCCCTGAAGGATGGACCAGGGTCCAAGTGACACATTACCTCACTGGTGTTGACCAGAAAATTCTTGATTGAGATTACATTTCTGGGGAAGGTCAAAACTGCAGTTAGGTCAGGTGTGAAGTCAAGATTTGGTATCATTGTATCAAGAGATGCCATTTTGGGCTAATGATTAGATCAACATGAGACAGAATGACAAAAGAAAATGAATAGCTGAGTCTAATTACATGCATACGTCTGGGGACCCCACGTACAGGAGAGGTTCAGAGACAGAAAGTTAAGATGAGGTAGATACAGTGTTCTGAGCTAAGGATGAGGTAAGGTGCCTTGGGGCTTTCAAGGGCAGGAAGGTCACTGCAGGATGATGAGAAGAGCAGATATTTAGTAATTAGATGCTTGGCCTGCCCTTGAGATAGGTCATAGAATATTATCTCCGGTAATAACTCTAATTATGGACAAGGTCCCCAATTTAAATTCTTTGAGAGGTAAACATTTCTCAAGAGCCTGGGGTTCTCAACTGCCTTCAATTCAAAATAATCCACATGCCAAAGTGGCACCGCTAGGGGAGGCCTGTTCTGAACCCCTTCAGTAATCAAATATAGTTCTTTTTTAACTTTCCGAACGATGGGTTCTCAGACCAGGCTTTCACACATGACAAACTCTAGTCTCTGAAGATTAGTTTAAGACCAAAGAGCAAATAAGAGACATGAGGAGGATTTCAACCACTTCATCTGGCTGCATGCCCATCAAGCCATTCTCAGCCCACCACCTCCCCAGGTGAGGGGTTTAACCCCTGGTCCCACCCCACAGTTTCCTGGTACAAAATACTCTTTGTGGCTCCTAAATCAGAATTTTCTTCATATGCTTTTGATACAAAAAAATAAATAAATAAATAAAATGTGGGTGTTTGTTTGTCTGAGTTCTTGTCTGAGAAATTGAAGAATTATGTCTCAGACAAAAATGATTAATGGAACTAAAGTTTATTGAGCAGTCAGTCCTGGAAAAGGTGTAGCTGGGGTTCCAAGAGCAGGCCAGTGTCTGGAGCTTCTTTAAAAAGTGACAGTCGGGAGTAGTTTAGTATCCAAGCTAATTAAAGTCTGATGGTCCATGTGTGGAGGCCCACATGGCCATAAGCCACGTGGGAGCACGGATGTGCTCCCCACCACAGGAATGAACATCAGGAACATCATGCCTGCAGAGGAGAAGAGCGACAGTGAAAGGAAGCACACCCTTTTAATTTAGGGAGTGGGTACAGTCTTGCTAGCTCCTGATTGGTCCTCTCAAAGAATTCTGCCTTAATAACATCCTTGGGATTGGTTATAGGCCTCACTGTTTTGGGATTGGTTGTCTGCAAGCTGCCTGTCTTAGCAATAGCTATACATTTTAAAGTTTGTTTCCTGCATGCATCCTTCCTTCTATACCCAGCTGGGTTGTCCTAGTAAATCTGTCCTCTGGGTTTTTGGGTTCTATTTCCTCGCCCAACCTACCCCCATGGTCCCAATTCCTGACTACCTCGCTTCCCCTTGTCTCCTCCCTTTGACTTGGCTCCTTCTGCCTTTGGGAAGCCCTGTCTGATCACTAGCATGGCAGGTCTCCTGTTGTTTTTCAACAGTCACTTACACCTGGCTTCAGAGGAGGTTAGCGAGGTGGTGGAGGGTCAAGCAACATAAACCCCCTTGTTATCAAAGGAAAAGTGCAGTAAGGGAGACCAGGACTTTGTTTCAGCTCTCTCCAGTCCTTCAGAGGTTAGAAAAAAAACATGAAGAGGAGTGGGGAGACCTGGATTTGAATTCTGTCTTTTAAAACCTTGTGACCTTGGGAACCTTAACCTCTCCAAGTTCTGGTTTCTTAACAATGAAATGAAATATTTTGCCTCATGCCTGAACTGGGTTTGTGTGACCACTAGGGGGCAGACAAATACAACCCCTGAGATGCTTACATATTTGTCAGTCAGGAGTCAATAAAAAGTTTTAATGTAAATACATTTTAAAAATAAAATAAAAAAGAGTTTCTGTCAGAGTCATTGAGGACTCTCAACTCTGTGTTACACACTTCATGTTATTTGGGTTCAGTTGCCTGTACTGTGTATCACAGTAAATTCTAGCGTTTACTGAATGCTTAATATGGGCAAGCAATGTGATGAACATGTTACCTTTAAGTTGCACAACAAACTTTTTAAAGTGGGCATTATACACACCTTCTCAAAAGGACCCTGAAACTCAGCAAGGTTAGGTAACTTGCCCAAGATCACTCAGCTGGAAGCTGGCAAAGCTAGGATTCCATATAGGTCTGAAAACCCCTAAGCCAGATCCTGCTTTTATTTCATGCATGTTCCCATAGCTCCCTCCTCTCCCAGCCTCATGAGTGTGTGCACTGGGCCCAATCCTCGCTGAGGTCGCCCATTCCTCCAGAGGCAGAGAGTCATGGAGACATATTTCTCTCTGTATGAGTGATCTGATCTCATAGAATCATAGAAATCACTAGTATACAAGAGATTAAGTCATGACAATATTTCTGAAATAGTACTGTATTCACCTGCTCTCTCTCCATGCATCCCAGGTAGCTCTGAGGCCCACACCACATTCCCACACAGGCTGCTGCTTCTCCAGCTTTTGTCCTGTTCTCTCTCCACATGGTGCTCAAGGGAGAGCTGAGCCTAGCTACAAATGCCCAGAAGAGGATTCATTACAAATTCTCCCATCTAACCTTCACTGCTACATCCACCCTGCTCCAAATCACCATCACTAGGGTTTTGCACGGTCTTACTATTTCCAAGCATGAAAAATCAATATATGTTTCCTAATGCAATCCAGCATTTGAAATACCCTTCTCTCTTACTCACCATGTATAGGTTACTTCTCATTTTTAATGTCAAGTTCAAAATATCTCCTCCAAAATGTTCTCCTTAAATATCACCACTCAACTCCGAACATGCCTTTGCTTAGCTTTTATGTTCTATTTTATTAACAAGCTTAGTACTCAAAATGGCCCCAAACCCCTTTCTTGATTGGCAGTGGTGTTGACATTGATAATATTGAACAGTGCACGTAGTGACCTTCGGAACAGTTGATCTTTATACACGACTCATGCAGAGGGCAAGTGTCAAATATTGGATATGGTTAGTCCAAGCATGTACTTTACTGTGTCTCTGCCAGCAGCTGAGGAAGAGGTGGTGATGTCACTTGGGGAAGGGCTTTAGGTGCAGGGGAATGGGGATTGATGGCCACATGGATCACGGGTAGGTGTTCAAGAATAACTAGAGGTGATGAAATTATATAAGACATCCCAAGAACAGAAGGTTACATGATGAGTATCCAAACCTGAATGGTTATTGGATTTGCCTCATGGGTTAAAGAAATACAGATGCTAGGCTCTGCCTCAGACCCATTGAACTTTTAGCCAGAGAGGGTTACAAACTGCATTTACAAATTAAAAATTCCCCAGGTGATTTTAATAACATTTAAGAAATTATTTATTCGAGGTAATGTTCTATTATTGTTCTTGACTTTTTCTTGAGAATTCTCCCTCATTTTCTGGTTGAGATCCAGGACTGTTTCCCTGTTTACAAATATCAATTATCTGAGCAAAAGGACAAGTAAATAGGGAGTTCAGTAGGATTTACAGCATGGGTTTACAGTGTGTGTTTGGGAGTAATGCATTTGAGATATGTCTTTAAGGTTATAATGAAGCCAAATGAACATGTGATATTTTAAGCCTTGGTTTCGTTATTTGTACAATGGCAATGATTATAATAATGATGATATTTGTCAATCACCCCACCACTGTCAACTGTCCATCACTGCCAAGGCCATGGCTGCGTAGGAAGGCATTTACCTAATCCCACAGTCAGCCTCATGTATTTTTTATTCTTCTAGGTTAAGAGAGTTAAGATTTTTTTTTCTTTTCTAAACTTTCAGTCTCTCATAGACTTTCCAACAATAGGAAAAAAAAAAGCAATCATACATTTCCTTTCATGACAATTGCCCCTTTTCTGGGTTCTCTATTGGAAGGCAGCAATGTTTTAGTCAACTGGTGGGCCAGTGGGAAGTCTATACTGAATCAGTATTGCCTGTAAGGTTGCTGGGGCATTACCTCAGTAATCTGGGAAATAAAACTCTTTCTGCAGAGGAATAAATCATACTTACCTGGCTTCTGGCCATTTCCAAAACAAAGGCCATGTCACTGCTTATAGTACTATTACTAAACTAAGTGATGCAGAATGTCAGAAAGTGCTAAAAATAGATATGGTGATTAGATGCCCATGTGTTTATCAGAGACTCCAAAGCAGAGAAAACACTTCTGGACATTCTGTGATCACTAAAAAAAATAGTATCAAAATAAAATTTCAAAGCTGCAATTTCTCATGAGGAGTCTCTAAACTGAAAAATGAATAGGGAAAAGAGACTGAACTTATAAAATAAATCCTAATATAAAAAGCATATGTATGCTATGAAAATATCAAATAAGGAATTATTTAATAGATGTTTCTTGGGAAGCAACACTTTTTAAGAATGGGCACATGAAGGCATGAATAGAAATAATAAAATGTAGAAAGAATAAAAGGGTGAAAATTTTGCTTCAAGTTATTCATTACTCAAAAAGAAATGAAGTTTCTTGTATTTATTTTGTAACATAGGCTGGAGCATATCCTTCAGGTAGTGGATCCCAACGTTTTAAATTCCCCCAAACGTCCTCTTTTCCCCTAATAGTATTTGTATTTTTATCATATAACTAAATTCATACACTGGGGGGAGTGTACTCCAGCCCAAGCTGCACCCTCCAGCCCAAGATGCACCCTCTCCAATCTGGCACTCCTTGGGGGATGTCCAACTGATCAAGCCTAAACCTGTAGTGAAAGGACATCCCTCTCACAATCTGGGACTGCTGGCTCCCAACCTTCTGCCTGCCTGTCTGCCTGATTGCCCCTAACCACTTCTGCCTGCCAGCCAGATCACCCCCTAACCACTCCCCTGCCAGCCTGATCAACACCTAACTGCTCCCCTGCTGGTCCAATCACCCTCAACTGCCCTCCTCTGCCAGCCTGGTTGCCCCCAACTGCCCTCCCCTGCATATTCCCTCTTTTATTAGATAGGGTTTTTTCTTTAACATATGGGACACTGTATCTGCTGTGGTCTTGACAAACCAGTAAAAATGTAAACCCAAACTAAAAATGTCATAAAATAAACTAAAACAAGAATTTCATGAGACCTTGGAAAGGTGATATCATGTGGTTGTTTCCTCCTTTTTTTCTTCCTTCTTTTTCTTGATGTTTCATCTTTTGTTCTTTCTTTCCTTTTCTGTCCTCTCTTTCTCTTAACTTTTCCATTGGTAGAATTGTCAGTACTTGAATCTGTCTTGCTTCCAGAAGACGAAGAAGAGGGAAACATGTCATCTGAAGAAAAGGGTGATCTATGTCAGGACCGGTGGTGTTTCTGGTTTTGCTCTTTTCCTCATTTGTTTGTCATTTCTGTCCGCCCCAATATCTTCAGGACTTGTGCGTGGGCACTTCTTATTCATGTCTACAAAACTTCTCTGCCTTGGTGAAAACTGTAGGGGAAAAGGCCTTCCTGGGTGGGCTCAAGCCTGGCCTGAGGTGCTAAAGAACCAGGGTGAGGAGCACCCACCATCACTGCTGTGGAGCCCAACCTCCGGACCACTGGTTACTCTCTAGTAATGTAACTGCAATGATGCAGTTTTCCTTCAGAAATTAGTTGTAAGTTACTTCCGATGTGAAACCCTACCTCAGACATTTCCTTTGCACTTTGTAAAGATTTTAAACAAAGCCCATTTACCTCCCTAACACGGTCACACGTTTCTGCCCAATGGGAGCGGTTTGCTGGGCAGCATCACCTTGCCCCTTGCCCCTCTCCTGCCCTCAGCCACCCAGCCACCTCCCCCCCCCCTGCTCCGATTACTTGGCTGGGGGCCAGGGAAGTTCTGAGGCTGACTCCCTTAGGCTGCGGTGGGGCAGCATCACTCCCCGAGACCCCGAGGCTGCAGGGGTGTGTGTGTGTGTGTGTGTGTGTGTGTGTGTGTGTGTGTGTGTGATCACTCCCTGGGGACATGCAAGGTTCCAGGCTGCCTCGGGGAGGGGATCGCTCCATGGAGGCATGGGCGCTTCCAAGGCTGAGACCCTGAGGCTGCAGTTGTGTGCAGGGGGATCACTCCGAGGGAGTGAACTTGTTTTTGTTTTTGTATTTTTGTTTTTTTTTATAAAGGGTCAGGAGGAACTCTGGGCAGCATTCTGCCAGGCCACTCACACTATCCACTCTCAGCAGCTGATCCCCACTCCCTGGGAATGGGGGACTCCAGCAGGCTGAGAGGACTGGGCGCTGCCATCTTTGTTGTGGAATGATGGTTAATTGGAATATTACTCTTTTATTAGATAGGATTGTGACAATGCATAGCTACAAGACCACAACGAATTTAATAGCACTTCAAGTCACTGGCATGCCATAAATCAGAGCAGCACATATAAATGAAACAGATTAAAAATAATAGAAGCCATATGTACAAAAACAGGCAATGCTGGAGGATATATGCTCTGAAACTATAGATTCCTCCACTCCTCTTTAAATATCTGGGTGATCCAGGGCCCACATATTTGGGATTACTACTTTATAGAGGAAAAGCAAAAATAATATATGATTTATTAACCTCTCCTTGAGATGCACTGTCCAGAGTCTCCTGGCTGAAAAGTATTCTCTCCTACTTATGTTGATATTGGCCACTATTTAAATCTGGTGGAGCCCAGCTTGCCGCCTGTGGTCCTTGGCAATCCTAGTGTGTATCTCAACAATACAATGTGAGGCTAGAAAAATAGAACCAGGGGAGAGAGACCAGTTTTTAGGGCTGGATTGGGACTTGAGGTTAATCATTTTGTCTCCCTTTTTATGTGCAACATAAAGACTTCAGTGCTCTGTAATTAACCCAGCTCAGAGGGGACCGAGAGGAATAAAGTTAATAAGAAGCAACAATCTGAAAGCTCTGGCTGAGAGGTATTATTTAAGGCATTAGAGAAAACTGTACAATTATGCATAAAGAAGTAAAATTGATGTAAACTTGTGTGGGGTTTTTCCCATTTAAATAATTTAATCATAAGAGGGACAGTACATAAAATTTTCTTACATATATTTTATTTTATTTTTTGTTAGTAGGCAGAAATAAAGACACCCAGCCTGCCAGAGAAAGTTGGGACTGAATTAACTATTCCATTTGTTTTTCTTTCCAGTAGTTAGCCTGATCTGTAATTCAGCTTCAGGCTTTGGCTGAGGGCCCCCCGCTCCACCCCGTCCTCTCCCATTCTCCCCACCCCTCCTCAGTGCCATGCAATGCCCAAGACTCAGTGGAGTGTAAAGATTCTTTGGAAGTTGTTTAGAATGCATAATAACTTTTCATACATTCAAAATACTGCTTATTCCTTGAACTCACAAGGGAGAAACTCTAATCATGGCAACATTAAGTACTGTAATGAACCACAAGGTAGCAGATGGGCCCTGGGGTAAACAGTTGCTGTACTATTGATTTACTTATTTGATTTCCTTGTAAAGTGTCCATGACCTGAACCATTGCAGCAGAATACAAATACAAGTTTCCATCCAAACCAAACATTCTTTCTTTAAAAGAATCTGAGTGTTGACTGAAAAGCAAAAAAAGAAGGCTGGTTAGTGTCTTGGGTCTTTGAAATCGGGTGTTTGCAGTTTTATCGTGTTTGTGAGGATAAATTCTCTGTAGAGAATGCCACAACTTCTACCGAGACACCACCAATATGATTCTGTTTCCAGAAACTTCTGTTTAGAGTTCAGTATCTGCCTGGCATTCTGTTGTATATTATCATGACATGAAGATATTAAGATATGATTGTTATCTTCAGAGAAATACATAATGTTTACATTATTCATATAATTCCTTATAGTTCACAGAGAACTATATCAGATACAAACTTAATTATCTCAGGGGTCAGGCAGATAGTGTCAATGGATGGTGCTGCCTGGTATAAGACAGTAGGGTGTGGTGGGGACTGTGGTTAACTGAGACATGCATTACCCCTTTAAATCCAAATTCATATATATTTTAAAAAAACTGTTGTTCTATTCAGATGAAATATATATGTGGGCTACATTTACCCTATTGACTCCTTTTCAGATACACACAGACTCATTTGAGCTTCTAGCAACTATTTGAAGTTGACTTTATTGACACCACTTTGAAAATGAGAAGACAGAGGCTCTGTGAGATAAACGTTTTTAGCAAGTTAACTTAGCTTGCTAGTAATTGGGAGGGCAAGGATGAGAAATAAAAATTCTATGTACCCAACCCAGTTATTTTGATAGGAAACTAGTAGGGTAGGAAGATACAGGAAATTGTTCATTTGGGGGAAATTTATTCACTCTTCTCATATCTGACTCATCATCCAATGGCTCCTCCACTGATTCTGATTGATGCTTTCTCCATATTTTCATGCAACAGTGAAGAACATAGTATATACATGTAATATCCAACAGCCAAAATGTTTCTAATATGCTAGAGGTCTCTGTTTTGCTATCAATGCATTAATTTGCTTTCCAAAGAAAAGAGGTTGTCAAAGAGAATAGCTTGATGCAAACGGGACCTGCTGCCTGCTGGCTGGTGTATCTAGGTGACATCAACACAGAGCTGCAGGTCACACTAGGTTGCTTCAGAGCTTGAGTACAAATTATTGACTTGAAGTGCTATCTTTAGGCCACATTCAAGTGGCAAAATATGGGCTTCAGAGTCGGGAGTTGAGTACAAACCATCTTGTCCTGGGTGATCTTGAGCAATCTAATTAAATGTTCCAGTATCAATTTTGTTTTTTTGAAAATAGAGACAAAATTAACATGGGGCTAAATAAATAAGGGTATTTGAACCAGGTAGAGAGGGCAGCTGTTACTGAGTAGTAGGTGCTCAATAAATGCTGGTCCTCCTCTCTCCCTCTTTCTATTCCCTCTTTCTATTCCCTGGCTTCATGCCTAGTAGAGGAGGCTTTATGCCCAGCGGCAGATGTCCTTTGAGAACTGGAAGACCCCAATCCTCATTGTCAGAACCTACACAATATTGACAGGGACAATATCTGCCTCGGGATGCTCCAAACACTTTGGTCACTCTTAAGTGACAGTGAACAAAAAAAACTTCTGGAAACTCCTAGCATAAAAGCTTTGGAGGGGTCATTATAGATTAACATAATTTTTATTACATGTTCTAATTTTGTCCTGTGAGATACTTATTTGGATTTCATTGTGCCCATTGTGTGGCTTTGTTCAGAGGCTGTGAGTTTAATTATTTAATTGTTTATGAAGTGCATCTGGGGATAAGTGCCACAGTTTTATTTTGGTGAAAAATTTATGGTCAGTGAATTTTAGTAACTAATGGTTAAATTATTTTTCCTCCATAAATGCCTCTGCAATTTGTGATTTCCATAATAATTTACAATACTTATGAAAGGTTCTTTATTTGAAAAATCCACTGCTAATGGAATCAGAAAAGGGAGATTTTAAATTGCTTTAATTAACTTTGTTAATTAATATCCAGCATGTTTAAGATATTGAGTTGGCTTTGGTTGGCTCGATCAGAATTTAGTTGCCTAATATCTGTCTAATAAATGAATGTACTTTCTAAAGGAAATTCTAATTCTTTTGTCAAGTAAATGCCAGGAATAAAAGGATTTTCTCTTTTGTAATCTTTGATTCCTGGCATATACTTGAAATATCCTTGAAATTTGCCAAATAATAATAATAATAATAATAATAATAATAATACATGCAATTAAATGCAGATGTTGGTTTTTCAAAAAAGAAAGCCTTAAAGCCACTTTGTGATATGATTTCAAGGAATTAGGGCAGCTTATGACAGTTTATGTGTTTTAGATATTTTTCAAACAAAATTAACATAAGCAAAAAACTTTAAATAAACTCTATTCTCCACAAATCACTGCACTGGAGCAAAGAAAGTTGAATAAGAATAATCTAATAATATAATCCATGCTCCTATTGAGCTCACGGTTGAGTGAAGATGGAAGACACACAGTTATTCAAATGAGGAGTTGGGAAGAGTTTGGAGAGGAAGGAAATGCTGAATGTGGGCTGTGTGCAGACTGTTTCCTTGAGGATAGTGAATGCCTTATTTTTGGATCCTCCTAGGCTTAGCATATGGTTTCTCACTGGAAAACACAAAGAATCATTATTAATTTCTCTTTTTTCCTCACACCAACACCCATTTTATCTATAGTTTCCATCAGTGCTACATGCAAAATATGTATTAAATCAGGACTCATCTTACCACTTTTACCAGTAACATATAGTTCAAGCCCCTGCCCAGATTTCCTATTTCTAACTCATTCTCTTCAGTTCAGTCAATTTACACCCAATATCAGAGTGTTTCTGTTAGCAGCAGTGTTAGACCTCACTTCTTGAGTTTGGCTAAGAAAGAATTCAGAGCCAAGAAGTCTAATGAAAGAAGTTTAATTAGAACAGGGGTTGGGAACCTTGTTTCTTTCAAGGGCTATTTGGATATTTATAACATTATTCACAGGCCATACAAGATTACTAATTTAAAAATTAGCCTGCTATATTTGCTCAAACATTTTATTAACTCACCCCTAATGCCTTGGCAGGGCCAGGCCAAGTGATTTTTCGGTTTTATATGGCCTGTGGGCTGGATGTTCTTTACCCTTGATTTAGAAAGTCACAGGTGGAAGTGAGCCAGCTGGGCTGCATGGACTTAGCAGACAAGTTACAGAGGCAAAAGAAGGGCCCTTGGCATTTAAAAGAAGTAAAGCAAAGGCACATACCTGAGGGAAGAAGAGGGTGGGGAGAAGGCATGGGGTGCTCCAGAGAGAGAGGAGCATGCACAGGGTCCCTTGCCTTAAGGGTTTTTATCTATTTTCTAAAGGCAGGAAAATTAGGGGAGGTCTTATGATAGAACCTCAGTAAAAGAGTCATCAGCTTTTCAGGTGTGTCTTTTCAGGCTTGTGTTCTCTATTAATTGGTTGGTGCTAGGATAGGGGGGTCATTATTTATTGACTTTGATCTTGAGGTCAGCCATGACCTTGTTTCATCTGGTTTTGCTGCTTTTCTGGGCCTGGAGCTGAAACCCAACTTGAGGCCTAGATGTTACCTCTAGTTTGACCAAAACTCTGTCCCTAAGATTATTTGATGCAGGCTGGAACTTCATTTTCCTGAGGGCTTAATGCTTAAGAAAGTACTGTGCAAAGGCTTGTATGGGAATCATATGAGGCGATTCTCCAGCCCTCTTGCTTCTCCTCTAAGGGGTTCTGTATCACATGACTAACAATATGCTAGAAGAGGAAAGGTTACCCTTGGGGCCAGGTCCTAGCCCATTATAGTTGTTTTCTGTAGTTTTGCCCCTCGCTGGGACTCCGCCTCCCTTCACCCCCTCTTGGTCCCTTGGTGACAGTCCATACATACCTGGCCTATCATTCATGCTCTGCTTATGCCTATCTGTCATTTCCTCCTTGATCCAGTGACATGGGCCTTCCTGTTTCTCTAAATGCTGGCTTTTATTCCTGATGCAGGGCCTTTGCACATGCTGTTCCCCCTGCTGAAATAATTTCCCTCCAGATATTCTCAAGCCTCATTAAGGACCCCATCCAGGTCTCTGCTCAAATGTGACCTCCTTGGAGAGACTTGACAATCCTATTGAAAACAACCTGCTCCTATGACCTACCAACCTGATGTTCTTTAAAATCATAATACTTATATCAGTCAGGGTTCAAACAGAGAATTTATAATTTAGAAAGTGGAAATTAATATCTCCATTCTAGATATAAGGAAACTGGAGCTTGGGAAGGACAATACCTTGTGAGGTTACCTTGTAGCAGACCCCTATGGGATTTGAACCCAGTTCTCCCTGAGGGCAAAGCCTGTTCTATTAGACTTTATAGGAAGGCAATTATGATATAAATGATGTACTAATTGAAATCTTTGTTATCCTTTTGAGAAGTAGGAGTCAGCCACCAGCTTCTGGGTCTGCTCTTCTACTGTGTGAGTCAGGGTAAGAATGGAGTAGGACCTGATGTTGCAGTATTTAGCTGAAGCTAATGTAATTAAAGCCAAGCAGAGGTGGCAAAATTCAGAAGATGAAATAATGTAACACGTGATCAAATGAAATGAATAAAAATGGTTCAAAGGATTGGTTCCTTTGCAAGAATTAGCAATTTCCACTGGGAGAAAATATATATGGGTTTTAGGGCAAATCAAAGAAAAGGTTTCAGGCAGCCAGAAAAGAGTGGAGACTTAGAAATGGGTAGAAAGTGCTCATCTTCAATAATATTTATGCTTCTCTTCTTCTTCTCGAGTATACACCTGAACTACATTTCCCAGATGCTTTGCAGTTAATTTGGAGCCATTTGAGCAAGATCTAATAGAATGTGGGTGGAAGGGACTTCTGCCACTTCCCGGCCTACCCCATAAAAAGCTCTTCTTTCTGACCCCTTTTCTGTTTTGGCACTTTGGCAGTCTGAGGCACTTCAAAACTAATGAAGTCTGGGTGCCTGGGCCCCCCTATTACCCACTGCTCCTTGCTCCCCACTCCTCACCCTGCCTTGTGACTCATGTTGAACTGTGAGCGAGAAATAAACCCCTGTGTTGTCACTGCGGATTTGAGCTCTTGGTTACATAAGACAAGGTTACTTATCCTCTAAGAAAAGCACGCACCATGGCTCAAGTTAAATTCTGCTCCAAGTGTCAGTGCTACTGCTGGTGTTTCCTCTGCTTCTTCCCTTTATTTTCAATACCAGAACCCAAGAGTGTTTAAATTGTTAATGATAATCAAAACCTGGACACCAGAGCAAGAACTGAAGCACAAGCTCCCTGAGTACAGGTCAAAGCGTAGCTCATGTTCAGTGTGTGTGTCTGTCTGGATCCTTGAAGTAATGGTACACGGTGGATGGGGAGAGAGGATTGAAATTCTGAGAGGGCTGGCGTTGACTCGAGAAGACAAAAGAAAACTGAGGTGGCAAATCACATGACATAAGATTCCACATCTTGTGTAAACTATTCCGGTGGGTCAAGAGTTGGTGAGACAGAAAACATGGAACTTCGTGGTTTGGAAAAGAACTGCCATGGTAAATGTGGTGCATTATATGAGTGGATCCTGAGAGGCAAGTGCAAATGATGTGAGAGTTAAAATTGTGAGGTGGAAATCAAAAGGAAGCAGTGGGTGAGGAGAAAGGAATAGGCAAGAGATATTTTGAGGGAAAAAGAACAACTGAAGTTGGAGACAATAAACGTTAAGGTTGGGATGGAGATGAGTCAAAGATTAAGTCTCAGAAGTTTCAAGGTTTGAAGTCCTGGGAGGATGACTGGTAGCACCATGGGCAGGGACAGCAAGCATTTTGGGAGAGGGAAGCTCTTTGATGGGAAACTGATGAATTTTTTTTGGATGGGTTGGGTTGCAATGACTTGAAACATCCAGGAAGGTTCAGTCAGCAGTTGATAAAACACTTTCTAATCAGGCCGACTTTCCTTTTTCTTTCAAGTACTATAAAAATTAGGCTTCTGATTATTGGAGTTTGTTTTTTTTTTACTTCAAAACTGAAATTAAATTAATACTTTCCAAACACTTGATAGACATCATATGACTGTGGAGATGCTTAATACCATTTTGTTGTTATCTCTTGTTCTATTTCCCTTCCCACCACAATAATTAAGTAGCCTACCCTTTGTGTACAGTGCTAATGTATTTATAAAGACTGGCCCTACTGCTCTTTCATGCCCTTGCTAGTTGCAATTTATTCTCTGACTCGGCCTTTCTGACTTGGCCTCTGCATGTGTCAAATTGTCTTATACATGTCCTTGATCTTTTGCCCTGCTAACGTTTTGCATATGATTACATTTCAGAGGTTGGAATTTTCAATCATGCAGTCAACAGTGATGCTGCATTCATTTGAAATTCAAGAGATTGAAAATGATGTCAACTTGGAGCTTCGTGGTTTGGAAAAGAACTGCCTCGGTAAATGTGGTGCATCATATGAGTGGATCCTGAGAGGCAAGCACAGATGAATTTCTGCAGGAGGCAGAGCATCTTAAAAGCTGGTATTTTAGCCAGATGATTTGTAAGTGATCCTTGTAACTGGAATTTAGGAAGAGAAATTACGTACTAATTTGAAAGTGACATCTTAGTTAGTGCACCACTACCGGTAGTTTCTCATGCCCTTTTGAGAACTAAAGCTAAAGAATGTCAAGATCTGTTTGGATCAGAAAACCTGGGGGTTTAGGTGTCCATTGGATCCAGTGCCAGGAGAAATCTGCTCTGAGGATCCAGACAATAATTTTTTATTTCTCTATGCATAGCATAAATATTTCAAAGGAGCTTCCTCTTCTTTCTGACCCCATCATATAACCAACCTTACTGGCCTCAGTGCTCAGTGTTTACTTCAGTGCATTTCACATACACAATGCAAATCCAGCCGCACCATCTGTCAGTGTGGTGATGGCCAGGGAGGTGAGGAAATGTCTCTTTGATGTGTCTATTTGATGTGCTTATTCAAATGAGCCCTCAGTCCACAGATGCTTGTGGAATGACCTCGCTGTCACAAGGCCTGGGATCTCTGCTTCTGCATGGAGGGCAGAAGTGTGTTCTTCCTCCCACGTGTTTCCATTTCAAATCTTATTAAAGAAAACATAGAGATAAAGCTCCCCCCCCACCTCTTTTCTCACTTCTTAGGCCAATTCTGCCAAGTGGTAATCTTAGTGCCCTGGATTGTATGCATTAAAAACAGAGATAAAATGATGATGAGTATTAAAGAGCATAGGGTAAAATAATATGTCTGCAATGTGAACTGAGCTGTGTACAAACAAATGCACAGCAAGGGTTTCAGGTTATCTCAGTGGAGAGAGGACATATCAGAATAACTAGAGAACTCTTCTTCTTCAAATATACCTATCTAGGGTGCATTTCTTCCACCTCCATGACAAGCAGTGACTGTGGATACAGCTAGAAATGCAGTATATAAAACCAGAATAGAGGGGAGAAAAATGTTGACAAATACATCTTGTATAATTGATTAGAATAAGACAAGAGAATCATTGTTCAGTTTGAAGTTTTCATATTCAGATCAGAAGCTGAATATGAAAACCAGACCAAACATACTCCTCAAATTCAACATTTCCAAGTTATGTGGATTTGGAATTATATTAGGCTTCTTTATTCTGGAGGTTAAATAAGATTAGAATCATGCTTCAATTGTGCGTGTTTATTTATTTATTTTTTTAAAAAATATTTTTATTGATTTTTACAGAGAGGAAGGGAGAGGGATAGAGAGTTAGAAACATCAATGAGAGACATCGATCAGCTGCCTACTGCACGCACCCTACTGCGGAAGTGCCTGCAAGCAAGATATATGCCCTTGAGCGGAATTGAACCTCGGACCTATCAGTCCGCAGACCGATGCTCTATCCACTGATCCAAACCAGTTTTGGCTTGCATTTTTTTTAATTAATATATTTTTATTGATTTTTTACAGAGAGGGAGAGGGATGGAAAGTTAGAAACATTGATGAGAGACATCACAATTGTGCATGTTTAGATGAGAAGAGATTGTAATACTCATCAATTGGCTCAAAGTCCTCATTTCGTAGAGGAAAGTTTGAGGCCTAGAGAAATGACAATTGTCCATGGGCAGGGTGGTACAGTAGCAAAAATGTAGTTTTTATATACACAACAGTTTAAGTTTTTTTTTTTTTGTAATTGATTTTAGAGAGGAAGGGAGAGGGAGAAAGATAGAAACATTAATGATGAGGGAGAATCATTGACTGGATTCCTCCTGCATGACCCACACAGGGATGAAGCCCATGACCCAGGCATTTGCCCTGACTGGGAGTCGAACCATGACCTTCTGGTTCATAGGTTGATGCTCAACCACTGAGCCACATCAGCTAGATTAAGTTTGAGTTCTTGATTTGTCATTTGACCTTCAACAAGTTTCTTTGCTTTGCCTTGTTTTTTTGATTTGCAAAATTACAATGTTAATGCCTATTATTAAAGTTTATTGTAGATAGTAAATAAGCTAAAATCTCCAAAACAGTGCCAAGCATGTAGTAGGTACTGAACAAATAAGGGCTTCTCATCCTATATAATAAAAGGATAATATATATATGCCTTCACATCATAATGACCAATCAGCAGGAGGCTGCGTGCGTGGCAGGTGTGTGTGGGTAGGCAGGGACTTGATGTTGTGTCCCCATGGGCGCCAGCGGGGACTTGACCAAGAGATGCATCGTGGAAGTCCCATGGCACTGGCAGCAGGGCAGGACTTTGGGACTCGGGGCCATCCTGTGGCATGCTGCTCTGTGGGTCAGAACTTGGGGCAGTCATGCGGTGCGGACGGGGTCTTGGGTCTCATGCGATTTCGCATGTTGGGTCACTATTATTATTATATATGCTTAGAGAAGACAGTTAAAAACAGAATCTATATCTACATTTTAAAATACAGGTTTTGTTTTTACCTATTATAGCTCCTAAGTCAAGTTGATATTAATTAAAGTAGCACTTACAGAGAGTTTGCAAACACTTTCACATCTGCTACTCATGATAAGAAGGAGGGGCCCATATTATAATCCAGCTTTAATAGTAGGGGAGATTGATTTGAGAGGTGAAATGACTTGCTCAATAATGTTAATAAGGAACAGAGCTGGGACTGAATATGAACTCAGGGCTCCTCCTGTTTCAAAGTACTCCAGCTTTATTTTTTTACCAGAGGTCCACTGCATAAATTTGTCACCAGTTGGGTCCCTTGGCCTGGCCAGAGATCTGGGCTTGCTGGGGGGAGGGACTGCAGGAGGTTGGCTGGCCATGGGAGGTTGGCTGTGGGAGCACACTGACCACCAGGGAGCAGCTCCTGCATTAAGTGTCTGCTCCCTGGGGGTCAGTGCATATCATAGTGACTGGTGGACTGGTTGTTTGGTCATAATGGTTGCTTAGGCTTTTATATATATAGACTAGAGGCCCGCATCCTCTCTAATCTTGGACCCTTCGGGGGACATCCCTCTCACAATCTGGGACTGCTGGCTCTTAACTACTCACCTACCTGCTTGCCTGATCACCCCTAACCACTCTGCCTGCCTGCCTGATGCCTTTAACTGCTCCCCTGCCTGCCTGATTGCCCCTAACCATCCTCCACTGCTGGCCTGGTCACCCCTAACTGCTCCCCTCTGCTAGCCTGGTTGCCCCTAACTGTCTCTGCCTCAGCCTCCACCACTGTGGCTTTGTCTGGAGAGACATTCAGTCTAATTAACATATTACCCTTTTATTAGTAAAAATGGTTACTATTCAGTGCATTCTGGGGAACATGGGAAAGTAGCCTATGACTCAGAGACCAGGGACTTGGCAGGAGGTTAGGAGATCCAGTCTCACTCAGCAGAGGATGGGCCTTGGATCATGGGTGAGGCCTGAACTTTGTTTAGTCTGAGGATCCTCCCTCATCTAGGCACCACTTGTTCAGTGGCCTCCCACAACTCCCCAACCCAGGCTTTTTATAATGTAGATAATCAATATTTCACACATCACTATTTCCTCCATTACCTAATTAAAGGGCCATGTTTATATACTCTAAACCTTATTCCATGTATATCTATCTATACACACACACATATATAATGTATATATTTCTGAAATGGTAATGTAACAGGTATGTTGAATTAGTTGAATTCTATAGGTGCAAGTAGAAAACCAATTTATTATTATCCTTTCAAACAGTGTTTATATTTTATTTCTGTAACTGGGATGAAATCTTAGCCAGCTTCTGATGTCGCCAGAAAATCTTAGAGAATAAAATATAACATGACCCTTTTGCCATGATGGTCACTGGTACTTGACTAGTTCTTCCAATATAAATAACTATAACGCTATAGACAAAGGTATATGGGGCAATTGTTTTCAGATGATGGACAGCAGGCAGCAATGGACTATGTAATTCCTGAGAGCAGGAAAACACATGACCCTCATGATTACCCCAGATTTCTCACCGGAGGTACTTCCAGGTCATACATAGCCCAGAAATTCAAAACCCAGGCATAGCACAACAGTTTCACTGTTGAGGAAGCAGAGTTTGTGGCTGCTGAGGCTGGAAATTTTCAGGATGGATACCTTAAAAGAGACAACTGGACAGAAGAGGAGTTTCAGAAATATACATAGAGGTCCCCTTTAATCTTTGGCCAATACTAAGCTACATGCCTATGGAGAGACTTTGTAAGGTTGGACAGCAAAAAGGTACTTAGGGAAGTAGGAGCTTCCTGAGATTTTGGAGATCACATAGCTCAGGTTGGCAATAGAATTCTAACTGGACAAGGTAGAGAGACCTTTCTAGAACTTGAGGCATTCAACTGAAATCTCTGAGAGGCCACAACTCAGATGTTGGGCTATTCTGTTCTTAAAGAAAGAAGTAGAAAATTGTGCCCTATAATCAATAAAAAAAATAATCAATGGAAACAGACCTAAAGATGATAGAGATTTTGGAATTAGCAGGAAAGATCTTAAACAGATATTATAAGTATATTAACAATTTAAAGATGAAGATTGTCATTTTATATAATAAAAGGCTAATATACAAATAGACTGGACAGTGGAACAACTGAACAACTGGTTGCTATGATGTGTGCTGACCACCAGGGGGTGTGTGTGGAACATGGTGGGCATCGGCAGCAGGTGGCAGAGTGCAGAACATGGCAGGTGTCAACTCTGGCGGGATGGTGGACCAGGTGACTGGGGTGCCAGTACAAGGCAGGGTGCAGGTCGCTCTCATCGGGTGAGCCTCTGGTGATTACTGAAAATTCTTTGTTCCATGCACTGTGGGCCTGCCTTTGTTCTCATACCTGTTGCCAGTGTCAGAGCTGCTGCTTGCACCTGCTGCCAACACCTGGCACTGGCCCTGATTATTCATCATCACCCCTCAGGGGTTCTCCACCTCCCCCTGCTCCTGAGGGGCGATCAGGGCAGCAGCCACCACTAACACCTGCTGCTGGCGCTGGCCCCAATTACTTCGTGACATCAGTGGGTGGCAGCGGGCCTGGTGCCATCAATGCATGGGAGCGGTGGCAGTGGGAGAAGAGCTTCCAGCAAACAGGAAACTGGGGGTCACAGTGGGAGGGGCTGGGAGAGTGCATGGATTATGGGTGGAGACCAGCCCTTGTGCCCACCACAGCCTTGTGGCCCAGAGTTCCTTTCAAGGTGCACAAATTCATGCACTGGGCCCCTAGTGCTTAATAAACATAAGTAATCTCAGTAGAATAACTGAAAATATAAAAAAGAATTAAATGAAAAACTGGAACATATCTATATAGAAAATTGCCTGGATGAGTTTAACAGGAGAGTGAACACTATAGAAACAAAGAAAAGATCAGTGAACTGTCCAAATAGAATCAGAAGAAGAGAGCGTGAAAAAAGGAATAGCCTTAGAGATCTCTGGGGCTACAACACAATCTAACTTGTGTGTAATTAGAGGGCATGCAAGAAAGAAGAGTGAGATTGAAACAGAAAAGAAAAAAAAATTACCAAAAATTCAAATTTGATCCCTAAAATTTGGAACAAGATAAGAATGTTTACTCTTAAAACTTCTTTTCAACATTTTTAAAAATTAAATCTTTATTATTCAGATTATTACATTTGTTTCCCTTTTTTCCCCTCTACCCAGCTCCCCTCCACCCAGCTCCCACCTTTCCCTCTACCCTTACCTCCCTCCCATTGACCTCATCCATAGGTGTATGATTTTTCTCCAGTCTCTCCCTGTACACCCCTCACCCCTTTCCCCCTGAGAATTATCAATCCACTTCCTTTCTGTGCTCCTGATTCTATTATATTCACCAGTTTATTCTGTTGATCAAATTTTTAATCCACTTAATTTTTAGATTCACTTATTGACAGATATGTATTTGTTGTTCATAATATTTTGTCTTTTACCTTTTTCTTCTTCCTCTTCTAAAAGAGTACCTTTCAGCATTTCATATAATACTGTTTTGTAGTTGAACTCCTTTAGCTTTTTCTTATCTGTGAAGCTCTTTATCTGCCCTTCAATTCTGAATGATAGCTTTGCTGGGTAGAGTATTCTTGGTTGTAGGTTCTTGCTATTCATCACGTTGAATATTTCTTGCCACTCCCATCTGGCCTGCATCATTTCTGTTGAGAAATCAGCTAACAGTTGTATGGGTGCTCCCTTGTAGGTAATGAACTGTTTTTCTCTTGCTGCTTTTAATATTCTCTCTTTGTCTTTTGCTCTTGGTATTTTAATTATGATGTGTCTTGGTGTGGTCCTCTTTGGATTCCTTTTATTTGGGGTTCTGTGTGCTTCCTGGACTTGTAAGTCTATTTCTTTTACCAGATGTGGGAAGTTTTTAGTCATTATTTCTTTAAATAGGTTTTCAGTATCTTTCTCTCTCTCTTCTTCTGGCACCCCCACAATTCTTTTTTTTTTTTTTACGATTGATATATATTTTACTTTAAAAAAAAATGCCAAAGAGTTTTTCTAACGTGGACATAACATTTTACTTTAAAAAAAAATATATATATTTTTTATTAATTTTTTATACATATCTCCCCATTGCCCCCCTCCCTCCCAGGCATACCCCAACCCCCCAGTGTCTATGTTCATTGGTTATGATTATATGCATAGATACAAGTCCTTTGATTGATCTCTTATCTACCTCACCTAACTTTAATCTTCCTGCTGTAATTTCAGTCTGTTTGAAGCTTTACTGTCTCTGTATCTATCTTTTTGTTCATCAGTTTATAATGTTCTTTATTATCCCCCAATGAGTGCGATCATGTGATGCTTCTCCTTCATTGACTGGCTTATTTCGCTAAGCATAAGGCTCTCCAGTTCCAACCAGGTTGTTGCAAATGGTAAGAATTCCTTCTTTTTAATGGCAGCATAGAATTCCATTGTGTAGATGTACCACAGTTTTCTGATCCACTCATCGGCTGACAGGCACCTAGGCTGTTTCCAAATTGTGGCTATTGTAAATTGTGCTGCTATGAACATAGGGGTGCATAAATCCTTTCTGATTGGTGTTTGTAATTTCTTAGGATAAATTCCTAAGAGTGGTATTACAGGGTCAAATGGGAGATCCATTTTTAGTTTTTTGAGGAAACTCCATACTGTTCTCCACAGTGGCTGCACCAGTCTGCATTCCCACCAACAGTGCAGAAGGGTTCCTTTTTCTCCGCATCCTCGCCAACACTTGTCTTTGGTGATTTGTTGATGATTGCCATTCTGACAGGTGTAAGATGGTATCGCATTGTCATTTTGATTTGCATCTCTCGGATGATTAATGACTTTGAACATGTTTTCATGTGTCTCTTGGCTTTCCTTCTGTCGTCTTTTGAAAAGGTTCTATTTAGGTCCATTGCCCATTTTTTTATTGGATCCTTCATCTTCCTTTTATTAAGTTGTATAAGTTGGTTGTAGATTTTGGAGATTAAACCTTTATCAGTGATAGCATTTGCAAATATGTTCTCCCATGCATTGATCTTTCTTGTTGTTTTGTTGATGGTTTCTTTTGGTGTGCAAAAGCTTTTTATTTTGATGTAGTCCCATTTGTTTATTTTTTCTTTAGCTTCCATTGCCTTTGGAGCAGTATCAGTGAAGAAGTTCTTTCGGCATATATCTGAGATTGTGCTGCCTGTGGATTCCTCTAGTATTTTTATGGTTTCCCTTCTAATGTTTAAGTCCTGTATCCATTTTGAGTTTATTTTTGTATTTGGTGTAAGTTGGTGGTCAGTTTCAACTTTTTGCATGTATCTGTCCAATTTTCCCAACACCATTTATTGAAGAGGCTATCTTGGTTCCATTGAATGTTCATGCCTCCTTTGTCAAATATTAATTGAGCATAGTGGTTTGGGTGAATATCTGGGTTCTCTATTCTATTCCATTGATCTATATGTCTGTTCTTGTGCCAGTACCAGGCTGTTTTGAGAACAGTTGCTTTGTAGTATAGCTTGAAGTCTGGTATTGAGATCCCACCTACTTTATTCTTCTTTCTCAGAATTGCTGTAGCTGTCCGTGGTCTTTTTTTGTTCCAGATGAATCTATGAAGAATTCTTTGTAGGTCTGTGAAATATATCGTTGGTATTTTAATGGGTAGTGCGTTGAATCTGTAGATTGCTTTGGGTAGTATGGACATTTTAATCATGTTGATTCTCCCAATCCATGAGCATGGTATGCTCTTCCATCTGTTAACATCTTCCTCTATCTCTTTTTTCAATGTCCTGTAGTTTTCTGCATAAAGGTCTTTTACCTCTTTAGTTAGGTTTATTGCTAGGTATCTTAATTTTTTTGGTGCGATGGTAAATGGGATTGCTTTTTTAGTTTCTCTTTCTATAATTTCACTGTTAGTGTATAGAAATGCCACAGACTTCTTAGCATTAATTTTGTATCCTTCTACATTGCTGAATTCATTAATTAAGTCAATTAGTTTTGGAATGGAATCCTTTGGGTTTTTTATGTACAATATCATGTCATCTGCAAATAAGGACAGCTTTACTTCTTCTTTTCCAATTTGGATGCCTTTTATTTCTTCTTCTTGTCTAATTGCAATGGCTAATACTTCCAGTACTATGTCGAACAGGAGAGTTGAGAGTGGACATCCCTGTCTTGTTCCTGTTCTTAGGGGAAATGGTTTTAGTTTTTGCCCATTGAGTATGATGTTAGCTGTGGGTTTATCATATATGGCTTTTATGATCTTGAGGTATGATCCTTCTATTCCCACTTTGCTAAGAGTTTTTATCAAGAAAGGATGTTGGATTTTGTCAAATGCTTTTTCTGCATCAATTGATATGACTATGTGATTTTTATCTCTCAATTTGTTTATGTGATGTATCACATTTATTGATTTGCGGATATTGAAGCATCCCTGCATTCCTGGGATGAATCCTGCTTGGTCATGGTGTACAATCTTTCTGGTGTACTGGTGGATCCGGTTTGCTAGAATTTTGTTGAGGATTTTGGCATCTATGTTCATGAGAGATATTGGCCTTTAATTCTCTTTCATTGTGTTGTCTTTATCTGGTTTTGGTATTAGGGTGATGCTGGCTTCATAGAAGGTGTTTGGTAGTATTCCTTCTTCTTGAATGTTTTTGAATAGTCTGAGGAGGATAGGTTTTAATTCTTCCTTGAATGTTTGGTAAAACTCTCCTGTGTAGCCATCTGGACCCGGGCTTTTATTTGCTGGAAGCTTTTTGATTACTGCTTCAATTTCTTCCATAGTTATTGGACTATTGAGATGTTTGGCTTCCTCCTCATTGAGTTTTGGGAGGTTATATTTTTCTAGGAAAATGTCCATTTCTTGCAGGTTGTCCAATTTGTTGGAATAGAGTTGTTCATAGTATTTTTAACAATCCTTTGTATTTCCACAGGGTCTGTTGTTATTTCTCCTCTTTCATTTCTGATTTTGTTTATTTGGGTCTTCTCTCTTTGCTTCTTGGTGAGCCTGGCTAGGGGTCCATCAATCTTGTTTATCCTTTCAAAGAACCAGCTCTTTGTTTTGTTGATCTTTTGAATTGTTTCTTTGGTCTCCAAGTTGTTTATCTCCGCTCTGATCTTCACTATTTCCTTCCTTCTGAGTACACTGGGCTTTTCTTGTTGCTCACGTTCTAGCTCTTTGAGTTGTAGGTTTAGGTGATTTATTACCATTATTTCCTGTTTTTTGCAGTAGGCTTGTAGGGCTATGAACTTCCCTCTCAAGACTGCTTTCACTGTGTCCCATAAATTTTGTATTGTTTTGTTGTCATTGTCATTTGTTGCCATGATGTTTTTTATTTCTTCCTTGATGTCTCTGGTTACCCAGTCGTTGTTTAAAAGTATGCTATTTAGTCTCCATGTGTTTGATTTCTTTGTATTGTTTTTATTATAGTTGATTTCCAGTTTTATGCCACTGTGGTCTGAGAAAATGCTTGATATGATTTCTATCTTCTTGAATTTGAAGAGACTTTTCTTATGACCCAACATATGATCTATCTTTGAAAATGACCCATGTGCACTGGAGAAGAATGTATATTCTGTGGCTTTGGGGTGAAATGTTCTGAAGATGTCAATTAATTCCATCTGGTCTAGTGAGTCATTTAGGATTGATGTTTCTTTGCTGATTTTTTGTTTAGAGGATTTGTCCAATGGTGACAGTGGGATATTAAAGTCTCCTACTATGATTGTATTGCTGTCAATCTCTCCCTTAATATCCTCCAAGAGTTTTTTTATGTATTTAGTTGCTCCTATATTGGGTGCATATATGTTTACCAGAGTTATTTCTTCTTGTTGGATTGTTCCCTTTCGTATTATGAAGTGGCCTTCTTTATCTCTTGTTATGTCCTTCACTTTGAGATCTAATTTGTCAGATATAAGTATTGCAACCCCAGCTTTTTTTTCATTTCCATTTGCCTGAAGTACCCTTTTCCATCCCTTCACCCTCAATCTGTGTGCGTCCCTTTTCCTAAAGTGGGTTTCTTGCAGACAGCAGATATATGGATCATGTTTTCTTATCCAATCGGTTACCCTATGTCTTTTGATTGGAGCATTTAATCCGTTTACATTTAAAGTTATTATTGATAAGTACTTATCTGTTGTCATTTTTAGTCCTTACCCCCGAGTTCCTTCTTCGCTTCCTCTTTCTTTTTATTACAGCAGACCTTTTAACATTTCTTGCATTGCTGGTTTGGTGGTAATATATTCCCTTAGTCCTTTTTTGTCTGTGAAGCTTTTGATTTCACCTTCAATTTTGATTGAGAGTCTTGCAGGGTACAGTATTCTTGGATTCAGACCCTTCCTTTGCATGACTTTGTATATTTCATTCCATTCTCTTCTGGCCTGACGAGTTTCTGTTGAGAAGTCAGTAGCTAGTCTTATGGGGGTTCCTTTGTAGGTAACTTTCTGTTTCTCTCTGGCTGCTTTTAAGATTCTTACTTTGTCGTCGGTGTTTGCCAATTTAATTATAATGTGCCTCGGTGTCGGTTTGTTGGGGTTCATTTTGCTTGGGACTCTGTGAGCTTCTTGGATTTGTGTGGGTTTTTTCTTTTCTATATTGGGGAAATTTTCTGTGCTTATTTCTTCAAACACGTTCTCTAATCCTTGTTCAGTTTCCACTCTTTCTGGAACCCCAATTATGCGGATGTTATTTTGTTTCATGTTATCCCAAAGTTCCCTTAGACTCTCCTCTTGCTTTTTAACTTTTTTTTTCTAGAAGCTGCTGTACTTGGGTATTTTTTCCTACCGTGTCTTCTAGCTCACTGATGCGGTCCTCTGCTTCTTCTAGTCTACTTTTGATGCTTTCTATTGAGTTCTTTATAGCAGTGATGTCATTATTCATTTCTTCTTGTTTATTCTGCACCTCCTCTAGTTTCTTCTGCATTTCTTCTTGTTTATTCTGCACCTCCTCTAGTTTCTTCTGCATTTCTTCTTCATGCTTCTTCACCTCCTCTAGGTTCTTATTCATTACCTCTTGGCTCTTACTCATATTGTCAAATTTGTCTTCCATTCTTTTCAACCACATTATGATAATTTCTCTGAACTCTTTCTCTGGTAGGCTTATTTGTGGTTCTATTTCGTTTACTTCCTTTTCTGGTGAAACCTGCCTTTCTGTCTTTTGTGGGCTGTTTCTTTTTCTGCCCATGGTCTTTCTTCTCTGGGTGTCTGGTTATGTAGAGCTCTCTCCTATGTTGATTGAAAGGCACAAACTACAACACGACCAGGTACAGCACACAAGGCACTGAGTAGAAATGTATTTAAGATGTTAATAATCACAAATAAGGTGACCACCAATGAAGGACAAATTAGGGGTAAATAGAGAAAGAAGAAGAGGAAAATGAGGAAGAAAAGAAAGAAGTGCCAAAATCAAATTGGGAGAGTGAGAAAAAAAAAGATAAATAAATGAACAATAAAATAAAATAAAATAAGAAAATAAAAGGGAGAAAAAGGAGAAAGAAAGAGGAAGAGAAAAAAGTCAGAGAGAAAGGAAAGTGTATAAGAGAGAAAAGAGGAACAAAATATAGATGTCAGGAGATAACTTCAATAGAACAGTCACTAATCCCAACAAAGGCCAGCAACCAGTACCTAGAGATTAATGCAAATTGCAAATAGCAATTGGTATCAAGGGAGATGAGGGAAAAGAGAGGTAGAAAACAAAGCAAGCAAAAAGCAAAACAAAACAAGTAGAATAAAGTAAAACAATCTCTCAAAAAAAAAAATTTCCAAAAATCGATATAATCACTTTTCAGGTAAATAGCAACAAAAGGACACAGAGAAAAAACAACTTTTTGGCTAGTGAAGACAAGAGGGGAGAGGTTTGTGTGGACTTGTAGTAGGGGATTTGAAATTAGATATATAAATGGGGTGAAATTTTAACCAGGTAAAGAGAAAAATAGGGAGAATCTAAAGTTGGAAAAGGGAAAGAGAAACAAGACAGCAAAATGGGGAAAGTTAGGAGGAAAGTGTTGGCACAAAGGTGGAGTTGAGTTGGAGTAAAATTATGCTAGAGGGAAGATGAAAATAGAATGTAGAACTCTAATCCCGAAATAAAATAAAGAGAAAACAAAATGACACTTTTTTTTCCAAAAATGGTAAAGTACTAATAGTAATTAATAATACTAGTTTAAAACAAAAATGCAATAATTATAAAGGTAAAATCAATTGAGGCAGAAAGAAAAAAAATATTCTTTTAATTAAAATATGTGAAAATGAAAAATAAAGAATTAAAAATTAAGAAAAAGAAAAAAGAAAAAAGGAAAAAAAAAAGAAGAAAAATAGAATGGTCCTTCACTTCCACTCTTATTCTGCTTGGCACTCCTGTTTCCCAGTAGAGGAGGTATTGCAGTTCCCTGTGTTCCCCTCTTGGTGTTTTAATCTCTTTATTCTCTTGTGGTTATGTGAGAGTCAATTTGTGTGTCATCCATTGGGTGGCGGTGTTTCGGAATTGATCTCTGAGACAAAGCACAGGACCTCTCTAGGCTGTGCTCAGATCCTGCTACTCTGTGGTTCCCAAAACCAGTTTGTGGGGGTTTTGCAGCCTGGACACTGCAATAACTCCCAGGTTGTCCCTCTGCCCCAGAGAAAAAGAAAAAAAAAAAAAGAGTCGTTTTCCGGAGCTCTCCTCTGTCAGCAGCTCAGAGGGTCTGCCTTCACACTCAGGTCTCACGCCCTGACCACCTCTGCGGACCTCTCCAGAGGCAGCTTTCCCGAAGCCCGGCTCCCACAGTGTGCGCATCTCTGCCCTGCGGGGGTAGGAGACCGCACCCTGGCCCAGGCGAAATCTGACCCTTCCGCACGCGAGCGTGTGCGCAGTGTGGATCTCTGAATCCTCAGTCTGCATGTCTGTGCCGCCTGGGAAGCTGTGCTCTGGGTCCTGGCTGCTCTGTGGGTGCCTCCGTCAGCCGCAGCTTTCAGACCTCGGCAGACATCCACCTCCCCCTTAAGTCAGGCGCAATCTGACCTTTCCGTGTGCTCTGTGGAACTCTGATTCCGCCGCGTGTCTGCGCCAATTGGAGAGTGGAGTTCTGGGTCCCCGGGTTCCTGGCTGCTTGATGGGTGCCCAGCCGAAGGCTTCAGAGCGCCGCAGACATCCACCTCCCACTGCAAGATGGCTCGGGCTACGCATTCACGCTGGTGGCTCTAGCCAACAAAAACCCCGTGGCAGTGGGGCTGCCTGGCCGGGAGAGCCCCCTCCAGCAGTTCCCCACCTTCCCCTGGAGGACAACTGACTCCTAGCTTGCCAACAAACACTCCCAATGCAACTCTCAGCCGCTCTCTCTCCCTCTGCCCAGCGACAAAGCTCCAGACGCGTCCGTCTACTCCGCCGCCATTTTCTCCTCCCCCACCCCCACAATTCTGATGTTGGTACGCTTGAAGCTGTCCCAGAGGCTCCTTACATTATCTTCACATTTTTGGATTCTTTTCTCTTCTTGCTTTTCCAGTTGAGTGTTTTCTGATTCTTTATATTTCAAATTTTTGACTTGATTCTTGCCTTCCTCTAGTCTGCTGTTAGGTCTCTGTATAATATTTTTTTATTTCAGTTAATGTATGTTTAATTTCTAGTTGGATCTTTTCCATTTCTAGTTGGTTCTTTTTCATCACCTCTTGGGTCTCGCTAACATTGTACTAGAGGTAATCAAGTATGATACGTGAATTTAGTGAGGTTTCAAGATTCAAGTTCAGTATTTAAAAACAATTGCATTTATATATACATGGAAGAAACAATCAATAAGTGAAATTAAAAGTCAGTTTCATTGCTAATAGCAGAAAAAATACAATATACATAAAATATGTTTTAAGTTTAATGAAAGATGTGCAAGATCTCTACAGGAAACACCACAAAACACTGCTGAAAAGAATGAAAGAAGACCTAAGAACACTGAAAAATAAACCATTGTGGATTTTGAAATTTAATATTATTAAGAAATAACTCTCCCAAATTTTTCTCTAGATTCAATACAATGGCAACTGAAATCTAAGTAGAGTTGTCCTTCCTTCTTTTCTTTCTTTCTTTCTTTCTTTCTTTCTTTCTTTCTTTCTTTCTTTCTTTCTTTCTTTCTTTTGTAACAACTGACAAGATGATATATATGGAAATGTGAAGGACTTAGAGTAGCCAAATAATTTTATTTTGTTTTATTTTAATTTTTTTATTAATGTATTACATGTGTACATATCTTCCCATTGCGTGCCCTCATGCATATTCTAACCCCCTAGTGTCTGTGTACATTGGTTATGCTTATCTGCATGCAAACAAGACCTTAGGTTGATCTCTTATCTACCCCACCCCTCCCTAACCTTCCTGCTATAATTTGGCAGTCTGTTTGATGCTTTACTGCCTCTGTATCTATCTTTTTGTTCATGAGTTTATAATGTTCCTTATTATCCATAAATGAGATCATGTAGTATTTTTCTTTCATTGACTGGCTTATTTCACTTAGCATAATGCTCTCCATTTCCAACCAGGTTGCTGCAAATGGTAAAAATTCCTTCTTTTTTATGGCAGCATAGTATTCCATTGTGGAGATGTACCATAGTTTTCTGATCCACTCATCTGCTGATGGGCACTAGGCTATTTCCAAATCTTAGCTATTGTAAATTGTGCTGCTGTGAAAATAGGGGTGAATATAACCTTTCTGATAGGTGTTTCTAGTTTCTTGGGATATATTCCTAGAAGTGGGATTACTGGGTCAAATAGGAGCTCCATTTTAGTTTTTTAAGGAAACTTCATACTGTTTTCCACAGTGGCTGCACCAGTCTGCATTCCCACCAGTAGTGCTCAAGGGTTCCTTTATCTCTGCATCCTCACCAACACTTGCCGTTTGTTGATTTGTTGATGATTGCCATTCTGACAGGTGTGAGATGGTATTGCATTGTCATTTTGATTTTCATCTTTCAGATAGTTAGTGACTTTGAGCCTGTTTTCATGTGTCTCTTGGTCTTCCTTTTGTTTTCTTTAGAATAGATTCTATTTAGGTCCATTGCCCATTTTTTATTGGATCATTTATCTTCCTTTTATTAAGTTGTATAAATTGGCTGTAGATGTTGGAGATTAAACCTTTATCAGTGATAATATTTGCAAATATCTTCTCCCATACAGTGGACTTTCTTATTGTTTAGTTGATGATTTCTTTTGGTGTGCAAAAGCTTTTTATTTTGATGTAGTCCCATTTGTTTATTTTCTCTTTAGCTTCCATTGCCTTGGAGTAGTATCAGTGAAGAAGTTTCTTCAGCATATGTATGAGATTTTTCTGCCTGTGGATTTTTCTAGTATTTTTATGGTTTCCCATTTTATGTTTATATCCTGTATCCATTTTGAGTTTATTTTTTTGTATAATGTAAGTTGGTGGTCTAGTTTCATTTTTTTTGCATGTATCTATCTAATTTTCCCAACACTATTTATTGAAGAGACTGTCTTGACTCCATTGTATGTTCATGCCTTCTTTGTCAGATATTAATTGAGCATAGTGGTTGGGGTTGATATCTGGATTCTCTATTCTATTCCATTAGTCTATATGTCTGTTCTTGTGCCAGTATCAGGCTGTTTTGAGAACAGTGGCTTTGTAATATAGCTTAAATCTGGTATTGAGATCCCACTTACTTTATTCTTCTTTCCCAGGATTGCTGTGGTTCTTTGGGGTCTTTTTTTTATTCTAGATGAATCTTTGGAGAGTTCTTTCTAGGTCTATGAAATATGCCGTTTGTATTTTAATGGGGAGTGCATTGAATCTATAGATTGCTTTGGGTAGTATGGACATACCATGAGCATGGTATGCTCTTCCATCTGTTTACATCTTCCTCTTTCTTTTTTTTCAGTGTCCTATAGTTTTCTGGGTATAGGTCTTTTACCTTCTTAGTTAAGTTTATTCCTAGGTATCTTAAATTTTTGGTACAATGGTAAATGGGATTGCTTTTTTAGTCTTCCTTTCTGTAAGTTCACTATTGGTGTATAGAAATGCCATAGATTTCTTGGCATTTATTTTGTATCCTGCTACATTGCTGAATTTATTTATTAAATCTATTAGTTTTTTGATGGAGTCTTTGGGTTTTTTATGTACAATATCATGTCATCTGCAAATAAAGACAGCTTTACTTCTTCTTTTCCAATTTGGATGCCTTTTATTTCTTCTTCTTGTCTAATTGCAATTGCTGATACTTCTAGTACTATGTCTAATAGGAGTGGTGAGAGTGGGCATCCCTGTCTTGTTTCTGTTCTTAGGGGAAATGGTTTTAATTTTTGCCTTTTGAGTATGATGTTGGCTATGGGTTTATCATATATGACTTTTATGATGTTGAGGTATGATCCTTCTATTCCCACCTTGCTGAGAGTTTTTATAAGAAAAGGTGTTGGATTTTGTCAAATGATTTTTTTGCATCACTTGATATGACTATGTCATTTTTATCTTTCAATTTGTTTACGTGATGTATCACATTTATTGATTTTGCGGATATTGTACCATCCTTGCATTCCTGGGATAAATTCTACTTCGTAATGATGTATGATCTTTCGGATGTACTACTGGATCCAATTTGCTAGAATTTTGTTGAGCATTTTTGCGTCTATGTTCATGAGAGATATTGGCCTGTAATTCTCTTTCATTGTGATGTCTTTATCTGGTTTTTGTATTAGGGTAATGCTGGCTTCATAGAAGGTGCTTGGAAGTGTTTCTTCTTCTTGAATTTTTTTGAATAGTTTGAGGATTATAGGTTTTAATTCTTCCTTTAATGTTTGGTAAAAACTCTCCTGTGTAGGTGTCTGGCCCTGGGCATTTATTTGTTGGAAGCTTTTTGATGACTGCTTCAATTTCTTTCATAGTTATTGGAGATGTTTAGGTTCTTCTTTTTGGAAGGTCATCTTTTTTCTAGAAATATGTCTATTTTCTCCAGATTGACCAGTTTGTTGGAATAGAGTTGTTCATAGTATTTTTTAACAATCTTTTGTATTCTGGTGGGGTCTGTTGTTATTTCTTCTCTTTCAGTTCTGATTTTGTTTATTTGGAGCCTCTCTCTTTGCTTCTCAGTGAGCCTTGCTAGAGGTTCATCAATCTTGTTTATCCTTTCAAAAAACCAGCTCTTGGTTTTGTTGATCTTTTGAATTGTTTCTTTGGTCTCTATATCATTTATCTCCGCTCTGATCTTTACTATTTCCTTCCTTCTGCTTACACTGGGTTTTTCTTGTTACTTTCTTCCTAGCTCATTGAGTTGTAGGGTTAGGTAATTTATCACCATTGTTTCTTGTTTTTTTTGCAGTAGGCTTGTAGAGCTATGAACTTCCCTCTCAAACTGCTTTCACTGTGTTCCATAGATTTTGGATTGTTGTGTTTTCATTGTTATTAGTTACCATGATGTTTTTTATTTCTTCCTTGATCTCTCTGGTTACCCAGTCATTGTTTAATAGCATGTTGTTTAGTCTCCATGTGTTTGATTTCTTTGGATTGTTTTTATGGTAGTTGATTTCCAATTTTATGCCACTGTGATCTGAGAAAATGCTTGAAATGATTTCTATCTTCTTGAATTTAAAGAGACTTTTGAGATGGTCTGTCTTTGAAAATGACCCATGTGCACTTGAGAAGAATGTATATTCTGTGGCTTTGGGGTGAAATGTTCTGAAAATGTCAATTAATTCCATCTGGTCTAGTAAGTTATTTAGGATTGATGTTTCTTTGCTGATTTTTTTTTGTTTAGAGGCTTTGTCCAATGGTTATAGTGGGGTATTAAAGTCTCTTACTATGATTGTATTGCTGTGAATCTCTCCCTTGATACCCTCCAGGAGTTCTTTTATGTATTTATGTGCTCCTATATTGGGTGTGTATATGTTTACCAGAGTTATTTTTTCTTGTTGGATTGCTCCCTTTAGTATTATGAAGTGGACTTCCTTATCTCTTGTTATGTCCTTCACTTTGAGATCTAATTTGTCAGATATAAGTATTGCTACCCCACCTTTTTTTTTTCAAAATAAATTTTTAAAAATAAAGAACTTATATTACTTGATTTCTTGACAACTTTAAATTATTCTAATCAAGGTATTTTTATTTTTTTAACGTCATTAATTAATTTATTTTGAAGTTTCCTTTTTCTTCTTTTTTTAAAATTTAAATTCTTTAATGTTTAAAGTATTACATAAGTCTCCTTTTTCCCCCATTGACCTCTCCCCAGCTGTTCCCAACCCCCAGCACATGCCCTCATTCCCCTTTTGTCTGTGTTCATTGGTTGTCCTCATATGCATGCATACTAGTTTTCGTTGATCTCTTCGCTTCCCCTCCTCCCCTGCCTTCCTTCTTAGGTTGGATGGTCTGTTCAATGTTTCTATGACTCTGGCTCTATTTTTGTTCATCAGTTTATGTCATATGATATTTATATCTCTCCAACTGGTTTATTTTGCTTAGTATAATGCTCTCCAGATCCATGCTACTTGCAAATAGCAGTGTAGTATTCCATTACATAGTTGTACCACCATTTTTTTTTAACCTACTCATTTGCTTATGGGCACTTAGGCTATTTCCAAATCTTAGCTATTGTAAATTGTGCTGCTATGAACATTGCGATGCATATGTTCTTTCTGATTGGCGTTTCTGGTTTCTTGGGTTATATTCCTAGAAGTGAGATCATTGGGTCAAATGAGAGTTCCATTATTAATTTTTTGAGGAAACTCCATACCATTCTCCACAGTGGCTGCACCAGTCTGCATTCCCACCAGCAGTGTATGAAGGGTTCCTTTTTCTCCACTTGTCATTGCCAATATTATATCCAATAAGGGTTTAAATCTCCAAAATTTATATGGAACTCATACAACTTAACAAATGGCAGATAAACAATCTACTCAACAAATTGGCAAAGGACCTTAATAGACACCTTTTTAAAGAGGATATACAGAAGGCCAAGACATGAAAACATGCTCAAAGTCACTAATCATTGAGAAATGCAGATCAAAACTACAAAGAGGTACCATCTCACACCTGTTAGAATGGCTATCATTTACAAATCAAGATATTTTTAGATGTGAGGTTGCACACGTTCAATAACACAGAAATAGCCCCCTACCTATATGGTGTTTTGGTTTAAAGATGACTACAAATTCTTAGATGCATCTCCCACCAGGATGTGGCACTTTCTTGAATCTGGATGGGCCTGTGACAAAAAGAACATGATATACACTGTAATTCCTAAAAGTAAGTCATAAAAGGCTATGCACCTTCTGCCATGTTATCTAGGGACATTCCTTTTGGGAGAAGCCAGTCACTATGTAAAACTACCTTGTGATTGCCACACTGAAAACATTATTTGTAGGCATTCTGGTCGGTAATCTCAGCTGGGCTAACAGCCAGCCAGCATGCCAGTCATGTGGATAAGTCACACTTAACATCCAGCCTAGCTGAGCTTTCAGATTATGGCAGTCCCATGCAATATCTGAATGTATTCACATGAGAAATTCCAAATTCAGAACTGCCCAGCAGACTTTCCCAAATTCCTGACCCATAAAATAAAAGACTCTTTCTAAGCCACTAAATTCTGTTGGCTATGCAACAAAAGTAATTATAATTTAATGGAAAAAATGAGTCTTAAAAAATGGTGCAGGAACAACTGAATATCTGTATAGAAAAGTAAAAATATAAAACGAAACTTCAATTCCTATTTTGTACCATAATAAAAAATTAGTTCAGGTTAGAAGATAGACTTAAGTGTAAAAACAAAATATATATAGTTTCCAGATAAACACCTGGAAATTTCATATTTTCACAATGGAATATGCTATGAAATAAGCCAGTCAGTGAAAGATAAAAAGTGCATGATCTCACTCATTTGTGGAATAGAAAGAACATTATAAACTAAAATAGATACAGAGGCAAAAAAGCATTGAACAGACTGTCCAGACTGTCAAACTACAGCCGGAAAGCAGAGGAGGGTTGTGGGGGGTTGGAGGAGTTATAAGAGATCAACTTAAGGACTTGTATGCATGCATATAAGAAGCATACCGAATGGACGCAAGACAATGGGGATGGGGGGTGAAGGCATGTGAGGGATAGGGAAGGCCAGGAGGAGGTCAATTGGGAAAAAAAGGAAACATATTTACTACTATTTGCAAAACTTTAAACAATAAAATTAAAACAAACAGGCAAACAAAACAAAAAATAAACTTAAAAAAGAATAAAAAAATAATGTCCTGATTCATGCAACATCATGTATCTCAGAAACATTATTCAGAGTGAAATAAGCCAGAAACAAGAGTATATATTGTATGAATTTATTTATATAAAGGTCTAGAATAGGTAAAAGTAATCCATAGTGATATTCATGTGCACAAGGATGAAATTCTGGTACTGATGCCCTCTATCCATGGCAGGTTCCCAATGCTGACTATTTTTCTTTCCAGTGCTATTATGACAATACTTTTGCTGGAGCTCTCTCATTATCATTCTCATGATTTGAGCCTCAGTCCGTATATTCTGCAGTCCACTCTGTGCTCATCCTCTCTTTTGAGGTTCCATCACACAGACAGGAGGATCACCTAAGCAATGTCCACTTTAAGACAGCAACAGGCCAGCATTCTTCCCCATATGGCACACATGTCACCACAGAAAGACACAAATTATTCTCCTACAAAGATTTGCAAATTGTTCCCAGTGTAGGTGTTACTGTGTAGCTGTGAGCTGTAGCATCTTGCCTCAGAATTGTTTCAGACATGGTCTAACATTAGTCTCAGACCTCACCTATGCCAGGCAATCAAGGTCAAATTCTCTTAGCCATTCACTAGAAACCTCTGTCACTTGCCTTTTTCTCTTCCTCTGTGATGTGACGAGAAAATGGAAGTCCCTAACCCCAAACTTGCTGCAGTGATTTTGTTCTTGAATCCCTCTATCTTTAATCCTTTTTGGTGGATGAGTGAATTGTGGCAAAATGGATTTCTTATCATTTCCTTTGCAAGTTCTGCAGAGGTGGTATTGCCCTGGACTTTATAATGTAAGGGTATTTCATTACCTTTTGTTTGCTTTCTCTAGTACTCAACTGAAGCAGGAATAGTCCAATTTTAACATCTTGTTACAGAAAGTGGGTATTTCAATGCCCTAGAAGACGACCTTTAGCTGACATTCTTGACTTTCCAAAGCAAAGCACTTTTATTAAAATATTGGCTGCAGAAAATCTGTCAGAAAATTCAGTTTGTCCACAATTATCATGTCAAGTGTGACAGCTAATTTTGTAATGCTTTCAGCAGTGAAAATTCTCATCTCACCAATTTTTCTGCCACCAACAAATAAAAACACACACCTGTAAATGGGTATAAGCTAGTTCCCCCTGCCCTCTTAAATGATTCTGTTCTCACTTTATAATTTTATTTAAAAATCAATATATTCAATACTATACCAGCTATTTTAAAAAGCTTTTTTAAAAAAAGCTTTACTGAATTATAATTGATAAAACAAAAAATCTTTACATCTTGATGAATTTGGACATATGCATGTACCCCTGATGCCACAACCCACCACAACCAAGGCACTAAATATGTCCTTCAAAAATGTCCTCATGTGAGTGTGTTTTGTACTAAGAACATGTAACATGAAATCTATCCTCATATTTTATGGTACACAATACTGTATTAACTATAGGAAGTATATTGTACAGCCAATATCTAGAAATTATTTATTTTGAATAACTGAAACTTTGTACCCATCAATCAATAATTCCTCATTTCTCCTGACCAACAGCCCCTGGCCACCACTGTTTTGTTCTCTGCTTCTATGAGTTAAAATCTATGGCAATGCTATCGGATCTCTAGCATATGTTGCAATGACAAGTGTCTGGAACTGGAGATAATTTCTTTGTTATCAAGTTATGCCAAAAAGATGATTTAGTCATGAATTTCTGATAGAAATAACAACCAAGGTGAAAAGCAAAACAGACATTTGTATAGCGACTACTATATTTTTCTTTACCAAGAACAGATTTTTACTAGAAGTTGAATATTCTTCTCTCTTTCTTTTTATTGCTACCTAAAAGCCATTTTAGGCACAAAATTGGTGTTCGCATGAGAAGAATTCATGATTTCCATTTTTCAGATAGTGATATGAAGTTGGCATTTCCTTCTTCTCCTTTGGCTTATTCAAAAATAACAACAACAAAAGGAATGAGAAATGGAAACATAAAAATATGTCTTCAATAAAAGTGGGAGATAGTATACATTGTAAACAATAAAGTAGGTGAAGTAGTATTAATAATGGTGGTGATCAAAAAGGGGGATGGGAAGAATTAGGGAGAAGACGTCCATGCAGGTAGATCCCAGAAGTCTGTGTGCTTTTCTAAAGCAGGACCTCACCTTGAGGTGTAAGACCAAAGTCTTCATTAGAAAACCAGGAATAAAGTTCACTGGCTGGCATGAAAGTTTTCCCTGTGCTTGCCTTTGTTCTGAGAACAAAACAAATAATTGATGAACTGATAAAGTCCATAATTGAGGAAAAGTAAATACCTCTGTGGCTTTAAAAATATCCCACAGTACAAATCATAAAGGAATTATTTATAACCTGTGATAATTCTGAAAAACTTTTATTCCTTAAAAGAAACAGAAGATAAAATATACTATATTAAAGTCATAGATATGTGTATAACTAGGGAAAATTCTTCCAAATTTTCAGAAAAAAATTTAGGGACAAACTAAATGTAAAAGAAAAAGACCACATAGGAAAATATTTTTTTGAAGTATAAGAAATTTTCTATTAAGAAAATGAGTTTTCTTCTCTACAAGCTGTCTTTTACTTTCTAACTCACTTTTATTACTTTGTTCTTTTTTTGCCCTCCACGCAGAAGTCATGAAAAAGGGGATCTTTCTCTTTGGAAAGGCTTGTGGTGGAGAAGCGTGCTGTCATTAGAGCAGAGAAACAGGCTTTATAACCATAATTATTATCATGCACTATTGCTATTACTTTGCCTATCTTTAATTATGCCCACAAGGACCAAGGCTTGGAATAAATGCCTTAGAACAAGTGCTCAGAACAAATGTACCTGAACTGGGAGGGTGTGGCAAGAGCATAAGCTCTGGAGAATGATGTTTCTTAATTTAAAATACAGCTTTAGTATTTACTCTGTGTGGCCTTATCACTTCTCCAGGCTCAGCTTCCTCACTTAGAATGTTGGAATAACACCCACCTTGCAAAGTTGTCATGCAGGTAGTAAGTGGTAACATTTATTGAATACTTACTATGTGCCTAGCCTTTTCTAAGCATTTACGTTGTGTTAACTCATTGAATTTCCACAAAAATTTGGTGACATAGGTACTGCTATTATTCTCATTTTATAGACAAAGAAACTGAGACACAGGCACATGAAGTTACTAATTCAAATCCATGAGACTCGTGGAGAATTGGGGATTCTGAAACCTGAGACATCGATGTGTTCTTAACGTCTTTGCTCTATTGTCTGTTTAACTCAGAGGATCAGAGATAAACACTTCAAGTGTCTCACAGCAACTAGTACATGTCAAAGAAGAAGGCGATTCTGGAGAAATGGCCTTATTGGTATATGAAGTCAAGGCCTGGAGAGGTCAAGTTAACTTGATTTTCAAATCACCATAACAGGGAGGCGAAATTCCAGAAAAATGAAGAGACAAGAGGTTAATGAACATTCCAGTAGCTCACTTTTGCAAACCAGATAATGAACAGAAGGTTTGGAGCAGATGTCCTGGCAACAGCAGTATCATTTCCGAGGAGACAAGTGGTCAGTCTTGAAAAAGAGACTTCCAGGCAGAGAACTGGAGTAGCCTGGGGAATGTCTTTCAAGACTTTTTGTGGGGCATGGAACAGACTGATGGGCTTCTGTTAAAGCATCCATCTTATATAAAAACTGCTCTTTGAAATTTTAACTGCTATTTGGCCTCTGTAAATGTTTTCTTGCTGAAATAATAAGGAAAATGAGACCACTCTCACTCCAGAGAGGCCATTAAACCTTCCCTGGACAAAATTATCAGTGCTGGCACCAGGCCAGGCCTTTGGTTGAGGTCTCAAGGTGCCAGCACATAGAGGCTCTTTAAGAACTTGCAAAAGGGGTGGGAAACATCCCATATTTGGGAGACAAAGAAGGTAAAAACATATAAACAGGGAAAATTCCTGCATGTTGGGGCCCAGAATTTGAGACACATTTTCCTTCGGACCTGTGCGTAATAAATGTAACACAAACTCTCCGAGCATTGTTTGATTATTCCGGTTCTCTGTAACACTGTCAGAACTTTCCATTCTGAAACTCAAAACATCCTCTATAATAAAGGGAGTCAACAGTTACTGCTCTCAGCAAGATAGCTTCAATCCTTTGTCAGAGATCTGAATAGATAAGTGTCTCTTTTGTTTCAATAAGAAGAGTGGGGGTATACATATACACTCACACTCATTCATGTCTACACACTCACATATAAACACATTCATATACCTAGATATACCTAGACACATGCTCACACACACACACCCCTCATGATCTTTTCAGTTTGTGGGTCCCAAATTCTGCCAATATATTTAGTTGGCTTCTGTCTGAGGGGAAAACTCTTTTGGTGTGCTTGGGTTGAAGACTTCTGAATATGTGTGAATTCTGAGAGAGAGAGAGAGAGAGAGAGAGAGAGAGAGAGAGAGAGAGAGATTGTGAAATTCTGCAAAGGTCGTGGGAGCTGACTTGAAATGAAAAGCCAATTTTCAGAAGAAATGAAGTTGCTAAATCCATTGCACCTTGAATGCAAACGCTGATTTTTGGGTTTGAGGAGGGAGGACCCCTCTCTCTGCCTCACCCAGGTACCCTGGCACCTGCTGGGAGCATATTCTCTCTGGCTGTGGGCCCAGAGAAAGGACCTTGGCTCTCCTGTGGCTCTTTTTTCCTCCCTTCCCTTCCTTTTCCTTCCCTTCCCTTCCCTTCTCTTCCCTTCCTTCCTTTCCTTCTTTTTTAAATATGTTTTTTATTGATTTTAGAGGTAGAAGAAGGGAGAGGGAGAGAGAAACATTGACTGGCTGCCTCCTGTATGCCCCCTATTGGGGATAGAGCCTGAAACCTGTGCATGAGCCCCAACTGGGAATAGAACAGACGACCTCTGTGTACCTGGGACAACCAACTGAGCCACACCAATAAGGGCGCTGTGGCTCCACTTCTTCAAAGCTTCCCAGGAGGAAAGGAACCTAGTTCTGCACTGCAAAATATAAGCCATCAGCTCAGCTCATTCACTGCTGCCACCCATCATCACAGGACCAGCCTCTTTGCAGTTAAGAATCTTTTTCAAAGTCCAAGTAATGTATTTGTGTTGCTCAAACACTACAGTAGTTCCCCTTACCCTTGGTTTTACTCTCTGAGATTTCAATTACCTGTGGGAAACTGCAGTAAAAAATATTACATGGAACTTTCAAGAAATGAACAATTCGTAAGTTTCAAATTGCACAATTTTGAGTAGCATGATGAAATCTTGAGACATCCACTCCAGCAGCAGGAGACATAATTCATCCCTTTGTCAGATGTCTCCATGTTACTTACCCCATCCATTAGTTACTTAGTAGCCAAAGGTGTTATCAGATTGTTGAGGTATCAGCGCTTGTGTTCAACTCACCCTTATTTTACTTAATAATGGCCTCACATTACAAGAGTAGTGATACTGACAAATTGGATATGCCACAGAGAAGCCAGAAAGTGCTTTCTTTAGGTGAAAAGGTGAAAGTTCTCGACTTAATTGGGAAAGAAAAAAAAATCGTATGCTGAGGTTGCTAAGATCTATGGTAAGAACATCTTTTATCTGTGAAATTGTGAAGAAGGAAAAACATTGTTTTAGTTTGGCTATCGCACTTCAAACTACAAAATTATGGCTACAGTGCGTGATAAGTGCGTAGTTAAGATGGAAAAGGTATTAAACTGTATCCTAGGTATGTGCAGGGAAAAAAAACATATATTGGGTTTTGTACTATCAGTGGTTTCTGACAACCACTGGGGATCTTGGACCGTATGCCCTGTGGATAAGGAGGTACTACTGTACTCTGCCCATATGCGGCAGCAGCAGTTGTTACACTGTTCACCCAATATATTTATCTCCAGCCATGCTGCCTTGCTGAGCTGGTGAAACAGATGCACGCATAATGCCTGCTTTGTGCTGGGAGGCTCTCTGCACTCTGGCTCCCACAGAGATCAACCTGGCAGGGTTGTAAGGCCAGAGCAGCTAAAGGAAAGTCTCACAGTCCTTTCCCCAGCTGGCCTCCCAAATGATGCAGGCAGCAGCTGTGCGGAGGGAAGTGCAGACTCAGGACCATCCCTACTAGCTCCTGCTCCTCTATTCTCCCCAGGACAAATGGGTGTGAGATGAGTTGTTCAAAATCACCCTGGCTTCCAGGGCCCAAGGAGAGCTGCTGCCTTTCACTGTAATTACCCTTCACACCACTGCCCATTTAGTAGGGCTGATTTACTCTTTGGATAAGATTGGATTCTGACTTTAAATCCTCATGGGCATGAAATTACGGTCTAACTTGGCCATGAGATTGCAGATATTCCTGGAACCTTTGTACCTAAGGCTCCCCCTCCCCCGCTCCCACCTCCAGGGAGATGCTGTCCATTTCCCAATGTTCCTGCTGGAGCCTGAGTTAGAAGGGGCTCTGGGGCACAATGCCATGGGAGTGAAATGGAAAGCCTTGCTAGTATGGGGCCTGTGGCTATCTGCAGGGTTTGGGTGCTTCCAAATGTTTCTCTACGGTTGGCAATATTTCTTTTTCAAATGGCACTTGGTGAGGCAGATGTGCCCTGTGCCCTGTGTTTTAATAGTGGGGTTTTAGAAATAAAGCCAGACATGAATTAAGCAAATAAAAGAAAAACAATCAGATGAGGTCAGGCATGTGCAGGGTGGTATAGACTGCATGATTCGGATACTGTCGAAATAATCCGGTCATCATTTAACAGGAAAGGCACAAAGGGTAGACTAGATAATACAGGCATGCCATTTATACAGCTTTGCCAGGAAGCTGCATTAACACTCTCTAGGATTGCTCCCTGCGAATTGCTGGGGGAAGGGACTGGATCCAGTAAGCTGGGTGACATGGAAGGTGCCCATCTGTCAGTCACACCTGGGAACAAGTCAGTGGCCAGAATAGGCGTGGCTACTGCAAGCATGTGAAATCTAAATATTTAAACTCCTAGACAAAGGAAATTTCTCTCTCTTGGCTCTTGGCCCTCTAATTCTATTGGGACTTCTGTTGCAGAGGGCACATTCCCTTGTATTTGCCCACCTGGCCCACAGCCAGGTGGACACTACACAATGGATTAATAGGCTGATGCTGAACTGGACCTGGCTGCAATATGGAACAGAAACTCTGGACAACATGGAACGGAAACTCTGGACAACATGGAATGGAAACTCTAGACACAGTTGGCTCTGCTGGACCTCCAGTTGCACCTTTGTCAGGATGGGGTTAAGGAGCATGGAATTTTGCAACCTGAGAAATAGAATTCCATGCCAATGAAAACTACTCATTCCCCGTGGAGATCTCTAGAAGTGTTCATTCCAGCAGTGTCCAAGGACCTCACTTCCACTAATGTTTGAGAAATTGGAGCCACTAATTTCTTTGGCAACAATTCCACTCATATGAGGGACCTAAAATAGTCAAATACATGGAAGAAAAATATGGACTGGTGGTTGCAGAAGGTTCAGGGTAAGGAGAAATGGGGAGTTACCAATCACAAGGCATAAAGTTTCGAGTCAGACAGGATGCATATGCTCTAGAGATCTGTATAACATAGTGCTGAGAGTCAGCAAAAATGTGTTGTACACTTAATGTATTAAGAGGGCGCATCAAACATGTTCTTACAACAATAAAATAAATAAAATCAAATAATAAAATAAAATCTAGGAAAAGTGCCAGAAGACCATCAGGAGAGAGGACATGAGATCAAAGATTTTTCCTAGAAGCATTGGCCCTACTGCCTTTTGGTGGCAGAGTCAGTGCTGTCGGGACATATTCCCTTTGCCATCAGTGTTGATGCCTGGAAGGTGGGATGATGCTGTCCTTTTCACTGTTGCACATCCCTTACTTAGAGGAGCTCAATGAATATTTGTTGGAAGAACATGTCAGTGTTTGTCCTCTGCTAAAGATACATAGCAATGGATTACCTTCCCCCAAAGGTATTTAATTTTGCTATCTGAGTCAGAACTCACTTTGTGCCAGAGAGAAATCATGGCAGCAGCCCATTGCCTTTCTTGCTCTCTACATAGGAATACAGAAATTGGACTGACCTCTTACCTCGAGACTGCTCAGAGTACTTAGTCTACTCAAGAGGAAAATACCAGCTTCCCTGATAAGAAGAGGCTTGAGCCAGCTTTCCTATGAGCTAGTAAATAGCAGAGATGTGCTCACATTTATAAGTCTGTGCAGCTGTTCCCTATATTCACCTGTAGATATGGATTCATCAGCTCAGTACTTTGAGTCAAGACTTTTGCAAAGATGCTAACCTGTAATAAAGGCTCAGGATTAAGAAACAGAGTCTTCCCCATGGGTAGAAGGGGCAAGAACCATATGAGACATAGATGAGAATTTAGCAATTCCTAAGGCTGATAGCAAGGGTAGCAATTCTTCAGAGAGTTTGAATAAGATCTTAATCGTCATTTCTGGGAGGAGGTGGAGGGAGTTTTTGTGAGAAAGTGGAACCATTGCTATGTCTCAGGGGGTATGGTTTTCCAGAATAGCTGGTGAAATCGTTCTCCCAGGGCCTCTTTTATTCTGTAATTTTGTCTGTGAGGAGTCAATCGATATCAGCAACAACAACATCATAGTATTTTCTGATAATTCCCTATGTTTTTAAGGGTCTATGCTAAATATTTTACATATATCCTCACATTTTAAATCTTTAGTACAATCAATAGTAGTATGTGTATTACATAGGTGGAAAAATTGAGGACTAGAGAAATTAAGAGACTTGCCTATAGTAAATAGTAGAGAGGTTCTGCTGTGGAATTGTGGCTAGGAGGCTGCTGGGGTTCCAGCTGAAGAGGTGAAGAAACAGAGACAGACTTATAGGGCTCATTGGCTTACGCCTGAAGTAAGCCACACATCATAGGCTAGTTTTCCCTGTGTGTGTATGTGTGTGTGTGTGTGTGTGTGTGTGTGTGTGTGTGTGTGTAATACCTGGTTGTACTTTTAAGCACATTTTAGTAAGCTGAGGATTCATTGTGAAGGCTAAGTGGAGTGATGCAAAAGTAGAAATAAAGGACTTGTGAGTAATTACCAATCTAGTTTGACAGCCATCAAATAAAAGTGATTTGGGCTGCACATTGGAATGCTAGAATAACAATTCGATAATATCCAGCATTTGCTTCACTGAGTAGCACTCTTCCAAAATGATTCCCTGAAACCAACATCATAACAAGCTCCCTTCACGCCCATATGGGGAGAGCATGTCCTTAAAATAAGACTCTTTTGAAATCAAGGACTAGGGGTTGAAGTGGCTGCCAGCTTCACATGCTCTTTAAACCAAGCTGCCTGGGTTTTATTCCATAGTGGTTCTGTTTACACGTCCTCTGACATTTCACTGATTGGGAAGTAGAAGAAGAGTAAGGGATATGCAAAACAGAAATAAACCCTATTTCAAAAATAATGTTATAGTGGTTCAATTTTTTTCAGCCTCACTAAAATAAATCAATATACAAAATTGTTTAGATTTTTTAAAAAGTGTAACAAGATGAAGAAAAGTTTATTTCCAAGAATTTATCTTGGGGAAAATTGTTGTTGTTGTTGTTGTTGTTGTTGTTGTTGTTGTGTGTGTGTGTGGTAGGAGGGCGGGGGGCAGCAAGGGGGAACTTCAATACATTTCTTAGGGTGAAAAGAGACTCAAAGGGCATGCCCAGGAGAGAAAAAATAGTCCCTTAACCACAGATACAAGGTGAGAAAGGAAATTTGTGTGCAAAAAAAGGTGTGTGGGCGGGGAAAAGATATTGAGCTGAAAGAACCAGTGGCAGCCCAGTTATAGAAGGTTTTGGGGGAAGAAAAATGTGTTCCATGAATTTTTAACATAGTTCTCATCTGTGCTCTGTCAACTCCCTCTTCCTAATTTCTGCCCTTGGACTCCCAACAATAATCTTAAATGAAATGGACATTTGTTACTCCTCTTTTTAAGGAGGTATAAGTGTATTCTTTTGGGAAAATTAGAAGAGAAGCCTTTCTGTGTTTGAGCCAAGGTTGTGCACAATATTGGTAACAGGTGAGGATGCATGAGGCTGCTAACATCTGCGTTATATTGTGAGAAGAGCCACAGTAACTTACATTAAATAGCCATCTTAATTTTTTTTGTAATTTAGAATACTGCATTTTATATTCAGAGTATTTAATTTTGCTTTATGAATTATCTTTTTCTTTATGTGTGGTATCTCCTATGTCTCCCAATAGGAAAGCTAAGGTGGTTGATTACCTGTTGGCAAATGATGCCATTTATAGATAATCATTCTTTCTTTCGCTAATGAATTCTATGTTTAATGATTTTTTTTCAAAGCACAATCCATGTCTTGGGAAACAGTCAAAGCCATCCCCCATGGTGTGAAGATACCATACACACTCTATGAGAATTAGCTCTGGATGGAATTGGTTTTGAGTTGTAAAAATGAGAAAATAAGATTATTAGAGAGAATAAATTGTTCATGGTGACAAAAATAAACACAAAGACAGGTGGGAATGAAGAGCTATTTTCCTGCTTGTAAGAAAGCTCTAGAAAGATTTTTAAAGATAAAAATCTTTAACATTTATACAGCTCTGTAATTAAGAGTCATTAATCAGATATTAGCTTCAGGTCATTCAATGAATTAGCTGTGGATTTAGACTGAGAGCTGTGCATAATTCTGGAGACTATGAACAAATATGATTCATTTTATACTTCTTAAAAAATTTGACTTTCTTGTACTCATTGAGAATTACTGTGTGTCTGAGTTCTCATTATGGACACCAATATGGACTTATTATAGTATGAATTCCTATTTATATAGAGCACCAAAATGTAATTTATCAGTTTGATATTTATAACACTATGTAGGAAACTCCAAGTTGTTAGAACTCTCACAGTGAAAGTCACCACTGAATGCCACCCCCAACATCGGTACATGTTGGCACAAACTATTTAATACAATCACACAACAGATACTTGTTCCTTCTCCAGATTGAGCATTGCCAACTTGGGTGGACCAAACACAATGTAAAGGAATCTGGCATCAATACCTTTTTACTCCAAGTTAGATGCCTTATCTCTGCAGCCAGATTGCCTGGGTTTGAATACCGGTTCTCTAACTCACCAGCTGTGTGACCTTGAGTGAGCTACTTTGCCTTTCTGACACTCAGTATGCTCATCTGTAAAATAGAGACTAATTTATCTCCTGCCTTCACTTGTTAAGAGGATTAGTGAGTAAATATTTGTAAGGTGCTTAGGTATTTGGCACATTTGTGATACACACAAATACCTGTTAAACCTATTAAAAAGTACACTTTTAAATATACTTCACTAAGTTGAATATAGAAGATATTCTATAAATGTTTCTAAGTCTTTTTAAAATTCACATAATATACAGATGACATATAGAATTGTACACTTGAAACATAATTTTATTAATCAATGTCACCTCAATAAATTCAATAGAAATTAAAAAAATAACTTTAAAGATTCCCAAAGAAAAATTCTTTGCAAAAAAAAAATGAGTTCAGATTTTCTCACTTAGCAGTATATATATTTATATATATATATACACTTTGTTACTGATAAACTTCAAGGATCAAAAATTGGTTAAGTTAGCACTACAAAAAACTGCTTTCTTTGAAGATGCTGGGGAGGTGAGGTTCAGGCAAAGGATATATGATGATGGCTATTGATATTGTGAATGAGATGGAAAGAAACTGAGGGACTGGAATGGCTTAGCTCCTCATGAGCCACAGTCACGTAGGTGGTTGACTGGTGAGTTTGAGGGAGGCAGCTTGGGAGGTCTTGGCAAACAAAGTTTTCAGCTTCACCCACATTCTATTTCAGTGCAATAGAGTGCGGCCAGTAGCCAGAAAAGAAAATTTGATGGGGGGATGATTTGTTCCAGAATTGTTATAAAATTCCTAAAATTATTAAATGGAGCAACTTTTCATTAAGTAAAAATATTTTAATGTTAAACAACAAACTTTAAGTGGGTGAGTTTTGTCCACAACAAAGCATACAGAAAATAATAGGCTATTGAAATCCCTAAAAGAGTCCTAACAGTTTGGCTCAGTAGCTAGAACGTTGGCCTGTGGACTGAAGGGTCCTGGGTTCAGTTCTGGTAAAGGGCATGTACCTTGGTTTCAGGCTCTATCCCAGCCCCCAGGGCCACGTGTGGGAGGCAACCAAACAATGTGCCTCATATAGAAGTTTCTGTCTGTGTGTCTCTCCCTTTTCCTTCCACTGCCTACAAAGCAATGGAAAAATATCCTTGGGTGAGGATTGATAACAACAAAAAATTCCTAAAAGATTGCATTATATTTAGAACACTTTTTCTTGGAAGTCAAAATACTAAAATAGTAGTAGGATCATATAAATGAGGTCAGGAAATTAAAATGTGCACACTGACATTCCATCCCCAAATCAATTCCAGAAACAGGTGCCCTTGCCTATATTTCATAAACTTATCCAGAGCTGATATTTCTTCCCAAAATTGGCTCCACTTTCCCCTTTTATTTGTAATGTTGATTCAGGTAGGGCAGGCTAAATTACAGTTCAATAACAGATGGCCCCAAACCTCACCTTGTATCTCTGGCAAGGATGCAGGATGGAGAGTGGCGTGTGTATTGGCTGGGAAATCATTCCTCCTTCACCTCCCACTGGTAACATCTTTTAGTTTTGAGTAATGAATATTGGAGCCAAGTACTCTTCTCTCCCCACAAGACAAAAGGTATTTGCTTCTTTGCCCCCTCCCTGAGTCCTGCTTCCCCTCCAACTGTAGGCTCCTACTGCTTATTACTGAGCAAGGCTCATAGCGGGACAAGAGGGCCTGCCCCTGTCAGAGACAGATGACTTTTGCTTCCACCTCTCCCTGAGAACCAGCAGCTTTTACCTGGGCCTGGGAGTGGGAATGTTCTCTGCCCCTCCCATGGCACTTGTTTCTTTTAGCAGAAAGTCTGGTGAAGTAGATGTAGTTCTATGCCTACAGACAAGGAAAGGTGTCTCCTGCCAACCCCACATCTTTGTTAGCACCAAGGGCAAGCCAGTGGAAAAGAGCCTGTGAGTGAGTGCAGATTCCCTTTGTGTTTGGCACCCCAGAGATTCTAAACTGCTCCCCAGTAACCTGCATTTGGTATTTCATAATTCATTAAAAGTTTAGTTGTTCCCCCCACCCTACCTACTGTTATGGTGGCTAACGCTTCGTTCAGGCTCTGCCAAGTGTGAAAGACTTCTGGGTCCCTTCTTTCTTGGGGGAGCTTGCCACTCTTTGTCTTTCACTCAGTGCCTGCTAACCTCAGCTCTCAGATGGTCTCATGAAAAGTTAAATTTTGTGGTCAAGATGGTGGTGTAGGTAAATGCAGTACCTGCAGCCTCCTTAACCATATCAAAATTACAACTAAACTACAGAATAGCCATGAATGAGAAGTGCCTGAAATCTAGCTGAACAGAAGTCCTACAACTAAGATCTAAAGAAGCCACATCGAGGCTGATGTTATTGGGCAGGCACTGCAGATGACAAGATATCAAGAGCCCACAGGGCAAAGCAAGATGATCTGATGAAGCTGATGTCCCTTCAGTCTCCACCTTTCCAAGGACAGACCAATGTTTGCTGAAGATGACCCTAAAGGAGAGACACAAAGAATGCACAAGGGATTGTGTTCCCCTGAACACTATCCTACCATGGAAGGAGGAGGTAAAAGGCAAGAGCCAAAACAATGAAGAAAATACTCAGGAAATTTCACAGGTGAAGTGAAAGTTTCTCTGCATAGAAGTGACATTGCATTGCTAGAGGTAGATGCGATAGTCAATGTGGTGAATGCCAGTCTCCTTGGAGGAGGAGGTGCTGACCTTTCTGAAGAAAAAAAAAGAAAAGCTAGTATTTTCCTGCTACAGAAAAGGGAAATAGGAGGATAGCTATATCTCCCTCTCCGATGGTTTGCTTCCCCCTCCAATTACTAGTGGGCAGAGAGAGCCTAGTGTTATCACTATATTCTCTAACCAAGGGGAACAAGTAACACGTATGATTCCTCTCTGGCAAGCCCAATTCTTCTAAGTACAGTTGACTTAGGGGGAAAATTTTCCCTTGTTCTAGGAGGGGAGTTATCATTTGCTACTTCACTTATAAAATATCTCCCATAACTTTTTGGATTATTAGCATTTCCAAAGAGTGGCAAATGAAGATACCAGTGAAATATAGTCACATTAATTTCAAGTGGTCTGTTATATTCTTCCCCACCTCCTGTTGGTTTTCCATCACTGGATTCATGTTGATGAACAGGCTAAATCTACCTGTCTTGCGATCATGCTCTTTGAGGTTTGAAAAACACACAAAATTAATTCCTAAAGGACAGGGCATTGAGTGAGTAAGTCTGATGTTAGGATGCTGAGAAACACACACACACACACACACACACACACACACACACACACACCACTTTCTACTGTCAATATATCAGATCAAATAGGTTGCATAGGTTAGAGTACATTAAAGGTGCAATGAAAGTCACCAAAAAAAAAAATTAAACTTTTATAGGCTATCTGACTTTTCCTAGCTGATAATGAGAGTGATGTTCTCTTGCAGTTTATATATTTTAAACAGAAATCAAATTAATATTTGAGTCCTTATCACACAGTATAAGGGCTCAAATATGCTTTCATAGCCCTGACAGGAAATGGGAAAATACATGAGTTCCAGAAATTCAGGAGAACAAGCTTGCTTGACCCAGCCAGCACATACATATTCTAGTTCATCTTAATGCTGTGAAGGGCCAGTGCCTTAATATGTGCTATGCTCTATCAAATGTTAATTCTATGATCTGCCACATGTTAAAAAATTCTTCCCTTTGGTGGGGAATTAATCACCATCCTACTTATAATCAAGGCCACTTTCATTTGTTCCCAAATGCTTTTCTCAACATAACCCACTACTCTCAGCTGTACCTTGTAATTTAGCCATATGAGTTGATAGACTTCCAAGTAGGGCCAGACTTGCTTCGTTGGAATCCAGAGTAGGTAATTTATCATTAGTTCTGTGGCCTAGGGCTAGCTGCTTATCCTAGCCATATATCAGCTTCTTCATTTGTAAAATGGAGAAAGTAATACTTACTTACATCATTGGTTTGTTATAAGGTGCCCAGCCTAATCTAGACTATTTTTCTTAGGCATATTAGAAGCCCATTTGCAAAATAGAATATAGTATAAGACATCTCTGTCCAGCTCAGGTTCAAACTGGTATCGCATTTCCTCTTTGTTTTTCTTAAGATTAGCTTTTGTGAGCATGTAAGAAATGTGAGTGACACCATTTGGGCTGGTAGGGAGACCTTTTCACCTCCTCAAGGCAGAAGGTGAAGATAATCAGTTTGACAAGTTCTAAAATCTTATCACTCTCAAATCTCCTCTCCTCTCATCTTTTTAAGCATGTAATCTTGTTATTCCCACCAAAAGAGTCTGGTAAGATTAAACAATATTGTAATTGACTCGAGGTTCTAGGTATCCATGGAGTTTTGAAAACATCTTAGTTCTCTGGCTAGTATACACTCTGAGAGCCATTTGTTTATCCAAAAAACATTGATTGAATACCTATTATGTGAAATGAATTATTCCAGTGAGATGTTAGCATGGGCATCTAAATCCTTTGCAATATAAACTACTTAAAAGAAAAAACAAATTCAAAAGTCAACAAAATTCACTGGGAAGTAGAGAAAAGAGTCAGCATCCAATCTCATTATTATACCGTTTTAGGATACTTCTAATCACAATAGAAATCCTCACGCCTGATATTGATGGTTCTGATACTTTTCATATTAGCATTGGATTTGAAGAAAAAATAAGGAGAAACCTCATGAGATGACTTATAAAACTTAAATTACTTGTTCCTGCTTTCTGTCAGTTATAATCATTTTTTTACTTGCATGCCTACAGATAGCTCAATCATATTTCTAAAGAATTACAAGCTGCACAATTACAGCAAAATCTTTATTGTCAGAGCTCTTGGTTAGTTCAGTGTTCTGGTTAAATGAGTTTTCGTGTTATAATGAAAGATTAAATTGAAAAGGCTCATTTCAAACTTTCTGCTGAAAATCGTCTTACTTTTCTTACCAATTATAAGGAAAGTTGTTGAAATAGGGTTTTTTATGTTGTTTTATTATTATTTTTAACATTGTGGCTTACTTAGTGTCTTATGATCACAGAGACATTTCAATTATCTTTTTAGAGCACTGAAAATTTAGACAAATTTGGATTAAACTTATAGTAACTTCAGGATATACCTGTGAACAAAAGAGGCAGGGTGATTTAGTGGGATACACATCAAATTTGGGGTCTTTGAGGCCTAAGAGATATAGATATAAATTTTTGCTCACCATTTACCATCTATGTAATCCTGGAAAATTTATTTAATGTTCCTAAGAAGTCTCAGGTTCTTTATCTTAAAATATAAATATGTTGCATCACAAATTATTTGATCATGTGATGGGCCTGGCACACAACATTTATTCAGTGAATGATTGCCAGTTTCTAATTGTTGTTGCCTCCACTTTCTGTTGTTTTATTTTGTTAATTAATTTTATAAAAGTCACATATGACCTTATAGTTTATGAAGGTAGCTTTATAACATGTGTTTGTCTCCTTTTGCTCTTTTTAGGCCTCACTAATATGATAGTAATTGCATAAAAAATATAAGGACAAATTGATTAGGAAAAGGGATATCAGTGGGAATAGAAGTAAAATTTTTTGGACAGAATTAAGATAGAGTGTTGACTGAGAAGGGTGGAGAAAGTCACAACCTGAAATGTATGCAGGAAAATAAACTTTTAAAAGTAATAAAATTATTTTCTCCAAATTCAGAGAGTTTTGGGATTTGGAAACTGGGGAGAGCAAAGGTTCAGGGCTGAAAGCAGGATCTGGTTGAAAATCAGTAAGCAAGAGTCATCTCGTCTTATTCCTCTACCTGCCTGCTTAGGAAATCAAAATAACAGACCCGGCTTTTATCTGGTTAAGGACAAGAGTTACTTCTCTAAGCAATTTGAATCATAGTTGTATGAATGCTTGGAGATTCAGTAGAGAAAAACATTGGTCATGGGACTAAAGCAGGGAAATTAACTGGAAATGTATGTCTCTTGCCTCCCTCCTTTCCCAGAAGCCCCAAATTCACAAAATACCATACCAGCAGAGAGGCTGCCATGCATATTGACCTGGATATGCTTAGGAGCTACCATTCATACTGATATAGACTTTTTATGACTACTTTTCAGCAGATGAGAGTAAAGTCCTTATTTAACCAAACTGGGTCGTTGTGAAAATCTTCCAACATATGGGTATAAATTGTCTTAAGAAAGTGATCCTTTTTCTAAATCACAAAAAAATTCACTTAGTGGTTTGGTGACTGTCATCATACCATATTACACAATTAGAAAATGAGAAATTTCTCTTCCATAACTGGATGGCTTCAGAGTAGAAAGAAAACAAAATCTTTATAAAATGTCATTAGGAGTCCCATTATTAAAATAGCCAGTTTTTTACCTAATCATCCTAAAATAAAGTCTTGCTCAAATGCACAAGGATTCCCATTGCTTACATGTGAACAAGAAACCTATAATGATGATATATTTGGAGAATTTCTGATATAAAACAGAGATCTAAGTAAACCAATAGAAAATCAAACATATCAACCAGAGAAAATGCAGAGTTAATAGTTAATAACACAGAAGAAAATGAAAACAGTAACAACAATCACAAAACTCTCAATATAGGTAGGAGAATATAGTATAACTATAAAATATGAACAGAATTAATAAAGTGATTAATACAGTTGAACGAAAGGCATATTGGAAATTAAAATAGAAATTTCAGAAGAGGCAGAATGTAAGTTAACCCAGCCTCCTAGAAAGCAGAGAACAAAGGAGGAGAGGAAGGATAAAGTATCTGTCAGAATGAACCCAAGAGGTCTAACATCCTAGGCAAGGATTTCCAGAAAGAAAAAGAGAAAATAAAGATCATGGACATTTCAGCTTAATAAAAAAAATAAATAAATCGACTCCTGAGAGGGCTCCCAAACTCTTTAACAAATATATATAACAATAATCTATTTATATAAATAAAAACCTAAGCCAGTGGTCGGCAAACTCATTAGTCAACAGAGCCAAATATCAACAGTACAATGATTGAAATTCTTTTTGAGAGCCAAAAACCAACTTCTGCGCATGGACTACGAAGTTTCAATCACACTGTATGTGCGTGCCTGCAGGTGGTATTTTGTGGAAAAGCCACACTCAAGGGGCCAAAGAGCCGCATGTGGCTCATGAGCCATGGTTTGTCATCCACTGGCCTAAACGACTGTTACCACAGAATGACTGGAACGACCAGTGGCTATGATGTGCACTGACCACTAGGGGGCAGACATTCAATGCAGGAGCTGCTCCCACCCACAGGCCCCGATTGCCAGATGGGACCTGACAGCCAACCTCCCAAGATCCCCTCATCGCCTGATCAAGGGCTGGGCCCCAGGCTGGGACAAGGAACTGGGGGACATGGCAGTGGACATGGCCCCTTTCCGGGGGAGGGCGGGGAGGGTTCAAGACCTGGCTCCCTTCTTGGAACTGGCAGCCAACCTCCTGAGTCCTTCCCCCCAACTGGTAGGCTCTGATTGTAGAATTGGGGCTAGGCCCTGGTCTGGGATGGGGGTTGTTGGTGGTTACCAACCTCCCACAGTGCCCTGGCCAAGGGCTGTAACCTCTCAACAGCTACCAGGAGGTGGGGTGATGGGAATGGAGATGCGGTGAGAATTCAGGGTGTTTGCTAATCTTACTCTCCATGCTACGCTCCCTTGGGAATCCAGGGCTTGCACACTTGGGAAGGCCCCACGCTTAGGTGTTGGGTGCGCACAAGGAGCCTGGCCACACCCATGTGGTCTCTTCCGGGTGAGCCAGGGTGCAGCTGCCAAGACTACAGGGACCATTTGGGCTCCTCATGGGTTTCGGTCCGGCCTGTTTCCTGCCCCAGTGGTCTCAGCCCCAATTAAGCTTGGTCTCCGCCCTGACCCTGGGCTCTAGCTGAGGCCCCTGCCAGGCACCAAATGCCTGCTCCCTTACTATCTGCCTGTAGTGCCTCTCTGGCTGCCTGGCCCTGTGCTCATAGCTCCTTGGAGTAGAGCTGCAGCTGCTGCTTCTGCTGCTTCTTCCGGATAAATGCCATGGAGGGTGGTGGGTGCAGGTGCAGGATGCAGGGATACCTGCTGCCACCCTCCATGTAGGAGCTGGTCTGTGAAGCTGGCCTGTAGAGAGTTCGCTGCTTGCTTGGCTTCCATGTGGTGCTGATGGGTAGTGCAGAGACCCATGTTGCATCCTGGCTGGTGGCGTCCAGCTGCGCTCACTGCATCTCTGTGTGGGACTTGGGTGTCATGACTCAGGTGAAGTGGGGCACATGGGGGCCTGGTGGCCCAGGTGCTGCCCAGGGTCAAGAGGTCAACTGGGACCTGCCCTTCCATGCCAGACACTCATGCTTTGATCACCAGCTAGGCCTAGGTATTGAACCTGTGCACAAATTTCCTGTACTGGGCCTCTAGTTTAAAATAAAAGCACACCATGGAACTTAATGGAATTTTATAGCATTAGTGATGAAGAAAAAACACAAAACACACACAAAAAAGAGATTGACTATAAAAGACTGAGAATTAGAATTCACAAGATATTCCAAATGCTACAATGGAGTGCTACAAATGGAACAAAGAGTTCACAATTACAATTTTCCACTTAGAATTATCTCACCAAGCAATTAATAAGTTGTGAGGGAGATTATAGATATTTTTTAGGGAGGCATATACTCAAATTAAAATTCCAACAACTCTTTCTTAGGAAGCTATTTGGGGGTATGCTCCTAAAAGTAAAAATAAAATAAAGGAATAAAGCAAGAAAGAGGAAAAGAAAGGATTCAGAAAAAGGATTAAACCTAGGAAGGGGATGAAAGAAAGTCCCAGAAGACCAAGAGTAAATCAACCCTACTGTGCCAAAGTCCTGACTGTAACAAAAGAATAGAAAATCCCAGCAAGTGGACTTCTGAAGAAAATAAATACTCAATAGAGTAGTAGATGTGTTGATGTGATTGTTTAGAATTAAAAACACGTGTTAAAAGTGTGTAAGGGAGTAGATGAGATAAAGGAAAGGCTAGAAAAAAGAAAGGCAATAAGAAATTTATAGAAAAAACAAAAACCAGAAAACTCTACAAGATATGCAAATATTTATACTATGCTGCTTGATAGCAAAAAGCCTTTAAATAGTTATAATGGTCATTTATTAATTATCTAAAATAACATAATAGCAATTTGGTAGGGAGGAACAGAAGGTCAGAGAATTAATCTCTGTCATTCATAACCAGAATCAATAATTGATGATATCTAAAATTAGTAAAGAAAAAAATAGTATATGAATTGATTATTTGAAAATATGGAAATAACTTCAGAAGGAAGTTGCTTTTGGCCAGTGCACGTAGTGATTAGGGAAGAATGGAACAATAAATATAGTTTTTCATTTTAAATTCAGGACTATGTAATTTTTTTTCCTGTGTGCATGAATTAGGTGATGAAAAAAAGTTAGGACAGACATAGTTTCCATGCAAGAATTTCATAATGTGAAATTCTATGATATAATTGAGGGCATGTGTGTATGTATATACGTATATTAAAATCATATGATTTTATGATCTTTGATAAAAATAAGGAAACTATACAGTACTACATTCTCACTATGACTTATGTGGAGAAATGAAGAGAAATATGGAAAAAGAAGAAAAAAGGGAAAAAACAATATTTGTCTAATATATGCTATCATTTTAAATTTCTGGACTATTTAACAAATAAAAACCACTGTAATCACTTAAGGAAATCTAAAATAGATTTTAGATTTTTTTTAGAAAAATAGTAACCTTGTGTGTGTGTGTGGTTTGCTAAAATATAGTTTCCTCTAATTAACATTATGCACAAATTTCTGCATTGTTTCAGAAGTTACGAGATTTCTTTTATTCTATGCACAGAATAAGGATTAACTATACTGTTCTTTTCTGATTTCATTCAAACTGATGACAGTTAATTTTTGTAACCAAATATCTCACTGTATTGTTTTCTGGACTGATCCAAACTTCTCACTCCTTCCCTGTGGGTTTTGCTTGGGCAATGCAGTTATTTCCCTCTGCTTAGATTTCCTTATTAGTCAGCTCTTCCGCTTCCTAAGTTGTTTTGTTTTCATTTTGAATGATTTTCAGCGTTTAACTTATTTAGGGTTAGAAATTTTCAGAACCAAATGCAATATTTTCCAGCATTGTATAGAACGGGAACCTGGGGAAAGCCTAAGTGTGCATCCTTCATTTTTATCTTCTTCCTTGGGGGGCAGAGGAGTTTATTAAGGGTAACTGTTGTCTCATAAAAAGCTATGGTGAAGCCCCAACCCTCAGTACCTGTAAGTGTGACCTTATTTGGCAATATGGCCTTTTCAGAGGTACTCAAGTTAAGATGAGGTCATTTTAGGGTAAAATAGGCCCTTAATCCAACCTGATTGGTGCCCTTATATGAAAAGAAAAGACACAGAGACACACACGAGGAGAACGCTTTGTAATGATGGAGGTAGAGATTGGAGGATATGTCTACAAGCTAAGGAAGGCAAGGAACACTGGCAATGCCAGAAGCTAAGAGAAAGTCAGGAAACAGACTTTCCCCCTTGAGATTTCAGAAAGAGCACGGCCCTACCCACACCTGGATTTCACACTTCTAGTCTCCCTCATTGTGAAGTAATACATTTCTATTATTTTAATCCACATACTTTGTTATAATTTGATATGGGAATTTAGGAAACTAATGCAAATACTAAACCATTTCCTGACTTGTCATCATCCTCACTTTAGTTGTAATAGTGTCAGCGGACTGTGCACCAGTGGTTCCTGCTACTAGGCTAAGTTTAGGCATATATCATATCTGATTTAATCCTTAGAACCACTTGGATATTTTAGTACATTTTTCTTGGATGTGCTAAAGAGATTGAATACTGGTGAGGGTGAAGCCACCTAGTAAGAGTGGGACCTTTATAGGAATCCAAACGGATCTGACTCCAAAATTAGTACTTGGAACCACTGTACTCTTCTACTGCCTACTAAAGCAGTGTGATCATTTTTTCGGTTTCCCTTCCCTTGCTGATTTAACATTTTTTTTCTCCTTAAAGTTTGTTTTAATTATGTACCTTTATCCAAGACATTACATATAACAATTTATGTTATCTTTTACAAGTTTAATATTGGATTTGACTTTTAAAAAACATTTATTGTTTTAATTTAGTTTTTATTATTTTTTATTGTCTAAAGTTTTACTTATGTCTCCTTTTCTTCTGACTGATCCTCCCTTCCCACCCCACCTCCCTGCCCCAGCCATTCCCACCCTGGGCAAGTCCCCACTGCCCTTGTCTGTGTCCATTGTTTATGCTAGTATGGATGCATACAAGTCCTTTAGATGCTCTCTAAACCCTCCCCGCCCCCACCGCTCCTGCCATTTGTCTGTGGATCTATTTTTGAGGATTATATTTTCTGTGTAGTATTCTGACTTCTTTTGTAACAGGATGAAAGTCATTGCTATTCTTTCCTCATACTCTATTGCATTTCTAACACTTCTAACATCCTCTGTTCTTGACAGTACTGCTCACTTCCTTCCAGTAGATATATTTTAGTCACTAGTAAAAATACAGAATCAGATCAGAAGAAACCTCATTATTGTTTGTTTTTATCTCTGGAAAGAAGACTAGTCAGAATAACTTCTCTGAAGCTCATGATTCAAAGAGATGTGTGTCTAACTATTTGTACATAAATATGCTATGTCTGCCTTCCCATCAAGTTATAATTTGCCTAAAAAATTGTTCTTGGTTGAAATAAGAAGTGATAAACACAGATTTATTGGTTTTGTGCTCTGAGGCTTTAGAGGAAGCCTCTCAGAAGCCTTAAAAAGGTGACCTAAAACCTTTTGGTATGGTTGCAAGAAAGGTCAGTAAAGGACTGCCTCCTGAAATGGCTCTCCCTTTCATTTGGATATTTGATTTACTCTTTAAGCCTTTATTCTTAGGCTATACGTTAACAAAAGTATCTTGTATTTTATCTTATAACTATAAAGCACTTTCATGTACATTATTTTATTTGGTTCTTACAACCCTCTTGAGATACAGGGAGGATAGACAGATATTATTCTCATTTTAGAGATGAGACATGTTTTGCCTAAGGTTATACAGATAGTAAATAAAAATGGGATTAGACTGTTTAAGTATTGTGGTTTCTAACTCTTCCAGTTTAATTTTCATAAATCAATTCAAGTCAGTAATGAAAATTAACATTTATATTGTGTGTTTAATCTCATAATCCTCACAACCACATTATAAAGTAGATTTCTAAAATTGCTATTTTACAAACCCATGGACAGAGAATTAAAAATTGAGCTTAAAAGAGTTGAATAAATTGCCCAAGGTCCCATGGGTTGTATTGGTACGGAGGGATTTGAACCCACCACAGAGCACACACTCTTAGCTGTTTTACTCCACATCTTCCCACACCAAGCATTTGTTAACAGAAAGGTAAGACTATGGAATGGTTTATGAAGTGATGATACTCTAGGAAGGTCAATCTCAACCTAGAATCAAAACCAGGCTTTCAATTAGATGGGCAACTGGAGGGTAGTTATCATTTGAAGTAATAAAGATTTTTTTTTAAAGTTGAGCCCTAGCTGGTTTGGCTCAGTGGATAGAGTGTCGACCTGCAGACTAAAGGGTCCTGAATTGGATTGTAGTTAAGACCATGTGCCCGGGTTGTGGGCTCAATCCCCAGTAGGGGGCATGCAGAAGGCAGCCAATCAATGATCGCTCTCATTGATGTTTCTATCTCCCTCTCCCTTCCTCTCTAAAATCAATAATATATATATCAGTTTACATTGAAACTTCAGTTGGGCCCAAATTCTCTTGGTTCCAAACTTATATCATTCTAAAATCTCTATTCTGATCAAGTATTTAAAATATTTACTTAAATTTTAAAAACACATACTATAGACTTTTTTTTCTCCTTCTTAGCATTGGTACCTTACTGAGACTTGAAGAGTTAAAATTTTTGAATCATGATGGCTCTGTACTATTAGGTAGCAGCTTACACAATGCAGTTGGTATTATAGTGATTAGAATTTTGATAAGTTAAACCTCCTTCAAATCACAATGACATATAACATTTGAAAAAAATATATCCTGCAATTATTTTTCCTGCATTTTATTATTTCATGTACTGACCACATTCCCCTTCCTCCCCCTTCCCCCACCCCAGTTAAATCTTAGAGATGAACATCTTTCTTTTTCAGAAAGCAAAGATAGGTTAGAAACTTTATTTGAATGTTTTACATTGAGCAAATTTCTTTGGACTCATTTAAACAAGTAGAAATTTCTTTTTTAGGAGAGATGCTTGACATAGGAAATCTTTGCATACCATCAATTTATTGACTTCACTGTATAATACTTAGATTCAAAGATGTTGGAAGATTTCCTTTATTTATTTATTGAATGGCTTTAAAGTAAATTTAATCCTCAGAAATATTTAGGGCCTTTATTTGGAATGAAGAGAATGGATTCAGTGAGATTTATTTGTGTCCAAACATATCTGAACTGTTTACTTTCACATATACCATCTAATGAAGTATTTAGAGTAACTTTTCATTTTTCAGAGACAATGAACCTTTTTTAAAAAAAATTATCTTTATTGTTGCAAGTATTACAGATGTCCCTCCTTTTCCTCCCTCTACCTCCCCACCTTCCCCAGGCTTCATTCACCACACGTTGTCAGTGTCCATGGGCTCTGCATATATGCATATAAATTCTTTGGTTAATCTCTTCCCATGCCTCCCATCCCCCGCCCCCTCCTCCCCACTTCCCTCTGAGATTCCTCAGTCTGTTCTATGCTTCCACAGAGGCAACTAATCTTGAATAATTTATTCACCTATGGAATCAGGCAAGCATTAAACCACTTCCCAGGATATTGATGAAAATCTGTTTTCTTCAAAATTTAAACATATATTATAACCCAAAATTGAATTCAACATTGGAACAAATGATTAGACTAATTTGTACTACAGGTAATTATTTAGTTAAAAAGTTTATTGTGGAGAAGAAGACATATAAAATAAATTTCTTTTTGAAATTTTAATGACTTAACTTTTTAGGATGTTTGGTGATTTCTATTCTTTGACTCAGTAACCTTTTCTCTAGATATGCTAGGTTGACTGAACATGCCTAATGCATTGTTTGTGACAGTAGACTTCAATATAATTTGATGCAGTGTTACAGTGTTGATAAATTCTTTACAGTGAAGAATTTATCAGTCATCACTGCACAGTGATTGGTTTTCTGTGTCTGATTCAGTCTATTGCAGAGAGAGTGCTAATTTAAATAAAGAGTTATAACTTTGTATTTTATTAGTCATATTCTATAGTTGAAGAAAAACAAAAATACAAATCAGGATGTCATTAGTTCATGACAACATATTTGGAATTATATTCTGACATTTCCTTGAGGCTCTTTTTTTATATGTAATTTTCTTAGCTTTTATTTCTCTTAAAATTTTTTTTTAGGTCTTTCTTATGTAAAGCTAATCTCATGTACACTTAGGGTTGTTTCTTTAACATGGGGATCTCTGTTTTTTTTTTCAGAGTTATTCTTAGCATTCAATTGATGTGAGAGTCTTAGAATTCTCTACTAAGAATTAGGAGAAAAATAATTTGGAACTTTTGCCACGGCTCTGGATTATCTGGCTTTGGACACCTACCTCTATGTGGTATATGCAATACTGGGGCTGCTTTTTTAAAAAAATTTATTTTATTGATTTTTTACAGAGAGGAAGGGAGAGGGATAGAGAGTTAGACACATCGATGAGAGAGATACATCAATCAGCTGCCTCCTGCACACCCCCTACTGAGAATGTGCTTGCAACCAAGGTACATGTCCTTGACTGGAATCAAACCGGGGACCCTTGAGTCCGCAGGCCGATGCTCTATTCACTGAGCCAAACCGGTCAGGGCTAGAGCTGCTTTTTAGGGGCTATGTGTGGTTAACTTAAATTGAATTATTGCCATTAAAGTGGTTCTGATTAGTGATTCTAGGCATAGGCTTCATTATGAAAGTGATCTCAGCTTGTGTATTAGTTATATGACCTTGGGCAAGGTGATTGCTTAATTTTTTAAGCCTCTGTCTCCTCATCTATAAAATGAGGATAACAATAATAACAAAAAACATTATTTGCCTTATAGAAATGTTATAAGAAAAAAATGATCTACCAACATACTTTAGATATAGTAGGTGATAAAAAGAAAGTACTTTTGTAATTCTTATATATGTTAAATAGGCAGAGGAGATAGTAGGAAGAAATGAAGATACCAGTTAAAATTTTTTTAAATGTATTTTTATTGTTGAAAGTATTACCAGTGCTCCCCCTTTTTCCCATTGACCCCTTCTACTCCATACCCAACCCTCCCAGGCCTTCACCACATTATTTTCTGTGTACATGGGCTATGTATGTATGCATATAAGTTTCCAGGTTAATTTTTTCTTCACTTATGCATCCACCCACCTACCCAGCCCTACCTTCCCTCAGAAATTTGTCAGTCTGTTCCATGCTTCTATGTCTTTGGCTCTATTTTGTTCACCAGTTTATTTTGTTCATTAGAATCCACATATGAATGAGATCAGCTAAAATTTTATTCATCCTTTACTGAGGAACTGCTATTTTGGGGACTAGGTTAGGGAGTTGAATATACTTTTATGAGATAAGGAATTGAGGAAATATAGCTAAATAGTAACTTATGGTTGGCAGAATTAGAATTGATTTTTGTTCTTTTTTATCCTTTTTGGTAGTTACTACATCTTATATCATAAATGGATGTTACTTTTCCAATCCTAAAATTTGTCTTAAAAGTAATATAAAAGTGTTGCCCTTTGTAATTTTTTTCCTGTTAATACAGCTCTAGAAACCTTTGATTTGAGTCCTTAGGAAGATTTTGCAGGATGATAGTTGCCATTAGTACTGTAATAGGTCCAAGATGTTGGCTATCCTTAGGAAGATGGAAACATAGCTTAGGCTTGAACCCAATTACATGAGTAACAAGCTGTGTAGTCTTGAGAATGACACTTCATCTCTCTGAGTCTGTTTCCTGATCTCTAAAACAAAAGTAACAATGTCTCCTTTACAAGGTTGTTGTTAAAGTTAAACCAAGCAAGAGTTCCTACATAGTGCATTCAACACAGTTTGATTCATAAAAGTGTTCATAGAATGGTGGCTATTATATACTGAAAGATTGTTTAATATCAACTTTTTCTTTTACTGGTGAAGCAAAAGAAGATCCATGACTTTTTAAAAATTCTTTATTGTTGGAAGTTTTACATATGTCCTTTCCCCCATGGATCTCTCCCTGCTTGCTCCTAACCCCCAGCTCATGCCCCCGCCCTTATTGTCTGTGTCAATTAGTCACGCTCATATGCATGGATACAGGTCCTGTGGTTTATCTCTTACCACCTTCCCTCACCTTTCTTCTGAGGTATGACAGTCTGCTGGATGCTTCTTTGTCACTGGATCTATTTTTGTTAATCAGTTTTTGTTGTTTATTATATTTCACAAATGAGTTATATCAAGTAATATTTACCTTTTTTCAACTGGCTTATGTTGCATAGCATAATGCTGTTGCAAATGGTAAGAATTCCTTTTTTTTTACAGTAGCATAGTATTCCATTGTATAAATGTACCACAGTTTTCTTTTTTTCTTTTTTTAAAATTTTTTATTAATTTTTTATACATATCTCCCCATTGCCCCCCCCTCCCAGGCATACCTCAACCCCCCAGTGTCTGTGATCATTGGTTATGCTTATATGCATGCATACAAGTCCTTTGATTGATCACTTATCTACCTCACCTTACTTTAATCTTTCTGCT